>CAJVRI010000287.1:6005000-6645888 GCA_911649635.1 Poeciliopsis gracilis
CGTTGAACACCAGAGGAAGACGTCCCGCTTGTGCGTTTCTAACCCTTCACCTGTGAAGTACGGGGATCTCAGCGTCAGCTGCATCCCACTGTCACAGTTTGGATGAAGGATACAGAAAATAATATAAGCAGACATTATTTTCTACATGAAGGCGAACCGTCACGTAAACGCTGCTCCTTGTCAGTAAAAGTTACACATTTTACCACTTGAGATTGTTCAAAGAAATAAAATAAACCTGATTATTTTTAACGCAACATTTGTAAAATATGTGTTTTTGTGTGTGTATTTATTATTAGTAGTAGTAGTCGTAGTATTAACCCCTTTTCTTATCCTTAATGTTATAAATTGTAACCTTTTTTTTCTTTAGTTAAAAATCCAACGAAGTGTCCCGGGGTTACACCCAGAAACCCAACGCTGTCACGTTGAAATGAACACAGGCAGGATGAGGCTGGAGTTCACCCACATCGGTTTGTCTTCAGCACAAAGTGATGGCTTATCGCACGACACAGCCTGCGACTTCAGCTGCTCAAGTTTCTTAGTGCGAACATGAAATCCACAAACTCTCCTTGGGCTATCCTGACTTCAAATGAAGATGTTGAAACTGTACAGTTCTTCAAAGTTACCCCCCCACACACACACACACACACACACACTAATTTTATTTCGAAGCGAGCCAGAACCTTTGACTAAAATCCAGCTCTCTTAAAAGTAAACGCTAGCACATGTATTAAATCGATTTTTCCCCTGATTTGCACAGGACTTCTCAGGTTTTCCCATAAAATATTTGTCAGTTCGTTTGTGCAACGCGACTGTAAAAATATCGGGACATTTTTCAGTAAACACATCAACCAGTTATAGTCGCTTTAATACCTGATCGTGTGCATCAGATGGGGCAGTCGGAGTATCTTCACACACCGAAAACAGCCCAGACACTGACTTGTTTCAAAATGCAAGTAATATAAAAATTTTACGAATTAACATAAATGTGATTTTATTAAACTGACATTGACCCTAACAAGTTATAGGACCTGATATTATTATAATCTGCAAGTCTGACTGGTCCACATGCTCCTGGAAATAGTTCAGAATTGGCGTTAAGAAGCTATAATTAATAACTATTTGCTGACAAAATTTGTCTTCATAGAAGTTTATATTAATAAGGGGAGGTGTGTGTGTGTGTGGAGGGGGGGGGTTCCCAGCTGTCTGATTGGTGCAGACGGTGCGCCTGGGGGGGGGGGGGGTCGTGCTACAGTAGCCCGCGCGGCGTGAGTTTGCGTGTGCGCGCGAGCGAGCGCGCGGTCGTGTCTGTAAGCGCGTTGGCTGCGGCGCCGCAAAGACCTCTGATTGGTCGCTTACGCAGTCCTCGCATTTTTTTTTTTTTTTTTTTCCTCTCTCATGCTGCGCAACTTCAGCGGGCATATGAAATGCTTCCCCACTCCCCGGAACACGCGTGTAATATCATGTCCCAGCGATGGATGGCTCCGGGTGGTAAATATTGAACACCCCCTCCCCACCCTCACACACACACACACACACACACACACACACGCACACACACACCCTAACTGTACACAGCGGCAGAGAGAGAGAGAGAGAGAGAGAGAAAACAAAAAAAAAAAGGAGAAAAGTAAGGAATGTAAAAGTTCAATTACCCTCTTGGTGTCCTGCTCGGTGCCCGGCCTCCATCCGCTCTCTATCCGCAGTGGAAGACAGCCTCAGCCTCAGCCTCAGCCCCGGAGAGCACAGAGGAGAGGAGAGGAGAGCAGAGAGGAGAGGAGCTGCTACACCCGCCTGCCTGTGCACTTTACGATGCAGAGAGGGCCAAGCCGCGCAGGCTTTTTTCTTACCTTGCCGCACGGATCCAGAGGGGGTGAAGTGGTTAACAACGGATGTTTGGGAGATTACGCGTTCCTCTTCTCTCCCACCCTCCCTGCCCCCCACCACCACCAACCCACCCCCCCTTCACCACCTCTTCCTCTTCCTCCTCCTCCTCCTCCTCCTCCTCCTCCTCCTCTTCTCTTCTCCTCCAGCAGCAGCAGCGTTTGGTGACTCTCTCGTTGGAGGAGTGAGTGGCCTCGGTGAGGCAGCCAGAACACTGAGCCGCATCCGGTACCGGCAGCATCACTAAACAAGGTTTTAGTTTTTGCTCTCCCCTCTGCTGCCAGCGTTAGAAATGCGCGAGTCTTAATTTAATTCTTGTCTTATACAAAAACGATTTTTTTTATTCGGATTAAAGCTCAATAATAATTTTTTATTATTTTTTTTATTTTCAATAAGCATATAAAATTAAACAAAGTAGATTCCAACTAACTTTTAAGAGGCACTTAAGTTAATACAATTACTTAAATTCTAATTAAGATTAAAAAAAAAAAAAAAATCATTTTATCCTCCTCGGTTTAAAAGGAGCAACAAATGTAAAGTTATGAAATGATGCTGAAATAGAGGCATAACTCTGGGTCCATGAAAACAGAATATAAATACATATGCCCCCCCATTATTTAGAGGCAAAATAATAAAAAAAAAAAAATTAAAAATCAATTTTATTTGTTTTCATCAGATTCTAATTCATTGCTTAAAGAATCCCAGTTCTGGTCAGACTGATCTTTGCTGCTGGTTGTCAGAGTGGACGAAATATAATTAACAAATCTTCTGTTTGCATTTCCACACAGAGAACACGGGTTTTAAAATCCTCAAACTCTTCAGAGTGGAATTATCCTGCTGGATCAATATTGTTAAATATAATACAGACACTATAAAAACTGTGAAACAGCCATTTCGTGCAGCACTGACAGTTTTTCATAGCCCCTCAAGAAAAATAGGTTAAGCCAAGCGCTACCTCTTTGTGCTTGGCGGCTAATGGTTAGCCACCCAGGTGTTGACTTACAGGGCTTTTGTGTCCTGCATGTTAGCGTCTTGTTCCCAAAATGCTGCCAGATAAATTAATTCAAACAGCAACACCTGAGCAAGTGTTGTCTGCCAGCTCCACTTAGCTGGTTCAATAACTACTTCCTCTTCTGCTTCAAAATAAGAGCCTCAAACGTGCGTCAAACTTGTGTCCAACTTCAACCACATTTGAAAATAAAACGGCAATGTTTATTTAGTCAGACAGAATCAGCTTAGACTAAAAATATTGTGGCATTTTAACATTCGGAGATCGTGTCCCACAACACTTTATATATATATATACACACACACACACAACTTGATCAATTCGTTCAAAACAAAAGTAGGTAATGTTTGAAAATGTGGTTGAAACTTCTGGACTCTTCCCGCCTGAACTTACATCGCCTGTGAGATCGTTTGTTACAGCGTCTGTGAGCTCATCGCATTCCAAGCGGGATAAAACCCAACCCGAACGATTTCTTTCCCCCGGACTTTTCGGATCTCCCCCCTCTAAAGCCCCTCCTTCTTCTGCGTCCACCCCGAACTAAAGTGGCACCTGGACTTAAATGGCACCTTGCTTCCTTTCCCCCCCACCACTTTCCCTTTCATCATCAGCAAAATAAAAGATTAAGCCTGTACGGAGGGGATTGTAAAGGCCTCTCCCTCTCTGAGGCACGGGGCGGGGATGCGGGGGGTCGGGGTTGGGAGTGCGTGGGGGGGGGATCTTCATTCTGCTGCCTTTGTGATGATATTGATGATGATGATGGCCAAGTGGACAGTTTGATTTTTGTGCGGTGAGCTAGTTATAAAGAATCAATATTATATCAAGGGGGGTAACTTTGGTGATAAAAGACTCCGGCCACTGCTGCTATTCATCATAAGTCTGTAGCAAGCAGATAGGTCAAAAGAAATTATATTGCTCTAAAGAGTGTGTCTCCTTATCTCCCGGTACCAGGGGGAGTGGAGGACATGCCGATCGATACAGTACGGCTGCCGTGGACTCCTTGCAATTATCAATAGCTGATTTTGTCTTCCCGGGGGCTGCATCTATTAATACCAGATAATAACACCCTCATGGACGTATCCTACCGAGGGGGGTGACGCGGGGCGGAGGTGGGGAAAGTAGGAGTAAAGTTTGGTCTGCAGGCCGACCTTGTTGTCAACAGATTCGCCTCGTACGAGGCGAACACGGGGGGAGTGGACGTCAAACAGACAAGAGGGACGGAGGGAAGCCTTAGGTTGAAAAGACATAAGAAAAACAATTGTCTTTTGTCTGAAAAGGTGAAAAGACGTCCGGATATCATTTTTCTTTTTTGAGTGTTTAGACAGAAGGCAGTGTCATCTGTTCTTTGTTTGTAGTATAAGTTTCAATGTCAGCGCGTGGACTGAGCGCTCTGCTGATCAGCGAGTTTATCAAACAATCGCTCCAAAGAAATATTGTTGATGGGAGTTCTAGGAAAACTTTTAAAATCTTCAGCTTTTAGAGGTGACAGTCAGACGTTAACACGTTCGTGACATACACAGGATCGGACCGTGCTCCCAGTTTATCAAGGCTTACCAAATATTCGCCTTTTTAGCAAAGTAAACATGAGGGGGGGGCAACGTTGTGTTTGGGGGATAATGATGCCGTCTTAGCCTTTATAGCCTGATTGCAGCTAAATAAAGACAGGGACTCGTCGGCTGCTTGCTCGGCCATTACGTCAGTCGCATCAACAACTTCTTTGACAGTTTGACGTCTTTACGCGTCTTAAAGTAGACGTCCATCGTTTGGAGCGACTGCTGTAACTTTAAGGGGGAATTTTGGAGGCTCGGAGGCCAACATTTGGACAAACACATGATGAAGAGATGCATTTTGATTTAAGAAGTCAAAATGCAGTTATTTGATCAACCTTGAAATGTGAACCTGTAGGGATCTTCTCGGATCCCGAAGTTCATCGTTGACTATTCTTTAGGTCCGTAGTCTGGCCTTCAAAGTGTTTGTTTAGACTAAATTTAGACAAGATATACAAGTCAAAGGGTTGCTTTTTTCAGTGCATATCTCTGTGCTAAATAAAGGGGCCGACCACCACCTGAAATAGCCACAGGAAAGACATTCAGGAGGTCCAGTGTTTTGGGCCCGAATGTGGAACTTCAGTAGTTTGGGAGTAAAAGACAGACTCAAATATGACCAGGAGACATATTTGTTTCGACAAGTATAATAAGACAAATGGATCTTGTTGCGGTCTTTTCAGTTTTCAGCCACGTGCTTCCAGACTTTCTTTTGGTTTAAATATAATTGGCTGACCTGACATAGGAAAAATAATAACAATAATAATAATAATTCCAAATCTGTCCAGGTCATGTGATTGTTCCAAATTTAGCTTCAATTCTGAGGTCAGAACCCAGATGAAGGAGCAGAACCCTGCAGCGTGCTTCGAGTTATCAGCCATGGGAGGAATACGACGTCCCTCGGTTACAATTTGATCAACCGTGACAACTTTTCTGCCACATTAATCCGTCGGCAGACGTCTTTTGAACTTCAAACTGCATCTCCACGTCGCACGAGTCAAGAGAGAACGCCGCATTTCCCGTCCCTGCTCGATATAAGTTTACTCACAAGTTCACCACAAGAGAAACCTCCATTAACATCCATTGTTTGAAGGGATTGTTCCACACTGGCGGCGGGATCAGATGGCTCTGAGGGGGAGAGAAACATCTTCGCATCAGCGAAAGAGAAAATCCGTGAGCTGGAGACGACTTGGTGCTCCCTGTCTTCTGATGTCTCGCAATAATGTGGAAAAACTGTTTGCGAAATTCAAAATAGAGGCAGTAAAGGTAAAGCTGATTAAAGTGGGCCAAATCATATCTCATTTATTTGCTTTTATTGAGCACCCAGACTATATATATATATATATATATATATATATATATATATATATATATATATATATATATATATATATATATATATATATATATATATATATATATATATATTTCTTAATGTGTTTTTTTTAAGTCTTTTAATATTTAATTGAAGGCCACATGCATCTCGATCCACCAGATTTGATATATATGTACATATAACTCATATATAAATCTGATATTTTATTTCAACCCTCAAAACAAGACCAGCTGAGCGTCGACAGAATTTCAGAGTGGAAAGGTGCAGAACTTTCCACGAAAATCCGTAGGAACCCGGGGCCCCTGTATCGATCCACCCCCCCCCCCCCCCCCCTTTTGCCCCCCCCCCCACCCCGCCGTATGATGATATGATGGGAGGTCGACTCTGGGTGGTTCGCTGCCGGCGGAGGACGGAGGGGACGAGCCACTGAACAGCAACGTGGTGGTACATCCTAGTGGCGGCTGAGAGCAATGGGCTGAACCCTCGCTTGGGGGTTGACACTCGCGCGCACACAGAGAGAGAGCGCAGTCCCCCCTCCGCGCACACAGAGAGAGCCGTGCCCAGCAACGAGAGGCAGCGACGCTGCGAGCGGGCAGCCAGCAGCCAGCAGATCATTTCAAAGTTGGCTTCGCTTCCCGAAGAGACAGAAACGAGGGAGGAGGGGGGGAGAGATAGAATCGACGCCGTGACCCAAGTTTCTTTTTTTGTTGTTGTTTTTTTTTTTTTTTTTTTTTTTCGTCTGGGAAACAAGCGGGTGTTCTTTTGTTTTTGTTTTTGTTTAATCCTTACATTTTGCTGTGTTCTTTTTTTTTCCTTGCTTTTTTTTCTTTTTTGGAGCGGGGTCAACTTTCGCAGAGCGCACCGACTGGCGAAGGGGCGCAACCGGGAGCTGAAAGCGAGGCTGCGGGAGCAGCGGAGCGGGCAGCAACTTCACTGCGGCCGGGAGAAGAGCGCAGAGAGACGGCTTCTGGTCTGCCGGGTGGGCCGGTGGGCTTGGGGTGGGAGGGCGGTGGGGCGGTGGGGGGCCCCGCGCGGCACGGTTCAGTCCAGGCTCCCGCGTCCATCAGCGCGTGGTGCTGCTGAGCCAAGACAAAAAGAGAGAAATTAATTGAACTAAAAAGAAAGGAAGAAAAACCGTCTCAGAAGACGCTCGTCAAAGTTTTTTTTTTTTCTCCTTCTTGTTGCTTATTTATATACATATATGTTTTTGGAAGAACCGATCTGCGCCGATACAGGAAAGAAGCAACGACGAAGAAAAGCGGTGATGGTTTGAACTGCTGCTTCCAAACAAAAAAAAAAAAAGAAAGAAAAAAAACCCCAAAGATGCGCTCCAAGAGAAAAGTTTAAAGAGAGAGACCACACGTCAAAGTCGCTTCCTTTGAGGGGGGGCAGGAGGAGGCGCGAGCAGACAAAAAGAGAGAGATAGAGAGAGAGAGTGCAAGAAGTGAAGCCAAGATTGGAAAACAGACTGTTCCAGAAGAGACTTTGAGAAGTTTTTTTTTTCTTTTTTTTTTTTTTTTGTTTCTCCCCCTCCTCTGCTCCATCAAGGCTGAGCGATGCGCACCAGAAACAGCGGAGTTTGAGCCCTGCGCTCCTCTGTGGAGAGCTCCCTGTGAACGGGGCAGAACAGGAGAGATTCTGGTGTGTTGTGTTGTTGGAGGTGTGACAGGGGTGTGTGTGTGTGTGTGAGAGTGTGTGAGGGGGGGGGGTGAACGGACTGACGGACGGACTGAGGAGGAGGAGGAGGAGGAGGAGGAAGGGTGGGGGGGGAGAAGGAGAAAAAAAAAAAGAAGAGGAGAAAAAACTCTAATTGCTCAGTCCGTCCCTCATTACCATATCCAATGCGCGTCCGCTGGACCCCAGCCAATCCTCCCCACCTTCACACGGTGCCATTAATCGCGAGGCATTATTCACTATCATAATTATTATCCCGACATGCGCAATCCGACGCACAGCGACAGAGGCGACAGGAGCGGCAACACTGGCTAATTTCCCCAGATTGCAACCCCCCTCTTTCTCTCGCACACACACGAACAGCACAACACACACTTTCCAAAGCGCCGCAGACTGTTTGTGAACTTTTATTTTTTTTATTTTTATTTTTATTTTTGTACATTTTATTCATATATATATATATATATACATACATATATATATATATATATATATATATATAATTATATATATATATGTATGTATATATATGCATATATAATTTTAAAAAATATAAATTTTTTGAGCCGATCTTCGCTGATGCATCTGCACAGCGCGGACACATCAGCGTCAAATCAGCGCAAGCAGCACCGCCAGCACTCGCGCCTGCAGCCGAAGCAGCAGCAGCAGCAGCCGCAGCAGCAGCAGCAGCAGCAGCAGCAGCAGCAGCAGCAGCATGTCCCGACGCAAGCAAGCCAAGCCGCAGCACCTCAAGTCGGACGAGGATCCCGCGCTGACCGGCGTGATCTCCGAGCACGGTGAGTGGGATATCCGCGTCCTCAACTTTTCTCCCAGCGCGAAACACTTGATATGGTCGCTGTTGTTATTTCTCAGTGAAGTTGCGTTATTCTTAAGGCTCTGTTGTGAGTTGATTTGGAAATTTATTATAATAATAACCATATTTATATAAGCTCAATAATCCACTTGTCGACGCAGGAGTTCCTCGTTTGTATTCTGTGGGAAAGTTGTTGTTTTTTTTTTGTTGTTTTTTTTTTTTTTTTTGCCTTTTGCCTTTTGACCGTCGCTCAGATTGCATCACGTTCGGCTGCTGGCTGACAGATGACCTTTAGGATTAATGGAACAGACGCATTAAATGCGACCTGGACGCAAGTGGCGCTTCGCACATTTGCAGGCTTGGCTCGTCTTTTGCAGGAGGTTTTTTTTCTTCCTTCCTTCCTTCTTTTAAAAAAAAAAAAAAAAAAAAGCAAAAGCAAAACAAAAAAAAGGCCCTATTTCTTTTTCTTTTTTTTTTAAAGAAAGAAAAAAAATCTGCAAACGTTAACATCCGAGCTGCAGAAACTTCCATGTCCGTCGTTTTTCCACTTGATTATGTCGTTAGGACTCTTCGAACACACACACCGTGGGATAGTTGACAGTCTTTATTTCTTCCTGTCTTGTCTTTGAAAATGTGGAGTCACCCTTCATGTGAGGCCTCGTGTTTAATTTGTGTTAAATGTCCTTTAAAGGGGTTTTTTTTGTTGTTGTTTTGGTTTTGTATTATTTTTATTTATTTTTTTTTTTATTTTTTTGTCTTTTGTCTTAAATGCTTTGTAAGGAGGGGTCAAAATGCGGGAGCCTTGTTTTCTTTCTTTTCTTTTTTTTTGTTTGTTTTTTTTGTCATGGAAATGTTTTTTTTTTTTTTTGTTTACCCCCCCCACAACCCCCAAACACCCCTCACAGCCCCTCCACATAAATTTACCACACTTGATTTGTCCCCCCCACCATCCACCCTCCCCGTCTCCCCCCGCACCCCTCGTTTTTTGTTTTTTTGTTTTTTTTTTCTTGCTCACAATCTTGACAACATCGCTTGACAGAGCTTGTCCTCGCCATATGGAGAGAAGGGATTATTTATCCTTCAGCCTGCGCCACCAAAAACGTCACTATATCAGTTATCAGAGTTAAAGTCAAGACTGGAGTCAGCTGTAGGAGTTGTGCAAACAAGTGGGGGGTTGGGGGGGTAAAAAGAAATTAAAAAAGACAAAATTAACAATCAGAGAGAGAAAAGCTTTGGATGCTGAGATGATGTTGGAAAGTGCAGCCACTGTTTGAGAAAACGTTGAGATTCGATGCAACGTTTTCACGTCTCTTCGGTTCGGGCCTTCGTGTTGCACTGTCGAATTGCAAACCTGTCACAAAGTTACAGCTCTGAAGGTAGAATTAAACAAAAAAAAAAAAAAGCAATTTGCTAATGTCTGCGTTTCCACTGACCAAAACACACACTTGTGCGCTCGTGCACGCGCACGCACACGCGCGCCTCTCTGGGCTTCTTTAGGAAAGAAATGCGTGATGTAATCTCGGGGGAGCGGCTGTCTTTGCATGTTGAATTGTGGCTGTGTCAGGAGGTGTGGGTGTGTGTGTGTGTGGGGGGGGGGTGTGTGTGTGTGTGTGTCTGTGTGTGTGTGTGTGGGTGTGCGTGTGTGTGTGTGTGTGTGGAGACAGAGGGGGGTTCACATTAATGACTCCTGGCCCTTTTGTCCAATTTGCTCATTGTTTTTTTTGTTTTGTTTTTTTTTTTTGCTGTGTTTTTTGGGGGGTAATTTATGGGCTGCTCACAGTCACAAAAAACACAAACACACCGTCAGTGTTTGGGGGCTCAGATCGCCCCGTTTCACCCCTCCTCCCTGCTCCCCTCCCGTCACCCCCTTGAATTTTGGGCAGAGATACAGAACATCCATCAGGTTTCTCTCCTGTTGGATTTGTAATGTGGAAAACAAAAAAAAAAAAAAAAAAGAGGGGGCGGGGGAACTTCTTGTTCCTGTTGAAAATCTGCAAAGAGATGGATCAAGAAACGGGAGTAGATGACGTAAATCTAGACTTTACTGGATTTTACGCATCTCAACTTGCGACTTTTTTTTTTCTTTTTTTTTTACTGTATCCTGACAATCCCATTGTGCCTGAGCCTGGAATGTCCTCTTTTCATTGTTGCACCACACTGGCTGGCTTGTCCTCATGGGTGCGTGTCCGTGTGTGTGTGTGTGTGTGTGTGTGTGTGTGTGTGTGTGTGTGTGTGTGTGTGTGTGTGTGTATTGAGGTGAGGGGGGGAAGGGATGGAAACAATCCCCACCATTTTTTATTTTATTTCGGCACGGCATGTCGAATCCCCAACACAGTCACTTCACCAAACCTAACAACGCCGCGGCGTTGTCGTGACCGGTTTTCTCCGCTCTTGCCTTCTTCTCACCGCCGGTCGCCACGGCGATCCGTATCGACCGCTGGCCTTTCAAAACCCGCTTCCCCAGAGTAGCTCTGAAGTTCCAGTTCGAAGTAGAAATTTATATCCGCTGGAGGGGAAATGATAAAAAGAAAACAAACCAAAAAAATAAATAAATAAAGTAAGGCGTTCATTTTGTTAAATAAAAGAAAAGCAAAAGTTGAATAAAAAACATTGTATTTTCTCCCTAAACCTTCAAATTTATCTGATGTGTTTCGGACGAAGCCACCCCCCCCTCACCCCCCCTCTCCACTACTTCTTCGGCTCAAACACGGTAATTGTCTTGCATCACTGCAACAGAAGAAAAACGAAACAAAACATGACAAACTGAAATAAAGTGCCAGAGATTGTGTCTGCTGCCACCTTTAAGGCCTTCCGGGCACTTGCCCCCCACCCGCACCCCCACCCTTCCACCTCCTCGCCTGGGGGTGATTTGGGGGGTTGGGGGTGTAAGTGTATGTGTGTTAGCATGGGGAGAGGAAGGAGGGAGGGGTTGTCAGCTTAGGAGTGCTTTTACAAAGCTTGCTGACTTAACCTTTGTGTAGTCCCCTGGCCGGGCAGATCCTGCCGCTAGATGTCAAGCTCTTTGTACAATTAGAACATGCGTGCTGCTGACCTTGGCAGCACAGCTCACTCGTGTCTGAGTGGGAAGCAACAGCGGCGGCACCGGCGCTCCTTTTGCACTATTGCGCTGCAACCTGTGTGCAGTGGTGAGAGAGTGCAGGGAAAACGCGGGGCACGGATGAGCAAGCAGAACTCGGTTGCGCTTTTATTTATTTATTTTTCCCTGAGCCGCAGCGTTCCCGAAACCCGTGTTTGTATTAATTCAAGGCTGACATCTTCAGGGAGAGATAAATGATTCAGTCAGAACCTTCTTCTTTTGTGCTTTGTTGAAGAGTTAAAAAAGAGAGAGAGAGAGAGAGAAATTATGGAGCGAGTGCTAAAACCCCTGCTGACAGTGACAACATAGTTGTTGCCCACTTCCCCTGCAGTGGGGCTTTTGTTTGCCTTTTGTTTTAATCCCTTCTCACCACTGGGTGCAGGCCTGCGGACCACCCACGTGGATGTGCCAAGGATGTCTTTTTGAGAAGGCACTCAGACAAAAATAAATAAATAAAGATGGCTGTGTCTTAATTACTACTCGGAGCTTGAACACGGCGCGCGGGCAAGCGCGATCCGGATCGAGAGGAAGGGCCGAGGCAGGAAGACGGAAGGCGCTGTTTGACTTGACTGGAGCGTGTTTGGGAGGCTTACGGATCACCTGCTGAAGATGTTGCACTTTCTTTCCCCCTCCTCCCCCGCCCGCGCCCCCCCTCCCCCCCTTCCCCCTTCCCTGTCCTGCATGGCAAACAGTGTGGTGGGTCTGGTTGCCCTGCAGTGTCAGGTCAAATTTACGCCACACCTCCCCCGCCCCCCTCCCCCCACCCTCCAGCCTTAACCCTCCTTCCTCTTGTGCTTCACAGAACCCAACCCGAACCGCGATAGGAGATGCAGATGTTTAGTGCAAAGGCAGAGCAGACTCCAAACCGATTTTGCTCGGCAGTTGAAGTTGAATATCGAGTTTAGGAAAACATAAATTGATGAAACGTCAGTGTCCTCGCGTGTCGGACCTCCTGACCCCTCCCCCCCCCCCCCCGCCTCGGGCGCAGGAGAGCCGTCGTGCCGAGCGGCGCGGCCGTCCGGACGGAGCGCCGTCACTGAATACTGTATTGCGAACGCTTGCACAAACAAATCGTTAATGTTTTGGCTGTGCCACATCTGCAGGGGGATGACAAAAGCCCTCTGTGTGTTGTGTGTTGTGTGTGTGTGTGCGTGTGTGTGTGCGTGTGTGTGTGTTGTGTGTTTTTGCAGATATGACTGTACCACTCGATGACATGCGCACATCCGGCCTCGGAGCAGGCCGAGCCTCCGGCAGGTCTGGGGGATTCACCGGGGTGTTGCCTCGCAGACATCAGTCTCCAGGAATTGTTCAATAGCCAAAGCACACACACACACACACACACACACACACACACACACACACACACACACACACACACACACACACACACACACACACACACACACACACACAAGCACACTAAAGGAAACAAAAATATATGTCAGGAAAATAATTACTGCATAAGCTTTGAAACTTCAACTAGAGAAATTCACATAATTAATTTTACAGCAGAGCACGTTTCTCAGTCCCGAGTGGAATCTACAGCATACATTTATTTATTTATTTTTTTTTTCAAATGATTCTCTGGATGACTAGAGTTCTGGGAGCAGAATTTTTACTTTTTTTTTTTTTTTAATTTCAGAAAGGACATTTACCGGAAAAGACGTAATCACAGAATTCCAACATTGTTGGAAGCGTTAAGGTCTTCTCTTTCTTTCTTTCTTTCTTTTTTTTTCTCTCCCAGCTGGAGAGCGAACTCACAGTGAATCATCTCTCTCTCTTTCTCTCAGAGTGTGAGGTTGTCCTCGGATTCTTGAGAGAAACGGATGATGTGGGAATAATTAGAGCACAGATGCTGATCATCGAGGGTTTATGTAGAAAACAAGCTGGCGAATTAATGACAATACCTGATTTTTCTTCTCTTTTTTTCCCTCCCTCCTTTTCTAAAAAAAGACACACTTTGGATGTGAAAAGCGTCGCTCGTCGTTTCTCTGTCTTATTAATTGAATCTGGAAAACGAAGCAACCGGCGCGTCGTCGGCGCTTGCTTTTGTTTTGTCTGTTTGTTTTTCCTCTTCTTTTTTGTCAATCCCCTTCCTGTATGTCCTTTACAGAATTAGCATTAAAAAAAAACCTCAGAGGTTTTATGTCAAATTAGTGATTCCAGTAAAAAAACAAAACAAAAAAAAAAAACTAAATAATTAAATAGATCAACAAAAGTCGACAAGCAGATTCGGTCCCAACAATCCCTCCATCGACTGCGTTCAGCTAAATATTTACATCTGCGTAAATGAAGACTTTTAAAAGGAATGGAAAAACAGATTGGATTTTTTTTTCCTCCCCCGCCCCCCAAACACACACTCTTTCTCATCCTATAGTCCTTAGAAAATCAATACACTCTTCCACACGCGCAGACGCGCGCACACACGTGTCAGCAGACACACACCTTCGTGCTGCAAAGATGCAACAATTCTGACAGCTGCACGACGAAGTGTTTTTGTTTTTGTTTGTTTGTTTGTTTGTTTGTTTTTTTTCCTGAGCCTCCAACACGTTGTGACGTTTTCACTCGAGGTTCAGAAGTGTTCAGGTGGTTTATGGCGGCGGATCGCATCGCTGTAATTAACACTGGCTAATTGTTGCAGCGTTCAAACTCACACACTCAGCGGCGCGCCTTTGCTTCCTGATCTTTTTTTTTTCTTCATTTTTTTATTATTATTAATATTATTATTATTATTATTATTATTATTATTATTTTGTTTCTCTGAAATGTTAAACAGCGAACACACATGCATCCTAATGAGTATTAGCACTTAATTCAGCTGAGCTTTTTGTTTGTTTGTTTTTTAAATCTTATTAATTATACATTCTTCCTCTGACATGAGGAGCTTGTGAATTCACAATAGTGGAAGTTGGACCAACTTTAATATGAGTCAGTTTTAGATCGTCAAGTATGTGGGGGAAAAAAAAAAAAGGAATAAAAAAATAAAAATTCCGAGTGTACGCGAATATAATTTTTTAACGTGCTGCTCTCCACACATACGCGCGGGGTCTGAGTACACTCTTTGTCTTTGGAAAACGTGCCAGTGTGTGTGAGTGTGTGAGGTCAGAGGCGCACAAAGGCCCCCACTTGTGATTGTATGAATGAATAAAAGAGATTGACAGTAATACCATTCTAATAACTAATCAGCTCAACACAATGCCTGCTCATTTGTGTTGACCTTTCAACCCTCAATTATGGAAATGAGTTGTGCTGTCCGCTGCCGGGTTAAGGAGCTTTTTAACCCGCTGTCACGTGTCGACTGCATTTCCAGGCACCGGCTCCTTTCTTTACTTTTCTTTTTTTTTTCTCTTCTTGGTTTTTGTTCTTCTTTTGAAACTGAGCATATATATATATATATATATATATATATATATATATATATATATATATATATATATATATATATATATATAATTTTTAATAGAGACACTGTGGCTTACTGTTAGTTTTCTATTTTTCTTCTGCTTGTTTTTGTTTTTACCTTAATAAGAGAAATTGACTGTCACTTCTAGCAGCCAGTGGCGATGACAACACAAACAAGGCTCTGTAATTGGAACCTTGCTTTATTTGCAATTTTCTTTATTTCATTTTATTTTATATTTTTTAATATTGGATATTTCCACTGAATAAGTCACACACAGGGCAGAAGTTGTCGAACTGGCAAAGAAACTGATAATTAAGCCGATCTGTGTTTGACGCTTGAACGGTCTTCGGGTTCAGTTTGTATCCGTGGCGGTAAAGCAACGTGGGTCAGAGTGAGTGAGTGAGTGAACACACGTCCCACTGCAGACAGGCACAGGCCTGCGTGGGATTCTCAGCGCGTCGAAACGCCACGGCTTCAGGTTGTCGTGATGTTTTCAGGTTTGATTTTCAGATCCGTTTGAAACCAAAATGCATGGCATGACGTCGTGTTTCTTTTCATCAAAGCACAGAAAGGCAAGGAAAATGTTCCTGCAGCTGCTTACGCAACAATTTCTACCTATATATGATAACAATATCTGCTGCTTTATTCATAAAACCGAGCAAGATATTTTGAATAAACACCTGCTGGTTTCAGCTGCTCATTGTGCTGAATATTTTTGCCGTTTTGAAAAAAAAAAGAAAAAATATCAGCTGCTTATTTAGTGAAGTTATCTGCTGCTCAGCAGGTAAAGCCGCAGTTATGGAAACGAGCCTCCCTGATCAGAGCGATGGCTGTTTGCTCCTCCAGTTTCCACGCCGCAATTTTCTGCGTTTTTGAAGAAACACAAATCTTTTCGGTGTTTGTCGGTCACACTTGTAAAGGTGCTGTGCACTTATCTCGACGTCGCGATTGAGAGAGCAACAGGTAGAGCTGGGAGGGACCTGATGCTCCATGCAGGAGGAAATTACATCCGTCACGTTCTGCTCTTCCGTCAGAAGGACTTTCACCCGCAAAAATACGTCTCGGGGTTTTCATCTGCAGCATCGCTTTTTGTCGTTTTGACGTCTGGGCGTGTTCTGACGCCGGAAGTCCCTCCCCTCTGCCTCGTTTAATTTGACTCATTTGTGCACGTTGCACACGCAGAGACGCGAGACGTGCCGTACGACTGCCCTTAAAGAAGAAAGGGGGGGGTGAGGGGAATAAATAAATAAACTTACACGAGAGGACATTTGCCTCGGTTTTGATCAAGTGTGAACTGGATCCATGTTCAGAGCTTGCGCCGGCTTGTTTGACTCTCGAGGACTGCATGTGGAAGAGGAAGTGGCTTCCAACAACTGTGATTAAACATGTGTAACTAATCAGTGACTTTGCTGCCATGGCACAAGTATGTAATTTGTAGAGTCTAGTGTTGGGGAGAAAAAGTGAGTAGCTGAAAGGAACTCTGCAGCATTCCGAATATTTTAGAAGAACATTTTGTTGCGCAGAATTTAAATTCCTCTGGCTGCGCTCATTCGAAATGCCCAATTTCCTTCATGTTCTTCCATTTTTAGTTAAAATCGGAGTCGGTTTGCAGTGACGCTCGAGCCGAGAGCTCAGACTGCGCCGCGCTGCTCGGGGGGCTCGCCGATTACCTATGCAGAGCTGTGAAGGGCTAAAGGGAAAGGCCGGAGCATTTGAAATTCAGGTGGAAATGACTGAGCTTGATGGCAGAGGGGAATCCTAATGGGGCCATCAAAGTCCTTATTTCTACCCAACAGATGAGGCAGCTGTGAATTGTATGAAATATTGGAAATCAATGAGTTGTATGGAATTTCATTAAGCGGCAGTATCCACAATTGATAGGCCCTCATAATTTGATGGATTGCACAAAGAAAATTATTAGCTGGCTCTATGGAGAGGGTGTGAATGCACAAATCTGGGTCTGGAGAGTTGGTGAACTAGGGTAATTTGTTCAGTGCAAAAAGCAAAAAAAAAAAAAGCAAAAGAAAAAAAGAAAGAATATTGATTTTGGTTATGTTAAAAGAGAGGGGGGGGGAATCAAAGGTTAAATCTTAGCTGCTCTCTACTGCAAAATATGTGTGAATTCTTTATTGATTATTTATTCATTAATTCTTCTTTCATCTCCCCCCTCCGTCCCCCTCCTCCCTTCCTCTCTACCCCCTCCCTGCAGCCCAAGGTGATGTGCTGGATGATGCCGACAGCGGGAACGAGAGCCGCAGCGGCAGCGAAGAAACCCACGTGTGCGAGAAGTGTTGTGCCGAGTTCTTCAAGTGGTCAGACTTCTGCGAACATTTAAAGAGCTGCACAAAGAACCCCCTCGTGCTCATCGTGAACGACAATGAGGACACGCCGAACCCTTCCCAGGAGTACCCTTCAGAGCCCTCGCCCATCCCGAGCTGCAACAGCGAGCAAGACGACAGCGAGGACGCCAGGGAGGGGAACCAGAGCCCCGCCGGCGAGGGCGACGACATCCCAGAGACGGATCCCTTAAACGGGGTCGGTGTCCTGGAAAAGGAGGATGAGCAGATGGAGCTGGAGCTTTCTCCTGACAAAAATATAGACTCCGAAGAGAGAGACGTGACATCACCCGAGCCAGATGGCTCCCTACCTCAGCTAAGCGATGTTGTCCCCTCTGCAATTACGAGCTACACCATGCCAAGCACCAATGTTACCTTGGAGACCCTGCACGGTACTCGGGTTGCAGTTGCCCAGTTTTCGCAGAGTGTAAGGGCAGCGGCGGCGGCGGCGGGCAGTGGGGTGTCCACTATGGCTATCCCTATGATCCTGGACCAGCTTATGGCTCTTCAGCAGCAACAGATTCATCAGCTGCAGCTCATAGAACAAATACGAAGTCAAGTGGCCCTCATGAACAGACAGCCTGCCCCACAACCTGCTCTCAGCCACCATCACAACAGCGCTGCGGGAAACCAGGGCTCTGTATCCTCCTGTATCCCTCCTGTCGCAAACCAACTTCATTTACACAACTTCATCACCCCCCCTGTCCATCAGCTACCTGTCAGGTTGCCTGCCACCCTTAGTGCTTCACCTCTGACCTCAGCAATAGAAGGGCCTCTCTCTCAAACACCGCAGAGCAGTACTTCACAGTCCAACTCCTCAGTTCCAA
Source organism: Poeciliopsis gracilis (assembly GCA_911649635.1). NCBI lineage: Eukaryota > Metazoa > Chordata > Actinopteri > Cyprinodontiformes > Poeciliidae > Poeciliopsis > Poeciliopsis gracilis. Next base: position 6,022,919 of record CAJVRI010000287.1, read on the forward strand.
ACACATCGTCGAACAATTCAGCGTTTCCACCACCGAGTGGTTCTGGCTTGCCAGCCCTACATCCCACCTGCTCATCCACCGTCTCAAATAACAACAGTAGCACTAGTAGCAGCATAATAGGAGGCGGCGGTGGCATCAGCAGCACTTCGGCTCTTCCCAGGAACTCCACCACCCCTCCCTCGCTAAGTCACAGCAGCCTCCTGAACTCTGCCTCCAGTCTACCACTGATACCTCACAGTTCCTCGAGCAGCGTCATCTTCCCCAATCCACTGGCTAGCATAGCAGCCACAGCCAATGCACTTGACCCCCTTTCTGCTCTAATGAAACACCGCAAGGGAAAGCCCCCCAATGTGTCTGTGTTTGACACCAAGCCCAGCTCTGAAGACCCCTTCTTTAAGCATAAGTGTCGGTTCTGTGCCAAGGTGTTTGGCAGCGACAGCGCCCTGCAGATCCACCTGCGCTCTCACACTGGAGAGAGGCCCTACAAATGCAATATATGTGGCAATCGTTTCTCCACCAAGGGGAATCTTAAAGTCCACTTTCAGAGGCACAAAGAAAAATACCCACACATTCAAATGAACCCTTACCCCGTACCAGAGTACCTGGACAATGTGCCCACAAGCTCCGGCATTCCATACGGCATGTCGCTGCCCCCCGAAAAACCTGTAACCACCTGGCTCGACAGTAAACCCGTCCTCCCCACTGTCCCCACGTCCATTGGCCTCCAGCTGCCTCCGACGCTTCCCAGTATGATTGGAGGTTTTACAGATTCACCTAGCCTCACTCCGCTCAACAGGTCCCCTCAGAGGCCCTCGCCGCCCACAAGCGAGTGTGCATCTTTGTCCCCAAATATCGCCAATGATTCTGGCATGACCACTACTTCGCCCTCCCCGAAACCTAGCATTGGGAGTGACGCACCTCCGCTCCTGAAAGCTGAAGGCATTCTCTTGTCACCAAGTTGCCCTATTAGGCCAGGAGACAGCACAGCCACCACAACCACAGTGAGTCAAGCGCTTCTTCCCACCACTGTCACCTCGACGACATTGTCAGGCAGTGGCCAAATCACTGAGCCTATCAGCAGTCCCAACTCCGCTTCAAATTCTGTCTCCCATCCCGTCCTCCCAATGCTTTCTGACCAGTTTAAGGCAAAGTTTCCCTTTGGAGGACTCCTAGACTCTATGCAAACCTCAGAGACGTCAAAGTTACAGCAGCTTGTCGAGAACATCGATAAGAAGATGACCGATCCCAACCAGTGTGTCATCTGCCATCGTGTTCTAAGCTGTCAGAGTGCTCTGAAGATGCACTACCGTATCCACACTGGCGAGAGGCCTTTCAAATGCAAGATATGTGGACGAGCGTTCACGACCAAGGGAAATCTAAAGACGCACTTTGGCGTGCACAGGTCGAAACCACCGCTTCGAGTCCAGCACTCCTGCCCGATATGTCAGAAAAAGTTCACCAATGCTGTGGTGCTGCAGCAACACATCCGCATGCACATGGGAGGGCAGATTCCCAACACCCCTGTTCCTGAAAATCTGCAGGAGATGGACACGGATGTGTCCTTCGATGAAAAGAGCCTCGACGCAATGAGTAACTACGATGACGACCTGCTGGATGAAATGGAGCAGGCGATGGATGATGACATGGACTTAAAAGACGGAGAAGTAGACCCCTCTAAGCCCTACTCACCTGGGAGCTCCCCTCCAACCTCTATCATTTCTAGCATCGCTGCAATGGAAAACCAGATGAAGATGATTGACTCTACTGCCAGCATAAGTCGCACATTTGGCCTGAAGACTGCACAGAACGGCAGCAGCTTTCCTGGGGAGACTGACTGCTTTACAACCGATTCCCTGACTGCTGTGGGGGATGCTGAAGGTCAGAGCTTGGGAAGCCCCGCTTTGTCAGAGTCCTCTGGCTCTATGCAGCATTTGTCCCCAGCTCACAGCCATTCTGAGAGCCAGCGGTCCAAGTCCCCAGCTACACTCAATAATAACAACAGCAGCAGTGCAATGACAGCAGAGGAGGGCCAGGAGAACAATGCAGCTGGCCTGGCAACAGTGAAGTCGGAAAAATCAGAGACCCCGTCTCCCCATTCTGCTACTGAAGGGACCGGGGCCCTTGACCTGACTGCCACTCAACCTGGCAGGCACTTCATCAAGGAGGAGAGCCACTTCAACATGCTGTTTCTGAACAGAGATCGAGGTGAGTCTGAGCAAAACCTGATCAAATTGTACGTGTATGTTGTCAATTATCAGAATATTGGCTTATGAAAATAGGCACGTTTTGAGAGAATTATCAGCCTCCTACTTTGTTAAATTCCTATATGCAAATTTATTTCATCGGCATTTAAAACGCTGCCTTTGTGTTTGTTTTTTCAGGACTAAGCACTCCTAATTTAGCCAGCACGGCAACAAACATGATCAAGATGGAAATCAACGGGCACGGCAAGTCTCTGAGCGACAGCGCTCACCTGCCCGTGGGCATTCAGGTTCCAGCCGCAGCACCCCCGACCACCATGAGCCCCAGCATCAACCCCATGTTGGCGCCGCCGCCTCCACGTCGCACCCCGAAGCAGCACAACTGCCATTCGTGCGGGAAGAACTTTTCCTCGGCCAGCGCGCTTCAGATCCACGAGCGCACACACACGGGAGAGAAACCTTTCGCCTGCTCCATTTGTGGAAGGGCCTTCACCACAAAGGGCAATCTGAAGGTGAGACGCGAAAACAAACTCTGGACACCCTGCGTCATTCCGGTTGCGGGGAACACGTTAGCTCCGTGGAAACGTTCCTGGTGAAACTGGTCGTCGTGTCACTCTGGAGGAGAGTTGCTTGTTTGGATTAAAGACTGATTCCAGGATCCAAACCACCAACGTGTATTCACAGTTACTGACGACTAAACTGTTCCGTAATTTCGCTTGATGTAAGACGGTGGTGGCTGGTGTTAGCCCTCGACGGCAGCGTGCTACGTATTTTAGGTGTTTTGACATTTCAACAAATTAAAATCTACTGAACCTAAATCAGCCATATTGGAGTAGAAACCTGCGGAAATATTGTCCTGTGAGCGCGATAGTTGGACACCGCTGCTTTTTCAGTTTCCATTTCATTTCAGCATGTCATTCATGTGGTATTAACAGTTTTGACGTGGAGAAAATGCCCAGCCGCGGTTGACCTTGTCTTGCTCATTTCGTTGCATCCTTTAGGTTCACATGGGAACGCATATGTGGAACAACGCCCCCGCTCGTCGGGGCCGACGCCTGTCGGTGGAGAACCCCATGGCCCTCCTGGGCGGCGACGCCATGAAGTTCAGCGAGATGTTCCAGAAGGACCTGGCGGCCCGGGCCATGAACGTGGACCCGGGCTTCTGGAACCAGTACGCCGCCGCCATCACCAACGGCCTGGCCATGAAGAACAATGAGATTTCTGTGATTCAGAACGGAGGCATCACCCAGCTGCCCGTCAGCCTCGGCGGGACGGGAATCACGTCCTTGGGAGCCATGCCCGGAGGAGGCATGGACCGTGTTCACACTGGCAGAAGCTCCCCCATCACGGGTATGGAGAAGTCTGGCCTGGAGGTTCCAGCCAGTCGACCCTTTTCCAGATACATGGAGGAGAACAAAGAGATTGGGATCAACTGAAAACTCGTCTGTATTGTAGCAGTTTGGCGAAGACTTAAAAGTATGATGAGAAAATTACTGAGGGAAAAAAAAACAAAAAAACACAAACACACAAACTGCTGATCCAGTCTAAACTCATGCATACTTCTTTGTGTACAGATTTTATTTTTTGTTTGGTTTTGGAATTATGGTATTTAGTATTGATTAGAGGCCTTTGCCTTTCACCCACTCCCTTCTCACTTGATATTTCGTCTATACAAAGAAAACTTTGTCTCTTGTTTGAGAATATGTCGTCTTGCAAGATATGCATGGTACTTCTTTGTTTTCGTTGGTATGTTTGACTGCTTTTATGAATTCCTTTGAGAACCAGGATCCTGCCTGAGCGACAGCGGGCAAGCATCCCTCAACGGACTGGACAAAGTTCACACGGGAACAATTTTGTTTAACGACAGTCTTGACATTTGTCCAGCAGCCCCGTTAGCGGCAGCTCTTCTGAACGCAAGGGCCGAGACGAGACTGAAGAAAAGACTGAAGTGTAGTGTTTTCGTGCTCGCTTGATACAACCTTTGTTTTGTTTTTTTTTGTTTTGTTTTTTTTTTGTTTTTTTTTATCTCATGAACTAGAAAACTTGAAAAAATAATGTTTGAACTATTTTAATCTTTACATTTAGTCTCTCAGCATTGTCTTATAATGTTGTCCCGTGTCTTTAGTATTTATGATATTGACGAGAAAAAAAACAGAAAGAAAAAAAAGCGGGTATTCAAAAATATATTTAACAGCCCAAGCATTTTATTGTTTTGTTGTTTTTTTTTGTTTTGTTTTGTTTTGGAGTTTTTTTTGTTGTTTTTTTTTGTTTTTTTTATAAACAGCAGGCTTCACTGATGAGTATCTCTGTTAATAAAGGCAGAACGTCACTTGAGTTGACCAACAGAGATGAAATTGTAGGTTTTATTTGGATATCTGTTGACACCGTGTGCATCTTCTCACGTGACAAGGAGGCAAGAGATATCCAAAGCTGCTATGACCACAACCCTGCTTTTAACCTTTGTAAGAAAAAAAAATAAGATAAATAAATAAAAAATAAGAAGGACAAAAAAAAAAAGAAAACAAAAAAAAAGAGGTGAACCTTTTGAAGAAATATCTATGTATAGAAATACAGACAAATCTAAAACAGGTATGCATATTTTGTATCACATAAAATAGACATCATGAGTTGAGAGTTATTTGTCATGTTTGTGAATGCACTTTTTAAAAACGACGTTTTTTTGTCTGTGAGTTACCGTTAACCTTCTGACTGAGCTATCTATCACGTGCTGTCTCCATTGTTTTCAGCAAACCACTGCTCCAGCTGACTGAGTCGGTTCTCTGTTATTGCATCTGTTTGCAACTCGTCAAGAGTGCAGAACCCATCGCCCAATCAAACCCCCTCCCCCCCTCCACCCCCTTCCCCCCTTCAAATAAAAAAGGAAAACAGGTGTGTGTGTGCGTGTGTGTGTGTGCGTCTGGATGGTCTCTTTAATCTCTCGGGGATTTTTATTCTCTTTTACTCGTCTTAGATTTTTTTTTTTTTTTTTGTTCTTGTTGTTGTTGTTGTTCCTATTAGAAATTAAAACACAAAAAATGTAAAATATTTCTAATCACAAAATTGAAATACATTTTTTTTATTTTATTTCATTTTTTTTTTATACCTGTTATTACCACTGAGCAGCTTGTTTTGTCGTTTGATTAGATTATATTAGGACATGATTCAGTCCAGTTAAATTTTCTTATAAATTCAGCGCTAACTGCTTCATTATAATAAAGAAGATTCCAAAATAAATAACTGAATGAAAATAAATTACGTTTTTTTTTTCATGTTTTACGTTTCTAAAAGGGTTTTTTTGTTTTTTTAAATCCTATTGAAAGTGAGTTTAATTATTTTTATTGATCAGAGTTTTTAAGAGTTGGAGATTAAAAAAAAAAACAGAACAAGAAGAAGAAGAAAAATTGCTATTTATTTCACTTTATTTCTGCAATCGGTGCTTTTTTTTTTTTTTTTAACATCGCCTCGTTTCATTGCCCAGATTGGGAAAACGTGCACGCCTTCAAAAGCTGTTCAGACCTTCCTGGAATGTGAAGGAACGCGCCAGCATGGGACGTTATTCGTGATATTGTCAAATTAGCTTTCTTCAAAATCTAAAACAATAAATAAATAAATAAATAAAATCGGACAGGTTTTATTAACCTCAATTCTAACATCACACGGTGTGCGAAATTAACTTCCTAACCCATTTCTTCCTCATTATTTCCATTCATTATCCGAAACAGCGCAGGATTGAGGTGAATTTTGTAGCAGCCCCAATGAAACGTGTTGCAATCGAGCCGGACTTAAAAGTCACCGCTGTTGGGTTTAATACAGGAGAACATTATAGAAACAAATCAGGCCGGAGTATCATGTTGTGACTTTGTTAAACACAGTTTTCCTTTCCAAGGTAAGACGTCTGCCAAAGCCGTGGCACCGGAGCCAAAGTGTGAGACAGCGATGCGTCTGAGTAATGCCGCGCAGCAACGTTACAGGGGGACTCCGCGATGACACATGGCGCACACATGTGCAGACGCACATCTGCACAACTTCACACTCTTTGACACAAATCCTCCTGCTCTCACAATTACCACATATACATAAAAGAAAAAAAAATTTAAAAAAGTCTAGATATACTCTTGAAAAGACAGGATAAAGCAATATCTCCACCACAAACAAACTGCATCCACATCAGCTGCGAGATGAAAGCCCTGCAATCGGGCAATCGCTGAGATCAAAAGAGCGTTTGAATGCTTATCTGTGCCTAACGACTTCATGGAGGACTTTAATGTAAGGGGGCTTATCCTGAATTCCTCGCAAAAGCCACATTAGCTCGTCCTTACGCCCGTTCCTGCCGAGAGGAGTCATCCGTCGAGGTCAGAGTGAAGCACTCGAGGCCCTTCAGAGTGAATCGGTTCAATTTCCTCAGCAAGGACGGGCCCTGGGAACAGACGCATGTCAATGTTAAATCAGCTGCGCTCTGATGTAGGACACGGAGACCCGGATGCAGTCAAAAGTGTGAAATGAAGACAAATATGTCCCCTCCGCCCCCTTTCAGCGCAAAAGAATAAAATATATATATACCATTTATGAGTCCTGTTGCAAAAACCCAGTCAGTCACCCCCAGACATAAACCACTGCTGCCAGGCAATGACTGGTCTATCAAAGTCCAGCTTATATGGGCTTTCACCACTGAGCCAGGAGTGTTTATTTTTCTGTTATCCTCCCCTCTATCCCACCCCATCCCCCACCTTCCCATTTCACTTTTACACACATATTACTTTTCATGTTGATGGATGTGAGTTAACTCCTCTAGAGCCCTGGAGAGCTCTTTGGGGCTGATCCGGTAAAGCTGGATGCTCCCCGCGTGTAGGGCCCATTGTCTGACGCCGCGCAGTCAGCTGATCGCCGGGAGCTTAGTCAGAGAAATAGCCGAGTAATGAAGAAATCTCATGCAGACTGTTTTTCCTCTGTTGAGACGATGGTTTTTGTTTAGTTTTTTTTTGCTGATATTTGTCTGGAAGCAGGACGCATTCCGCTCATGCTTTCACTCATGCGCTCGCATTTAGCAAATGATTTCGCAGACGTCCGCGCATGAGGAGGCTGTTGTCTTGGGACACTAAATGGTGATTCTCCTCACATTTCTATGATATTTTCAATTGCCTCTGTTTTTTTTTGTTTTTTTTTGCTTGTCCAGCTGCTTGGGTGATTTCAGCCATGTTGGGCCCTGCCTGCTCAACACGGGGGTTACGTGAGGTTAGACCCGGCGGTGACTATGTATGAATGTTATTTCTATAGAAAAACACTGTTATCCAGATTTTCCTTTCAGAATTTTATTATTTTTCCATTAGGCAATAGAATACAATGTAATTTAGCCCTGCAATTTTGTTTTACTAGTGAAGAACTTTTTAATAGAAACCAGACAAAGGATCAGTTGAGCTATGTCCATTTAGGAGGACTTTAACAAGTATAGTTTAAGAGTAGGTTACAAGGGTAATTATCTGAATAAACATGCTTTTGCATTTCTCTGCTGTTTTTTTTTTAACGTTTTGTAAAAAAAAAAAGAGAGAGAAAGAAAGAAAGAAGGAAGGAAAGAAGGAAAGAAAGTGTTAGCTTTCTTGTTAGTTCCTCACAGAGCGTATCTCTCAACACTTTTTCTTCTTTCAGCTGCACTTGCTTGTGTTGGCTACCTGCTCCAAGTGTGTGACATTTGGGCAGAGCGCGGTGCGAACAGACAGGCCATCATTGGGACGGGGGCCTGTCGGCTGTTTGTTTAATGCCCTGCCCACTGTGAAAGTCTCCCTGAAACAGGCGCAGTAAATATCCCCATTGATCCAGAGGCAGGGGGCCCTGCGATGATGTAGTGGTGAAGAGCCTCGGGAGTAAATCTAACCGACAGTAATCCAATCCCATTCTCAAGGCTGTGGGATTGGAGATAGGTGCTTTAAATCCAAAAGTGCGCCTTTTGTTTTTTTTATATTTTTTTTTTGTTGTTTGTTTTTTTCCCCCTTTACCTTCCTTTTGCACTGCTCTTCTGCTTTTGTTGCTCCGGCGCCTCTTGTTCTTTCACTTCCACGTCTCGGCCGCCGAGTCGATCCGCGGCGCGCCGAGTTGCTCCGCTGGTCTTCCCTTTATGTCTGCTCGAAAGTCCGAGCTGCCTTAATGATGGACGCCGCAAAATTTGGACTCTTGGTCATTCGGCTGTCAAATTCCCTCCCTCACACCTCTCCCACTTTCGCTCGCCTAAAGCTTGGGCATCCACCTGAAGTGCAAACTGAAAGTTAAGAGAGTGTGAAAGGCGTGGGTGCGTTTGTGTGTGTATGTGTGTGTGTGTGTTGTGTGTGTGTGTGTGTGTGTGTGTGTGTGTGTGTGTGTATGATAACAGTCCTCTGGTAATCAGTGTTTTCTGTGGACGGTAAAGATACACCGGAAATTCTAAAACCCCATTAAGGCCGGAATTTCCCCCCTTTGATGGTCCAAATCTGCCCCGGCTAGCGCTCGAGTGGCTCCTCGCTCTGCTGCTCCGGCAAGTGTAAGTTTTCATGCGAGGCTTTCAAGATGACAAAGTTATGCACTCCAGATACCCTGCAGAAAGAAAAGAAAAAAAAAAAAGAAGAAGAAGAAGAAGCATTGTGTGGTTACCAATTCAAATTCTTTCCTGTATGGGTTGTTGAGAGTTGCTGAGGCGTAGTACACTTTAGCCTAGCTGGCATTTGAAACATTAACCGTTCACTATAGAGAGTGATAAACAATTCAACGTGGCATGTCAGAAAGGCTGCCTGCGGTTGCACTTCACATTTTACATGCTTTCCTGAACGCAATCACTAATAGTTAGCGATCGCGGCCCCCGAACGGCGCTGGAGACATTCGGGGGCCAAGGAAGAAAACATCGTCAATAACTCAAATGATAAAACGTGCGTCACTAAAGACTTATAAGAAGCCGTCGTTTCATCTACAGTAGTTATCGTCTCCACCATAAAACTAGCCGTGAGGCTGTAGAACTGGCTGGACGTTCTGCACTAAGACAGAAGTAGAGTGATTTGTTTTATTGTCCAATTGAACGTAGATAGCAGTTTTTCAGGAAGCTCTAGCTCCATTTCATCCGTAGTTTTTGGTCAGTTTTGTTGCTTTTAAGCCTTGGTGCTCCTCGTTGCGTGTTGCAGTTGCATGTTGTCAACGTGCAGCCAAAGTGAAACAGGGGTCGCTCCTGCGGTCGCTCCGAGCAAATCGGAAGTTTTTCAGGCGAACAGCCTGAAAAAGCACAGAATTAACGCTCGTTCATTTCACTTCTCCAACACGGAGTCTGGGGAAAAACATGGAGGAAAACATTGCCGGCACTGCTGGGAGCCAGTCAGGTGGGACTGGTGCATCTTTTTTCATATCTACATCATTGAATGATAAACTGACCTTTCCTTTCAGAGTTGTTTTCTTAAAGTGCAACAAATAATTTCCCCTTAAAAATCGTCAAATGCAAAATAGAGAAACGTTATTTCACCCTCATGTTTTTGCAGCCGAGGTGACGTTGTTGCTATGGTTGCGGTATGCAGCTAAAGCGTAAAAACGGATGTCCCCGCATGTTATATGTTTGCCTATTATGTTTTATTTGCTCTGCAAGAGACCATTTAGTTAATTTTTCTTTTTTTTATTTTTATCCTGCCTTACTTTTCTATTAGATAGTTACTCTAACTAGAAACAATTTACATGGTCCGTTCTCAGCGTGTGTTTTACACAGGAAACTCATGGGTGGTACACAGCCTCCTACCTCCTTTTTCTGTGTAAACGGTGATTAGTTTTTGCATAAATAACCTCCGAATGCCAACATGACAGCGGCTTGGAGGTTCATGAAACGATGTTTGCACAGACACCTACGACATTTTATTGAGAGCGGAGTTGAAATGGTGGAAGTTGCTTTTGTGGTCTTTTGTGGGTAAATGTTGACTTCAGACTCCAGGACCGACTAACCCGAGTTTATCTGAAATGAAAATGCCCGGAGCGTCGCCTCATGCCGCAAGTTAACGTCTCACCCGCTGCGTTTGCCTTAAACGACGAACCCTTCCACCGAGCACCTGCCGGCGTTTTGGCGTGTCGTTTTCCAAACAGCGTTTCCTGATGTCGTGATGTCATCCCCACTCCTACGCCCCGCAACTCGTGCTGAACTTTACCCTCACTGCGTAATTTGAAGACCCACATTTCAACTGTTCAACAACCACACTGTAAATATGAGATCAGGCCTAAAACATCTTTGATATGAAATGGGGAGTTGCAGAAAAAACTTTTCTTTGTGTGTTTTTTTTTAAAACCAAACCAAATGTTTAGATTTGTGTATCATACAATTTTGATTTGCTTTAAAATGACAACAACAGTACCACTTGATGAGTGGAATAGTAAAAAAAAAAAAAACATACTATTTGACTTTAAAATTAAAAAAAAAAAATCTATGTTTAAAGAGCCAGTCAGGCCTTCCTTCTTCCATCATTGCAGCAATTTAGGCACCTCAACCCCTTTGGGCAACGATGTTAGTCGAAAGGGTCGAGTCGGTTTCGTCCGTAGTGAAAATAAATGTAACATTTTGCCCAGTTCCTCCGTCTAATCATCTCCGAAAGCTTGACAAGCTGCCGAGATGCCAGCTCGAGGCACGCCGCTTTCCTCTTCCGTCCAGGTCTAATCAAGGCGCTGGCGGGTTTGTAATATGCGCCGAGGTGTCTAAGGACAGCCGGGAAAAGAAGTGCAGGGGAAGGTGGGGGTCTTTTGGAAAATCGATGAATGCATGAAACATAGCGGTGGTCCACCTGAAAGGGAACATGTCATCAATTAAACAAACTTGGCGAACAGGGCCAATTCATCAGAGCGCGTTGCGGATCAGCTATTGGGTTCAGCTTCGACGTGACAAATGCCGGACCTCCTCTGTGTTCCCAAGGTTGCGGATCGATAGAGATCATCACTGTGATGTGGATCTTTTATCTCGCAACCTGCTTCCTTAAGCCTTATATTATTCCAGCCGCAGATATCTCAAAGTGGGGGCGGAAGGGGTGAGAAGGGCACGAGCCTGATTTAGTCTTTTGTTCGCAGAAGTTTCACGCCGTTATTTGTCCAAACAATTGACTTTTGATGGCCTCACTGACCAGAAGATGTGAGAGCCTTTTTTTTTTTTTTTTCCATGAGTCATAACTTCACAAGCAGTTTGCCTTCATTTTGTTTAAAAAAAAAAAAAAAAAATCGAAGCAAGTTGGGAACACTCTTGCTAATATAATTGCTCGGTAAGGACATCGTCTCGTGCGCCTACTTTCCCTTAGTGGCACTTATTCAGATACGTCAAATCCGCCTGTGAGGAATCCCTCCTGGGCTCCTATTGATCCGAGCCATTATGGAATTCCATGCCAATAAACTGTCGAGACTTACTGTAACAATTCAATGATTAGGGCTCCAACTCAGTCATATGACTAAGAGGAGCTTCCTCATTATCAGAGGCCATCGTGAGATTTGCAATTGAGTTATTCAGTGATTAACAGCGGCTCATTTCATCTTTTTATCGGCTCGGTTTGACCGTGCTCCTGATGTATGGACGGCACCGGTGTCAATGCGCTGTTATGTTTATCCCCAGACGATTATTTGGCTTTTTCGTTTATAAAAAAAAACCAAACCCACATGTTGAATTTTTTTTTGATCCATCCTGTACATTTAGCGTGTTTGAGATCGGGTCGTCGGCGAAACGAATCTGGAAAGCGAAGCCAGACGTCCCCTTCTTATGCGTCTATCTAACCACAAAAAAGAAAGAAAAAAAAAAGTGTGTTTCAAAGTGGAGTAAATGGAGGACGGACAAGATTTATTCCTACGTGGCACAATGCATTTGAAACACCTCATGTCGGAGGGCAAACAGCTTCATGTAGCGTCGTTCATCTGTGACAAAATCAATTGATTTGCCTGCTGGAGCATAAATATTTGTCTTTTCATGCTTATGGAAGCAAAACCAGCAGAACGGGGAAATATAGTTTTATGGGTAATAGATCAAATTGCCCTCGAAACGAATGATCATCGGCATGAACAAACCAAAAAAAAAAAAAAAAGCTGTATTCATTATCACACAAAGTTATTATTGTGTCAAATTTCTTAAAAGTCCCTCTCTGTTTTCGGGGCTGAATTGGCTGTTTGAACGACTTCGTGGGGTTTTCCTGCGAGGAGAACGATGGTAAGCGTCTCGTAAACATGTCGTGGGCATAAACTACCGGAGCGATTTCGAACCAAATCTGCACGCGGCCTCGTTCTCGAGATGCTCGCTCTTTACGCGTCGTGCGCGCCACCTTGGTCAAATCAGTTCAGTTCCTGTACGACGGGGCTGAAACGCTACACCTGGTCTGCGGTGGTAAAATATGCATGCAGACACTATCGGTTACATGCTTCTAGTCTGCTCCAGCTGGGAGAAAATGAGGATATTACAACTCACTCTGTGTTTCACCAGCCAGCCCTAGTTTCCCAACACTGATTTGAAACAGCTTCTGCTATCTGTTGTTCATTAGATGAGATCTCAGCCTCTGATGCAACTGCAGGAATGAATGAAAAGCTTTTAAAAAAAAAAAAAAGAAGAAGAAGAAGAAGGAAAAGCCAGTCGTAGCAGTAGCAGTCTGCAAATGTTGCTCTCGCTGTGACTTACAGCAAATTTTGGATCAAACTTAGGAAGCCCAGGTATCGAGCGACAGAGCGGTGTTGCCGTTTTGTGAAAAAGCGGTGACGGCTGCGGAGCGTTTGCGTTGTAAACCTTTGTCGGAATTTTTTATTTCTTTTTTTTCTCATGGGCAAAAAAAAAAAGAAGAAAAAAAAAAGCGACAAAGAAGCACAACGGAAAGCAGGATGATGCAGATCACTGAGATTGGATGGCTCCTTCAAGTACATTAAGGTGTACATAAAAACGAAGGAAAGAAAGCCAACCTCAGCACAACCCGCAGCGGCGTCTTCGCTCATGCTGCTTCTGATGCGGCCTGATTGGGAGCAGGGCTTGCTGATGTGTGGAATCTGAAGAGTTCGGAGTTGTCAGTGTCGGTGATTGACATGATGAGGGGATCAATGGGAAAGCCTTGCTTCGAAGCAATAATCCATCCAAAGTGATCACGTTTGGAATTGCCTCGGGGTATTGATTATACGTACAGGCCCAGAAAACACCATACGCACAGCAATAATAACCTAGTTGGCCTAGGAAGCACATTCAGTCCCTGTTATTATGAATTGCTTGTTCGTTTCGTTTTTATTATGTGGCATGCCAGGAATTAACTCAAGAATATTCGGTTAAAGTTAAAGCTGCTGTTTCTTGTTCAATTCCGCAGACATTGCCAAAATCTGTCACAAAGCTTGATGGAGAGAAATGCTTGATCTGCATATGAGGACCATTTATCTGTTTATCTATTGAGTACACCTCCTGCCTGTCTCCGGTTTTCATTGGACGAGAGGCGGGCGACCGGGAAACGCGGACACACACGGGGCAGGCGACCATTTACGCACATTCTTACATAAGAGTGACCTAGAAGTACAGATCAGCCAAGCCGATGTTTACTCAGTGCGGGAGGAAGCTGGAATACCCGCAGATCACATGTGGGGTTCCTCAAGGCTGCGTTCTCGAGACATGTTTGTTTATCTATAATTTGCCCCTTGATCATGGAGCACGACATCTTAGGTTACGCTTATGCTGACGTCACGCCATTTTATGAGTCTCTCTTCCTGCCAGTCTGCCGTCCCTCGAAGTCCCCGAGCCAGAGTGTTGATAATATCAAACCGGATGGGACAGAATTTGCTCCGACTTAACGCGGCAAAGGCTGACGGTTGAGCTTTTGGCTCCAAAAATAGTAAAGGCCAAAGTGATACGAGAAACCACGGCGTCGTCATGGAGTCGGCCCTAAATTTTAACATCCCAATAAAGTCTGTTAGCATTACTCATCCTAGTACCGTCTTGAAAATATTACCTAAGCAAGAGGATTTGCTATCAAAACCGGATATAGTAAGGAATCGATCAGGCAGCAGCAACCCATTCAGAAGCACAACCATTTCACACTAGTCCTTAGAAAGATGTTGTTGGTCTGTAAAACTGTGAGTAGTCTCAGGCCTAAATATATTTCAGATTTGCCCGGTACCAACATCTCCTGCATTATCAGAGTCCCATTTTCACTTCTACGTTCCCAGGATCAGAACTAAATAAGTTTTAGTTTTAAACTCCCTAAATCTACGTCTCTGTGTCTTAATTATTTGACTTATCTTTCATACCTGGAAGCTTAACTCTCCTTTGGTAACCCAGATGAACCGTTCAATACCGGAATAAACACAACATCCTGTTCAGTGGCAGCCATGTTGGACTTTTAGTTTGGCACCTCCGACTTTCCAAACCAGAACTTAAAATGGCGCTTAAGTTCATTCTTATGGGTGGGAGCTTGGAAACACCCATTTTCTTTTTTGAGTTCAAAACAGAACTCTTGTCTACAGCCGGGTAAGAAAAAGTGACATGCTGGAGAGGCGGGTTGCCATTGTAGCCACTGACAACACAGTATGTAGGACAAAGCTGTACATGATCACAGCGGACCATTGCATTACATCTTATCATTTCCTCTCGAGCTGAAACTCAAACTGAAACTCATCAATAATGCACCCATGATCTCCCATTTAGACGCTCTCAATGGCAGCTCAAGCTACCGCTGTAATTCTTCACCACCGCCTGCCGCAGCTTCAACCAAAAAAAACGTCTCCAGCGATGTCTCCTAAAATGTGCCGGACGTTTATTAAGCGAGCTGCTGCTCTGCTAGGGGTCCGGCCTTTCGGTCGCTAGGCAACCGAGACTCATTTGGCCTTTTTATTGAAAACCGACGCCAAATTAAAAGTCCCCATAACGAGCTTTTTCTGTTACCGTGTCCGGTTCGTCCAAAGTAAAACATCACGCCTCGCGTCTGGGCAAAATAATATTGAAGACCGAACGCGGGTGAAGGATGCTCCTCTCTTCATCTCTCTTAGGGTGGACCTGAATTATTAATCACCCAGAATCTGGTTAAGCAGTGTACATTTTCCTAAAGGTCAGAAAGTTCATTAACTATGAGCTGCCATTGATTGTGTCCCGGTGTATTCCTCTGCCCGGTGTAGGCTTACAACCGAGTGTATGTAACTGTTAAAGCAACGCGCTCTTCTTTTGTTCAGTAAAACTAGACGTACACTTGAAAACTAAATTAAAATTGTTGGTTTTATTTCAAAATTCTCAGACAAAAAAAAAAAAAAAGGTTGGTTTTGCTTGCCAATAAACCAGCGTAAGCAGGTCAAAGAAGCGCACAGGTTCCAGGTTCTTACGGCCTTTTGGACTCTCCCTCCCCCGGCCCGCCAGCGCATCTCGAAACCGAGGGGAAAAAAAAAAAAAATCCACTCCGACGACGAAAGCCCCGGTATCTGTTTCCAAACAGGCCGCTGGCGTCGATCGGCGCGATGCCGATAAGGATCTGTATTTTGATTGGAGCGCGTGCAAAACCACTCATACTTTACACAGGCGACTTTGATGTCAACCCGTTTAAAATCATATCAGATGCTGAGAGGGACGGAGGGGGAGAAAAAAAAGAAAGGAAAAGGAAGAAAAAAAAACCCTCCAAAAAAAAAAACGCCCCAATCAGCGGAGATGATTTCATAAAGAGGGCTCTTGGGTTTCAGCTTCATAAATAACTCATGGTAATCCCATATTTCTCTGACTTCTCTCATTTGAGCTTGAGATGGAAAGAGGGCAGTTGTGACAAACATTGTTAGCCTTGCTGCCAAGACACCCTGACCTGGATTTATATGTCTTGGCTGCTCTGGTTTCTTTGTGGAAGAACCTATGAGGTGATGTCCCAAGTTACTCAAATACCTGCTCCGTTTTAATCCCACACATGAACAAGAAAAAAAATAAAATAAAATAAAAAAAAAAGTGCAGTTCTGGGCACTGAGTTGCTATTTTTCTTTTCATTCTGTATTTGAGAGGACAGGGTCTTATGAGCTGCAAAAGTTAAACGAGTGACAAATCTAGAAATGTGACGAAAATGATCAAATTCCAACCATTATTCTTTCAAGTGAAAATGTTTTATGATTACCATGAACAGTTTTGTTAGAAATGTGGTCAATATTTTAAAAAAGCGTATTTTGAAGACGGATCGGTAACCAGAGACAAAAAAGGTCATATCTCTGTGAGCATGTTGAAAAAAATAAATAACATCATAAATAACAATGGGGAAGCTTGTAGCTTATTGTAGGCTGGAGACTCCAACAAAACTTCATGAACTTTTCATCCCTATAAGGGACACACATCTCTCTCTCTCTCTCTCTGTGGAAGAACCTTTTGGACCGGCTCGATTCATAAGTCAGAGGTACTCCTGCTGAGACTTCTTCCTACATGTGCAATTTTCCGAAGCCAGACACTTGCCAAGCAATAATTATGCTGAAGTTTTCAATTACACTCCTTCCATTTCATTAACAAAAAAATGTTTGGCTATTGTATAATTAGATATATGAGCTTACCACCTACATTTAACATTGCCACTACACAGCAGCTTGATGGGAAACAGAGGAGCACTTTAGCATGTGCGCACTTCCAGTGGTTCAGTGGCCCTGCCATAAAGGAAAAGACATTATAAGGCCGTCTTCCCCTCCTCCATTTTTTCTTTTTTTTCTTTCCTCCGTCGTTTTGACACGGTCCTCTAATCTGCCCGAGCATACACAAGCCTATAATTGAGTATCGTGAAATGTTGGGAGGTTTCGTTAACATGCAAAGCACACATGTTGTCGGTTGTTGGTGCTTATAATTAACATGTTACAAGGTGTTACTAGATCGCATTAATACCAGCCGTCCTGGCGAGATGCTGTTACTTACCTTCGAAGCTGGTATTAAATTAAACAAGGGGGGGAAGAAAAAAAAAGCCGTAACATAATAACTAAATCTCTTTTTTTTTTTCTTCACAGAATGCTTTACGCTTTTGTTTTCCCCCTGTTTCTGCACTTGCGCAGTGTGGCCGGTGTATGATATTATATTTAAAAAAATGCACCTGTCTGTCACTGCGGTTGTTATCTTCCTCATCTTAAGTGGCCGTACCCTGTCACCGCACAGGCTTGGGTTTCAGCGCCGTTGCAATCCAATACACATCACAGAAACTCTCCTCTGTCCTGTCATTTTGCCCGTTTCCTTTCACATCGACAGCAACAGGCTTCCACTGGAGGCCAGAAACGGGGCCCGCCGGTGCCTTTTGAACGTAGCCGTAACAGATTCCGTTGTGTTTTCCTGGGATCTTCTCCGAAAAAACCAACGGAGGATCTGCTACACCGTGGCAGAGAGAATCTGCGATAAGCAGAAAGTCTGGTGAAAACGCAGCTTCTTCTAGTCTCACTGACAACTCAAGTGTTTTAAGTTAGAGCCACAGTCACCCACTGATCGCTAAGAGGTCCACCACCCAGTCCAAACAACCCTAAACATACAGCCAGTTCCAATGGAGTGGTTCAGAACTAGAAAAATGAATACTTGATAAAGGCCTAGTCAAAGCTTAGACCTGAATCCATTAGAGAAATAGCGGTAAGATGTAAACACCGCTGTTCAGACGCTCTCCGTTCCATCTGACTGAGCTTGAGCTGAGGTGCAGAGAAGAACTGACAAAGAAGTTGACTTCTTGATTCTGGTCCCATATTCTTCAGTCCTCTGACACAATCATCAAACTTTCATCTTCCGAACGCAGAATTTCACAGTGGGGCTCCTTGGCAGGAGAGCAATTTTTTTTTTTTTCTTGTACAGGTAAACCGGTTTTAAATTGGTGCCCAACGTTAGACTATATACACTGACTGGTCACGGTAAACTGAACCCTCTGACCACAAGGCTGGACATCTTTCAGCCACACTTAATGCTCTCCACTATCTGTCAAAGTTAGGCTTCAGTATTATGTATATGAGCCCTAATTCCCTGTCATTAGTGATACTAATTGCATTATGGTGGTCATCAGTTGCAAAAATGATCTGAGAGTGGTGTCCACTTTTAAGGCAATTTTGATACTAAATGGATTTTGCCTCTTTGTGCATAAGAGCAAGCCCCCTCAAGCCTGTACTAATTACATCCATAATCAAATGCATTCTGTGTCTCCCTGTTAATGACATTGATCTTTTGGAATATCCGAGCCTATATTCTGCGAGATTATTGGATAAAGCGCAGGGCGAAGTCTGCGTGACCCCAGGAGGAAGACGTTGTTGCAGACATAAGTGGGTATTAAATGGATATAATTGACAGTGACCCTTCCTGGCACTCTGCGCTGCCGAGGCCTTTGGTCCGCGGATCATACAGCGGAGGGGGGCGAATTAGCATGGGTTAAGAAAGGGAAAATTAAAATTAAGAAAAGGGAGATGGGCTGGGAGATTGATTACTGCTGAGCCGGGGGGCTTACCGCCAGATATGGGCTGGAGAAGAAGATTTCAGGCTCAACTGATGAGGCGAAATCCATCATTTAGGAACTTTCGCATTCAATCTCGCAGCGAAAGCTTCCTGAGGCAGGCCCGTTTCTACGTTTCTCTGAACTTCAAAGCAAATAGCTGATCAGAAATCTACACTCTTAAGAGTTTTTGCTCATTTTTCACGTTGTATTATCAAAATATCACTTTCCAACACAGACAGCTGGTAATTTGCTCTGCAGAACCTAACCTTGGCCTTTGCTGCAGCTGACCGCCAGGACTTGCTCGCCAGGTTGAGGCGTTGAGCCGACGTATCGCGATCTGACCTACAGCGCTTTTTCATGTCTTTCTGATTTATCTCTCTGTCTGGCTGATTCAAAATCCGGATCTTCTTTCGGCCATATTTCTTTTTGGTGTACAGAACTGGAAATTGTTACTCGTACATCTGTTTCATGGAGGTTAGATCACTGTCAGTCATTGTTCCCCTGCCTAAATATATTTGACAGCATAAGTGCTAAAATGAAGACTACGTCCTTGCTACAGGAGGCTAAAGCCACCCTAATGGCCAGCCAGCGACGTCCTTAATGATTGGCCGGTATCGGAGAAAGAGAATATCAATTTGTGTTGGCGTTGGAGAAGTTGGCAACCAGCATGTCTGGACTGGTCACCCACTGGATTGCCTATGCCTCTGTCTTGACCGTTGCTACCTAAGTGAAGTTAGAAAACTGCGTCTTGAGCTCCTTTTATTTTATAAACAGTGTTGCGTACTTTCAGATTATACTATATACCTTTCAGAAAACTGCGTCTTGAGCTCCTTTTATAAACTGCGGAGTGCGTGTTACTTTAGGGCAACTTATAGCTTTATATTTTTCCTATCGGAGCAAATTCTACAGTGGCTCCTGTTAGTTTACAAATCCAGAACAAACTCAGAAAGTACCATGGACTTAACTCCCCTCAGCAAGAATCAACCACGGAGAACCAACATCGAGCCTCATATTGTGCAAATCCAGAGGTCAACCTAGAACAACTGGTAACCAACATTTAGTTTTATCAGATCGAGAATCCAGAAAAAAAAAACAAAAAAACAAAACAAAACCATAAAACATGAAAAAGATTAAGTATGCATACTTTTTCGGGGCAGAGTAGCTGGCGCGGTGTAAGCTTTCTGTAGCATAAAACCTGTAAAGTCTTGTTTCTTTCCAAAAAAAAAAAAAAAAGAGGACAACAAAACCTTTTCCATCCCTGCACCGCCAACCTCTGCAGCCGACTGTCAGGCAGCGAGCGCCCCTCCCAGCACAGGTGGGTCCCATTGTGGTGCCTGCACACTGTTTGGTTTTCTCCTGCGCTGTTGGCAAGATGAGGGTAATTGGAGTGTTGGCATGGTGAATCAGTGCCAGGCTGGGTGGGCAGATTGCATATGATGATCATGTTTTGACCAGATGGCTCGCTGGCACCGGGGCGTCGACTGGCAGGATGTGCACACGCACGTTCATTTGCGTGTCATTCCGAGAGCGCGTGCGGCTGAGGGTTAAGTGGGTGTAAATAGCAGTTTTTCTGTGACTGCTCATTAGTGAAACTTTATACGTACACCTTCAGACACGATGATGAGAGGTGGCTCGCTTGAAGACTGTGGTGAAGGACGGGCTCTCGATGCCAGTCGGGGACCCAGAGCACAGTTCATCTGCCCCCTGCTGTGGCGAGGCGTGGGAAAACAGGGGTGAAATCTTGCTTTGTCGCTCAATTGGTACGAGCGTTTGTCATATGAAACGTATTTTTGCTCCGCCTTCCTTCATAGGAGACACAATCTGGCGGTTTGACGCTCCGCTGTGGGACGCACACGTGGAAGCTAGTTTAACTTGTTTCACTTTGAAAACACCGGAAGGCTGAGAAAACATCTGCAGACGTTATCATATTTATCCGTTATATATGTAGATAGATGTTTTCCTAATGAGGCTCCAAATCGTACAAACAGGTTCAAAAATATGCATGCGAACCCTCAGAGAGCTAATGAACCGTCTCGTGGCAAGCTTCGATTTTGAAAGTTGTCAACAAGCTGGTGTTTGACCTGAGTTTATGGTAAAATGTGCGCTTTATTGGCTTTTAATCAGACGCCACAAATTGTAAATATGGTTGATGTTCAGGGACTGAGGGCAAACTTTTCCCAGAAGGGTTTCGTTAGAAATAAAGGCTTTATTAATCTAAACGATGTCCATTAGTGGACTGAGTTCATGACATAAATAAACTTTTTCCATAATATTTTCAAATATATTAGATATTTCAGTCCGTGGGTTTGATTAAGGCATCTTAAAGCACTTTCTTTTTATTTTTTGTTCTTTTTTTTTTATAATTTCCAGGATGCATCTGTCTGATTTTTTTTTTTTTTTTGCTGTGTAACTATGGTGACAGCTGTCATTCACATCTGCTCGTCATTTAGCGGGGAAACACAGACTTTATGACACGTTCGTGTGTTAAATCCTCGCTTTCGCTCACGTCATCTATGAATCCCAGGAGGGGAAAACGTGGCTGCGCTCCTTCTTAAAACACAATGGAAACCTCAGAGCAAGGACACAACCCAAAAAAAAAAAAAAAAAAGTTTAAATAAATAAAAAAATGTCGAAGATGAAAAGCTGCTACAAGAAACATGAAACACATGTCAAATATCTGGAAGCGCTTTGCCACGACTGTGTAGGAACACCAGATTGGACTCGTGCCACTTTGGAGGATGACTAAACGTGTCCAGCACAGTTTCCAACATGTGGCCTGACAAAAGTTTATCTTTGGGGCATGTGCAGCTGCCAGCAGAGCTTCCAGAATCCCTTAATCTTTCCTTTTTCAGAAGCTCGCCGTGCGGGGGACTTGATTGGAGGCAATGTTTTGACACCCATCCGTGGAAACGAGCGGGTCTCCTCCCGCCACGGTTCGTGTCGGCGCGGCCCGTTTTTGTTTTTTTTTTTTTGTTTTTTTTTGCTGGGGATGTTTTCTCTGTCACTTTTTTCGCCCCGGCTACTTAATTAGAGCTTTAAGACGGAGCAGAAAGCAGCCAGACGCTTCAACAAGTCCATCGGCGACCGGCGGTGCAAAACCGGATGCTATTTTTTTGATTTGTGAACAAATGATGAATGATTTACCAAAACAAAAAAGGGCAGGGGATGGGGGGTGGGGGGTGGGACATAATAAAAAGGTACACACGCCTTTGTACATCGCAGACAGTCGAGTGGCTCTGCCTCACATGTCAGCGGGGTCAGCAGCATTACACCAACGCCTGCTGTGGCCCAACAAATACATAAAAAAAAGAAAAAGAAAAAAAAAAGAGAGAGAGAGAGCAAACTGGCAACAGTAGACACTATTGACGCGGCCTTGCAGATTTCATTACTGCACTCTGCTGTTTCCACTAATGACCAACTTCTTCAGCAAAATCCGAACAACGTGAGAGCGAAGACAAGAGAAGGAGGGAGGAAGTGCAAGCGTTACTGGCGCGGCTGTCAGTCGGGCGCTCAGGCCAAGCGGGGAAACGTCAGCGCTGTCAATGGGAAGGAGGGCTTGATGTCGCAATGATAGGCCTCCGTAATGGGCCCTTTGAAAGGACAATCACTGCCTTCCGTGAATCATATAGGCCGACGTATAATTCATGTTCGCAGTCCGCGGGAATTTGTGCCAAGAGCAACGGGAACAGAAACTATTTGTAGTCTGGGGAAACTAAGCTAATGGTTATGCGCGACCTCTGTACGGGTTCCGGCACCGTGGCCCGCGGTGTGACTCACACTCAACTGGATCCTTTGTCGCGCTGTTTCTCCTGCCAGTGTGACACTCAGTGTGGACTTAGCGTGGCCGGTATTACGACATATCCAGTTTATAAATATGCAACACATGATACCGAAATACATGCTCTCTTCCCTGTTTTCGGTTCCAGAGCATCTGATTCCAGAACATTTCGTAAAATGACTATTGGAAACAAATAGCTGACTCAGTTGTCGGCTAAATGAAGCTAAAGAGCAACTGGTGAAGTAGCTTAGTTGTTTTAATTCAACATATTAACTATAACTGCAGGGAGAACCTTTTGAAACAATTAGAAGTTGAAATAAACATATCTGGGGAAAAAATACAAAAGGAAGCTCCCTTTGGCTAGAGGAGAATATTTGGAAATTAGTTATGAAAAATAACGTGGTTGGACGGACGGATTCTGGACAATTCTTCACATTAGAAAATAATCAAATTTGAGGCTTTCAGCCATCTTATTGTCACAAATCTAATAACGTGTCATCTCGTCTTGTGTGCTGAGCGCATCATTAAGTCCCTTCAAGTGTTTCAGCGTTTGTTGATGGCAAGCAAGAATTGCAGACGGCGTCGTCCTCAACGTCTGCCGGAAAGTAAGCATGTCTCTAAAATGGTCAGTTTATGAAGTCATGTGGTCAAGTCGGTTCTGCGACTTGCAGCGGCACACTTTTGGAAAACTTCTATTAGTTTTAAAATGGGATCTCTTTACACAGACATGAGTAGATTTGTTTACTGCAGCTGTAAAAAGTGTGAATTAAAAGACTGAATAATGCTAAATGGATGCTAACTTCTTGTAGGAAAATGGTGAAAGGTTCTGCTGGACAGGCCGGAGTCCTCGTCTCCGTCTTGTCTTCGGTCCTGATGCGTCAAAAGCGGAAGGAGACAAATCTACGTGTCGAAAACCGCCGCTCCTCCTCGAGGATTAAAAATTCATGGGATTTATCGAATTGGCCGGAGAGTCCCAAAATATACGCAATTTGACAAAGCGGGGATTAAAGTGTCATTGTGCGCGTCAATGGAGGGCGGTGGCGACGTGGCTGTATCACATTGACTCTTGCGTATTAATACTCCGTGTCCTATTGGACCATCAGCTGATTGTTTGGAATGTAAATGATGCTGCTGATGGCTCCAGTGACTGATGGCTTAAATTCCAATTAATCAATTGCTTCATCAGTTTCCCTAATTCAGATCAAATATCTCCTGAGTGCACACTCCTCTTTCACTGGTATTAGAGGAAATAAATGCTCTGGAAGTAATTTTCATCAATCTCGTGTACATGCCAATATCTCTCAGAAACGCAGTCCAGGTTGAGGACTTAATGTCTTAAGTGTGGGCGCGCGAGTGGGTGTGTGTGAGTGTGTGCATGTGTGTGTGTGTAGGAGAGAGACTTGCATATTAGCAACAAATTGGAAGTTAAAAAACAAGAACATATATCTGGAAACTTTGAGTCTGGGTTTAGTTTATTGCCCTCTTTTGGGGGGCTAATTCTTAATTTTGACAGTTAATTTACACACTGAGTGGCTTTAGTTCATGTTTTGCTTCCTCACCACATTGATGTTGAAATGGAGCCTTGACTGCTAAAGCAAGCCATTCATGTTAAGTAAGGAAACCAAGCAATGGAGGCAACAGAATGTGAAAGGAAGTCACATTTTGCATCGCGTGTCGACAGAATTAGTCAAAGTGTTCACACTCCCCGGATCCTTTCATTTCGTTTTATAAAGTCACAGACAGCGACGGCCTTCCATGCATTTCCCTGGACGTTTCTGTGACTGACCGACAAAACACACGAACTACGAAGCAGGTTTAGGTTGTAAAACCGACGCCCCAGGCTTTCGGCATTGAGCACTGGAAACGGAAAGAGTGAGGCACAACAAACCTCCCCAGATAATGCCGCCGAAACTGACAGATCAGGTGAAGGTGAGCGGTACTCAGAGACGCATCCTGCAGACCCCTTGGTAACGTTGGAGGAGCTGCAGAGATGCACAGCTCAAGTTGGAGGGTCTGTCAACAGGACTGACGTTAGACATGGACTCCACAAGCCTGGCCCACAAAAAAGGTAAAAGAAAGAAAGATTAAGTTTTCAGCCCAACAGCAACATAAAAGGGCAATTTATATATATATATTGCTATCAAGCTAGCTAGATAGCGCTCTAGCTTTCTAGTTATATTGGCGTTTATCAAATAGAAATCATTTTGATAGCCTGAAACAAGAAAAGTTTGTTCAGATTCAACTTCAGACAATGAGGGGAAAATAAAAATGCGTACTTGTCTTTTTATAGTGTATGTAAATATCTGGTTTGAACAATAGACAGACAGACAGACAGACAGACAGATGCGGTAAGACATTTTGAAACCCCGCGTCGGTTCGTCGTCGTGTTGCACTTTTCACGAAACCCCAAGGAAATACTTTCAAGCTTGTGGCCTTGATGTGACAAAAATGTGAAAACGGAGCTATGAGCACTTTCACGGCGCGCTATTTATTAGGGCCAAACGGCGCCACAGAGGGCCCCTGCTGCATGACAAGCCTTGTCATTTAAATCAACTATTCATAAGACGGCTGTAATGGGATATTGACTGACAGATTTAATAATTCAGCTATGCTGAGGCTTAACTGGTATTTATTAGTGCCTAATGGCGGGCGTTGTAAAAAATTCATCGAAGCCTGTGCTGGAGTGAGAAGACGCACATAATCTTGCCGACTTCATTTACTTTAGTTCAACCCCCTCAGTTTGAGCGCATCTGCTAAAGAAGCCTTGGCTGTTTGAGCATGCAGAAGGAGAGGTACTGTAATTTGATTTATGAATTTGATCCCACCCACACTCTAATCTAATTCATCAATGTTTCAGAAGGAGCAATTACGCATTGTGCCGCAGCTCCTCATAGCTTCATTATGCATCCAGACTATTTCAGCGGAGGGAGCGCGACGACTTTTGCCGAGAGAAGAGCCGCGGCGGCCACAATTATGTCTTTCGTCCGAAATTTCATTTCCACGTTTGAGAAAAGCGAACGACGCGCCCAAACTGGGAAGCTGCAAGCATAATCGTTTTTTTTTGTTTTTTTTTTTATACACCCTTTGGTTAGTGCTAACAGCAAATATATCATTTGGCAATCTGAAAGCCTTGTTTGTTGTGCTCTCCGCCTGCCGGAGTGTGAGCTGCAGAGAGCGCGCATCCATTTCACGCAGTTTTAATTTCAGCGTGGAGGAATAATGACCACCCAAGTGTTTTTTTTTTTTTTTTTTTGGTTTGTTTTTTGTTCAATCTAATTAAATATAAAGCTGCATAATAAATTCCCTCGAGAGCAAAATGCAAACATTTTGGCGGGAAGGCTGTTATTCATTTGGCTGATGGCTTTCCATTTACCAGCGAATCCTTCTGTGTTTGCTTGGTCACTTCTAAGTTCTTAATTGTAGGGGGGGGAGAAGGCAGACCTTTAAGGACCAGGAAAAACGCTGTTTTTGTTTCCTGCGACGTGGTGTGAATTATCCGAGCGCGAGCCGGCAGGCCGAGGAGAAGTAGCCATCGGAGTGCTGAGAACGAGCAGTGATGCATGCACCCGTTATCCCCTCCACCCCCTCCCTCCACCCCCCGCAGCCACCTCCACCGCCCCTCGACAAATGCTCAGCGGTCGTGAACTACATCGATCCTGGGTATAATTCTCTATGAAATTGATGGATGAGGGCAGCCATTGACAGAAAGAGTAAAGACCACTTTGAGATGTCCCCTGTGAATAAGTATGATGGAAAATAGATTGTTGAAGAAGATTTATGTTTGTTCTCTGCTGCCACAAGAGAGAGGGGCACCCCCCCCACCACCCACCACCCTCAGCCCCCCACCGCCCTCCACCCCGCTGTACCCAGCCGCGCTCCGACCAATCAAACGTGTCATTGTGGTCAGATTAAACTCTCTGGCGCTTTTCAGCTGCCAACCCTTTGACAACAAGCGGATTCTCAAGATGCACGAAACAAAACCGACGCTCTGTTCGAACGGTACGTCTTTGTGACGGTGAGATGTGACGCTGAGGTTGGTCGACGGAAAGACTGAACAGGAAATGAACACACAACCTCGTTCAATATTTGGCTAATAGTCCCTGTAGCATTTTGCACCTCTGCCAGTGATTTGGTCGCCATCAAAAAGCTTCTGGCACGATTCAGGTCGGACATTTAAAACTCCTCTGGGCAGAATCGGCAGAGTTATTAAGTGAATCTGGGTTTTGCCTTTCCAGACTCTTAGTCTTACCTTTTCCCTCTTTCCAAATCTGGCTTTGATATGATTTAGGGATCTTTGTCCTGTTGGGAAAAAAAAATAAAAAATCGTCTCTCTAAGTAGCAACAATCCAGTGAGTAACTGTCGAAACATTAGGAGATCGTCCTCTTTCTGTACTGTGTGTCTGTGGCACAAGCAGAAACAAACGTCAAGCATTTTTCCTGTCGTCTGACGTCTCTGGACGTTGACCTTTTGGCACGTGGCACTTTGCTTGAGTCTGTGTGAAACTACAATTCCCTGTTGTCTTTTAAAGGTGCTGATTTAGAACAAGGTCCCGTTGCTTTTTCTTATAGCATCACCTCAGTCGCTGAAGGAGCTACTCTTCCTTCACTGTGGACGCTGGTGTTTCACAATCTTCCAATCGATGACAAGCTTTGGGTCATGTCCGAGTTTAACCCAATTCCTTTCACTAGAGGCGACATTTTGGGTCAAACTATAGACATTTGGGTGGTGCTGTCAAAGTAACAAGTAACAAGTAACGTGAAGCTTCTGGTGTGGTTCTCCTTTGGAAACTTTATAGACTAAGATTAGAGTCTAGGTCTGCACTGACTGAAATGCTGAAGCCAGGAGTTGTCGATGGCAAATATTTGTTGTAGTACAAATACATAGTTCATGCTGGATGTATAATTTAGAGCCTGTGTGGATTATAGAAAACCAGAATTATATTCAGATGGATGCATCTGACATCAGTCTACCCAAGCAACAAATTGCTCAAAAATGTGATCAGAACATGAAGAATGAGTCCATACAGTATAGGATTTATATTTAAATTCATTGTGCGTTCATCTGCGGCCCTAAAACAGAAAGTCAAGCGTCATCTCAAAGCAGCTGCAGCGTGACAGTTTGCTTGGACTATTTTTTTTTTTTTAGTTTTTTGTTGTTGTCGTCGTTTTCTTCTACACCGATTAAGATCGCAGCCGCACGGCTTGAACACGCTCTCAACTTCTACACGAGGCGGGCATTTTATTCTTCTCCTTTTTTGTAGTTTTCATGTGTTTCACTGCATCGGCTGCATTTCTCCGAGCTCCTCAGGCATTCGGCCGCTCAGCCCCGGTGAATGCGTGTACAGTATGTCTAGCTCCTGTCCTTGCTCCTCTGTGGTGTAGTATTGTTCGACTGCCAGCGGTGTAATCAGATAATACCACAGAGAGGTCAAAAGCACTGCAAGCTTCAGCTTCAGATTTCTGTCACCTTTTAGAAAGAACGACCAAAAGAATCGTGTCCAGTGAGATCTGTGTTCCTCCGGCGCGGTATATTTGTTTGCGCTCCGGAAATTGCCAGCTTAATTGCAATTCCAAGTTTTCCATTGTGCTTTCAGATAAACTGTAATAAGGCCACGTTATGAACAAGTTCCTGCCAGCTTAATTGCAATTCCATCAGCCTTAACTGTAGTTTCATTTTGCTTTAATTGGCAATTACTGTCATGCCACTGAGCTAAATTAAAATGACGGCGATTAGAAGATACAATTCATTGTTTGTATTTAGCTCAAAGCTCTGCTTTGTTCGAGTATATTGACAAATTGTTTGCATCTTTTCTTTTAGTTTTGCTTTTCGAACAGGAAAATGTGCTGATCCACTCACTCGGTGGATCAGCTTTACTCAAACGACAATGCATGCCGAGTTAAACATTTTGGTGACGATATTGAGAAAAAGTTATTTCAATAATAAGGCCTCAAATGTAGGTCAGAAAAAAAAAAAAACGTTTCATGAAGGAGTTAGGTTGTTCCGGGTGTTTGCAGTGTTTATCTCCCTCTGCTCATTGCATTTGGTCAGTGCTCTGTTATCCTAATGTGTGAGAATGAATGGAGATGGTGGTGCAGGAATTTACCAACGAGTGCTCTTAAAGGGGCAGTGCTATGTGTTTGTCAGGCACATAATGAGATTTTATAGTATAATCACAAACAATGTCGCCTCCAGTTGATATGAGAGTGTTATAAATATCAAATATGGCTTTAAAAACTTTTACTTCCTGATGTAACGCCTTGAAATTGGCCCACTGTTCCTTTAAAAACTCCTGCTCTTTCTGAAACTCCACCTCCAGAAAATGATCACCACAGTTGTCCTATGTTAACCTTTCAGCAGCGTTGCACTGAAAAGCACCTCGTCTAACGAGCTCGTCAGTTCCACCAGGTGTCAGCTAATTGCTACTAGCTAGTCTGAAGGAGCTGAGCGGGGGAGTCGCTCTGTGAGGCGGACAGTCGGCAACCTGGAAACCGATTCGAAGGCGGGTGCTTTGCACAGTTGAATGGTTGCCATGGAGATTTACAGGATTTCTTAAACGTGCACGGAAGAATCAAGGCAACGCTCCGGGTATGTTTTTGATAAGGGGATGACATCATAACATGAGGCAAAGACAAAAAGGAAAAAGTTGATTCCATGTGATACCGCCCCTTTCTTAAACACAAATACCGCGTTATTTATATAGCGAGGTTTGTGGTTGTGACGTCACCAGCTGTGAAAAAGTTGGCCTGCGTTCAGCAAGGCACTGTATATTCATATTGTGATCAGGAGGTCAAAGCGGACGGCGAACAAGCCTGATATCCTCGTCGAGCCGCGATCAGCTACTTGTGTGAGCTCTCCGCTGCAGCGTCTTCCCATGATGCTCTGCTGGCTGGGGGGAGGGGGGAGGGGGGGCTGCTCCCCCTGTGCAGCGCTTTATTTACACGACTGTCTCATGAAAACATCACCTCTGGCTTCCCAGAGGGTTGAAGCAGGATACGGCTAGTATCAATTAGGCCGAGGGAAAAAAAAAGACAAAAAAGTTTGCTTTTTAGTTTTGGGCTCCGCTTTCATCAGCCTGCCAGAGGGCAGCAGGGCCTCTGCCCTTCTCATGTTTGATCTGGCCGCTATCTCTGAATATTAGCAAAATACAAAAAATAAATAAATAAAAAAAGTTTCTGCTCCTCTTCTTTTTTTTTTTTCTGTCTTTCTTTTCAAGCCAGCGGTGAACCTGCCTTCCTCCTGGCGCACAGCAGAAGGACCTTGAGTGATCAAACATCAAACCTATCGACAGAAAATTGACCCTGTCAAACACACACAAATTCATTTCCATAATGCTTGACCTGTAATTACTGATGAGGTCAGATGGATGTTGACAGGGTTGTGTATTTGGATGACCTCCACCAGTAATCCAGTGTTCTGCAAATTAGTGCTTGCATAGGAATCAATGTTTGATTTCTTGTTCAAGATGCGCTGTTTGATCAGTTTCCGAAGGGCTGGACCTGGATGGACACAAACACCTTGAGCTAATGACGTCACTCACCTTTTAGTTTCTGAAATCTTGTCTTGGAGTTGTTACATTTTTCTTTCTTTTTTTTTTCATGTGGCATGTTTTCTTTTCGTTTGCATCTCTGAAACTTGCCTACTTTTCTTTAGATGTGTTCATATTTGGACTCTGTTAGAGAGTCGAGGGGAAATAACGTTTAAAAAAAATGGCTCAGAATTTGAAAGATGAGATTTAAGAAGCTGCTTTCACTGAAAAGGAGTTTTTTTGTTGTTGTTGTTGTTTTTTTTCCAGAACCAATTTACACATCACATATTTAAGGTTAGACAACTGGATTTCAATTGCACTTAAGTTGAGACTTTGACTAGGACATTCTAAATCTTTGTGCTTTTTAATTCATTTAGATCAGCGCTTGTTGTTGGGCATTTATATTGTGATTCTGCTGAACTTAAGGTCATGAACTGATCACCATGTTTGACTGTCGTTTCAGAAATTCTGTGTTATTTCCGTCTTTAGAAGATTTTTTTTAGCCTTTTTTTTGCATTACCATACAAGTTCTGTTTTAGTAATTACTTTATACTAGAGATATGAACAGTAATCAAATCTAGTTGTGGCTAGGTGAAATGAAACTCATTTAGAATAAAGCAAATAAAATGAAATTGGACTCAAATAGTTTTAGATAATAGCTGTTTTGTGATTTGCTTTTTTTTTGCTCAACTTATCTTTGTCTAATATGAAAACGAATTTGATGATCCGAAACATTAAAGAGTGACAACTAATCAAAAAACAGAAGGAATCTGTGAAATCAGCGAGTAGTTCTTCCCCCAACTGTATGTCAGTAGATACTCTGAAGTCGTTTAGAAATTATTTTATTCCTCACGCAAAGAGGAAATTAAACGCAATAACAACAAAAAAACCGGACAGGTCTTGATATGTTTTCATATTTTGGTGTGGTCTGCTGTTCAGATATTCCAAATCTCAAAAATAAGTCAGTGGTCCAACAGGAAAAACAATCATTATGTCACAAAGATTTTTACATTTCATATGAAATAATTTCGCCAGCCGGACATCCTCACTGAAAACCTCAGTGGCAAAAAAAAAACACAAGCTGTCACACACACACACACACACACACACACACACACACACACACACACACACACACACACACACCATCCTCACTAACCAGCGCAACCCAAGCCCTCAGAAGACACCAGCACTGTACCTCCGTGTCCCTCTTCGACACCACTGAGATGTGTGTCGCAGAGTTTGTTGTCTTCCAAAAGCACTTAATGTGATCAGAGAATTAAAATTTCAGCGAGCCATTAAATGATAGCCGGGGCCAAAGGGCCCGCAACGCCGAGCTAGGGTTTCCTGCGGCGCTGCTGTCATATCTCTGCCGTCCCCGCGTCCCGCTCATTTTGTTTCAAGCTGAATCCATTACGGCCATACTGAATGTCCTGCCCGGGTCCAAGAGCTGTGAGGTCACCGGGATTTTCTGTAACTGGAGTCAGACTAAATCGTGTCGACGCTTAATAAAACAGTGCGGAACTCTTTATATCCATCGTTTGTCCACTCCGGCTCTAAATGAAACGAGCCTCACCCAATTCTCATGACAAGGTCGCACACTTTCATGCCGCGTGCCGTGGCGTTTTATTTGTGGGATAGGAAAGTCATTTGTGAAATGTTTTACACAAAAATCTGAGAAGTGCGGCACATGTTTTTTTTTTGTTTTTTTTATTATTCAGCCGTCTTACTTTGAGACAAAAACCATGTTTCGGTCAATCGAGTTTATTCGTATAGCGCCTTTCAGCAACAAGGAAGTTCAAAGTTTTATTTGTTTTTAATTTACTCTTTATATAAGCAGGAAATTTCAACTGAGATCAGTGATGGCCCCTCCACTGTGGCTCTTACAAAGCCAAACCAGGAATAAGAAATACAATAGAAAGACATTTTAGGAACTGTCCTTTATGTTCCTCTGCAAATTCCGCTTTTAATATCTGCAATAGGCTGATAAAGAGGTGAATTATTTACAGAAAAAAACTCACCTCGTTGTACATTTTTAGAGTGTTATAGAGGATTCATTTTGTTCTAAAATCTGAAAAGAGAAAAACATGTTAGTCTGATTTTTCATTCTAAATTATTTCACGTGGTACGTTTTTATTTTTTTGTCTTTTACAATATGGTGAAATGTGTAAAAAAAAAATGAAATAAAGGCTAATTAAAGTTTTTTTTGTAAGTATAAAGGACAGTGGGAAAAATTAATTCGCATCAGCAAGAAGATAAAGTAAGCAAATTTACAATATAAGAATTTTTTTTTTCTTTTTTGGAAAAAAAAAAAAATCCCCTATTTTCTCCTTTTACTGGATAGAAGGAACAGAGACAGCTCCAAGAACTGTGCAAAAAAAGAAAAAAGGCAACCACAGAAGAAGAAGTCCCAGCATATATCAGATGCTTATAGATTTAGCCAGGATGCTTTTTTTTTTTATTATTATTTTGTTTTTGTTTTCGGAATATCATTGTGGCGCTGAAGTGAGTGAAACATTTCTCAGTCCCACGTGAATCAGAGGAACACATTAAAGTAACATTTCAAATATATTAAAGGATCAGTGTTTCGATCAGTTTTTTTTTTTTGTTATTGTTGTTTTTGTAATGGTGATATTGGTTCAGGCTTGTTTAGTTTGTCCAGGTCTGGTAATCCCAAGCAGCGGGGTCTGAGTGCTTTGGAGCGGGGCCAACGTTGCGCGTTGCAGCGACGCGACGTATCGGTGTCAGCAGCACTTTGGGCACGTGTGTCTGTCTGTGTCACCATTTTCTCCCCGGCGGCGCGACGCGCGCACGCGTCTGTAAATTTGTGTCAGTGTGTCGGTATCTGTGTGTCCGGGCTGTAGATGCTTTGTCTCGTTAATGAGAGGCGTTCGGGGGCCTCGGCGAGGGCCAGCTGTGCAAGATAATCTTCTCCTGTTTTGCTATGAAAGCTCTTCTGAACGTAACCGAAGAAACTCACTCAAATGGCGGAGGGCTCGGTTGAATAATTCAGCGTTTACAATCAATTTCGCTCCCGCCCACCCTCTCTTTCTCCCACTCCCTCCCAATCCCCCCCACCGCCTCATCTCGACACCTCCCCGGACCACAGGGCCTGCAGGCTCATCATGGGAATGTTGACAATTCCCCGTACAATGCATTCTCTGGCCCCCATGGCAACCCGAGAACCTGTGGGAGCATGGGTATTTGTGTGAGTTTGCATCTTAGTGTGCTGAATTATTAAGTCCCTCAAATGCTGTTTTATTGCCGCGAGTGTCAGGTTGTTGACTCTTTTTTTCTTTCTCTCTCTCTCTCTCTCTCTCTCTTTTGTCTCGTTGGAGACACGTTTGAGCTTTTTTTTTTTTTCTTGAAGCTGAACACACAATGAAAATAGTTTGAGCCAAGCCAACTGTGCACTGTAATTATTTGAAACCGAAGCGCGGCGCGGTGGCGATCTCGGAAAAGATGGAAAAGGCGCGGGTTCTTCGAACCGAAACGTCTTGTGGGTAAAGCGTCACTGTGAGTAAAACGGAAATAAAGGAACTGAACATATATGACAGGCGAGTGGACAGTGCGCTGCCACTTCTCCAAGGAAGGCTGAGGAATGTCAAACCTTTGCTGCAGCAGGATCAGGTTGCCCTATCTGGCAGGTGAAGTCCAGCGAGATTAATGTGAGAATCCCGTGTTACAAAGTAGCTGCCATTTCAGGTTAGACAAAGGGAAACATGCCAGGAACCAGAGAGCAAAGCCTTTTAATTCACCCGTTTCCTGATTAATTGGTGAATATGGAGCTATCAACGAAAAACATGATAATGACAATAACACTTATGTTTAATCTGCTCAATAAACAGAGACTCTGTGATGTTGCATCTTTCACTCTTGGTTTGTCTAAGAGGAGAAATAACTATCTGCAGAGCAGGATGCCATAAACATGCAACGCTCGCGCTAACAAGCGGTTTTAAATGGGCTAATTTCGTCGATGATGTCACACTGTTTATCGTTCCAACATGTGGCGTCTTGTCTAAAAATAGTTTCCTCAGTTTGGCCTTAAGAAAGCGTGTTTTTCTGCGAGGCATCTCTCCGTCTCGCCGGTCGGTGCTGCTGCGAAGCGAAGCGAAGCGGACGCTTTCGGGACGGACAGCGTGCTGCGTGCTGCTCTCGCAGGGTTAGCCAGGGGAGCGACGCTGTTCTCAAAGTCTGTGAGCGTTGTCAATTGGTCAAATAAATATTTCCGGGATGAATCAAAAAATAGCTCCAAGTGCTTTTAGTCAGAGCAATTTGAAGCGTTTTAGGGTTTTACCGTCTTGTGAACTAAGGCCAACAGCAAAAGAAGATGGCTTCCACATGTGTAACTGATTCTCACTGAAACATTTTAAGTTAGAATTTGATTTGGGGTTTTTTAAAAACCTCTTGGATTTCCACAATGATTTTCCATGCAGGAAATGTGCGTGAGCTCCCGAAAATTGCCCTGGTCGATAATTGCAGGGAATAAACAACAAGGACCATTGAGGAAATTGGAGCAGTTGTTTGTGAGCATAAAGTTTAGCAGGTAAAAACCTTTTCTTTTTCTTTTTTTTTTCTTTTCAGCAGCCTTGACGTTTTGTTCCTTCTGTAAGCAAGTCAGAGCGTCTGTTGGTGTTCACAGATTGTAGAAAATAACGCTCTCTCCAGAGACAAACCTCTCGCACGTTTAAAAACCACCGAGCTTAATCTCACCTCAGAAACTCTTGAGTGCGGCTGGAATAAAAAACAAATATTCTCACGGGCAAAACATTTTATGATCATGTAGAGAGAAGTGAGGCCTGCATCACCGTTACAGGGTTTGCTAATATTTCCTGGTCCTGGTCAAAACTGGAGCAGAAATTGTAACATTTATGTGGAGACTATCAGAGTGTCCCAACTTGGAATTACGGTTTTTGTTTGAGATGGTATTTGGTTGTGATTTACAGGCAGAAAGAGTGCTTTTCAATTTCTTCATGAGGTGCTTGTTTGCTAGGTTTTTGAGACGTTTAATATCACAATTTGTGTTTCCTGTCGCCATTGTGTTTTGCAGTGATTCCAAAGGTGATGCTGTCGCTGCTACAACTTTCGGATGAATCCTCTGCTGCTTTGAACTCAACCTTCTTTTTTTTTTTCTTTCACAAAATTTTACAGATTGTTTATGAAAATACAGAGAGAGATTGAACTACTGACAGCTACTGTTATTCAAACTGAAAATGCAAACTAGCATCTGTGCACTTTTCAGGCTCCCCACCGACGCGACGCAGCGCGTGTTTCCGACTCGACTCTAACTTTGTCGTAATTGTGTAAACTCGACAATTTGAAAATAAAACTACAAACTGAGGTCATGAATGACTTTTTCAAACGTAAACCTTCCCGAAATGTTTTGACACACACGCAGTGCTGCGAATGGCTGAGACACACACACCCCCACACACACACACACACACACACACACACACACACACACACACACACACACACACACACACACACACACACACAAAAGCCCCATTTCCACTGCGTGCTGAGAGTGCGTTAGTCAGACAGGTGTCAACTTTCCTCAGGTATGATTCGGCTGTGAGGGGTGGAGGTGGGCGAGTCGCTATATTCTCCTGTACAATAAGCCGCAATATAATAGTCTCGTGGATTACTTCAATTGCAGGTGATAACAGACAGGCAGTGGAGCGGACAGGCCGATACAGGACACCCACTCCTGTGTGGGAAGCCGTATGAATTATTTCTTGTCTGCTTGCAGGACCGTGGGGGCTGAGGGGGCCCATGATGGGTATTGAAGGGAGAGGGAGGAGAAAGGGTGTGGAGAGGGGTTGGGGGGGGGAGCAGATCTGTCACTCAGTTTGACTTTACTGGTTGCTGTAGTCAAAGCACAAAGCTTTGGCAACACTACTTAGAAAACGTCCAGCAGGAAATGAAATGTTTTCCCGGCTGGTTGTGTCGCTTTTACAGATTTTTAACATTTTTTTATCCCCCTCCCACAAACAACTTCAATGCATCGGATGCCATCTTTGGGCACGCTCAGAGCTCGGAGGCATACCGCCTGTCCGCTGTTGCCGGGGAAGTGTCGCCCGTTTATGTGTGTCACTCACAGAAACCTTATCGAGCCAGAGTCCGGAGAGCCGCCCGGCGCGGCGCTGTGTGCAGGAGTCTTTGTCAATGGCCGAATCATGGGAGGAAGGTGATACTTGGTTTAAGCATGATTAAATTGACACCCCATAGAGTGTCTCAGATACGTTTTTGTGCTCTTGATACTTCGGCGGCTGCTTATTCAACGCTGTCTCGCGTTCAGTCTCACCTGTCATGCTGACATCATTGCATCGCAATTACAGTGAGTGAGAGGGAGAATGCATTAGGCCGGCGCCAAGGGATCCCTTTGCCTCTTATCTTATTGCTGTCTTTTTCTTTTCTTTTTTTTTCTTTTCTTTTTCTTTTTTGGCCCTGTGTCCTTCACGTCAACGAACGCAACATTATCCAAATTTTTGTTTTCGGAAATTGTTTTTTGTAGATTTTTTAAAATTTAACAAGCAGATATATGATCTTTTTGAGATACTTTCACATCATATGAAACAAACCTCCAATGGGGATTGCTGCGTCGTTTTCCTCTCCAGCGTCTAAATCCGTAGCATTGCTCACGGGACCCTAAAATAAATAATACATTTTGTTGTTGAAAGAGTTAAGAGTGACGCTTGGGATTTGGGAGATGAGCTGCAGTTTTACTCCGTACAGTGAAATGATGAGTTTTATTTCTCTGTTTGATATTATGCGTGACAACACACACATGCTTATTTTGGCCTCCTTTTATAATGTTGTTATGTTTTTAAGGATTTATAAGGGGGAAAAAAAAAGAATCTCAAGATACTTTCTTCGGATATCGAAATGCAGAGTCTTGTAGATTTTGTGTAAATAGGCAGAAATGCGCTGCGTAATTTCATACCAAGCGATCCAAAACGTGTTTGAATCTACAAACCTTATTTGTACACACAGAATATGTGTGTGCAAACAAATGTTAGGGGTTTATACACAGTCTTAGAAAGTCTGCCAAAGCAGGGTGAACAACTTCATTTGCAATTTGGGCCAAATCAAGATCAGGACTGTCTTTAAGGGGCCAGTTGTGGCAGAATATGCTGATGAAATCATTTAATAAACTGTTAAAATATGAGTAAATTGCTGACTCTACATTCGATGAGCACTTCTATTTTCACCTTTCACCTTGATCTAAGGTCCAGAATACAGATGAAAATTGAAACTAGGTGAGGTGCAGGTGGTAAATAACATTTGCTTATTTTAACCTAGACGTTTCACTAACAAGCCGATTTACTAAAACTAAACCGGTGGACGACTCAGTGGCTGCGATATTTATTTTTCTTTATTTCTCTGAGTAAAATCTTTGACTTGACAGCTGCTGGTTATTGTGACTTTCAGCTACAAACAGTGCAGCATGCGTTTTTGTTTGAAGAGATAACCTGGATCTGTGGTAAGTGGGGTTCAGTTGTGAGTGTCATACTCGGAGTAATCCAACAGGGAAACAAAGAGAAAAGCAGCGAAGGCGTTGTTCACAAATGTGCTGAATCTTGCTCATCAATGAAAGTCGTGTGCTTTTTTTTTTTTTTTTAACCTAATATAACATTTTAGATTCTTCCTGAACTCCTCTGAAAGGAAGCCCCCGTAATGGTTATGTCAAAGCTGAGAAAATACAGAGTCAGGAGGAAGTAAATGTGTATTGTTAAAAAAAAAAAAAAATCGCAAACATATTCCTATGTATTTCATGAAATCAGAGATGGGAATTTCTAAGTACAGAACAAACCATCCAAAGTTACGACGTAGGTGTAACTAATTGTCTAAAGTCAATGGTTCCCACCAACTGAGGGATTCACTGTTTTTTTTTTGTTGTTTTTTTGTTTTGTTGTTTTTTTTTTTACTCTAGTTGGACCAGAATTTGTTCTTCCTTTCACACTGTATGGTCATATTGTTAGGCTCACTGTGTGGTGAAACGATATTTGTCTCTGCAGTCATCTCTGAACCTCCAGCGATTAGAAGAATAACTTCCTGAACATCTGCTCTGGAGATCAAAGCTCTGCGGGGCTATTTTGGTGTTTGTAGTTGCTTGAAGGTTTAGAGTTCGTGCTCTGTGGCATATTTATTATTTACATAATTCAGATTCGGACTCTTATTTATTTTCATTTTCCTCACGCAAACATTCCACATTTCGGTCCAGCCGTGTGGTTTTCCTGCATTTTGAGTGCTTGGGACCATTTATGGTGACGTTGATGCAAAAGACTTGGGACATTTAGTACAGTAAGAGTACAGTAACGTTCACGGGGGATTGAACAGCTTCGTTGTTCTGGCCACATGCAAAACGTTCCGAGAAAGCCTTTTCTGTGTTTTCATGCTCCGCATCTCCATTTGTGTATGAAATGAACTCGGTTCACCAGCAGCTCCACGAATCCATCACTTCCACTGTAACGTTTTAGTTTTTCCCTAATAGGAAGGGATCCCTTTAAATGACCCAAATGGGTTTATCAACCGCTGCTCTCAAACTTTGATTTACAGCACAGTCCGTGAAAACTAAACATCCTCCTCTCCTCAGGTCGATAATTCTTTCAACAACACTTATTTCTAATTTACACAAACCCCGAAAACTAAACAAAAAAATCAGTAAACCAGACAGCAGTCTTTAAGAGGGGGACGTCTGAATAAAATTCTTCCTCTGGATCCAACTTGTGGAGTCAGTGACATTCTGATCAGACCTGTGATGGAAGGTGGAAGGAGAGAAACATCTTCAACGGGGTTTCACCGACTTTCCTGCATCGCGGACGACGTTGGAAGGAAGCAAATGTGGACTTAATGCACGCTGAGAAGAACTGCGACTGTTCAGTTTGTTGCAGAATCCTGATCAGGATCACGAAAACGTATCGGTTTTTATGTGGCGTCGTTTTAAAGAACATAAACGACGCCACATAATACCACAAAGTTCTAGTTCTCCGTTGAACGGAGAACACGGAGAACTAGAACGGCAAACGGTTATCAAAACATTTTTCTGAGAACAAAACCAGCACACATGTATGTACAGAAAGACGCAGAACCGCCAGCTTTCTCGGAAAGTAAGCGCGTCTCTTTATTCCGCGACTCAGTTCGTCAATGTTTGTTGATGATATGGTTTCCCTGGGTGAAAATTCATTTCAGGTGGAAACATTTTCGCTTTAAATGTGTTTTCTCTTTTCTGCCGGCGCAATCTGTCAGTCAGCAGCTCTGACTGGCTTATTCTAACACGTTGATGCAGCCAGTCTGTGTTGTTAAAGTGCAAACATTGCGATTTGCTTCTCGTGTCAAACCGTTAACGGTTTAATTCAGGTTCTCCAGAATTGTCCAGTCAAGCAAAAAGCCTAAATTGCATTGCAAAAAAACAAAAACGTTTCTAAAGAATAAGGCAATGAAGTCGCTTCTACAACCAACTTACCTAGGAAATTTACATTTTATATATTATATATATTTTTTAAATATATTATTTTTAAATCGGTTCACAGCAAACATCATCTCAAACCACTTTTCAGCTAAGCTAAACTAAACTGTCAATATCTACTGAGTTAAGACTTCAGATGAACTTCAATCCATCAGCCCATTGTCTTCACAGCAGCCAATTCACTGAGACTTTTATTTTGAAGAAAGACAGGAAGGCGTCCTTGAGTTGCATTGACAAACCTGACCAATAAAGACGATTCATCGGACGAGTCGACCACTCTCAGTGACGAAAGCATTTAGGAAACTGTTCAACAAAACTGTTTGTCCAGCAGAACCCAATAAGTGGAAAGCATCTTTAAAGGCAATATTTATTCAACAGAGCTTCAAGTTTACCCTGAAGTCTCTTCAGTCATATATTATATTTCCAATGAACTTCCATAAACTTGCTGGCCTTTGTAATAGTTTAGCAGCACATGGACAAGTTCAAGGTACCTTTTGGTCTTGTATCAATTTAAACTGAGACTGTGAAAGGCTTGAATTTTCATTAAGAGTGACAGTTTTATTGTTGTCATTTTCCACCCTCTTCTTTGGTTTTTGACAACTTTATAATCAGAAACGTTTGGCGGGTTGCGCGGGCGGCACGTTTCAGCCATGAGGTTAGAAACACGTTTCACTGCGGACGTCCGAAAAGCGAGAAACCGGAGGCCGCTCCCTCCCCGCAGTCTGTCTGCTCTGAGCTCGGCCTGACGTCTTGTGTTTGCGCCCAGCGGGGCAGCCGGCATGTCGCAGCAGAGCCTCCGTGTGTGGCCCCGTTGTTTTGTCATCATTTCTGATGTGTTTAGACACTGTCCGCAACAATCCGGCCGTGGCGCGCCGTCGAAACGCGGTGGGAGCCGCACACGCGGCCCCGGTGTCCTCGGCTTTGTTTGGCCCGTAAACGTACGCAGACGCGCAAATATGAATACACACGCCGTGGTGTCCGAGCCGTAAAGATAGAATTGTTGTGGTAACATATAGGGGGGAGGGGGGGGCTGTGTGGATGAGAACTCCCACGTGCTGCAGTCTCAGTGTCAGTTGCTGCCCTTTGGGTTGGAGTCATCATCGAGCAATTCAGAGCAACACCTGAGCTGTTTCCATACGATGCCCGTTTCAGCGATGGGTGATGGTGGAGAGGAATGAGGGTGGAGAGGCAGGGGGGACGAGGGGAGGGGAGTACTAGGACATGGATGGTTGTCTTGCTAATGGGACACTTAGACGTCTGGGCTTATGTCATTCAGTCCCAGCGAGCTGCATCCAATCGCCCCTCTACTGCAGGGACCCAGCTCCGCGACAATCGATCTGCGGCGAGGCCTCCACCCCGGCGGTCATGGCTCAGGCAACCGGAGCCGTCAGGGTCCTGAGGCATTCCTCTCTCACCGTCTACCCCCAACACACATACTCACACACGCAGACACACACACACACACACACACACACACACACACATCCCAGTGCTTTCCGAAGCTCCTGGCCTGACCTTGATCCGCCTCTGGAGAAAGCAGGTCGGAGAACTTTGCAGCCGCGTTCTGAGAACTGAAAACACAGACGGAGGCGGAGCGGCGCTCGGGAGAGCTCTGTGAATCTTAAGCCGGAGTCAAGATGGCGCATTTGAACGAGCTGCTGTTGATTGATCGTACAGCATGAGAAGAAATGGGCATGAAGTTAACAATGAGAGCAAGATGGCGCTACAGACCCCTTCACACCAGCAAAGACAATAACTTTGATTCAAGTTGTTTTTCTCTCAATACTGTCAGCCATGTTTAGAATCCATAGAGCATTGGAAAAGTGTTCACACCCCGAGAGTCTCTTTGAAATTTGTCAAATTACAGCAACAGAATTGAGACATTTTAACAGCATGATTTTCTGTTTTTATCTAGAGCGTGTACATTTCAAAACTTGCCATCCATCCATCCATCCATCCATCCATCCATCCATCCATCCATCCATCCATCCATCCATCCATCCATCCATCCATCCATCCATCCATCCATCCATTCATCCATCCATCCATTCATTTTCTAACACCCTTGTCCCAATGGGTTCAGGAGGTGATGGTTCACCCTGGACAG
The DNA here is from genome assembly GCA_911649635.1 of Poeciliopsis gracilis. Lineage (NCBI taxonomy): Eukaryota > Metazoa > Chordata > Actinopteri > Cyprinodontiformes > Poeciliidae > Poeciliopsis > Poeciliopsis gracilis. The sequence goes on from CAJVRI010000287.1 coordinate 6,064,373, forward strand.
GTCGCCAGTCAGTCGCCAGGTCATCCACTCCCACTTTTTTTATTATTATTATTATAATAATTATTATCATTACTATTACTTTCTCTCACGTTCATGTTGTTTTTCTTTCCTCCAGTCCTTCTTCTTCCAGACCTGCTGATTCAAGCAGGGGTAGGGAAAAACATTTTTCATGTTTCAGACGTTTGAAGGCGGTGGAATCAAACCTCAGAAAACTTGTGGATGTAACGGCAGCGAATGAGAACTGGGGCTCTGGGTGGGGAGGTCCATGCCACCCTTGTTATATTTGTGTTGAAATGTTGAAAATTACACTGTAAAAAAAAAAAAGTCTCTAATTTACAGTAAAAAAAACTTGCAATGTCAATTGCCCAGAATTTTACCATAGAAATATGGGTTTTAGTGTGTATACCTGTAAAATTCTGGCAACCACAGCTGCTGGTATTTTACCATAAATTATAGATATTTTTTATGGTGCATCTTGTATTGTATTTCTATGATCTACATTAGAAAATAAAAAAAATGATGTTGTAGCGGTTGTGACATACAGTAATTAAATGTGAAAAGGTTCATTGGATGTGTAGGCCTTAAGAAAGGCCCTGCATTTTTAAAGTTAGCATTTTTATTACTTTTGATTGCATCTCTAAAGAAAAGTGGCAATGAAGTTTATTCCAGTATTCTAATATAGCTGTGTTTTCAGTTTTTTTGGGGGGGAGATTTTTTTATTGTGAATTTTTTGGCCTTTTATCTCACAGACTGCAGCAGAACAAAGAGTAAAGCAGTGGAGGTGATTAAGTTGACCATTTACGGAATGTAAATCTATATCACCGATACTTTGACATGACTCACGTCTTCTCATGTTGCACGGCTTTATTGGCTGTGTTGAGTACAATATGCTGCGATGAGTGTCTTTTACCTCTTCGCGTTATTAACATCTAATATTGATGCTGGGTCTTCTTTGCTGAGCTTAATTTGAGATGGCACCGACGATAACGAGCACTGTGCTCCCCGACTGCATCGACCGTCTCCCAACATCTCCCGCTTGATGTACGGGAGTAGAGCAAAACCCTAAAAGTAAGGAATTCCCTCAGTTTCTGAAAATGATGAATTATGGGGTGCAAAGTTGCACAGTCAAAAATTAACAACAGTTTGGATGAGTCCAAATTGTTGGACTAGGACTCTGTTTTGTTTAATAAAAGTTAGAAAACGGAAGTTTATTTTTCAAAGATAGACGTTCGCCATGTTATTTATTGATTAATTTTTGTTAAAAGGTCCAAATTAAATATTAAATTAGCAAGTCGGATATTTAGTTTACAAACTAAATATTTTGGTCGAAAGCTAACCGTTTGGCTCCAAAATAAATATTTTGGTTGCAAGTTTGAAACTAAAGATTTGGGTTAGAGCTGAGTATTTAGCTCCAAGCTAAATTTAATTTGAAAAGCTCTGGCTTTTATTGATGATGTTTGTTTACGTTTGTCTAAAGCTTTTATAAAAATGTTTTTCTCTTTTTCTTTTTTTACATATTTGTTAAAACTCTCCCTATATGGCCTGTCTGTATAAATGAAACTGATAAACTATGAAAATAAGCCCCACCCCTTTCTTTGGTCCTACTGCCATCTGCAGAAAGGCGCACTGAAAAAAAACACCAATTTAAAAAAAATAAAATAAATACATTTGTTACATGTAATTGAAAAAGTTTGTCAAACTCGTTTGTTTAACACAACAACTTAATAATTGCAATATATTTACTTGGATAGTCTTGATTAGATTTTTTTTTGTAGCATATTAGATAAAGTTTTGCTACTTTTTTTCTTTTGTTTATTTTTTTTGTGTGTGTTTTTTTTCTGTTTTCAGTGCTCAGCTCCCAGTCGGAGCCAGGAGGAAATCCTCAGAAGTGTCAGTCGCGCTGGTTTTCTAGAGTGTAAAACCCACAAAGTTGTTTCCTGTATTATTTTCACATGACAGAAGAGCAGCTGAAGTATGTCTAAAAAATTTGTGAATATGATTTTCATGGCCGAGAGCATTACCTTCGCTTCTCACCAGCACTGTAAAAGCTCTCGCTAACAGCATGAATAAAAACCCCCCCGAGTGCTTCTCTAAATATTTACAGTGAGTAATTGAACCGTTTCAATTTGTTGCTCCACTGTCTCTTTCCCCGTTTTTTTTTTTGTTTTGTTTTGTTTTGTTTTTTTCTCTCTCTCTCTCGCTCCCTCTCGTTCTCATACACAAATGCAGCAGGCCAACGCTCTGACATGCAGGATGTCCATCTTCTCTCAGCGTCCTACGATCCGTCCGGCGGTTTGTTTTTGTCTACGTGCAACACTAAAGAAGCCATATTCCAAAAGCTGCGTCCGCAATCACGCTATCGCAATAATGACGTTGTTTACTCGAATCAAAACACGGACGGAGGGCTTGTGTTCTAATATCAGCTCTTTGCAGAGCTGTGCTGACACACTGTGTGTGGTCCACTTCGGTCCGGGGCTGTCGAAGCGAACGGCCCCGGCGGTGGCGTTGTTGTCTTTCTGACTCCGTCTTTCAACACCGGTCAGCGTTGCTTATAATAAAACCAGATTATGAAAACATTCTCGAGACCTGACATGGACTGACAAATTCAAATATCAACAAGGAGATATGACAGAAGAAGAAGAAGAAGAAGAAGAAGAAGAAGAAAAAAAAAAGAAAAGGGCACCCGTAGCGGTCCGCCGCTGCTCGCGTAAACAGTTATATGAATTTCTGAGTTATTCCGACTTTTTTTTTTTTTTTGTCTATATTTCATCATTTGATTCTTAGGTCTGCTCTGCAAACAGCTGGAATTCGACCAGGATGGGGTTTTCCAGGTTTGTCTTGTCTCTCAGTGTTTCCACAAGACCAGAAAAACTCCTCGCATCCATCTTGCACTCATATGTTTGGGCCTCCCTGTTGTCACATTTATCTTACTCTTTATTAAAGTGACTCATTTTGCTACGAATTCACTGTTTATTCAATATTTTGAAGAGCAACGTCCTTTAACATTTCTTATTTGCTTTTGTGTTGGCTTCCCGTCAAGACAATCTGAGGCGACGCGGGGCGAGAATGATTTTGGCGTGTCACGCCACTCTGTCATGGCTGATTCAAAATTCTTTCCAGGACGATGAAGACATCCAAAACTCAAAATACTTGTTAAAAAAGGAAATGAAAAAAAAAAAAAGCTAATTCAAGCAAATGAAAACTAATAAATGAGTGAGTGTGCAAGTAGCCGTAAATGATGACGTTTGTCACTTTAGTAATCTTTATGGTTTCAGCAACTCGACCAGAAATTGAGACCCAGATTTCAGTGCCTTATAACAATCTTCCCAACTCTCTCTCTCTGCTTGTTAAGTCATGAACTTTGACCTTTGTTTAGGCGCTTAAACATTGTTCCTCGGTGCATCTTGTGGAGACGTTTTGGTTGGCTCACCGCTCTGAGGAAATTTCAAGATGTTGTCATCGTTCGTTGATGGTTCCTCTCAACATCCCTCCAGGAAGTATTGAATAAGAAACTGATCAGTTTGTGATTCTTTTTTTTTTTCTCTTTGACCAGGAGATGATGTATTTTCGTTCAGCCCTTTCAGCCTGTCAGGTTGGTTCAATTAAAGAGATTTCTTGACTAAACTTGCGTTTCAGTCTTTCTTGGGCGAGTCTAATGAAAGCAAACCGATGCAAATGTTACTCGCGGTTACTTGGTGATGTCGGCGGATTGACATCAGGTTTTGACACGACGCCGGGTTGGTCTGGTCTAGCAGTTCAGGTTGTCTTTGCCCCGATATTGAAATGCGCTTAGCGATCGGATCATGCTCAGGTCAGGCGTTAAAGGGAAACAATGCAACCGGGCCGTTTAGCTCTCGATCAGAACCAGCGCTGCCTCTCCACTCTGATTCCCTCCCACTTCGTCTTCCACAGTCCACTCACACAGAGCCCCATTATCCCCCCCGATGGTGCACTCCAGGCCCCACTCCTGCGCACGGCTCCTTCCCCGGAGAAACATCGCACTGTTGTGGGCGCTAATCACGCTGAGCGGTTTAGTCTTTCATAAACAAAGTGTAAAAATTTGGGCCGCACTAACAATCTGGTAATTCAGTAGCGATAGGCGGACGTTGCTGTTATTCCACTTCGGGGCGGATTATGAATGCGCGTGCGAAGCCGTTGCCCTCTTAATGACGGGTCTGTGATATTACAGCTGCTCACAATTAGCCAGGACTATCCCCCAGCCGCCACAGCTCCCCTACGTAAATAAACGCTGGGACCGGGGAGGCTGAGCGCAGAAACAACACGGCTGATTTGGACATCTGGTGCGGTAATAGAAATGTGTCCTCCACACTTTGACGTAATGAATAGGGATCTAAGAGCTGTCTTACGGCGCAACGGGCCTCCAGCGTGGCCCCCGAAACATCACTGTTTATTCTCACGAGGAGGGCGTGCTAGAGAGGGACGGTGCACAGGTAGGGGACGTGGAAAGAAACTGGATCGATTTTTGATGTTTGGTTTTAATTCCAATAACCAAAAAGTCAAAACGTTTTACACCGACATCAGAAACAGAAAAACGCTGGTCCTGTATATAGAAATATACTTTTGAAGGATGATCGTCTATGATCAAGTGTTAGGTGAGAGTGAAATTACTGTAACACCAATAAGATTCAGAGCTGGGATGATCACGATGGTCGTATCAAAATTGGTTTATTTCGCAAAACCGAAATGGAAACATGATCAACAGGAAGTAGTTGGAGGAGGATGTTTTTATCGCATGAACAAAGTTATCCACGTGTGTTTTTAATAGCAAAATCGTTGTGTTGTGTTTTCTTTTTTTCTATAACACTGACGAAGTCTTGTCCACGTTTGTGATGGAAACATAACATAGAAAAGGGACAAATTCTCCCCGAATCGAAAAAAAAAAAAACGGACAAAAAAAGGCAGCTGGTAGTGAGCAACCGTGAGGGACTGCAGCAGAAAGCAGGTAAACAAAATTGTGACTAAACGGCTAAATAGATGTATGTATGGCTTTTCCCATCCGTCTGTCCGTCTTTATCCGCGGAGTCCGGGGTCGAGTCAGAGAGGCAGCAGACTAAACAGAGACGCTCAGACTTTCCCGTCTCCAGCCAACTGGACCCGGTTCCTCTGGGGGAATCCCAAAGGCTTTTCCAGGCCAGCAGAGAATTTTCAATTTTTCCCTCCATTCACAATTATAGACTGCTTTGTATCGGGGCACCACATAAAATCCCAATAAAATACACTGACGTCTGCGTGGTTCCACAGTAAAACGTGAAAAAGCCGTAGAAATTAATTCTACAGCTGAGCAAGAAGACGTGGCTCTTGCTTTTAACACACGATTGAGAAGATCGCGAAACTAACGTCTTCCTGCATTCATAACAGCACAAGTGTGAGTCTCTAAATGTGACTTGCTTACTGGTGTAAAAAGCGAAAAGTTTGCAATAACAGGTTGAGATTTTGCACGTCCTCCTCCTCCATAACCCGTCCGAGGCGGTTGAAGTCATCGTTTCTGAAAGCATAAACCCAATTTAAGTTTCAGCTAAGAAAGCGATTTGTCAGTGTGAGATTGAACAGATAGATTTTTATCAGTCACAATAACTGGATATTTGCAGCATCTGAAGAGATCTTGTGGGATACCGCTTGTCAGTCGACGGCATGTCAAGTAGTAGCCGTCGACTGAAAGGTATTTCAGCTTCCCACGCTGCATTATTATTATTTTTTTCCCATGTATGTTTGATATTATCTACAGAAAAGCACTTAAATATTTAGGAAAATGTTATTATAATAACACCGAATCACTGATTGACGCCCATTTCTGTCTGAGATGAACTGGAGAAATGTCCAGTGTTTGCGACGCCCACACGCCGTCCCGGACAGGATTAAAGGGATAATTCACATTTTTTTGAAGCGAGACTGCGACGTTTCTGTCAATGACGGTAGATGTACCGCTTCACGTTTCTAGCAGAACAAAGTCCACGCTTATGCTAATTGTGGTTTTGGTTTCCTCATCAGCTGTGACTAATCCGGTGTGTGACATGAACATTTTCTGCTTAATTTGCCCCTAAATGACTGAAATCAGCTGAAACTGTGGGTTCCTCTGACTCGCCGTTTGCTTTTCAACTACAATTTCACAGAACCTCACCAAAAAAAAAAAAGAAAACAAATAATAATAATCTGAAATGGACAGACTGACTCCCAAAATGTGTTGATCTTAAACAAACCTTCTCACATTTTATTTCTCTTTTAGGCTAAAATATTCTTATTCTTCTAAAAGTACTTTCGATTCCCTTACATTGTGCCGGAGTTTGAGATCCGACGCTGACACGACATGGGAGCTTTGAATATTTCCAACGTTTTGGCAAAAATAATTTGCTCCTCCAGGGCCGTGTTCCCTTACACCTCCGACACTCATCTGGGTCACTCGAGCCAGAGAATTTTTTTTTTTTTTTGCCAAAGCCTCTCTCCTTCACTCCGGTGATCGGTAATCAGTCTGCTTTGATGCATAGTTGTGTAACCTTGACTTTCAAGATAAAGTTGCACCTATCCATTGGAAAGGTCAGGACCAGATGTTAATTAACCAAGAGGGAAATGAACTAATGGGGGTTTTCGAGTGGCATTTAACGAGACATCTAATCCAATGGAAAGAACGGTCACAGTATCACGTTTTTTTTTTTTTGTTGTTGTTTTTTTATTCGGTGTACGGTTCCTGGGGCCTCTGATGGCAGACGTGAATGTGTCAAACTATGAAATCAACAGTTTTAATTAAAAAAAAAAAATACACTCAAAAGTTTAACATTTTTAAAATGTTATGCAAAAAAAAAAAAAAAGGGGAAAAAAAAAGACCCACATTTATTATTTGCACTTTTTCAGCCCTGAGCTATTAGATAAACCTCACAGAGTGCAGACAAAAACAGTTTAGTTTATATCTATGGAAATTCAACATCAACTGTTTGTAGAAGAAGACCGGAGAGCGAGCGCTGCAAACTCTGAAGAGGGCAAAAGGGAAACCCACATCCTGTTATCTGTCACTAAAGTACCATATTAATAGCCGTTAATGTTCCCTGCACCCCCAATTAGCTTCAAACTGTGACTGCCACTCTGTGCGGTTTTGATCACACGTCTGCCTGAGTGGCCATGCCTGTCGCCGTGTAGCTGGTCGCGTACGCGTTTGCATATGCGAGCGTTTTACAGAGGGCTGAGCACGGGCTTTGAGAGCTAACGTGGCATGCAGGGCACATGTCCTCAACAGGAAGCTGGCAGTCGCACAACGCCAAAACTTTCCGAGTGCATTGAGCGAGTTCGGCGAACTACAGGCGATGCTCTGATTAGCACGATGCCAAGCCGAGCGTCACCTGCTCTTTCTCCTCCCGTGGCTCCTATCAGGCTCAAAGCGGCGCCTCTATTTTGCGGCTTCGCCCTGCCTGACAGGGAGCGCGCCCTCTCCAAAGAGTCACTCCCCCGCCCCCTCCAACGTGTCTTTATTGTCGCCTCTTTTCGGCCTTTATCTTTGAGTTTCTGCCCTCCGGCGCGTCTCCGTTCCCCCCTGTGGTTTTTACATGCGTGACCCTTGTATCACCATCTGGTCCACATTGGGGGCTGCCACTGTCATCTGCAGACAATTACTGTCACCTGCACACTGTGCAATACGATAAACACATGCTGCTGTTGGTGGCGTGCTGCAGCATTTTTGCAGTGTTTTTGCTGCAGTGTTTCCTTAAGCCTCCATGGAAGTGGTGTGAGAGGGGTTGGCGAGTCAATTGGTGGAGGCGGAATCCATATGCCGAGCTGAAACTTCGGTTTTCAGTTTCGGAGGCCCTCCAGTGAATTCAGCTAGAAAAATCACTTTGAACTAAAACCCTGTTGTTTTCTAATATCCAGAGTTTCCACAGATAACCGTTCAATCAGGATTTGTTATGTTTTTGAAACATTCTTTAAACTTTGCATACAGTCCAACAAATATTAGTGTAATATTTGCTGAAAAAAAAAGTAAAAATCCTAGCAACGTGTCACGTAACGGGGTTGAAAGTTAACATTGGCTCGTTTGACTGACCTCGACGCTCCAACAGCCCATAACATTTTTCAAAACATAATGTTTGAAATACATTTTCATGTTACATTACCATTTCTTGGTTTTTCTCAAAAGTGTGGTTTGCATTAGATCAAAAATCGTTGAAATAAACCTGCGGGAGACAAAACGCACCGAATTCAGAGGATGACCCAGCTGCTCGACGCAAATCCACATTCTCAGTTGATTTGACAGACCATTAAAAAAAATTAACAATTGATATGTACTCTGAAGCAATATGTTTGATGCTAAAATTCAAAGGTTTAGTCTTTTCTTCACTAATCTGGACCAGTAAAGCCTCGGCGCAAATAATTTGAACGTAGGAGAGAAACAAGGATGTTATTTAGCTAAATGAAATAGACCTTGTTTTTTTTTTTTAAAGAAGTTTATAAATATGGAATGTTGCAGGTTTCCATTTTTCCAAACTAAAAATGATAAATAAAGGAATTTTTTAAAACGTGTTAGTTTTTGCAGGGTGAAGCTGGTGGGTCGGATTCACAAGGGGGGGATAAAAAAAACAATTGACAGAAGAAACTCGAGTTAGCAGATCGATACGTATTTAGTGTTTTTAGCTCTCTTACAGCATCTGATACAATTACATACAGCAAATTCTAGAAAACTTTTAGGACTGGCTGGAAGTGCTTCCCTCACAGAAGAGTTGACAATGCCGCTGAGCAGACAGGCTGTCACTTGCACAACGGCAATCGAAGTCAGTGACTCGATGCAATTTGCTTGGTTTCCTCGGATTGGAAACTTTTACTTTTTTTTTTCTTTTTTTTTTTTTTACCAATTTAAACTGAACTCATCTACATTGTTTTGACAACTAGAATCGATGTGACACGTTTGTAATTGACTCGGAATTTGTTTGCACGACTGAGCTAAGTTGACTTTTTTTTTTTTTGTTTTGCAAACTACCTTGTAGGTTGTGTTAGGAATTTATCCTTAATTTTGTATTTTCTTCAAACTCATTGCATTATGGCATCTTCATGCTGCAGGTAAGGAAGCCGCCGATGGCTCTCAGGACATCACGTCCGGAGTATCCCTGCAATATTAACGGCGTTCTCCTGCATCCCCTGTTTGTCATTACTGCCGTAATTTTCAAGTCGAGGCGCTGAGGAATTCCCATAAACATGTTTATGTGTCTAAATCACTGACCTTTACTTGCACAGGAAATCTATCTCTGCTGATACGCAGTATCTCAGTGATAAATACTTCCCTTCAAATATTTATAATGGGATCTGGAAACCGCAAGAACATAATAGTTTAAATTAGGCCCATCAAAGCCAAGAGCCTTGTTACACAAGATCCAATTTTTGAAGTTTATGATACTCGTTTCACACGCCGTGGCGGGTTCAGAGGACGGGGCCCATGGGGGGCGGGGGGAGGAGAGAAAGAAAAACCTCCAGAGTCAAAGGTTGTAATCATAATAATTTAATGATGGCTGTATCCTTTTTGCAGTAAATCCTCCCAGCCGGAGAATATAGCTTTGCCTCAGTTAGGAGGTTTATCTTCCAGTTACCGAGTCACTATATCTGCTGGTGACGGACAGTTATTTGACACTCGTCGGCAAATTAAAGTCACCGCTGGGGGGGAGAACAAAAAAAAAACAAAACAAAAAAAAAAAACGCAACGTGAAGCTGGGAAGCCTATGTTTATTTAATTAAAAAAGTGTGGATATTCATGTTTCATGGAAAACATAAATAAAATAGTGAACAGTTTATATTACAGTTTCTATCATCACTGAGTCACTGAGGCAGCTCTGTCGCCTTGCAGCAAGAAGGTCCTGGGTTCCATTCCCGGACCTGGGTCTTTCTGCACTTGTGGGTCCAAAAACATGACTGCCAGGTTAATTGGTCTCTCTAAATTCTCCCTGGCCATGTGTGTGGTGCATGTGTGTGTGTGTGTGTGTGTGTGTGTGTGTGTGTGTGTGTGTGTGTGTGTGTGTGTGTGTGTGTGTGTGTGTGTTTGTCCTGCCTGCCTCTGTGTTGCCCTGCGACAGACTGGCGACCTGTCCGGGGTGAACCCCGCCTCTCGCCCGAAACGTTGGCTGGAGAGAGCCAACGTTTCGGCTGTCCCCGGTGACCCCGCTGTGGGCCGGGGTGTTAGAACATGAATCACTGAGGATTTCATGCAGTTTTCTTGTCGAAATGCTAAAAACATAAATCATGCTCGCTTTTTGTATCTCAATTAGTTTTTTTTTTTTTTTTTTTTCAAAGAATCTCGGTTCTGAGCTCAAATGGCCAATTTAGGTATTCTAGATTTTAAGCCTTCTTTTCTATTTAAAAAAAAAAAAAGAAAGGGGAATAGCCCTTTTATTTGAACGGAAATAGGAAGCAATTAGGCACGTGCCAAGTTTTGCATTTCCAGCAGTTGACAGCCAGCCATCTGTTGCATTCCTGATTGTAAAACGGTTGCGTCTTCTCTGTCACTTTGTCACTGATTGGTTTTCTGCCGAGTAAATAAAATCCAGGGCGTAACCAAAAAAATAAAACGAGACGTTATACGGCTACCTGAAATGCTTCCTCACGCACAATTGTAAGGTTGATGTGTCTTTAATAATTTTATAACTCAGATGTTCACACACCTTTCCAGCTCTGCACATAAATTTAGAATGAGGCTCAGTCGGGGCCTTTGTGACGACTCTTCTTTCTTGAGGCCCTTCTGTATCTAACTTTACAGTATATGATTCAGATCATTAGCAAGTTTTATACTTCAACTTGCAACCACCATGCAGGGAAATATTAATTACTTTTCATCAGTTCTAGACATTAGTCTCCCTCTCATTAGTCCCAGACTAAGTTGGGGTTTACCTGCCCATTATTATTGTCTTCTACACGTTCCCTTATTTCTTTTCCAATCTCCTCTGTTGTGGCTTCATTCTTAATGATACCTATATTTAAGCGCCATAACGTTGTTTTAGGCCTATTAGACAAACCGATGGACAAATCGATAATGTTGTGGTCCAAAATATCAGATGTTCCAATTAAGCATTCCTTCACTTTCGATCTATCAATGGTGCTCATCAGAAACAGGTCGATCCTGCAGTGGGCTTTGTGCAGCAGAAGGATAATGAGTAAATTCTCTTTCTTTAATATAGAGACCCCTCCGGACATCAAACAGGCCCGTCTCCCTGATCAGGATGTTTAGATCTTTTTTTTTTTTTTTTTTACCTGCCAGTTTTTTGTTTCTTATAGCTTGTTATATCTAGAGCATGGTTGGGGATTGTCTTCCAATCTCCAGCGCAAACAAGAACTCCTTCACTAAACGAGATGATGGCGTCAAAGAAGGTCTTTGAGAAAGTCCTGTTGCTCTCTGGTGGTACAAACGTTAACATCATCATCAATTCTCCCCTGTATAATAACAGCTCTGCCCTCTTTGTCAGAGCTTCCCAGATATCAGTTCAAAGTTCAGTGAATTAGGGCATTCTTTAAAAATGTCACCGTTTTGATCCATCTCCCATCCGCTTTTGCTCTCTCGACTTTCTCATAATACCTCGCATTTTCTACCGGGCTCCAAAGAGAAGCACATTTTAGGCCGACATATTAGCGCGCGACACAATTAAGCTTGTATTTCATCAAAGCTTTTTCATAACAATTGAATACCCTGGAGAAAAATGCCGCTGATTGGTGTCCCTAAACTGTCCCCAATGGCTTAGGGAGCAGTTGATAATTGTGAGCGGAATAGATGCGTATATCAAATAGTTTACAAAATGAAGCCAGCTGTGTTTCCCCTGCATACTGTGGCTTCCTGACACGCACCATTAAACCTTATTAGCCACTTCCTTAATCTGAGATCCTCCTCACCCCATCTTCCACCCCTCATATTAACATTTTCTGTTCCCCCAACTGGAAATTATTTGCTTTATTGTAGAGTGTCAACGTCCCGTTTTAGTTTTTTGACACGACATAATTGGCACTTTAGAATCTAATCATGGACGAGAGCTGCGTGATTGCAGCCTTTTATGCGGAGATCTCCGATCGCTCCGTGGCGCGCGCATCCCTTTGGGCTCGGCGCGTGCGCCTCTCTCATCGCCGGCGCCCGCGATGGTCGGCGCCCCTTCTCTCCCACAGGTCCCCTCGTTCAGCGCGGCGCTCGCAAGCCATTAGACCGAAAATGACTCATAAAGAATCAATTACAAATGATAGAACAGAACCGAGGAATATCATAAAGGGGGTGTCGCGTGCCTCGCGAATGGCCCGTGAGCAGATGTTGGCGCGCACATAACATGTTCAGACGCATTATTGTTTTCACAGAGACGTTGCCGAAAGAATGCAGGAGATAATTACTGCAGCGCTTTGATGGGACAATCATTTCTTAAAATGCAGGAGGAAGAATAAACCGTGACTGGAATGAGTGCGACTGCTCGGGAAGTTTACAGTTCATTGTCGGCGGCGCACGAACAGTGAGAGCGAGCATAAAATAAGGCATGAAAAAGTGCGGCTGGCACAAATGCAACTCCAGGCAAAACAGCATGAAATCACTAATAAGTTATTTACTTTAAAAAAAAAAAAAGTTTCGAGAAACTTTGTTGTCATTGATTGAACAAAGGTTTTACGTTTTCAGCTATAGTTTAGAATAACGGTTCAATGCTTAAAAGAAGTTGTGTAATCATCATGTTTTCAGCGTTTGCTTTACCCTGCACAACTGTAATTGTGCAACTGTCTCCGCAGTTAAAAGGAAGTGCTTACCAGAGAAGTTCATAAGTTGTTTTTTGTTTTTTCCCCTCCAAAGTTGACTGATCAGATGCTGGAGCTTCTCCAAGTAACCCCTTCAGATTTAGAGGAGCAGTGGCCACCAATCCAGGCTCACCACCCTATTTCTCTTACTGCGCCCGCAAACTCTGCTCATCTCAGCAGCTTGTGTGCAGGTTCTTGGTTACGAGCCATATCTCAGGACGTGGAAAATCAGGTTGGAAAATTGGAAAATCAGGATCTTTCCTCTTTGGCTCAGTTCTTTCTTCACTATTACAGGCGCCAGCAGCGCCAGTATGGCTGCAGACAGATGCAGTGACTTGTGGTCTGTACACCAACTCCTACCTTCTGAGTCACTGCACTGCATGGTGAAAATCACATCATCATCTGCATCAAGCATAGTTGAGACCCTGAGATCTCAATTCACCAGAGACCCTCGTCTCAATGACTTGGCATGAAAAACCCCTCGGTAAACTTCACAATCAGGATGAGTGACAAGAGGCAACTCTGTCGGAGTCCAACATGCACTGGAGCAAAGTAACTGCTTTTGCTCAGAGCCGACCCGAGTTTAGCTTGAGAGACACAATTTCTTATCGGTAACTATGTCATTACAAGGTAAAAACATCTTTTTGTGTAATGTCTCATGTTACAATGTGGACACCTGCACCTTATGACCAAGTGCAGCCCATATATATATATACTTTTTCTTACATTTTTTTTTTCTCTCAAAGTTAGAGGGCGCTACTGACGTTCAATTGTGCCGGAACATCTTCACTTGATGCCTTCCACTCATTGTATGAGTGTCAGCTTTTTATTTCAGATCTAAGAAAAGCTCTCTGAGGGTTGGGTTGATCGAAAACCTTCGTTTTGGGCTTTTATTGTCTGAAGAAGTTGAAGTAGTACAGACAAAATTGTAAGAAAATATTGCAAAAATCCAAAATCTCATCAAGCATTTTTGTCTAGGTTAGAGTACAAATAAAGACAAAACTACAAGTAACTTCAGTAAGATATAGGCTCTTGTTTGAAGTCAATAATAATTCCATCATTTTAATTTAAAAAAAAATAATAACTTGTTCCATTGGCAGATTATTTCACTTTTATCAAGACATTCAATCTGCCGATGGAACTAGTCCTTCTCATCACGTCTATAAAACACAAATGGACAAACAAACTCCTGTTTACTGACTCATATCAGCTGTCACCTATAGCCAAAAGTGCATAATTTATCGACAGACTTATGGCAAATTTGCAGCGTTATACGAAAACATCGAAGCAGAATGTGTTTCCTTCACAGCCTTGTTTCGGGGAATGTTTACTTCCACTCTGCTTCTCTGCTTTATTGACAGAACACTTTGCAGGATATACATGATACCAGCCACTCTCTGTTATGGAGTACTGTATTAGCAGATAGCCACTGTTTCATCTTCTAACATTATTATTTTCCCGTGCGCTCCGCAGGGCCTCGGTGTCTTTGAAAAAGAACAGCCTGATTAATGTGCAACTTCACAATATCGAAACACATAACCCGTCTCTCTTTGTCTTAGAGGAGCCTCGCGTGTCCTTGAAGCTTTGCAAAGTGTGATTTGTAAATGAGATAGGTGAGTATTACGGACCCTTGGTATTTCTCTTGGCTCCCTACGATCAATTAAAGCGCGACAATAATAAATGTATACATTTAGAGGGATTTCAGCGTGGTGACAAATGATTTTACCCTTGAGCTATTGACATTGTCTGGGAATAAGCCGTCTCTATCCCTGTTGTGTATTCTGTTGGAGGGGCCCTTCCTCTGCTCTGGGAGTGTTTTTGGGAGGATTGGGGGGTGAGGGGGGGATGCACAGCAGACACATATTCATCATCAACATCTGCACCACAATGCGACGACACACACACACAGATACACACACACACACAAACGCATTCGCATTAAAATAGATTTTCAAGTGTTTGCCGCCACCACTCGAGTTAGAGTTCAGCCTTGTTGTACGTTCGTTCACAAATCAAAAGAGAATTGAGGTTCTTTGCTAAATATGTTTGCTTTTTTTTTTTTTTACAGGAAATATTTGTCTGACTGTGTTGCTCACTGATGCCATCTTCAGACTGAGGTAATTGGATCCCCTGTAGTCAAGTGAATGATGATTGTGAGCACTCTTATTAAGTGGGATGAGAAAATTGAAGACTCGATGTCGTCGCATCTTATTTTGTTGTGCGGGTGACATTTTCTTTGCTCATTAACTCCGCAACTCTCTTTTCAAATGTTTGCTCCATTCCTCCATCTCCATGGCCGACGGTTTAACTCTTTGCAGCAAAGGAAAAAAAAAAAACCCAAAACAAAAAAAGGAAACTATATCATAATCGTCTTTGGGTTTTATTCATGGCTTTGGTGTGTTACTAAGTTCATATGATTGATTTGGTAGAGGGTACAATGGAATTGTAGTAATAGAAGTCATTAAGTCGAAGGGACTCTAATATAGCAATCTGCTATCCCCTGAAAGATCTATCAGTCGGTGAGATATTCTTCAAAAAGTGGGGGGTGGCTTGTGAGCGGGTGACACATTTAACATATTTCAATAACGTCATTTTCATGTGAGGCAGGTCAGGCTGTGAGTACAAAGGGCAATAGTGTTGGAGTATGTGAGTGGAATCAGGGCATATGCTAAGCAAATCAATAAAACATTAAAGGTAGCATGCAGAGAGCAGCCCATTTGGTACCTGTCTGCCAAGGGCAATGGTCTAGCCACTCAGAAAAGAGAGAAGGATTGGAGTTGCTGGGCTTGAGGAATGCTCTGGCACTAACATAATTGGAAGGTAGTTGCCTTATGACTGCAAATTGGGTTTTGCGCTTCATCAATAGGCATTTTGACAAGCGGCGTCCATCACGGTGAATCTCACTCTTTGCCGGGCCGAGCAGAGAAAGAAACGTCTCAATAATTACATTAAATCTCTCCGTCTCATCCACCCCCAGCAACCTCTTCCTTATTGTCGAACAAGAAAAGCAATATGGTATAATTAGGTTTGATTGGGATGGTAGCGGCAGTGGCGTTGGTAGCGGGTGGTGTGGGTGGGGGTGGGGGTGGGGGGTTCAGTGCGTTTCCGGTGAGATTTGCAGATGAATAGGGTTGCCATAGCGACGCGCATCCGTGTCCACCGGTGCATTAAGGATAAAGCAAGGCACGTGGGTGCGTTGGACAACACGCAACATCTGTTAAGTGAGAGCATGCCAGGCGTATTGACACTGACCCGCTGTGGCAGATGAGCTAATGGTGCTTAGATGCAGATATGCGCCAGTTATTGATGACCTGCTAGGAGATTCACGCGGAGCGTTCCACCTGAGAGCTGTGTAAAAATGAAGCGGCGCAAAGGTCTCGCCTCGGTTCAGATTCGCTGTGCTCTCTCTCTCTGTCTCTCTGCTTCTTGATTGCCACCTTTAGCACTGTAAAATCTCTATGATTTAAAAAGTGTTTTAATTGTAATGTTTGCAGAAATATCTCTGACCTTAACATGGTTCAAATGGGATTGAGAGTGAAAGCCTGAGTCAAAGTGTCCGCCTGCCGGTTTGTGTGACATGAGCAAAATTCAGCTTAGCATGAGAGTAGCAGTGGTCTGAAATAAGAAATAGAATAAAGTTAAACTGAAGCTGCAGTTTAACTTTATTAAACATTGTTACTCTTTACATATGTGCTAATTGATAGCAAAGCCATCGAATACTTATTACCTGCTTAAATAACAATTTATTTGCAATTGAACAGTTTCTCTGGCAATATTTCTAATGCATGGCAAAGGTCTTGAGTTAAATATTCTGCTTCCACCTGCTTGTAGTGTTTTCCCAAGACAAGAGTTAGCAGGGTTCCATGTTTTGCATTGATGTTGTATTTTTTTTACTGACTTATTTCCTTCTTAGTGTATACAAGATCACATTGAACTAATGGAAGGTATTTCCATTTTCAGGCACCGGCTGAAAAAAGTCATTTTGGTCCCCCATCAAACCGAGTCTACTGGACTACGAGGTGTGAAAACTCCCTGGTCAGTAAGTCAGACCGTTTATGAAAACGAAGACACGATTTCAAAACTTCAGAGTCGATTAGGCAACTCTCTAATCGACTCTAATCATTTCTAGTTTTAAACTCCAACTTCTCAGACATTTGAACAATGTCCCACCAGATTGGGGAAACGCTGGGGACCACTGTTTTTCTTCAGGGTTTGCAGTTTAAACTTCCTGCCTTCATATCTCAGGCTGAAAATAATAATCATGCAATCTCGTCTCGCAACCTTTTTGTCTCGTCAGATCTCGACGTGAAATCCCATCGCAGTCCCTGTAAGTTAGAAACAACGAACATAATTACTTGTCGTTCACTACTTCCCACTCATGAGCCTGACAGGTGAGCAATGCATGTGCAGTCTTTATAAAAACGTACAATATTGGGGCATGTAGCCGTACTCTCCCTAAAAGAAGAATATTTTCAGTGGAAGAAATTGGCCTGCGCAACTTTCAGCCACCGCCGTCATGAAGAGGAAACTGAAAATTAGTTGGCAAATGGTGGAGGACTGCATGCGGACGGATGAATCTCTGAAGAAGAAGAAAAAAAAGAAAAAGATGGATGGATTTGTTCCTCAATGTCTGAAGAGGGAAGCAGAAATGGGAAACAAGTTGTTGGGGAGACAGTTAGTAGACCTTTTCACGTAGCGAGTGCTACAAGCCCTCCTCCATCTTTGTGTCCACTTCGTATAAACACCGGATTAGGCAAATAAAACAACAGGAAGTATATGACAGAGCAGCTTTGTTTGGTGAGCAGTTTGATGTGTCATCACATTTGGGTTATGGACATTACTCCCCCCTGTTTTTGTTTTCAAATTTTGTAAACTTTTTTGCGGGAGATGTACACAGATAAGTGGATGTTTGGATTGCTGCTTGTTTAGTCATCCAAGCGTCTGTTATTGCAGTCATAATGAAAGGCCATAATTACAAATATCATTTCCACGGGGGGGGCAGGAGGGACACACACACACGCAACACGCAATGAGGACGGTGCAGTTGACACGCCGACATAACCCGCTCGTTAATTCCTTTTCCTCCTGCATTTCAAAACTAAAGCAGGTCTTTAGTTTTGGCCTGAGCTGTGGGGGTTGCACAGCTCAGGCCTCGTAAAAGTTTCGCCCGGTTGCCATGTTGGATTTCCCCGTACAGGAATCACCGCGAAGGGGAGGGCGGTGGAGGGAAAAGTAAAAACAATTATCCCACTATTTTGGGGGCATATTTCTTTAAAATTGGACAAGTCTGGGGATCTGTAATAAACCTAAGTGCTGGAATGAAGAAAAAGCTCCTTTTCAAGTCGTCCACCTTGGGGAGCATGCCACTGAAAATCCCGCGGCTCTTTTTAATACATCAAAGCGGCAAATTAATCCTGAATACAGCACATGTACAGGCAGGTAAATGAAGACAAAGCCACGGCGGACCTGGGCTACATGGCGCTTATTACAGGCCCTTGATAAACTCAAACGCAGGCCTGACAAATGGCTTATTGGGAACTGTGGGATAAACGTATTCTTTATAAGCCTGTCACTTTCTGAGGCGGGGGGCAGCGGGAGAAAAATGGAGCTCAGGCTACAAAGTCTGTCTTTACCGTCTGACTGTACAGTGTGATTTTCCCTTTCGCTGATATAGATGACGATATATTTATTGTTGAGTGAACGAGGGCAGTGAAAGAAGAGGGGTAAATTAATTGAAAAGTAAAACAATACAAATTGATCATTTTGCTCCTATTCTTTTCTCTCTCTGTGACTAAGCCTTTACTCACTGTGGTGACAGAGGGAAAGGGAAACCGTGTTTTGGAAGATTATGGTTCGGGGCAGTGAGTCAGGAACGGCTGATGTGAAACTCCAGGATGTCAGAATTGTCAAATGGGGCCGCTAATTGCTGTAATTATTACGTTTTATCTGTTGCATGATGAGTCAGTGGGTAGGTCGCCGATACGGGATGAACAACCCGCATTTTAGGTTGCGGGGGAAAAAAAACGAAAAAACAAAAGGAGGACTTTGGATATATGATCTCA
Source organism: Poeciliopsis gracilis (assembly GCA_911649635.1). Classification (NCBI taxonomy): domain Eukaryota; kingdom Metazoa; phylum Chordata; class Actinopteri; order Cyprinodontiformes; family Poeciliidae; genus Poeciliopsis; species Poeciliopsis gracilis. The sequence goes on from CAJVRI010000287.1 coordinate 6,083,173, forward strand.
TTGACAGCTTCACATTGTTTAACAAAACTCGAAAGACCCCCCCCTCCCCCCCACTAAATAGCGATTGTAAGAAACGTAGATTATGATGAGCCCAAACAGCTGCAGCTTTTTTATTCAGTTTCTTTCTTCTGAGATAAGAGAGAAAACGACTCTAGCCCCCTTCTTTAAAACAAACACAAAAAACAAAGGCAACGCAACGTTGAATTCACGAATGTCAGTAAGCATGAAGTGTCCAGCATTTTAATCCAAAACTTTTGCCCTGTGGAAAAATCTTAAACGGTTTTATGTCACTGATTCCGAAGCGTTTCCAGTGATCCATGTTTCAGTACACGGCAAAAATTTCCAGAGTAAAAGTTGTTCAATTTGAAAAAAAATTTTACTCTAGAAAAGACAACATTTGGTTGACAATTTTACTCTCTTCCACGAGAGTAAATTTTACTCTCATGGAGTAAATTTTACTCTCGTGGAAGAGTTGAATCAACTCCATTTAGTGCAGAAATGCTGGTTCCTGTCTGTGGCAAAAAGAGAAAAAAACATGATTAGTCTTGGGTTTCAAAGAAGACAGGGTTCTAATAGACAAGGAAAATTACTTTTCAGGACCTCTTAAATATCAAATTTAAGACCAACTTCACAAGAAATACAAATAAATAATGAAATAAATATATATATATATATATATAAAAAAGGGAAGAATGGAGAATTTTGATCAACATAAATCAAAATTTATGTTGAGGTAAAATTACCTCAAAGTAAAATTACTGTAATTTTACCTTGACAAACTTCACTGGCTGGTCTGGTCGAGAGTTTTCCTGGTCTCTTGTGCCCTTGAGGTCACGGTGGCAGGAGGTGCACTAGGATCAAAATGGATGACATGTCACTGTCCCACCCGAGAAGAAAAAGTAAAATAAACATAAGCTACCAAAACCTTTTATTTGCCACCGTGTTAAGCTTACCAAACACTGACAGCAGGAGGAGGTGCACTTATATTGAACCAATTCATATGAACTTCTGTTACATTAAACACTTTCTTCATAAGTCATAGCAACTTTACCATTTTCCACTTCTGACTTTGTGAAAATGCTGTAAAGCACAAACCAGGAGGAGACAGGATCATCAATGAATATGTGCAGACAGAAAGCCTCTCAGACAGCAGACGGCGTGACATGGTCAAGATACTGGTTGCCCATATGACAAGTGAACATGGGTATGCTGAAATTATTGATTTTTTTTCTATGTACCTCTCACAATTACCTTTATTGAAGGTTTTCTTTACACCTTTAACAATGCTCATTGTTTTTGCTGTGTCTCTGTAAGACAAGTCCTTCCAGATGTGGAAAAGAAGACCATGCAAAGGGTATTATTACCTTGTTCCCTTACCTGGCTGATCCTAAGAGCAGATATGTAAGATGAAAACAGAAGTTCAACCTCTTGGCTGTGGTTTGAGTAGAACTGAAAACGTTTCTCGTTTCCATGCCCTGCATCTGTGCCACTTGTTTTTAACTTTCCAATTTTTAAACCTTTGTAGAGTTCGTTGTTGCAGTGTTGGGCTACTGCAGCTTGAAAAATAAACATTGTGAAGAGATTTTATCTATGTAATTCAAACAATGTGGAATGAAATCTGTAAATCACAGCCACTAGCATTCATGGTTGTCTTTGCTTTCACAGCTTTAAAAACATTTATCATTCACCGACTTTTAGGAGCATTATTACAGTGCAGAAGATGGAAATATACAAGTATATATATATATATATACATATAGGTATGTAATTTTTTTAATCAGCTATATCATCAGTATCATCAGCACTTCAATTCAAATCACATTGCAATTTTAAGTGGCAATGTTTGACTGACAGCGCTAAGACCCTCCTTCTGGGTCTGATTGGTTCTTTTTGGTCCGGAGTGGTGCATCTTTTTTGTTTTTTTGTGATATATAACAAATACAAGTTTAAGAAATGGGTGTACAGGAAAGACAACAATAGAGAAAATAAAAAGAGAAATAGGAAAAGAGTCCAGTGTGGTACTTATTGTAGGTATTTGTAGAGTTGTTGATGTGATGAAGGAAAACGGAAAATAATGTTAAAATTACTGATCAAAATAAAACAACAAGGTTTGGTCCACCTTGTCCTGTCTCGTAATCTGTATGGCAATAGTTTTAACTAGCATGTAGTATGTAAAAAAAAAAAATCTTTATATTATGAAAGCAGCTTTAAGAAGCAGCCGTAGAGAAAACTTTACAACAGACAGGGTGTTGGTAGGTGATGTTGCTTTTGCCCAGTCACGGTCGACTGAAGTTGAATAATTAACTGAACACATTTCATATTTGCCAGAAAGAAAGCCTGAATGTTATTATTATTATTTTTTATTAACTGCAGCTAATCCTGTTAAGTATTATTGGGTGAGTCCGAAGAGTCGCTTTTGAAAAACATGTCGGGTCGATTATTACTCAAACCCTAAACGGCGATTAAATCCAGACGTTGCTACGCCTCGTGAAGATGGCGCGCCATAGCGATTTAATATTCGAGGCAAAGTTTTGAATCAGGTGTTTAATGTCTGAGATTCTTTAATTTAGTGCCTCTGAGTGCACAGCAAATATTGATGAAGACGTACCGAAGAGGTGACATATTTATTTCCCAGTAGGGCCGGAGAACAGCGCGGCCTCCCCCCCCTCACCCCCCACCCCAGAGATTGCTTCCTTTCGATAGCGAGCTCTGAAAGCTTCCTGTCACTTAGTGCAGTTTGACAGCATCATTGCTGCGATCATTGATCTGTTTGCTCGAGTTTGCATTATTAAGATGACAACCGGCGCGCACGCCGCGAGGGTGCGTGTTGCGCCACGTGTTTGTGTGTGCATCTTAACTGTAATGCATGTCTCTGATCCATTATAACCCGATTAGATTCCCTCCTCCTGGAAGCGCCGCGCTGTGACAGAGAGCATCATCTTTAATGGAGTTTGTGTGAAATTAAATTATATGAGCATCAATAAGCATAACATAATTCAGAAGAGTAAATGGGTTTAATTTATTGGAAGGCCAGGGCGTAATGGCACCGGTGTGTGGAGATGTAAGGAAATAAGCTGGAACCGGCAGGTTCAGAGTGGGTTCAGCTGCATGAACGCGTGACGCTTAGCAACGCTTTCGCTGGTCCTTCTGTGATGCCTTTTCCAAAGTTTTCCACTTTTCACTTGGTTGCAACCAACCAACCTGTTGCAAAACTCCGAGAGAGTGGCTGACTGTTCGAATTTCTTGACAGTGAAATTTATAAATGCGTTACAAAATGAAAAATAACACGCTGAACTCCGTGGTCACGACGCGGCCACGCGTGGAAAAGTTCTGGGGGAGGGGAGGGTGCGATTACTTTTGCGAGGCAACGTCTGCGCGCGCGTTCAATATTTCAAGGCAGGAATTTGGAACAGCGGGAAACTGGCAGATTCTTCATCCACATGAGTGGATAAAGAAAGTTCAACCTTTTATTAGAGAGGACTGTAATTTAATGGGCAGGGTGCGCACATGGACTCGAAGAGGCGCCCGAGAGATGTAGAACAGGAGGGGGGAGGAAAAGAGGAGGAGGAGGAGGGCTGGAGGGGGGGGGGAAGTGAAAGACAGATGAAAAGACAGGAGGAGGTGTATTTAGGGCTGAAAAGACTGGAGAGGAAATACGCTGAGGGACGAGGGCTCTCGCTCTGTGTGTTGGCTGTGAAAGGCAGGGTTTTGATGGAGTGGCTCTTCAGCTGTAACAGTCAAGTGCATGATTGCCACATATGATGTTGTCATTTTGCGCCGCGACCTTTTCAGGGAAAGCTTTATTTCCCCCTCCACCTCCCCATTTTTTTTTTTCTTCTCCGTTTTGGCGTTGAGGGTGGTGGTGGTGGTGGTGGAGTGGAGGAGACGGAGGAGGGTGGGAGGTTAATAATCAAAAATGATCTGCTTCAGTAGAGCAGATAAATAGTGTCAAACACAGCTGGGACGGAGAGGCGCTGACTGGCCACCACAGAGCTAAATTGATGGTTGTAGCTGCCGAGGTGACGGGTGGCAAGAAAAAAAAAAACATAAAAGCCCGCCATACCACCCCCCGTCTCCCCCTCCAGCCCCGCTCTTCGCTCTACTGTATGACACGGATAGACTTCTAGGTGTCGTATTTATTTTTCCGCTCCGTCGTTTTCGTGACGAGCCGCAGTCAGGGAGGGGGGGCGAGGCGGCGCGGACGTAAAGCGCCGCGTCGCCCCGCGGCCCGGGGTGACAGAGAGACTTCGGTTTACAATCTGAGGAGGTGACATTTTTATTCAATGTTTTTTTGTTTTTTTTTCTCTCCTTCTCCTTCCACTCAGATTGGGGTGTAAGAAATGTCTCGCCACATCACTGCCCCGTGTGTGAGGGATTATGTCATACTCAGAAACACACACACATATTAAAGCAGCAAAAAAGCCAACAAGCTGTTGGAAACATATGTCTCTGTCACATTTCTCCCCCCAACCCCCTGCGCTCCTCTCACTGCAGGACTAGCTTTCTGAAAGATATACCGTCCACAAAAAGCTGCTCCTTCTTTATCCTATAAATCAGTTTGTGTGGCAGATAAGAGGAGGCAAAGAAAAGCGAGTCAGTGCACTTTATCATCTTTCACTCCTCCGCCCTCTTCCGGCTGCCCGCTTTCTGGCTGCCTGCTTTCTGGCACCAGATTTGTGGCCATAATCGAGAATAACTTACAGTATAATCTTGTTTGTTCCTTTCTTAAATGGAGCGATAACATCTCTCAGGATCAGGAGCAGAGAGGGAGGAGGGCTGGTGTGTGTGCGTGTGTGTGTGTGTGTGTGTGTGTGTGTGTGTGTGTGTGTGTGTGTGTGTGTGTGTGTGTGTGTGTGTGTGTGGGAGAGGCTGTTGCACTTCTTTTCTTTATGTGGACGTCTTAAAGCAATGGCGTTTATGACCAGCTGCCTGGCTGCTTGGACCAAAGAATTTACTAACCATCTCTCTCTCTTTCTCTCTCTCACACACACACCACGCACACACACCCATGGAAATCAGACGGTGCAGTCACAGAATGATCCAGAGAAAGGGCTGTAATAAATATCAGCAATATAAGAGGTCAGCAGAGGTCGATTGGCGAGGACGATCTCCTGTCATAATTTGTTTAAGGATCTGCATGAGGTGAGCCGGGGTTACAGATGCAAACTGGTCATTATTGAAAAAAGCCAAACGGCGTTTTTGTCTTGTTGAACAGTCGCAGCTGCAAACTGGGTTTCTAAATTCTTCCGGCGAGCCACGTGGCCATGACGATTGGTGATGGTTATCTTATTAAATACACGGCAATCAATAATAAAGGCTAAAGCCTGTTAAATTGGTTTAGTCCAAGTTTTTGACTTGCGTTGGAAAGTGCACTTACAGGCTTCAATTTGGGCTGAAAGCCTTATTGATAAAGATTTTCTTCTTTATTATTTATCTCTCAGATGAGTCAAACAATTTAACTACCAGGTGAGTTTAAATCAAAGTGAAACATTATATTTCTAAGAAATAATTTATTTAAAAAAATCCTTAAAAGCTTTATGTGAAGGGAATAAAAAATGAACTTAATTCAAAGTGTGTGTATGGTGTTATAACTTATTATAACACCATAACATTACCACATTAACACATTATTCATTTTGCCTGACTGAATGTTTGGATGTTTTAATTTCTAACCCAGATTAGAACGCTAGAGGTGAAAACTGGTCAGTTCTGGTCACCTACACAACTAAATTATCACAGCCGAATTGTAGAAATGTGCCTCAGGAACCCTCTAAAACACTTATAACTACTTGTTTTAATAGTTAAAACAATAAATACAATTTAGTGTGTGTTAATATGCACAGTGGAAAGTGTGTTAGCTCTACTGCTGAAGCTGCAGACTGCAGGACCAAGGAATATAAATACAGCTCCTGAACAGTGTGTCAATATTGCATATTGGTATTTCAGCTTTCCAAAATGCATATGCTTTTGAATATTTTAAATGTGCTTTATGGAAAAATCTGTGAACGGGCCAATTTTCCACGAATAATGTGGAGTCGCCTAGAAAACTCCACAAAAATGTGAATCGGCAAATAATGGACCTACTAATAGCTACATTTATGATATTCAGTGCTGTAAACTCTCATTTCAAACTGTGTTTGTTTCTCATTAAAACCTGCTGTTTTCAGAGAAAAGGACAGTCCTGCGCGCTCATCCCTAATCAGGGAAGCTATAGAAATGTGCTCCCTGTAAATTATTTAAAAGGCTGGGCCATCTCAGAAACTTCCCCCGATAAAGCCGATTGGCGATGAGGCGCTGTTTGCTCACTGTCAAGACGCAGACACGATGAAGCAGACACCCTGGCCTGCGTGCAGCCTATACGGGAAAACCTTTTGCTGCGTCCGGGGTGTGGCTGATGGATGGGCCTGCATTTCCCAGGCTTGGGAAATCTCCGCCCCCCCCCACCCCCCGCCAGCCTCCACCCTTCGCACAGCTTGGACAGGTGATACAAGTGTATATTTATTTATTTCCTTTAATACTCTTCTTTATCTCCTTCATTGTTAGTAGGCCTGTGAGATTGATCAATATTTAATTTTCTGGGAGAAGAAGTGGGGAGGAATGGGTGGGAGGCAGAGCGGTGGGGTGGGGGGGGGTGGGGGGGGGTTGCTGCAGTGACACTCAGGATATCTTCCACCACATATTGGCTTCTCTCTCTCGTCCTTTCACTTTCTTTCTTTTGCTCATCCTTCCCTCATCACTTGTCTTACTCTGTTCTGTCGTCGCCTTCCCACCTTCTTCCTTTCACTCTCTGTAAACCTCCGGTCCTGTGGAGGTGCCTTGCTCTTTCTGATTAGCCTGAATTGTAACAAGCGATCATAAAGGGAGTCTCTGCGCTCTTTTAGGAAGCGGGCCTCGGTTTGAACACAACCCTTCGACGACCTTTGGTCCCATATGGTCACGGCGCAGTGCTCAGATATGCCTTTTAATGACCAAGCAGTCCAATCAATGGGCCATCTTTCACTTAGAGAGTGGGAGGATTAGCTTTATTCCGTAAACATCTAAAAGGAGCAAAAGGCGGTGAAAACAAAGGGAAAACCGGTGACTCCTTTTCTGTCGTCGGGATTTTCTCACCCACCCTCGCAGCCATCCCGGAAGACGCAAACACGTGCTAGCGTGCTCCTGATGTGTACGTTCGGAGGTATGAGCTGTGACGTAGCAAACACACACACACAAAAAAAAAAAAAAACCACGTCAATGGAGGCTTCGAGATGAGAAATCGGAGGCCCCGGTGCTGCCGATAAAGCCTTGGGACAAATGCTTAGTCAGGTTCAACTAATCATGTCTTTGTGTCAATGTATTTGAAAAGAGGGAATTGTTGTCAATGACATAAGCCATTATTGCCTTGACCCCAGAGCCCTCTTTAATTAACCCATACATTAGATTTAACGCCAACAAAACAGTCCTCTCCTATTTTTGACCTAAACAAGTCGCACATTGGACAGATTACGAGGCCGTATCTCCTGTTTTATGTTAAATGAGCTTTAAATGGTTTGATACCAATCGGAATCTCCGCATCAAAGGAGGGAACACGTGTTGCAAAAACCAAGAGCAGTTTTTTTTTGGGGGGGGGTTTTGTTCTTTTTTTTACTTTAGACTTTCAGATGCCAATTTATGAAGGAATGTTAAACGGCCCTCTGCGGTTAAAGCGCACTCTCGCAGTTGCCTCAATGAAAGATGAACCATCCCAGTTTCGCCGCTCGCATTATCAGCCCTTCTTTACAGTAGATGATCATGAAAGGGTGCTGATAGTTCTGTCCTGCAGGCCATTGAGGCTCTCTTTCTCCAGATCGAGGGCAGTGCCACTACGACGCTCATTACGCCCTCCACCCCCTACGCACACCTCCCTCCTCCATCTGCTCTGCTTGGTAATCGGCACCAGATTGAGGCGAGGAATCTCTCCGCACATGCTGGTGGTTTCTGGCTCGTTGCGTCCTCAGCTTCCCTTTGAGCCGAGGAATTTCGATTTTACATACACAAAGAGGAGAAATTACCGTTGCAAAGTCGGTCCTGTCTCAGAGCGCCCGTCTCACTTTGAAATATCCTTCAGAGAGTCTTTGAAGTAAGTGATAAAATGTTATCAGGAGGGCAGAACGAAGGTGGTGGCGGTGGGGCAGAAACAGCTATCCTTTTATGGGTCTTTTTAAAAGTGCCATTTTTTTTTTCTTTTCCCTCTGTCTTCTCTCCACAGGGCTGGTTAATTGTGTCCAGCACCATGTGGTCTCTGGGGCTTCGGTCCAGGTGTTGGTGTTAATGTTGGGAGCCCCTCACAACACCTGTCAGGGCCAGCGTTGGCGTCCGCACAGACGTTTGCTGTGGGTGCCCTGCTTAACCAACCTGAATTACTCCCACTGTGAAATGTAGTCATTTAGAGGCTTTTTGGATGAGCCGCATTAGCTGATGTCATTGCCGTGGAATCTAGACGAAACGTAGCCAAGCTTTTTAACAGTTGTTCGGTTTTTATTTGCATCCGTGGTGAGGACACGCGAATGCCTGGCATTAAAAGAAAAAAAGAAGAAAAAAAAAGGAAGAAAGAAGGAAAGAAAGGAAGAAAGAGAAAAATAATTGCTGGATACAGGAAAAGTTTAAAAAAAATTCCAACATTTGATGGAGGTTGGGGGAAAAATAGTTAATTCATTACTGTATAATGTAAGCTCCACGATGAAATTATGCAACAAAATTCATTTTTTGGTGACGTGGATGCAATTAACCACAAAACTGTTTCAATAATTCATGATTCATTTTCAACTGGAGTATAATTAACATCTATATATAAACTCCAAATGGGAAACACAGCGGTACATGTCATTTACTTAAAGATGTGTGTCGATATAATGTTTTAGACTATTAAACCCACAGGGTGTAACAATGAAATAGCTACTGTCTTGCCCTTACAGTCAAAGAAATAATGAAAATGTACTAAAAACGTCAGAACTTTGACTAAACCTGGATGAAGGAGGACCCATATTTATCATACGGTGAGTAAGGTGGTAGGACAAAGTCCAAAGTGCTTAACAGAAGAGAAATATTTCACTGTGAGATGATGAAATTATGCATGAAAAACCATTTCATTTAATACTCTTACCAATTCACTTTTTATCGGAATTATAAATTAACCATTTTACACCTGCTTTTTTTTTTTTTTTGCTAATTATAGAGCGCAATTGATCTTCTTTGAATGAATTGTAGTCTTACTACTTTTATAAAGTTTTCTGTGTCTATGCTCCTCAGAATTTTTCTGCTTCTTCGTCGTCATCAATATTAACAGTAATGTGTTTCCTCTGTCCTTAAAACAAATGGTGCCTCCTCCTCTGATTGTCTCTTTGTTTTATCTGCTTTTTGTCTCTTCAGTCCACAGCAGAATACTTTCCATGAAGTCTTGGGGACCATCGTAAAAATTTTTTCAGGCTCCCTCCCATGAATGCGATTTTTACCCCGTTTCTTTCTTATTCCTGAATTATAAACACTAAGGTGAGTTTTAAGGACTCTCTGCACACTCTTACAATTTTGAAAGGGCAGATGCTCTAACTCTTTACAGACTGAAAGGTGTCAATGAATCAATGTTTTTTTTTTCTTTCTTTCTTGTTTAGATTGGACCGTGATGTGTTGCTTTTCAAGTTGCTTCGCCCTACTTCGTGTTGTGAAGCAAGTTCTGTGAAGTGATTTTGTGATTTTACTCAACAGACGTGGCCGATCAGGCTCGGGTGTCGCCGGTGAAGTTGAAATTGAACAATTGGATTAATCACAGTTAGTTCAACAAGGTTAAACAGACCGTCGCCGAACGACCAGACGCAGGATCGAACCGTGAAAGCGTCGCCATGTTCCTACAGAAATCAGAGGTGCAGCACACCCTGACACAACACACACAAATAAACATTTCAGACGGTCGAATAAATAAAACTAAGATCGATAAAAAACCAACCCCGGCTTTGATCAAAAATTTAACTGTCTCATTAAGTTTCCATGCCTTTTATATTTACTGTTCTGTCTTTTTATAGTAATAATAATCATTATTATTATAGTTGATTAGACAAAAGTTATACTATTTAGATCAACTACATGTGTAAATTGACCAAATTGTTTACAGTCCAAAACCTGCAAATGCCCCACGGGCCCCACTTTGGACACCCTGGTTCAGGTGGAAGACCATTCCTGGGTAGAGTTGCACTTGGGCAAATTTTTTCTTCTTTTTTCTTTTTCTGCTTTCAGAAAATAATGTACAAAACCCAGCCCTGCTTTTGTCTTTACAACTTTCTCCCTGACATGTCTGCCATGTTCCTTAGTCTTAATGATGCTGTTTGTTCTCTAACAAACCTCTGAAGCCTTCACAGACCAACTGGATTCACACTGAGATTAAATTACACACACTTGAACCTTATTTAAAAAGAAGCTTGCTGCAGATTTTCATTTTGTTTTGTTTTTTTTTATTTTTACTTTGAAAAGCACATTTCAATTGGAAACCTCAATAAAACCCACTGAAGGTTGTGGTTGAAATCCAACCAAATGTGAAAAAGTGGGTGTGAATACTTTTTTTTTTTGCAAGCGGCTGTAACGGCCGAAGTAGAGAGAACGCATTACGGAGCTTAATAGAACCCGGCCAACCAGAGCGAGGAAGGATTTCCCAGCTGGAGCATTTACATCACATCATATTTGGTGTTTTGACATGTTGCCCTTTGTTTCCTCTCTCGGAGACCCTCGGCAACCGCCGCACGCAGCTTTAACAAGATGTTGTGACCTCTTAAGCAGTAGCACTTGAAAGTATTCTTCTTCTGTTCAGTGGTCCACAGAGGCCAAGTTCTTGCCAGGGATTATCAAAGTTAACAGGATTTTAATGGGCCCACGGAGACCGGTAAAGACCCTACCAGGGCCAGGTAGTGCCGTTCCCCTACACACACACACACACACACACACACACACACACACACACACACACACACACACACACACACACACACACACACTTCTTGCTCCCCTAATGCAGTCAGGCAGCACTTGCAAGGCAGTGGCTAAATAATAAACAGATGGCTACTACCAGATACAGTCAGAGAGTCCCCCCCTCAGCCTCCTAGTAAAAACCACAAACGCGGCCCAAAATCAAGCGACAAGCTATTAAAGGCGACATGCAATTTGCAGGTCAAAATGTAATTGTGACCCTCCACTGTAAAAGTTAAATGTTCAAAAATGAACCTATTTTGGTGTTTCTGAATCATTCACAGCTGATATATGGAGAAAAGAAGATCTCTGAGCTATGATCGAAAAAAACAAAACAAACATGGGAACAGTTGGCGAAGAAATACTAGTCTATACATATTTATGGCTCAGTGTTTTCTTTGTAACTCATTTGTTTTCCTTGTTAACAAAAGCTTGCTGCAGTTGATTCTGAAAAACAAAAAAAAAAGATGTCATTTGAATCCGTCAGTCTTTAGAATCATTCTAATAAATCCTAGGTAGCTAATCCGTTCTGATCAGAATGTGGCTAAAAATGGTGGCTTAATCCTCATTTGTAACGGGTAATAGTAGGTAAGGCTGATGGGGGTTTTTTTCTGATCAAGAAACACATTAAGTGAATGTTAAACTGTCATAAAACAAAAAGAGTTTTGTATTGAGGAAGAGCTCAGGTGCTATTTTAAGTGTTTAATTGGTTTAGCGACAGCTGGTAGCTTAGCATAGTGGTGACGCTAAAGTCAAACTTTGTACAAGTCATGAATTAAAAAGACATGTTGGACAGTTTTGTACACAAACCTGGAAAGCTGTGGAGGTTTGTCAGTTTTTAGTGTCACTGGGTTTGCGGTCAGAAGGTTGTCGGTTCGATTCCAGCTCCCGCTACCTGTTGTGGTGCCAGGCATCTAAGAGCTAATTACCGAAAATGGTTGCATTTTGACAGATGTCTGGCTATCAAAGTCTGTCTTTAGTAGTCTGTAGATTACTTTGTCACGTTATTGTGTGTGAAAGTAGCAGTGAAAGAGGGAAAAGACTGAGAGAAGGAAACGTTCTTATGACTACTAACTAAATTTGTTCAGACCATCCTGATTCCTCCTCTCTTTAATTTTAGAGTAATTTTCATCGTACTGAAATCGTCTGGTGGTTGGTCCAGCCAACCATTACTGAGAGAGGTGAAAATGTTCTCCAAACCGATTCATTGTGGCTCCTTTTGTTCTTGTTTCATGGCTGCTGCTCTGACAACTTTGCTCTTGTCACCTTGGGTTAAAAAAAAACTCCAAATGGCTCTGAGTCTGACGTAAGATATTGGCCTCTCGATCAAACACCAATGATAGTGGAGGAAAAAAACTGCTTTATTTTTACATTTTTTTTCTTGTTGCTGTTTGAAAAAGAGTCACCAGAGGTAATGTCAGGTGAGGCAGCAACAGAGCTGCTCAGTCTTCAACATTGTAGACTAGCTTAGCGACAAAACGAATGCTAACATTAGACCTTTGAGTAAACTTTTCAACCTTTCAGTCACTGGCGATAAATATCAAAAGATATATAAATATATAAATAACATCAGGCAGAACAATTTGCATTCAAGTTCATTCAGATTTTGTTCAGAATCTACACAAGTCAAATTTAACTTTTTTTTTTTTTTTTTTAATGGCTCAATCATACCGGTTGATTTTTACATGCAGCAAAGACATAGAACTTACACAGTTTGACAAAACAAGAAAACAAATGTTTTGAAAATTTTAATTTTTCCTTTTCCTTATTTATCATTTAGAGAAAATCAAAGGTGACATGCCCTCCTTACTGATAAGTAAAGCTTTGCTGGAAGTATTACTTTTACAGACAGGAGCCTTTTTATTATTATTTTTTTTCCAGAGGGTTTTGTTCACAAAGCAAACTGCTGATCAAGTTTCATAGAATTAACACAAAAAAAAAAGGAATCAAGGTCTTAATTTTATTTCCCCCCACTTTGGATTATTGTATTTATACAAACAGGCTGGCCTCTTTTCACTGTTCCTGCTGCAATAATCCATGCACTAAACCTCCTTTACAAGAAAAGGCTTATGATGCGAACCTTGTCATATTCAGCACCTGTCAGCAAAATGACCACTGTACCAGGCCAAGCCGGGAAAGTGGCCTATTCATTATCCTAATCTCATTAGTTAAGATCTGTTAAGTAGAGACTGGTTTTAATGCATGCTTTTTTTCTTTTAATTATTGGCCATAAATACATTGGAGTGCATTAGGGCCGCAGGGCGAAGAGCAGAGCGGCTCCTAATAGATTAGGGGACAAGCACATTATCTAAATGTACATATCTAACTAATCATGCATCAGCCATAGCCATGTGAGCTTTGTGACATCAATTGCAGTTTGACATTTGACCCCAGCTTTGGCCTCTCATAATTATCCGGGCGAAATTGACGTCAGGATTGCATCAGGTTCCTCTTAACAATCTGCCCGCTTTCTTTTCCCGTAACGATTAGAGCCGCGTTGCTGTTGCTGAAAGAAAACAGATTTTTTTGTTTTGTTTTGGTTTTTTTTGCCCTAAACTGCTTCCTGGTTAATCATGTTGGGGATTAAATTATTTTAGGATTAGATTTGAAAACATGATTAAGAAATGCACTGTGCTTCAAGTCTGATGATCTCAGAGGGAAATGTGGTGGGGGTTGTTTGTTTTTTTTTCTTCCCATAATTTACAAGTTGGTAAAAGATCAACCATGCTCTCTCTTTCTCTTCCTCTCAGTGGCCTGAAAGGTCCAACAACGTTGCTTAAAGATGATTGACTTGGTGGCAACTCCGTCGTGACGCGAGATTCAGACATAAGATACTCTGAATAAAGTTTCAACTATATTTTTGTCCCATGAAGGAGATTGTTTAGGATCATATCCATCTGCTTTAGACTAATAAAAATGATCCAAGTTTGCCAAATGCAAAACCATTAAAAGCTAGTTTATAATCAATAGATTAAACACAAGTGGTAGCAGCAGGAAGACTCGACTTAAAGACACTCAACAGTAAAACATAAATTTACACAAACCCGAAAATGGGTTTGCGTGAACAAACAATTCATTTTCTTCTCATACGTTGACGTTCACAGTGTGAAAAAACTGAGACTGTGTTGGCTGCTGTGGCTTCCTGTCTGACAGTCGTTTGAAAAAACCAGACCAGAGTGCACAGCTAAATAATTAACCCTTGAAGCTGTGATATTTGAAAAAAATTGTTTGTTTTTTTTTAAATCCATTAATTTATCAAATAGTTGAAACACCTTTCTGTAAGCTAACAAGGAGCTGAGCTAGCATTAGCCCTCGACTCAAGCGACACGCTCCGTGAACAAAGATCTTTATTAGCAGCGACTGTCTAACTTTGTAGCCGCGTATGCTGGGTAGATAAATCTTTACCAGGAAGCATTAAAGCAACGTTTGTATTTGAGGATGTGTTGCTAGGACATTATGGCAGCTTTCTGAAACCTGGGAGTTTTGATGGGACAGAATATAAGTTGTTGGTATCAAAAACACACAGGAGGGATCTTCTGAATGTCACCATAATACGCTTTATGAAAATTGACCATTTTTAGAGGGGGTTTCAAGTATTCGCAGATTTGAGCTTTTCATTGGCTGCTGTCGAACATATATACACACTGCTCAAAAAAATAAAGGGAACACTCAAACAACACATCCTAGATCTGAATGAATGAAATATTCTCATTGAATACTTTGTCCTGAACAAAGTTGAATGTGCTGACAACAAAATCATTGTTGATTGTCAAACAGTGTTGCTTCCTAAGTGGACAGTTTGATTTCACATCCAGTATTGAATAAGGGTTAGGGTTTGTTTTTATTTCACCGACTGGTTGTAATTCTTGTTTTGTCAGCATGTGGTGCTGTTGTTACTAAGAGGGCTACAATTACAGGAAGTAGAAAAAAAGACCTGTTTATGTGCCGTGGCACTCTAACTGATAAAACGGAAGAGAAGACATTTTTTTTTGAGCCGAGACCGGATGGAGAAGAATCCAGGTGTTCGGTAATTAATGTTTGAACTGAATTATCAAAGCTACCGAGATGATGCTAATGTTATGCATTTCTGCTTGTCCTCATTTTAAAGGCGCCACTGCCATTTGTTAGATTTCAGATTTTGTGCGTTGAGTGCTAACGGCGCTGTTAGCCAGCCGTTTCACTGAAGCTACAGCTTTCTACTGATTTCTTTTTTCTTTTTATACAATAAATACAATATGTTTTGAAACGAAACAGTCGCAAATTCAGCACGGACCAAAAAAAATCATTCGGTTATGGACTTTTGTCCCATAATCCAGCTGTTAGGCTACATCGTAGCTTCTGCAGATAAAGCAAGGAGAAAAGTCTTGGAGAAAAAAAAAAAAAGTTCCGGCCAAAACCTGCATTTGCTCCTAATCCTTTTATTACATACCAAAGTCCAACACAGCAATTTGTAGCACATTTCTGCCTCCGTATGAAATCGGGACTCCTCTGCGGCTCAGCTGGAGTCGCTGGCCGGTCGTGGGGTCAAACGGGTTCCCTCACACGTAAAACACGTTCGGCGTCGCGCGCAGGCGTGCAACACGTCTAGGCTTGTCGCGCGTTCCCATGAGACGGTCAGCGCTTTGATGCCGCCGCACGTGTTTCCCCCATCCCCACAGCTGTATTTGCTGAATCGCAGAGAAAAGATTATGAGGCTCCCAGCGTCCCCGTTGCAGTAGGACCGCCGTTTGAGACGGCGAACCGTTCGCGCACAAGCGCAGTAATTACTGTCTTGTGTTCAGATGTTAAACACAGGTGATGCGTCCACCCGCGCTTCCTCCCCCGTTTTAATTACCGTACGTCTGACAACACGCTCACATGAGCACATCAACTTCCTGCCGGCCGCCTCGCCGTCATTATCAAGGCCGGCCCCGTGCGTCACGGGCTCTCGCTCGTTCAGAGCAATTACGGCTCGGCCAACATGTGCGGATGGATGTCTTGAGAGCAGCAGGTCATAACGGTGATATTGTATTGGCCATATTAGCCAGTCAATGCGAGCCCAGGGCAGGTTGATTTAATTACACCATAATGCACGAGCTTGATTAGCCTGGCTTTTCTCCCCCCAAGCAAATACAGACTGTATGTCATAATTATAATAATGGGGCGAATGATGAACGGTTCAAAGTAATATCCCTTTGTGGTTTGTCACTGTTAATCATAGCAGTGATTTTATTTTTTTCTTCTCTCTCTCTGTCTCTCTCTCTCTTAGTGTGTGTGTGTGTGTGTGTGTATCCGCGCAGCGCCCTGCGGTGCTGAAATTTATTGCATTTTGACACACTGTAAGGAGGGAAGGAAAACCGACGTTCGATTATCAGCCGAAGACGATAATGGGGAAAACACATGAAACCAATTTTAAGTCATTTATTGCGAGAGAGTAAAAAAAAAAGAAAAGAAAAGAAAATTGGAAATCTGCTTTCAGGCCAGTTTCACCCTAAAGCTCATGTTTGAAAAATAATAATAATAATAATAATAAAAAAAAAGATTTTCCCCAATTTTCTCAGAGGTCTTAATGAAAATACTAATCAAAGCAAACTTGACATTTAGGTGAGGTCTTGAAATAAGTAAGCAAATAAATTAGTTTAGTTTTTTTTTTTTTTTTTTGTATTTATTGTGTTTCAAATTAAGAACTACACCCCAAACCTCACACCTATCACCAAGCAAAAAATAATTAATTTGGCAATGCTCTTTAGAGATAATTTACATATAAATGCGTTTGGAATAAAAAAACAAAAACAACAACAACAAAAAAAACAAAGAAAAACAATACAAATACACCACGGTGATAAATGACACCCTGAAGACTACAATTTGGAACGAAAATGGAAAACAAGCTGATTACATTCAAGAACGGCTTCTTCTTGACCTTTCTTTCCTCGGTGAGCGTGTGGGCCCTGAGCTCAGGTTTCACGGTTTGTTCTTCAACTCTGTTGACATTTACCTTTTCGAAAATCACCAACGTTTATTTAAGTGAGATTGTCTAACTTCACTTTAGTCATAATGAGCAAAAAGGGAACGTAATTAAATGAATATGATTTTTCTTTAAAGTCATAACTGAGCTGGACTGATCTTAAGTGTATTGAAATTGAGTTAATTAGACCGTATTAGAGCCGATTAGCTTGCCGGCTTTCTCTTCTTCTGTACAATTTCCCACTGGTGAAAAGTGAGTAATTATTCTGATTTTTTTTTTTGTTTTGTTTTCCCTTTTTATCCAAGTCATATTCTCTGTGAAAATCTGGAAATAAAGTAGAAAAACATTAAAAATAAAACTGTACATTAACCCTGTAAAATGTAGCATTTATGCTGATTAACATGAGAAATAACATAAGCAGATAGTCGTAATTTCAAGAAAAAAACAAACTTGATTATGCAAAAATCATTACCCCAAAAAAAACATTGTATTTTTTTTTTTTTCCTGTGTAACTTCAGTGACATTTCTATAAAATATAAATTAAGAAAACACCTGCGTTACCATGCTGTCCCACATGGTGGCAGCAGAGCACGTCTGAGCCTCTATGTGTTCGCTCGAGCCTCATACTGAGCTTGGATTTGCGTTTCACTCACGATAGCGAGGAGCGTGCTAATAAAACTCCGTGATGCGGCTGACACCGGGACAAGAAAAAAGACGCCCTGAGCCTCGTCCTCCTCCTCCTCCCCAGCGTCTCCGTTTCAGGAACCCCTTAAATAGCCCAACATCAGCCACAGCATGTTTATTAGTCATGTACCAGACGAGCGGCTGATGGACACGGATGCTCATTACCAGTTAGTGTTGCTTCACGAGAGACCAGTCTGCTCGTCAGTCAGACGCGAACGGGCCTGACTGAGGCGAGAATCGCGGTGGAAAGGGAAACGTTGCAGAGCAAACGCAGCTTTCACAATGACACACACACAAAAAAAATCACTATGAACTATAAATGTGTTTATATCAAAACAAATTTTTTAAATTCTTGAATAAAAAAGAAAGTGGGTGTTTTATGTGCTTTACCAACCCATGTACAGTTTCTTAGAATTTGTCAATCTTCAACAAAACTACCTCAAACCTCCTCCTCTGTCCGTCTGTGATATCACCAAGTCTGCTTTTAATTAACCTCCACAAAATGGCAGTATTTGACATTTAAGCAAAAACATTTCGCCCTCCTTCCCTATCGAATTCCCCCTTTACTTCACACACTCTGCGTCTGAGGAATGTGCCATAATGCCGCATAATGGGATCAGTCACTGAGCATTAGGCCTCAGAGAGGAGCCGACCGCAGAGGACTGACTGCACGGTTTCAGGCTGCTCTGTCTGAGGCAGCAGGTGCTTTTTGCATGAGAGGGCTCATCAGCACTCAGAGACATTTTCAATTGATTTGCTCCCAAGAGCCCCAGCAGTGTTCGCACCAGAAGACGAACAGATCTGAGCAGCTCCACGGGGACTAGATTCCTCACGTGGCAACAAATTTCTTGGTAAATGCAAATTCATACTCGTTTAATTCGCAGTCATCATCAGAGTGGATGATGATGACGCTGTTCACCACCAGATGGTGCAAGATTATAGCTTACGCTTCAGCAGTTACTGGATCTCAATCTTGTAGTGACCTTTAAATGCTTTACTTTAAGAGAAGGATTATAATATCTTTTGGGGAAAAAAAGAGTTAATGAAATATTTCTATATGACTTTTGTATTACTTCCATTTTATCATACATATATTTTTCTATGTAAGATGTTTTTTTATTTCCAGAGAAATAATAAAAAAAAAACCCTAATGTGGTTTTATAGTTTATTTCTTGGTATTTCTCATAAGGCTTTAGTTCCATTTCCAGTATAACGTTTATGTTCCTGTTACATTTTTATGTATTCTAGTTTTAAACTTTACTGTCTCGTCAAGTTTTGTACAAGACGTTATTAGCTGAATAAAATAAAACTTAACAAAACATGAAGGACAACGATTTGGAATTCATTCATATTGCAATATAATCTATGAACCAGCAGATGGCAGCAGCATTTCACAAAAAAATGTATCATTCGCCACAAGGAGAAAAAAACACACAGGAAACACACAACCTGTTTGGTCTGTCTTCATGACTTGTGTGATTTCCAATTAATTCTGATAGAAATACATCATAATTCATATTCCCTTAACTCTTAAAACAAATTCTTCAACAAAATAATTTTTACCTTCATCTAATAACTGTCCCTGAATCTGCCCAAATGACAGCATGAAGTACAAATATGTTGCATCCTCTGACAAATCTACACAAATAGATCAAAGTAACTTTGTGTCAGAAAGTTTCCTGAGCTTTATTCAGACGACTGACTGAAGATAAGTCAGAACATGTCTAATGTCAAATACCTGGTCTTACAAATGGTAAAAGTATCTTCTCTGCTTCCTGGGGGTTTTGTTCTCATTGGACAGAAAAAGCAGGAGAATGATAGATGGACTGGTGTAGTGTGTGTCCTGGTTTGCAGTGGTAAAGTTCTTGATTTACAGATCGACATGCATTCCTACCTTCATCTATGCTCACAAACTTTGGGTAATGACCAAAAGAATGAGGTTGTGGATACAAACGGCCAAAAAGGGTTTCCTCCACATGGTACGGGCTCTCCTTTAGAGATAGGGTGAGAAGCCTGGTCATCCTAGGAGCATCTCAGAGTAGAGCTTTGCACCTTTGCATTGAGAAGGAGCCAGTTGAACCTGTAAGATGCCTCCTAGACACTTCCTGGTGAGGCGTTCTACACATTTCAGACATCACAAAAGAGACCCAGAGGAAGACCAAGGACACACTGGTCGGACTATGCTCCTTGGTTGGTCCGGGAATGCCTTGGGATTCCCCCAGAGGAACTGGCCCAAGAGGCCGGGAAGAGAGATGCCTGAGCTGCTCTGCTTAGGCTGCTACCCTGTAGCTTGACCCTGGATTAAGTGGAAGATAACAATGGGTAGATCCATGTTAAAAATAGTTATACAAACAAAACCTCACATGTGTTGTGTGTGTTTGTACTGAGCCCCTTTTGCTCTCATACCCGAGTACAATCTGATCCAACCAAAGCTCTTCTGAAGTTATCTGAATTGTAAATGAAGTCCATCTGCTCGAACTTCAATCTCGGCATAAAACCAGCTGTTCTGAGAAGGTGCAAACCTCAGAGGTTTGTTGGAGAAGATTAGTGAGCAAACAGCATAATGGAGACCAAAGAGCACAGCAGGCATGTCAGAGAGAAAGTTTAAACCAGGGTTATGTTATAAAACGATATCCCTAAGCCTTGGATATCTCACAAAGATCTGTTCATTCATCTGTAATAACATGGCAAGCTGCAAACCTACCAGCTGTCTATCTGGTAGGTTTGGAGCTGGCGAGGAAAGCATTAATCAGAAATGAGGCCTCTGATAACTCTGGATAAGCTGCAAAGATCCAAAGGTCAAGTGAAAGAATCTGGACAGCTGTTAGTCATGTGATATAAAAAAAAATGCAAGTCAAGAAGAAAACCCATTCCTGAGAAAAATCCATAAGAACTCCCTTTTAGCAGTTTGCTACAAGTCATGTAGGTGATACGTCAAACATGTTGAAGAAGGAGATCTGGGCAGATGATACTAAAATTAAACTTTTATGGCCAATATGGCAAGAAAATATCTATATATTTTCCCATCACTTTGAATGTACTGTTCTCTTGGAGAGACAAAATGGTTTCTGAATCACAGTGTGGGGTTTCCTTGTGGGATTGATGTTGAAAAAAAGATGGCGTTCAATACAGGAGAAACGTGGAAATAAAGCCGTTAGCGGCTCCAAAAGATTTGATCTAAAAACAAAAAATCCAGATATAACTCAAGTGTGGTATTAATGGGGATCTGAAAACCAATGACAACAAACACAAAGTTCATGCAATGCTCAAGACCACAAACAACTTATATCTTCAAAAGCAGAAGTGGTTTTGCCAAGTACTAAGTCAGTGGTGCTGGTAAAAATGCACAACAAATGTATATTGTATAAATATTTACTTTAATTGTACAATATGTTGAATATCCTGTAAATGTTTTTTTATTGTCAGTTATGCTGATATCTTGTGTTGGTCTCACTTTAAATCTTAACATGCATTGAAGTTTGTGGTCGTAACGGGGTACGATGTAAAAAAGTTCATGTCTTTCGATGCTCATTGCAAAGTACTGTAGACGTAGGAGACCGTCCTTTGACTAGGTCACCATGCTAATTCGCAAGGTCCCGAGGAGATGTACTTTATACACACATCAAAAACACACATACAAAATTACGTAGTACTAACATATTCCAACAGGAGAACAGGCTAGAGCCTGACCAATGGAAAAGTGGTAAATTTCATTAGTCTGAGGGTCTTCTCACTCATGGCAAAGCATAGATTTCTGGGAAGTGCAAAAACCCAGGCCCTGAGTCACTCCCATTTGTGGGTCAGAGCCGTTTCAGGCTGTTGGAAGAAAATTATGTCAGAGGGGCCACTGTGGAGTGCATGTTCTCAGCCCAGCTAGCAGGAATTCCCTCTGACAAGGCCTTACCTTTCTTCACACGCGGCCCTGTGGACCTGTGGGATAGGCGCTGGAAGGTGATGATGTATGAAATTATATTGTCCAGATGTGTTTATACATGCATCCATAACTGCAAGAAAAGAGAGAGCTATTGTACTTGGCAACAACCACAAACTTTGTTGGACTTTATGTGACAGACCACCAGAAACAATTTCAGGAGAGCGAATACTTTCAGCAAGGCCGCCGTGGCGCTGACTTGTTGCCGATCACGTGAACATACCATTTCTCATCAGTGCGGTGACTCTGGACCCCTCACCTCCGCACGTTTTTTTTTTTTTTATATGGGTCCAGATGGTTTCTCAGAAGATAGTGGCAGAGATTGTGACACACAGGAGATGCTGAGTAATACCGCCTCCTGCTGTCACGGATGACATCCCGACAAAGCATGGAGGATTTCCTAATACCATCAACTCCTATGGAGGAAATGTTTCATAATCCCACCATGCAGCTGTATAAGGCATTATTTCGCCATGTGTTCTGGTAAGTAAAGCACCATATGCCAACAACGTCCAAATCACAACATGCAGAAAAAAAAAAAAAATGTTCCCTTTCATGTCCCCGCTGAAGCTTTGGATTATTTATTTCTTAATTTTTTAGGATAGTGTGATATCAAGCCCGGTTTTAGAAAACCGGTATTCATTGCAGTGTGCGAAGGATCGCATTCAACAAGTCAATAAAACGAAATAAGCCTGGCAGAACAATGCTATATTTCATCTAAGTGTCCCACAGGTGGCTCCCAGGTGGTTAATTCGCTTCACAGCTCAGCATTCCCATAACTGGGGATGGTTTCTTGTTCGGACCTTGATTTTCAGACGTTGGTCAGTGTTTATTTTTTGGAAAGGAATCCAAGGTCATGAATCATCATATTTTTTTGCGTCACTCTGTCAGAAAGCGTGCCAGAGTCGTAACAGAATATGTTGATTTACGGTTAGCAAATATGACTGTAACGGCTGCTGACTATGCTAAACTAAAAAGAAAAAAAACAAAAAAACAAAAGAATCCCAGAGCCGTCCAAGATCTGACTGTAAAATTGTAATTTGTAAATTGAGACTATTACTTACCAAAAGTGTGCTTTTTGTAATAAACCATGAAAGTTATCGGCAGAGACAGCAGCCAGGTTTCCTACTTGAGTGTGTTTCCTGGAGAGGGAGCCCTCATTTCACAATTATACTATCTGGTTTCAGCGCAGAGGGGTCCAAACTGCAGCATCAGGGTATTCCTTCTGATTGGGATCGCTGTCTGAGGTCGGGAACACCACTTTTGGATCCAGCAGAAAAACATACCACCGCGTCGGGTTTCCTGAAACTTACGGGGACCGGGAGTGAGGGGGATGCTTTAGGCTGCCCGTTGGAATGAAATGACTTCAGATGAATCGACGGCGAGGCAGCGTGTTCCCTCTCGGGGGATCTTTGATTTAATAAAGTCTGTTTCAATTTCTGCAGCGTTCTAGAGTCAGCCAAAACAAAGAGAGAGAAGACGGCCGTTTCTTCATTTCAGATCAGCGTGTGCCGAAATAAGATAGAGTGTGGACCAAAGTTTGTGAATGGGCCTCCCCCCCCGCCCCTCCCTTCGAGTCTAATCTGACTCTCATCCAAATGTGACAAATACGTTTTTTAATATGTGCACGTGGCAGCTGTTAAAACTCTGTAAAGGACATTGAAAACAGAACACAATCCAAATCTAAGTTGAAATCTACCCCCTCTGCTATCAAGTGTGGGGTGTGAAGGTTAAGTCTGGGGCCTCATAGGAGTGGTCCAAGACTTGAGCACACACCATCTTAGCTTATTCCTCATGTGAAGCATTCAGGCTAGAATGGAATGAGAGCCAGATGGGAGGTGAATAAACGGAGGTGGATGACTAATATCACAGAGTGAATCATAACAGTTTTACCAAAAGTCTCTGCGGTGTGCCGCCGACGGCCAAAAAAGGCAACGGTGCAGATGTTGGACAACAAAAAATGCTGCGAGCATTTTCACTCGTTTTTATAAAATATGTGGATTTTCTGCATTTAAAAAAAAAGAAAAATAAGAAGAATTTCCAAAACAGTCCGGGTAATAAATAAAGTTTTTGTGTCAATTTAAAAAGTACAGGTGTCCCTATTGAGACTGAGCGTCCCCCCAATGCTGCTCTGATTGATATTGATTAGACGTTTGCCGATATCAGATCAAAGCCCAATACATTCATTAAAGTTAAGGTGTTTTTGATCTACGGCCTCTATTTTGTATTTATATTTTTGCTGTTACTTGTATTTTGATATTGCTATGTGATCTATGTGTGCTATGTATTTTTAGATGCTCATGTTGAACGTGTGGAAGAGTAGACACAGGGAATTGAAACTAATGGGCATCCAAATATCAGAAATGAATAAAGATTTCCTTGTTTTTGAGGATTAAATATGTTCATCATTTTTTATCTATTCTTATTGAAGCTATTTTCAAAAGAGAGAGAGAGAGAGAGAGAGAAAAAGTGTGAAGCAGCCGGCCCACATGGTGACCCTGCAGCCCTCCAGCCTCCTAAGTCATGCTTGTAAAAAGAAAAATAAATCCCTCCCAAATGGACAGCTGCCACGGTTTCCAAGCAACCCACACAAACAACAGGAAACGGGAGAGGAATCCCATTGGAGACGCCGTGAAAAAAGGAAAGGCATTGACAAGAAGCAGGAAATGGGATGCAGAAAAAAAAAAAAAAAGCAGGGGGGAAGAAGGCATCGCTGGCACGGCAGTTAAACCTCCCCATAAATGTCCATCCAGTCAGAACGATTGGTCCTACACTAGAGGTGACTTGTGGTTGCCATAATCCAGGATCGATCTATTTTTAAAATCTTTTTTTTTTTTTTTTTTTTTTCTGACGAGTCACAGTCGCCTGCTTTAGACTTCTTCAATTCTCTATCGGACAGAAAATGCATCTGTACTGAAGGACACCAACTTCAGCCTATGCTCTGGTCTTGCATAACATGTAGTAAAATAACCCAATTTCACCAGCATCACACAGCCTATAACTCTGAAATGACATTAATGCTAATGTCCCAACAGGAGTTTTTGCAGGACATCAATAATATCCTGCTACAACACGGGGTTAAAGGTTAAGACAACAACTATAATCAAAAACAGCCAATGTTTGTGTTCTTCTTTCTGAACATAAATGTAACTCGACACATATACGGAGCTCCATTCTATACTTTTGGCCTACTGTAGCATATTTTAGTACAATTCCAGGTAATATAAAGTAATATGAATATCTTTCTGTCAAATAGACAGAAAGATGTTTCTTTTATCGAACGGCATCAATGATAATCATCAGCGCTTTCTATCAAATTTTGATTTAAGCATTTTGAAGTAAAGAAAAGATTATTAGAAATGGGAGCACTCCTAAAATGTCCTCAATTTTGCAAAAAAAAAAAAAAAAAGTTACAAGAGGGATGAAACTGAAAATGTTCTGGTCCAAACCTCCTGCACAGAAGGGAGAACTGCAGCCCAAAATAGTTGACGAAAGGTACTCCATTCTGGGATGGGAGCGGTGGATCGCGACCATCCACTGGTGGGACTGTGCCTTTATCAGAGACACAAAACTCTTGAGAAATTTCTAAGTCCAAACCTCAAGCTTGAAATGGAGGAACTCTCTTTATTTTTCTGGGATGTTTGGAACATCTGCGTCTTGTTTATTACAGCCATGCGTAACGTCAACATCTGACAAAATTACGTTCTGTGTAGCCTGATTGATTTGCTTGAAACCAGTAGACGGAAACAAGCCTAATTTGCATTTTCCTTTTTTCTCGAAACCTCACATGACAATTGGATGGAAATGCATATATAGAGAGCTGCCTGAGCAAAGAATACACAGCCAGATAGGGCTGCTGGAGGAGGTAAAACAGTCTCTCTTTCACTATCGTGGTGAAGTCATCCACCATCTCTTGAAAACTTAACAGACTTACAACACAACAAAGCTCACATAGGCGTCTTCCCATCACCAGCGAACACGTCTCTGCAGTAGGAGTCTCAGATTGCACGATGCAACATTTGCATACATTTCCACTTGAGCTCTAGAGATCTTCTAAAGAGTTCAACAGAAAGGCACTCAGTGGTTTTCTTACAAAAAAGATATCAGTTAGAAAAAAAAAAAAAAAAGTCAAACGGCAGACTGTGGACAAGTCGCACAATCTATTGGAAAATAATAATAATAATAAAAAAGATTATGTGTTCCCCATGTGTGCACATTGTAAAACGCTGAGTACTCCCCCATCAAGGTTCAGAGTTTTAATATTCCGAAAATGGGTTTCTGGGGTGTTCATCGGAGCCTTCTCCATTTTTGTCTGATCTTGGTGTAAGAATTAGGTTAATGAAAGTTCATTTTTAGCAATTAGTAAAAACTGCAGCCATTAATATTAAAAAAAAAAAAAAAAAAAAACATTCAGAACTTAAAATGTGTCCACATCCATATCACAAACTTCAATGTATTTGAGATTTTATGCGACAGACAAATTTTAAAGGTCATTTTGATTTTGTAAAAGTATTTGGGGGTGGTCCACTTGAGCTTTTGACCTTTGAACTTTCATGAATGTCTCCAAAGTCAAAGCAGCACAGATAAGCATTTTTAATTCACAAACATAGCACAAACTTTTGACACCACTTTTGTTTGATTTGAAGAACGTGGGGGGGGGCGCAACCTCACTCAGGTTGGAGAAAGACCCTAAAAATGCACACAAAGCTGCAATGGGAAAGACACGCAAGAGCACATCCATTGGTTAGAATGGTGCAGTCAAAGTCCAGGATCTGAACCCTGCCGAGAACCTGTGGCAAAACTCAAAAATTGATGTTTACAGACACACTTCAACCCAGTCGGACTGAGGCTTGAGTCACATTTTTATTATTCAGTCTGTCTGTTGGAGACACACCCCAAAAAGGCTCGCGGCTTCAACTACAGTGAAAGGCAGTTTTGCAAATTATTGACTCAGAGGGGGCAGAAGACTGGAACCAGACCACATAAAGAAAAATCCATTAAAATAGTAGAACAATACCTCAGTTTTAAATTTATTGCTACACAAGATCATTTGAGGTGAACTTGCCGTAGGACTGGATCTCAGTGGACAAGATCCAAATGTGAGGTACACGGACCATCTTAAAGATTTAATTCTCTCCTTAAACAACCTGATTTAAAAAAAAAAAAAAAAAAAAAAAGGTAAGAAGTACTTATTTTTCAGAACTCATTACATCACATAGGAGAAACCCTGAGGTCTTAGTTGTGATCCCTTCTCCTTATTTTCCACAAAAGCAGATTGCAATGTTTCTTCATATCATCCCTGAACTTTTCTTTAAGGATCTGTTTCAATGTCTTGGCCCTTTTGTGGTCAATATAATTAATTCTGGGGTTTTGTTTTCTATTTACATGATATTTGTCCATTGCTTAAGAAACCACATTTGGACTCATCTCTACCAAACAGCTACAGGCATCGTGAAAGCAGTATTCTCTATCAAAGATCCTGGGGAAAGACTTTTGCGAAGCAATTACATTATTCTTTCTTTTTGCAGGAACATATAGTTCTGGATATTTATCAGTCGTTTTTCCGTAAATTTCGCCTAACAGAAACAGCTTTGACGAAACCAAAAGTTTCCAGTGGCATGTTGGTGGCAGCTGATTAGGGAGGAAAGGACCGCGTACACCTGACTCTGATAGGTTGTTTCTAGCTAGCATTAGCAATGGGAGAAGGCAGAGAAGCTACATTTTTTTCACAGAATGTTTATCTCATGCCATACTGTCAGAAGATAGTGACAAATATGTAAAAAAAAAAAAAAAAACTTTTTGTATAAAAGTTAAATACGGTCTCAAAGCTGAGATTATGGGTGTCGAAAAGTGAACTCAAAATGGTAGAGCACGCTTTTGTCTGACTTGGACTATTTTAACAGTCTTTCTACGTGTGTTATTAAACCAGTTTTAGATTGTCTTCAGTCTGCACAAATTAAAGACTCATAACAAGGACAAATAGAAGAGAACACGTTATCCCAGTTCTGGCCTCCCTGAACTGGCTCCCTGCATATTATAGAATACGGTTTAAAATATTAGCCCTGACGTTTAGGGCACTTCATGGCCAAGCTCCTAAGCATATTCAGAAGTTATTGGAGGTAGACGCGATACCACAAACTCATTATGAAACTCGTGGAGATCTCGCTTTTAAGGTTTGCGGGCCTGAGGCTTTGGAACTCTCTCCCACCGTCTCCGCATGAACTCCATTGACACTTTTCAACAAACACCTAAAGATATTTTTGTACCGACAACTAAACCACTCAATATGTTTTCGTGTTTGCGTCATTTTGAAGAGTTGTGATTTTTAATGGCTGCTGTAGGTGCTATCTAAATCAATTTCACTTACTTACTACGTCTCGAGCAGAAGCGGAGGCGTCCTGGAATCTTGTCAGCGGGACAGAGGCACGGATTGACCTCGGTTGTGTCGCTGATTTACGAGCAAGTTTCCCCCAAACCAAGCGCAACCTAAGAGCCAAAAACATGAAACGGCTAATTGGGAAGTCTGTTACTGTCGTTATTTTTTAGATTAATCCCCCATATAAACTAAGGCAGAAAATCCGTGGCAAACCAAACTTTCATGTTACTGAATGCATAAGTTACAAGAACCTGAGGCTGTGTGATCGCTTGGGACGACAATATCAATGTTCTTTTCTGAAAAAAGAAAAGTGAATAAACCGGGCTAAAAAAAACACCCCCCCCCCCAAAAAAAAAAACATGATAGTCTGCAGACTGTAAGGAATGGAGTTCTTACCAATGCCTGTCCACTTATCCAGGATGCAGACCTGCAGAGCGCCGATTCTCTTTTTGAATCCTGCATGTGCGTTCAGTTAGGAGTATTGATGTTCCTTGTAAATCTCCAATTCTGTCATACTGCAGTTAAAAAGAATAGCAGTGGAAACAATGACTGCCTGTGACAAGTCATCTCTTCATTTTAAGTGGACACGATGACTGCATTTAGACTGAACACAGATGTCGGAGTGACCCCGTCGCGTAACCGAGGCCCGGCCTGCGCCGCGGCTGCGTGAACGGCTTTTTAACGTAGAACAGCCCGGCGGCGGAAACCCGACAGTAAAAACGGCCACAGCGTATGAGTTAGGGTTTAAATCACCAGAAAAGACAAAGGCCTTGGTGCGACATTCAAGGGCCAGAAAAGCGAAACCATCCAACCTCGTAAGTCCCAACAGCCATTACTGGCACCGCAGCTGAAACTCAACGGATGAAACGTTGGTGTGCAGCAAATAGGCCTGACATCATGCTGTTTGGTTTCAAACTGGCAATATGGTCCTCATCAGATCTCTTCTGCGTAATTGTCTGTGTTACAAGTCGGGCGGCAACGTTGCCTCATAAGTCGTGCACTTTCGACCCGTAGGAATTGTTATTGCCGCGGCTTTTGGATGAGCTACACATTTGGGTGAGATACAGAAGCCATGGTGGAGCCCTTATCACAACTCGCATGGTCAGCGAAACGGCTTCGGCGGGATTCAGTAAAAGACCATTAGTAAGAAAAACACTGTCGATTTGTCAACCCTGTGGAGATGTGCTTAAGCAAGAGAATAACAGCAGACAGCGCAAGGATTTCTTTCATGACTGTATTTGCTTTACAGCGCAGTCGGTTACTTTTTCTTCCCTGTTACTTTGAATCTTTTCTCACTGAGTTTTTTTTTTTTTATTAAAGTCTTGTATAGCTAATTCTTCAGCTTTGAAATCTGTGGTTATATTAGAACCACAGATTTAAACATAATTCATTGAGATTTTGTGATCAACTTTTTTTCTTTTAAATCGTGTGATTACACGACGCAATCTGTAAATCTGACGAGCTCTGCACATCACGAAAATGGCTGATTCTGGCACACATCACGCTGCGAAGTTGTTGAGATCAAAGCGTTTGCATGGCAAAATGGCCAAGTCAAAGTCCAGATGTAAAACTGAAATTGTACATATGATATAAGACCTAAAAGCTGCTGTTCACAGGCACTTTTTTTCAATCTAAGGCTGAGAATAAAAAAAAAAAAAGAAAGTAGAAAGCACAGAAAATCTGAGCAGATGTCCCAAAAGTCTTACGTTTCCATACTCTTCACACACTTCAAAATCTTCACTTGTAAAGATTTACACCGTCCAAGTAAAGATGTGCTTTACACCCTTACACCACTTTACAGTCAAGTTTGTGTATCACAGAAATTATAATTAAAGTACAAATGAAAGGATAAGAATACCCTCACAGGGCTCAGTTTGTGATTCAAACTCATTGAAGAGAATCGTCACTGGAGCAGCACGTAAACATCCTGCGCACCGCTTCTCCTCGATTTTTCTAGTAACAAAGAATTAGTCAAGGGCCGTGTGACAATGAGAGCCCCCCTTGCTTCCCCACTTTTTTTTTTTTTTCTTAATGTACGCTACTTCCTGTTCAGAAAGAGGAATCTCCGAAAAAAGCCTGCTGCTAATCATACGGCGCTGTCCAGACATGCCTAAGATAGCTCCCAGCAGTTCTCCATTGAAGTGTGCCCTTACATGTGCCTGTATGTTGGGACTAAAAGCCCAAAAAAAAAAACCAAAGGAGAAGTGGGGAAGCAGTTTGGACGCCGCGCACTTGCCAAAGGACGAAAGGAGGCATCTGGCGGAGGAACTTCTTCTTTTTTCCTCAATTCCGTTGACATTTTAACGCTGTGAATGAAGGTTTGAAATCATTTTGCAGGTAGATAACTGCTTTTCCCCTGGGTTGGTCACAAAGGTAGAGGTTGTGTTTGATGGATGTTTACAGTTGTGATTCAAGAACCATGGCACAGAGGCACAGAGGTAAAAAAAAAAAAAAAATCTCAGAAAATGGGTAATTATAGCATAGGGGGAACTTTAGATTGTCAGTCCGCACGTTTCTCCGGATATGTCAAACAGGAATTATACGTTGTAAGAGGAGATGATTAACTACACAGCAATGAAAGAGGGAACTTGCTTGAGGTTTGCATCCCTCGAGTTGTAAAAATAAAATAAAAAAATAAAAAATCCAAACTACTCCTGGACCGGGACACGCTTCTTCTACGAGTTAAAGGGGTCTCGTTTGTGTCACGTCAATATCTGCCCCCAGCTCCGCTTTATTTCTGAGTTCTTTCTCCCCTCCTGCTAATGGTTCCTGATGTCTAGACAAACAAATAACAACGTGGGATAAGCTGAGAACTTGGCGAAGTGTTAGATCTGATTATTTAAACCTGTCAACTTTCCATCTGACTTTTCTGCGTAAATCTTTCAGGGAGTTCTAAGAAATGTGCTCTGACCATGCCAAGATGAAGACCGACTCCCGTGCCAAACCACGGGTTGTAAATATTATATTTGCTGGCATTAAGCGCAGCACTTATGCTGCAAAACTCACCCTTGTCATTTTCTCTTTATATATATATATATATATATATATATATATATATATATATATATATATATATATATATATATATATATATATATATATATATATATCACGACTGCTGAAAAAGAATTAGATTGGGGAAAGATGCTCCACACTGAAGTAATCCACCAAAAGAAGAAAACAACAAGAAGACCACAAAAAAGAGAAGAGTTATGCTCTTTATTTCTCCATCCTGATCTGGTTTTTTTGGCTTATAACGACATACTAGCATAGGAGAATTTTTTATTTTTATTTTCCTGAAGGATGCAAAACAGAGCAATAACTGAAAAAGTGCATCAAAATTATTGTTTTTTGGGGGTGGGGGTTTGGGGGGGCTTTCTCGTCAGACAAATGAGCAAGCAATGGGCCGCTCGTATATCTCGGACAAAGACAGCCTAACATGGCTAATGCTCTCAGCAGACGTGTTGTGGCTGTTTGGAGCGTGCGATGTAAAAATTGCCAGATTTAACAACATCATAAATCAAAATTAGGTATTTCCAGGAAGGATTTATAATAAAGACAAATTCTTGTTTAGAACAGAATGTTTAGGGATTCACTGAATGATTTGTGCGATGATAAAAAATAAACAAAGCTCCCAGGAAGGATGTTAGTACCAGACGTCAAGTCCTGCAAACCATCGCATTTGGCTGTTTTTTTTTTTTTTTTCTTTTTTAAAGGGATGTAAGCTGACTCTTTGTGTGTGAGTATCTATATACACATATATAACCGTGTGTGTAACGGTTGTGTGTATATATACACACACAACCGTGTAGGAGTCGTCGATCAGTGAATTATATATTCTTTCACTGCCTTGCAAAAGTATTCAGAGCCTGAAATCCTCAGTATGTAAAAACACTCATGTAAAGTAGCTTGTAATTGTGAAGTGGAAGGAAGACTTCACATTTTTTCACAATTGAGGAAGTGAATTTTTTATTGATCCCTTTTAGCTAATAAAATCCAGCACAATGGCATAATTTACAAAATAAAAAAAAAAAAATGATAAAAAATGTGTTCATAGGCACCACTTTGACAGAGCTGCTTTTATTTCTGAGAATATCTATGTGGTTACTTAGAGGATATTGGTACTCAATCATTTTTCACAGGCCATGCAGGTGATACTGCCAACTTGTGAGGGAGTTTGCTGTGGTCAGATGAGGCCTAAGTATTGGCTACTTACATGAAAACATGGTGGTGGTGGCATCATGCTGCGGGACGGTGAAATCGGTGGGTATTAAAGGGAAATTGAACGACGCTAAAAGCTAGCTTAACCTTCCGGAGGAGTAACCCACACATTAATCCAGTACAAGAATTGGTCTTCAAGTATCAGAATGACCTAGTCAAAGTCCAGGCCTGAATCAAATTCAGAATTTGTGCCAAGACTTTAGATTTGATGCGCCCAGACACTGCGCATCCAGTCTGACTGAGCTTGATGGCTTTCGCAAAGATTCATTTTCAAAATCTGTCCAGTGTCCGTTCAATACCTTCTGTTGATTGATCGCCAATAGTCTGATCACAGGCCACTGTAGTTTGTGGCAGTAATGAGAAAGAGTTTGAAGAATAAAAAAGGTGTCTGGATTCTTTGGCAAGTAACTGCAAAGTATAGTTGAAATATAAAATACTAAAATTCTCCTGGCAAAAAAGAGAAAAATAGTCACCTCTTTACGTTTGTTGCAACAAGCATTACTCTCACACTTTTATATATGTAATATTTTAATCAATCTTTTTAAGAATGACCCTTTTCACTGCTTAATACCCAGTGGCCACAGTCCCTGTAACTAAGCCTCGGCAACTGTTGACACAACGTTAGCTACTGTTGCTTCCCTCAGCATTACAGAATCCATCATGATAAGCTTAAAGCCGTTCAGCGAGTTGCGCCGCTTGGCTGGTGCCCATCGGCTACTTTTCTCCCACCGCGAAGTTTTAGGATAATTCATCTCCCAAACTACGTGATCCCGCTTTTTTTATCTTTGAGCTCACACAACACTCGTCGGCCAAGCCGCAGCTGACGCCAAAGAGCTTCTGTAGGCAAAGAAAACACCGCGTCCCATTACTTTCCTCTGGTGCAGGCAGCGTTGCCCCACAGCTCTGCCTCGCCTCACCTCGCCTGCCTCCACCCCCCCCCAGAAGTCAATCTGTTTCTGATTATGTGTGATCATCCTCGAGCTTGCCAGAAACATTTCAGACACGAGCAGCTCCATTTCTTCTTTTTTTTTTTTTAAGGAACCTGGAAGGCATTCAAAGTAAATGTCATTGCAGCTTGTCAAAGCCATCGTTAATTATGATGACAGGAACAAATGATGTGGCGACATTACGGTTTTTGAAAATCATTTGTCTTACATTAAAAACGTGCGAGCATTACAGTGACATTGAGCTGTACCGATTTGAAATTCGTGTTCGTTCTGTTGTTTAATGCTCTGGTATGTTGGATGTTCTTACTGATTCGCAGCAACTTTTCACATCGGTTAACAGGTGAGGACGGCAAGATTGGCGATTAAAACTAACGTCCACCAACACTTTACCTTTCATTTTTAGATGTTGCTTCTCTCCTTGCTAAAGACACTTTGTACGAAGTCAAAGCTTGGAGAAATGAACAGCAATTTATCAACCATCACACCCTACCCAGTACAGATTATGGCATGTTGTTGATGAACTGCTACAGCATAGTAAGTTACTTATAAGGTAGTGTCGCCATCTTGTTTTTCTTTACTTGATAATCTGACAATCACCTCAAGAAGAAAGTTCAAAGCTGTGTTCACTGTCACAGGCCAGCATATGAAGATGGAAGCAAACCGGAGACCTCTCCAAAAGCAGGAAGTAGACCATAGTGCATGGCATTCTGGGTAAATACAGACAAAAAAAAAACATTTGAGTCTAGCAGTGGACATAGAGTACAGCGAAAGTAAAAGAGAAATCCTGCAGACATTAAAATCTGACGCTACTCCAGATTTTGTTTGCATTTTGTGGAGAAGAAACTTGTACTTATGTCTCCTCTTGAGATTTTTGTGTGCGCCACCCCAGGATCCACCATATAGTTTGGATCATTTGCCACAGTGCAGTGGGAGAGAGAACTGCACCAGTTACAAATGTAACAAATGTTGCAATTTTGAACCCAATCGAACCGAATCTTCCAGACTATCAAATGTAAAAACACCCTTAATTGCTAATATAATAAGAAGCTAGGAACAGTCCTTTTTCTGTCGCAACCATTCTATGCATTCAGCAAACAGATGTGGCTGAATATTTCATCGGTGTAGACAAAGCATCTGCATAGTTTAACCTGAATTATTATTGGGTCATTGCTTTGACATTGGTGTCGCATTTATGGAGGTTTTGCAGCAGTGGGGCATATGTGATGTCTAAGTTACAATATTTATGATTAAAAAAAAACATATGGAGCAGCCTGACTGAGCAGTAGAAAGTTATGTATTAAAATCAATCAAGTTTCAGTCAAGTTTATTTGTATAGCACATTTCAGCATGAAGGCAGTTCAAAGTCAATAAAACATAAACATATCACACATCGCAGTCACGGGTTGTGACACCAGTGACAAACATTATATTTTGTCAAGCGTCACCATCAAAATGATCAATAAACATCAAACCTTCCAGCGATAATGGGTCGAAAGCAATTCTAAACAGGTGGGGATTTTAGCCTTGATTTAAAGGAACTCAGTGTTTCAGCTCTGTTCAGTTTTCTGGAAATTTGTTCCAGATTGATGGTGCAACGTTAAAGTTACATATTAGCTACTTGGAAAGGTAGCTAATAACTCACCATCTTTTAAGGGTGACTTACAGCTTAGCTGACGCCAAAACACAATGTCCCAAATTTATCAATGTAACATTTTAAAGAACTTTGGTTTTGTGTGTTTCAAGAAGATTCTGTGGCGCTTATATCATGTTCTTACAATAATCATAAAAGAAAGGAGAAGACGTGTAACAAAGGTGCATATGTTTGGAGTCAAAACCCTGCATGGTTGCTTAGAGAAATACTAGCCTTGGTTACACACATTGCCCGGGCTTTGAGTATTTGTTTTTCTTCCACATCCACATTGTGCGTTATTTGTGTTTGGGAAAAGATTTTTCGTCATTCAACGCCGCAGCTCACCTCCACGCCCAGAAGTCCGAAACAAAGCCGGACAATAAAATATATTATCTCTTCCACCGTGTTCTCTTGGCGTGAGCAGAACGAGATAGAATTACGACGGAAAAGTTTTCTGTGGCAGAATGAGTCAATATTTCAGTTCTCCGTAAGAAAAACCAGATGAGCTTCAAACGGGCCAAACATGGGAACCAGACCATCAAGGTTGTTATCAACACAGGGCATAAAAGCCAGCTTCTGAGATAAGATAGAGGGATTCATGGGACGGACGGGCGTCTTTGTGTGTAAAAGATACCATCGAGACACGTGTCCACAATAACATCTTGCAGCTTGCTACAATCCATTCAGCGTCCATTCATATTTTAGCGAAACTGCTAGCGTAAAAAAAAAAAAATCTCTTGAAAAAGATCATTTACATCAGTTGGGGTTTAAACCAGGGGTGGAGAAGTATGTGTAAAACAATCTGAAATAAATTTATCTTTTAAAGTTTTATACTGTAAAAAAAAATATCTGTATTTTTAACAGCGATTGCTAACAGTAAAATTGCTACGGGAAAACTCTGAAAACTAGAAAACAACTTCAGCCTGCTAGTCGGATGTGGAACTAATCGGTGAAAGTGACCATTTGTACGTTTTACATTTGTGCGTTCATTTTTACAGCTGGCTTTCGTGTTTTTAGGAGAAACACTTCTATTCTCCTTTTGTTAAAATATATTCATTCTTTAACCATACAGTCAACAATGACGATGCCGACTAAACAATGAAAGAGACAAAACGTTTTCCTCATGATTTGAAATCCTGGCAACAGCAGCTGACAGAGTTTTACAGCAAAATTCACGTTTGCTTTTCTTTTCTTTTTTTTTTTTTTTACGGTGTCCAGATCATGTCCAATGTTCACACTTTTCCAGGATAAAATCTGAGTTCAAATACAAGACAGGCAAAAACCAGACGAAGGAAGCAACAAAGGAAAATGGAAAGAAGGAATTAAGCAACAAACCAAGGAAACGAAGGGTAAAAAAAGGGGAACGTAGAACAAAAAGATGTAGCAAAACAGAAGTAGTAAGGGGATGGAAAAACATTATTAAAAAAGAAGGATGCTTGGATGAAGAGCAGGACAAAGAGCAAAGACAGAAGGAAAATTTTTCAAAACATGTCTTTCTTCGATAATAAAGGGCAAGCATCAAATCCCCTACTCCAACATCTCTTTGCCCGGCAATCGAGCCAGACAGACACTTAAAAATGAAAAAAAGCAAATGAGGTGGAATATCAGTGCTGGCCAATAACTCATGACGTGTTCCTGTGGATTATCTTCGCTGCTGTCGAGTTGTTAGCATGCAATGTCAATCGTGAGAATCAGTCTTTTGTCAGAGGCTTCTTCAGATTCACTGCAAGACTGACTGCTACCAGAGATCCCGCCTGTCCAAATTGACATTTATATATACAACAATACTTGGATGATGTGAGTTATGACAAAATTTGCATAGAGGATTTATGTATTGAATTTGTTTTTTAATCAATAAAAAAAAATGAGGCAGAAAGAAAGGAATAAACAAAACAAAAAAAAGTCAGGAAGGAATGGAAGAAGGAAGGCACAGAAAAAAAAATTATGAAGAAAGGAGAGAATTGAACAGGGAATACATTTCCGAAAAAGCAAACATTTTCTCTACTCTGCCTTCTTTTCCATACTTTTCCAGACCCCTGAAAGTAGCTAAGCGAAATCCCATACTGTGTCAGTCCGGTATGTGGTATAAAAGAATGAGATTTGAACTTTGAGCGTCTCGGCTTGCTGGTGATTAGATGATGGACATCTAATCAAAAATAGGATAGGAGAAAATTCTATTTTTGCATTTTGAAAAAAAAAGCATATATATATATATATATATATATATATATATATATATATATATATATATATATATATAAAATAAAACTTTAAAAAAAAGTATTTATTTAAGCTCACTTTACACTCAGGGGGGAATGTTATCAACAGAATAATGTGGACTGATCATTTGTTAATATGGAAGGCGTCGGTGTAACTCTCTCTCTCTCTCTCTCTCTTTCTCTCTCTCTATCCCAAACGCTCACGCGCTCACACGCGCACGCGCACAAACACCGTTCCTTCCCTCCACCTCCCCCGGAGGGTTCCCTGGGTGGAAGACATCATCAGGCGCTCCAGGAGGTTGCAGAAGCCGGCCGCGTCATCCCGTGGAATGGGCGGCGCGCGGACGGAGGGTGTTTTCCAGCTTTAAAAGCACCGGAGCCGGCTCCTCTGACAAACCGAGCTGCGTCATCCAACTGTGGAGACTTCTCAGAGAACCTCCGCCGCTCAGAAACCATCCCCAAAAAAAACAACAAAAAAACTCACCTCAAGCCGGTCCGAACGCCGCCACTCTTCCTTCCCCTTTCCGATACGTTTTTGATTCTCCCCTCGCTCGAGCTCCGAAGAAAAGTTCGCCCGTCTGTCCGAAAGATTCCGAAGCGAATGATGCCTCTCGGCGCGTGAAGCGAAGCAGTGCCGCCGCTCGTGATACAGTCGCCGTCGGCGAAGACGGTCGGAAAGTTGCGGCGTCGCTTGTTGAATGCAGGACGCCTCCAGCCTGAGCGGCGAAGCCAAGTTCAACTTCGGAGCAGCAGCCGGTCAGGAGCGGAGACTGCAGCGTCTCAAATCTACCGCCGCCGCCGATATGAAGTCTGCAGAGGAAGGTAACATTTACATACGGCTTCCTAGCCCCCATAATGTTGGATTTTAATATGAAATGCATTGATATGGAATACTTTCTTAATGAGGGGGAAACAACTGAAAAAAAAAATATATATATATTTTACCATTAAATTCTCATTTTGCCAGTTCCACAACACTTTGTTTTGGCTGAACTTTGCCCAAAAATAACACAAACTTATTCAAATGCGTTACATGCACACCATTACCAGCCGTGTTTGCAGGTGCACCTCTTCTTAAGGATGATGGGACGGATTCATAAACCCTGACTGCTGCCAAAGTGTCATGTTAGAGATCTGGGGGTGAGGAGGGAACACCCGGAGAGCTTCATCCCAGGGGTCGCTGGAGATCCTGGTTCTTTTTAGGCTTCTGTGCAGAAGCTGAGGCAGTGGTTTGCCTTTTAGGGTTAGGGTATATAAGTTTGAGAGAGGGGGAGGCGTAGCCGGCCCGGGACACAAGCAAACTAAGCGGCTGGTTCGCATCCTGGCAGTCAGGGTGTGGGAGGTGGCGGGTCAGAAAAAGGACAAATCGGGTTAACAGGTGATAGTTTCTGGGTGCCTGAGTTGTAAAGGGAAACTCCCTAAATGTGAAAAATGTTTGTTGTTCACTTTTCTCTCGGTGAAATTCAATATTTTCAGCTTTCCACACTGTACAACCACTTTCAAACTGTGGCAAAATGAAGACTAAAAAATAATAGCTTTTCACTAAATTTATTTTTGAAAATTATTTTTGTAAAACATTATTTTTGCATTACTTCACATCAGTACATCAATCCCTCCACAGCTGATAGACAATTTCATCTTAAGTTCAGTAATTTTTTTTTTTTTAATAAAAATTCACACTAATACAAAAATAAACAATGTACATATGCCTCATATGTACATTGTTAGTTAGTGTAATATAATTTCCATCTCATGTTACTCTTTAGTTGCGAGCTGTAGTTAAATAAAATGCACCAACATTTGAGCATGGGCGATACTCTGTGGCGCTCGTTTTCTGCTGGAAGGCGTGCGAATCAGATCCCGTTTCACATTCAAGGCAGCAAAGCAAACTTTGATTTCTTTTTTTTTTTCTTTTTTTTATTTATTTTCTTATCTGAAGCTCTTTATGGTCTGTTTAGTCTCAATTTTCAGTGCTGATGGTACTGGCTTTTTGTGGATGTTGGGAATTTCATTAAGTCTTTGAGGTTTCGTACAGACGGGTGCAGGCCTATTATTCATTTCAGTCCCTGAGCACTAAGCCTCATAATTGGTAACAGGCATGTGCGTGTGTCTGTGTTTGCAACTAAGACGGAGAGCTGTGATCTGCGCGTTGTGGGATGTCGGGTAGCCGACTTGACAAGGAGCTATGCGTAACCACATGGAGATTCAGCTATGCGCCATGAGCCGCTAAGCTATCGCAGATAAACCCAGATGTACACACACACACACACACACACACACACACACACATAGACCCGTCCGATGTTTGGCCAAAGCTCTTTGCCAGCCGTGCGCGCACAAAAAGTGGCCCCAAAGTTCTCGGTTTCAGAGGCTGCAGATGACTTCTGTGAGGGAACACGTATCTCTCGTTCTGCGGTCCTGTCGGTCTGAGTGCAGCTTCCACCACAATCCCTGTGGATAAGCTCCACTGTTCTTTAGTCATACTGGTTTTAGTTGTGGTGAGAGAATGTTCTGATCACGATAGTGTAATTGAGAAAAATTGCTGCGCACGGAGAGAACGCGCTCTAATCTGTGTGATAGTCAGAGCACTTTGAAATCACGCCGCAAGCAAACGTGGAGGCACTGTTTTGGTCTTCAAGTGTGGCTTTGACCTTTCTTATAATCCTTTCCCCCCCCCCAATAAAAACAAAAAAATTCTGAGCTTTTTGAAAGTTTTCTTTTGTCAGCAGCTGTGACGCGTGTGAACCCGGAAAACCCGAGTTTCAACATCATGCCGTGTGTAAAAGTGAAAGCCTCAATGTGTTTTGAGTGGGTGTCAGAAGAAGTCAAGTGCGCTTGCAGCTCAGTGCACAGATCAAACACACGTTTAGAGGAGTAGCAGGATGAAAAAAACAATCTACCGCAGCTCAAGCTAGAGTCAGTCAGGCCTGACTCAAGGAGGAGTATTACGGCAGGTGGAGCGGGCGGGAGATCATCATCCGTTCAGACCAGAAAAGAGAGAGGAGGAGGGCATCAGAGAGGACTGAGCCGGGTCACACTGGCTTTCATGCTGAAAGAGTGGATGGTGACAGAGGCAGAGATGAGTTCCCAGCAAGAAGAGCAAGAGTTTGACTTCAGCTATTTGTTTGAAGACAGTCAAGCTGCCCACAATGAATCAGACAGAGGTGGGTAGTGAGGAGCAGTAATGCCGGTCATAATTTATTGCTATTAGGGGATTGACATTAAATTGTGTGAAAACTTTTGGGTGTACTGTTTCTCAAAGTTTAGGCATTTGATTTTAATGTCCATTGTTTCTATCACCGTTTTATTGGAGATGCGTGTTTCTAAAAGCAGGTCCGTGAACTAATTTTAAAACCCCTGCCCACATGTTATGTGGCATGTGACGGCTTTGTCACTTCATGTGATGCACAATGGTGTTGTGGTTGACAAATATAACACAGTACATTAAGGAGAGTGCACTTTAACAGGTTTCAGACTCGGTGATGTTATGTCTCACCACCTCCAGCATCACTAAAGCTGTCGGATACAAAAAAAAAAAACAAAAAAAAAAGAAACGACGTGTGAGTTTTGACAAAGCGGCCAACCTCGACGGCTGTGTTACCGTGCAGGAACATACGTTAGGATATAAGGGCTTCCTCTGACTTTGTAGTTAACTTGCACTTGTGATGTTCTCTATGCACAGCACATGCTCGGTTTCGCGTGTGCCGTGCATGTACCACTGTGCATCTGTGTGTGCAGCGCTACAGCCAACTCTCTTTGACTTAATTACAAGCTCGGAGCGATGTGAGAGTGCTGTCAGCTGTCCACAGGGGAGGGCCTAATTCACTCGGTGAGTGATGCAATCAGTCAAACGGAGCATCAATCAGAGCTGCAGGAGGAATTCTTGTAGAGTACATATGACAGCAGGGTGTGCCGAATAGAGCCGTGGATGCATTGATCAAACAGAGGAGCTGTGCAAAATGTGACTGTGCTTCATGTGCAGTAAAGCTTCTACAGATGTTTTCAAGTATATGCCTTGTTGCTCTATCTAAATTGGGAAATACTGAATTGATACACCATCTTGAATTAACGTTTTAAAAAAACATTTTTATTGAATTAGTTGTAAATAGTAATTCTGATTTTTGTTTCTCAGATGCATACAACTACACACCAAACGTCAGTCTTCCAATTGGCATGGGCAACCCATGCCTTTCTACGCAGTACCACACCTTGCAGTCCAGTCCTGTCATCCCGGTCTCCTCTTGCCACCAGACTGGCTACAACGTCCAAAATGACAACCATGCTGCGTCAAGTTACTACCTGCCTCAAGCCTTGAGACCCAACGGGCGCTCCGGCTCTGGAAAGCCCTCGTATAGAGATCACCGCCTATAGCCAATATCCGGAGGATGAAGTAGAAGCCAGCGGCAGAGAAGATCACATCATCAAACGAGGCGTCAACTCCATTGTCACACTGACGCTGCCCAATGTGGATGGGTACCGTGATCCAAGCTGTCTAAGCCCCGCGAGCAGCATATCCTCTCGCAGCTGTAACTCGGAGGCCTCGTCCTACGAATCCGGCTTCTACAACTACGACAATTCCCCGCAGAACTCTCCCTGGCAGTCACCCAGCGTTTCGCCCAGAGGGTCATCCTCACTTCTGTCTTGTCCACATGCCATCGGTCCCGCAGCCTCTCCTCACCATTCGCCCTCCAACTCCCCTCAAATCGGCGCGATGGCAGAGGAGGGATGGCCAGCGCAGCCACGTGGGTCCCGGCCAAACTCGCCCTCCTGCAGTGGAGTTGGCGTAGGCAACAGCGGTGGCATGGGCAAGAGAAAATACAGTTTCAGCGGCTCCTCTTACCAGCAGACATCGTGCTCACCCAACCAATCACCCACCCCGTCTTCACATGGTTCCCCAAGGGTCAGCGTCACAGACGAGAACTGGCTTACCAACACCAACCAGTACACCAACCTTGCCATTGTAGCAGCTATTAATGCTCTCACCACAGATGGAATGGCTGACATGGGGGAAGGAATTCCAATCAAGACACGGAAGACCATGCTGGACCTCTCACCATCCATGAGTCTGAAGGTGGAACCCGGAGGCGAGGACCTGGGTCCAGAAGGGGAGCTTCGACATGAGGAGTACCCTTCCCGCCTTAGCCTCAAGAAGGAGAATTACTGCGGAGGGTTTCTGGATGTACCCCAGCATCCATACTCCTGGTCTAAACCCAAGCCTTACCTCAGGTAAGCCACTCCTGCTATTGTGTGTTGAGGTTTCACAAATCTGTTCATATTTTTTGTAGCCTGCCCAGACATGTGTTGGACCATGGGTTGGCTCGGTCTTCTGCTTATTTTTATTTAACGAGAGCTTTGAAGAAGATGCAACAAAATGGCATGAATTTGTTCTGATTAGGAGTGTAACAAGATCTACTAGGACAAGAGCTCATGGCATTAAAATACTGCAACGTTTCTTGTCAAAGTGAAGTCTGTCTCACTTTGACTCACAGTCACATAATCACAGTATCCAGGGCTTATAAATGATCAATTATAAATAATCAATATAAGCCCTGGATTTGTTTTAATGTTTTATCTGTGCTTAAGAATTTTGGTTTTAAGTAAAAAAAGAATGTTTTTTTCAGGTTGATCAGGTCTCATTGTCCCGATCGTAAATGCCAACTACAATCTCGGATATCACTTTGGAAATCTGTTGCTCCCTCTTAGTCCACGCAATATTTATTGCATTATCTGCAGTCCCACACAGACGAGAACTCCATCCGCACACCACCCAAAGCTCACGGTGGAAGCGTCTCTTTGTAAAGTTTGTCACAGGCAGCCGGGTTTCGCCAGGGAGTCACATTTGCAAAGGTTACCGTAAAACAAATAATATATGACAGACATTAAGCTGTCTCCTCCTTTCTAAATAAAGTGCCACCAGTGGAAAACTTGTATTAATCATCCAAATACAACTTTCCCCAAAACTGTCGTTAGAAGCAGAGCCGCACACACTCCTATTGCCTTAAACGGGCCTCGGATCTTTACCTTGGAGCCTTTAGCTCACCGTTTTACTGAGTGCACAATCCATCACCTCAACCTGACTCATGTATTGTCTTTTTGCATCTATATTGAGTTTTGCTTATTTTCCTGAGAGGACAAGATTGTTTCAGTTTTTAATCTTCAAAGGCCGTATCAAAAGGCAAAGAATCAAAGATACACGCTCCTCACTTCCAAACAAGCTCCCTTTGAAGATCAGAGCTATTTCATAAATCATATTTCGCACAGAGGAGTTGCTCAGCTTGTGTATGCAGCTGTTGCTATAACAACTCATACACAAATAATGATGTGTGGACACACGTTCAAACAAACACGCAAGGTGAGCGCCCCCCGCCCGCCTTTGTGGCATGTATTTCCAAGCCAATAGCACACTTTCCTGTCGGAAATCAAGTGTTTGATTAAGATAGCGAGGAACAGGAAGTAACGGTGACAGGCTCGATTGAAGGGGAAGCAGTCTGGGAGTTAATCAGCTGGCTCGCTGCACTGGCCCGTCGCGCCATTCGACCATCTTTTCTCCCCCGAAGCCAACGTGATGTCATGCACCGTCTGGGCAGATAAAGCCTCGCGGGGGGAAATCAGTTTGTTTTGGGTCAACAAACAGCCCGCAAGTTCCACAGAGATGCCAGAGATTGGTTTCAGTCGAACCGCCCCTCGGGTCAAGGGTTTGAGGGTTTGCGTTTAGCAGGCATCCGGCCGGCCGAGAAATATTGTCTTGCACATGTTTGTTTTGGTTTAGATATCTCTGCGTCGTTCACATGGGAATCTCTTGACTCTCTGTCTGGAGAACAATGACGTTGAGGGATGCCAGCCGCAGCTCCGAGAAAGAGATATCACGCGCGGCCAGACTGGCCGCGCGTCTTGAACCGCTCTCTTCGGAACCGACGGGGCTTGTGCCGTCAAATCTCAGTGTTATCCCGTCCTGCGACAAAGCAGCTCAGACGGCGGTCTGTACCAGGTTTTGTTTGCGTGCCTCAGAAATGTCTTTCATCCCGCTGTCACTTTCTTAACTCGTCGCGGCTGTTCCCACCTGTCATGCCATAATGTAAAACACACAGCTCTCAAACTGGGCCACATTTGCTTTTCATTTGCTTTTGTACATAAAAGAC
Organism: Poeciliopsis gracilis; assembly: GCA_911649635.1. NCBI lineage: Eukaryota > Metazoa > Chordata > Actinopteri > Cyprinodontiformes > Poeciliidae > Poeciliopsis > Poeciliopsis gracilis. The sequence continues at coordinate 6,127,235 of CAJVRI010000287.1, forward strand.
ACAACTAATTATTAACCTGGCCTTAAGAATTATGCATGTCAGTGTAATAGTGCCGTTGGTTAGATTTAGGACCATGATGAAACGGAGGAAGATCAAGCCAGTTGGATTACTCCAAAGTGGCCCAATTTGTGGCTAATTTAAAGCAAGCTTGGAATTATTAGATCCAGGTTTTTCTGACATGGAGAGAACAGTGGAGCGCCTGGAAGCTCATGTCTGCAAATTCAATTAAATAAGAGCAGAGATTTTAATCTGATGTTACTTTCAGCTTAGAGCAATCAACTTGTCCTGTCCTTTGCAGCCCCTCACTGCCGGCTCTTGACTGGCAGCTGCCGTCCTGCTCCGGTCCGTACAACCTGCAGATCGAGGTGCAGCCAAAGTCCCACCACAGGGCCCATTATGAGACGGAGGGAAGCCGAGGAGCCGTGAAGGCGCTGTCTGGGGGACACCCTGTGGTTCAGGTATGTCTAACTGAAGTGCAGTGAAGATGCGAGTGTCTTAGAAATGTTACCATTCTGTTATTCATTATCGATAAAGGTTATGTGAATTTAAAGAAATCATTCTGAGTTTGTAAGGGAATTTGTGTCAAAGTTCTGCAAGCAAAGTCTTTTTTTGTTGCCTTGATTTATTATAAATTCAAGGTTCAGATCTTAGAAGCTACCATCCTGTAACTTAGATTGATCCCATCTTAATACACATAAATGGCTCATTACTAGACTTCTGCAGAGCTGAATGATTACTGCTGATTAGGGGACTTGATAATATACTTATCTTGAAGCTGTGCCACTCCTAAGGGGTGCGCCCCAAACTTTAAGAATAGTTGGCCTCCACTAAATTGGACTTCTGCTGTGTGAAGACAATGCCCTTCTTAAATATGTTCTACTACTTTATGAGGCTTTAAACCATTTTCACAGTCACATTGGGTAGTTACTTCTAAACAATGGTCATTTAAACAACTGTTGTCTTCTTGTAGAGAATGAAGCGTAATTTTATTTTCAGTGAGAGTAACAGAAAAGGCAGTGTAAAAAATCAATATCAGTTCCTTAAACCACAATGTTTTTGCTTTTTAAATAACTTCTGTGCAGCTGTTCAGGTCTTTATGCATGCTTGTGATATGACCTGTTGTCAGTGTGTTCACAAAAATCTGGAGGAACATGGACGTCTGTGGAAAATCCCGGACACCCAATGGTGTCTTGTACCATTGAGCAAGTACAAATTTATGAATTTATATACTGACAGATCCACCTATCAGTTCACATCTGCACATTCACAGTAGTCAACCCCCATGTTACCAACTTGATTAATATAGCAACGATACAGCACCAGTGAACATTGTTGCTATATTTAGCAACATACCAGACAAAAAGTCGGTATGGGCCAAAGTCCAAATTGGCACGCCAAGGATTGGTACCGGACAGAAAAACTGCAATCGGTGAATCCCCAGCAGAAACTACTTAATGGTTTCTGTGAACAGAAACGTAAAAATTCTAGCGTGACGTGTACCGTCCATTTCCCATTTATCACAGCTTATCCAACAGAGGCCTTTCTAGTAACTGAACACAATGTGTACGCACTGTAGGCTTTACATTTCTCTACATTTCTGTTTGCTGTGTTATTAATGCTCCCTGAAGCGCAGAGTCAATGCGCTGTAATCCAGTAAAAGGTCACTTTGACCAGTTGCAGTGCATGCTGACTCAATTAGTATAGAGGAGAACCGTCGCCTCTCACTATTGTACTTGGCAAACTCTTAAAGAGCACACGTCAGTCTCGCCAACAGCGCAGCACAGAACTCCTTTCTATGTTGCGCTGTCATCATGCTGGGCTCGCATCTCAGTTTACACAAGGTGGGAATTTAGTGCTGCGTGCACGTCCCAAAAGCCGAGGGTAAATTTGACTTTCAAGCAATTAATTTAAAGGAGAAAAAAAAAAAAGACTAATTGTATTATTTGCAAAACATAGCTTGATGCACGCTCTGTTTCTTGAACATAAAACTCTGAAAAAGCATGTATTTAGCCCAGTCCGTTGGTGTTAAACACTTAGCACTGTCCTGGAGCTGTTTTGTAAACAGATGTTGTCAGCACATCCTGGGTCTACACGGTGTCAAATGCACTTGACAGCTGTTGGCCAGCGCGGCGTTATAAACAGGCCTGTCAACCCGCAGGTTTTCTCTGTAAATACAGGTCATTATTCCCCTTCATTAAAAACCTTTGTACATCAACATGCATAAAACAACATTTTCGCCCAGCGCCCTCCCTATGCCACAGAGAGAGGCGGAGGAGCACAGTAGGCTTGCTATGCACAGCTGCAGCAGGTGTGACCGGCTTTGATTTAACTTACTCTGCTGTCTGGCTCACTCTTCACAAACCCAAGTGGGGGGCAGGGGGGGTGAAAGCCATAAGTTAACCGCAAGAATTTTATACAAACTGCAAATTCACATCTCACAAACTTTGAATTATTTCATTGGGACTTTATGTGACAAACCACCAGAAGGTTAGGTGATTTGTCTAAATCTGAAAAGTGGTTTTATATTCGGATTCAGTCTCCCTGAGTCAACTCTAGGCCTTTCACGATAATGATTTTTCTGAGTGATAAATTGTCCCAGGAGTAATTGCGATGAACAATAATGTTGTTTTGAGACAATTTTCAAGTAGAGATAATGGCATAATACTGCAAAGATCAATAAACTTTCAATTCTAATGAACATTTAACAGTGGTACTGGAAGACATTTTAAATGTCCAAAATAGACAAAATAAAAACAACAGATGAAATAAATTATAAAGTCTACAAACAAAATGGTCTTCCAAAAACAGGGGGGGGGGAGGCTGGTTGAGACCAAAACACCAGACTGAAAACTTTTATCATCCAGTTTTTGGTAGGAAGAGAAAACGATACATCAGGCAAATTGAAATTATTGAGCTTGTTTTAATTTACTCGGATCATGCAATTAATTGATTAATTGATAGGCCTAGTCAACTCTTTGTAAAACAATTTGTTTGCGATTACAGCAGCAGCTCTTTTAGCAGGCATATTCTGATTTTCGGTACGGACTTTAACTCTACCATTAACACACATGGGTATGCCTTGATCTAAACCATTACACACCTGACTGTGTTTAGGGTGAAACTCAACCTCAGTTTCTAATGGGGTACGAGATCCATTCATCTTCCCCTTAACTAAATATGTTGTGTTCAAGATGATGTGCAATGTTGGCTTTTCACCAACAGAATTTGATGTGTCATTGAAAAGCCTTCATTGGTTTTCAAACCTTAGACGAGACTTTATAGCTTCCACATTGGTTTTCTTCTAGGCAATATCTGCCATAAGTGCTAAATTTGAGAAGCGCACAACTAAAATTTGCCCCGTGGACAGATTTCACCACCTGAGCAGTGACTCTCTAGCTCCTCCAGAAGGGTGTATTCAAAATAAACTCCAGGTTGTGGTTATAACAAGACAAGATGCAAAAAAAACCCCAACTTAAAACGGCTGTAAAAAAAAGGAAAAGGATATGTTGCCCTATTAAAATGAATAAATTCAATCTATGTTTTAAAAGGTTCAAATTTAAAAGGTGAATTTGGGATGACTCCAGGTAAAAGCTGTAATACAAACATCACAACGCCTCTTCACTCTTGCACCTTTTCACATATATTTCAGACTTCTTGGAAAGTGGGGATTTATTATGCCTGTGATTTATGTCCCTTGCAGTCAGCTGGGGTATCTTGAGGGTTTTGTAACTTTGGAAACCACTCCAAGCAAGGCAGTGAGCAGAAAGATATATCTATAAAGATGAGCCAATCATGTGTTCGTGCTAAATTTATGATATCTCGAAGAACATTTTTTGGTGCCTTCAGGGTTTTTTTTTGGGTTTTTTTGCACAGTTCAAGATACAAAATATCTCTTAAATCTAACTTCAATAGTTTATTTTAACCCTTTCTTAGTCCATGTTGAGGTGTCGAGAGAAACTATGGTCTTAACATTGAAGGAAGGGCATCCAGCGGTCCCAAATGCCCCGTGGTAATGAGTGGATGGGTGAGGCGCAGTCAAGGAGAATGAGTCAATAATGACACAGGGGCATGGGTGTAGGAGGCAGATCAAGGAAGTGTATGTGTCTGCGTGTGTGTGTGTTTGTGCTGCTTAAGGCTGGAGGATGTAGGGAGAGAAAGAGAGAGACAAGGGGCAGAGGGAGTCACAAGGCAGCTGGAACTTGCCTTGGCTGCCCCCTAGAGATGTTCTGTATCCTGCTGATTAGGACCCAAGTAGCCCTGAGGTTGCCTGAGCACGGGAGGTGGGGATGTGCAGGAGTCAGGCTCCCAAGGCCCTTCAGATGCCACCTCTCCCCTCCACACACCCGTGCCTCTTTCCCTTCCTCCCTACTCCCTCCCTCCTGAGGACCAGGGGATGTCGTTCCCAGTGAACTTCTCATCCTTCAGTGATTTCCCAAACCCGCACCAGCAGGCCTCCCTCATGTTGGGTCCCAGTCAAGCAGAGCTCTATTGTTTTCTTAGCTCATGCATGATCAGACACATGTGCTATGAGTGATGGTGACACGTGTGTTGGAAAGCAACACCAGGTGAAAAAACATGTAGCCATAGCAGACTGAAAGGATACACTGTTTCTACAGCAGCCTGCACGCTGCTGCCGTTGCCAGGCAGGAAGAAGATCCTGCGATTGAAATCCAAGTTGGACTCTTCTGTGTGGAGTTTGCATTTTCTTTTTGTTAAAGCAAGTGTTTTCTCTGGGGACTACAGGGCCTCTCACCTCACCAGTTCAGTGGCTGATCATTTACCTTAGACTTAAACTACGTCGTTCATCTGTCTGTACTTTCTGCAGGTTGTTAACTACCTCTCTCACTGTTGGGTGGACATTTTGGCCCCCACAATCTCTAGCTCTGTGGCAGCACACCACAGCCCCATAAGGAAACCTAAGATATTCCTTTGGCTCCTCTCAGAATGTTCCAGATGCTGTTCTTTTTCACTTCAGCCATGCTAGAGGCATTTTCGAAGCCGTACCAAGTAAAACCGTAGTTTGCCACTCATATAATTTCTTTTTTTCACTTAATGCTTGCAGTTTTGCTCGCTGGTGTCTATCACCAGCAGTCAGTGAGTGAGAATTAGGGTGCACACTGGACAGCTAGAGGACAAACGACCCCCTTGCACAAGAGTACAACCCTAGAGTTGAGCGATCAACCTAACTATGTCTCCAGAATATGACAATGGAGACATGGAGAGGAAGAACTCGCAAACTCTACACAAGAAAGCCAAGAAGTATTTGAACCTAAGTCAATCTTGCTGCAAGGTAACAGTGCTAATAACTGTTCTAGCCCATGTCCTGGTCTGCTGTCCCCCAGATCAAAACCACATGCGAGTTGAAAAATATTTCAGCCAGAAACAGTTCCATAAAGAAGTTATTCCGTTACATTATTTTGAAAACAAGAGATCGAATTCTCAGTAAGTCTGCTGAAAATTTGATCTTGTTGATATGGCTATGCTAATTGGTGTAATTGGTGGTATTGCAGTGGAGCATAAGTGACACCCGTCTCATGCTTGGCAACGGCGAGCAACAACACCTGCAGTCATCCTTATGACTTTTTCATAGGGGATAATCACTGGCCTATGCACATACACACTCTCTTTCATTAAACTTAAAGCAAAAACAGACGTGCTGTAATTTCTCCAGGATGTAGCTATAACGGGTATGACTTAATGCCCATCTCTGTTTTGCTCTGCAGCTTTAATGTATATGAAATTTGCCAAAGGCGTCCGCCATGGCGACATGAAAGACTTCATCAAGCACATGCTGATTTTTTTTTTTTTTTTTTTTTTTTTGCATGTGTGGTTTCACCTTGGGATCCGGTACTTTGCGCCTATGTAATGTCTCAAAGAAACCCCTCCCAATCTACAGCAAACCATACTGTAGTAGCTAATTGCTCATTAAATCCACTGCTGCTTCTTGTTTGATATTCAAAAGGCTTGGGTTTACCCTGTGGTGCTGTTAGAGCTTAGTCAGGACTATTACTTGTAGCCCAAAGGGCTATTTATGCCACTCGCAAACTGTGGTTCTCCTTCCCTCACAGCAGTGTTGGGCTACCACTAATTACCAGTTAATAACATGTGGAAAAAAGTACAGAAAGCTGTGCATCGTTTTCGCCGGTTTGAAGTGATAACCAGACAAGCCGTACATTCATGATGCATGGCCCAGGAGCGTAGCGTTATTGGGTGGTTAGAGGAGAAGCAGTGCTCATCAATGCATCATCTCCATTATAAAAAACAAAAACCTCTGGAGGGTTGGATGATGTTTCTCGTGGCAGGTTTTTCTGGAAACAAAGCCATTGTTTTTATAGGGAATTTGGACCCACACTAGTCTAGACGTGGGCTTTTGCTTGAATCGGTGCCCTTGATGACATAACACTAAAGCACTCGGTTCCACAAAAACTGTAATGGCTATAGAATCCCGGTTACTTATAAACGGAGTGCCATCGGCCTCCATGGAAACGAAACACGTTAAAGGATTGCATATGTTGCTTTGTGTGTTCATTATGGGGCACGGGAGATGTGACTAGACCAGGCGGGCGATGGTGTAAAGTCTGGAAGGAGAGACAACTTGGATGAGTGTATATTTAATTGGGTACAGCGAAGGCTGGCAGCGTGCGTGTGTCAGCACTTGACAGAGGAGAGACTGGGATAATAGGAAAAAGCTTAAACCGACCGCTGCTTTTCTCCCCAGTTACCACTCCCCAGCCCCGTTCTACTTCCAGTACTCCTCTTCCCCCGATTCTCTGTGCCACGTGGACTTCTACGAGTCATGACATTTCTCCAAGCGGTGATGAAAGGAATCGCTAAAGAGGGAGAGACGGCAGCGCATTGCACGCCTGTGCAGTGTATTCACAATCAATTTCCAGCCAGGACAGACATAACTAATTTAGCACTGAGTCATCACATTTAACATGTTGAAATGCTTCGGCTTCACTGCGGACGCCAGGTGCAGGCAGCGTTTTAAATGCCACTATTACTAAAGAAAATACAGGATGGTCTGTCCCGAAAAGCTTTAGCATGTCTTTTTGTTCTTTTGATTGACATAGACATATACATGTGTTTACTGTTAGTCAATTAATGTGCCATTTGCTAACGTGTGATATTTAACTCAAGCTGCAGCTGTTTTGCATGACAACGAAGCAATCAAAACCGGATATCACTGTGAGGTACACAGTGCCTCTCAAAAGTCTTTAGAGGATGTTTTTCCACATTTCACCCATCCCTAATCCGAGACCACTGAAAGAAATTCAGTTCAACCAGCTGCCTTCTGATCTCACCCATCTAAAAAGCAGAAAGCCAAAAGAAAGCCATTGTTGAAAGAAAGTTATATGAACACGCCTTTGCAGTTTCCCAAAAGCCGTTTGAGGGGTATTGCAATTTATTCGGTAGGTGTTTTTGTGAAATGAAACCAAAACTGAAATCTTTTGGCGTGGATGCAAGTTATTGTGTGTGGTACAAAACCAACAATAAAAATCCTCTGAAACACACCATCCTCAAGGATAATTCATGGTGGTAGTTAGGAACAACAGACCTTTCTATACACAAATAACCATATTGGATTTGAGGGGAAGATGATATGAGTGGCATACAGAACTGTTGTGGAAGAGAGAACCTGTTAGTGGTTGGAAAACAGACTGAGGTTATGGTTGACCTTTGGGTTTGGGTTTGCATTGGGTTTGCACAGTGAAGTTTATTTTTGTAACGAACAAAATGTGAAAACGTTCATAGGGCATTTTATTCTAGCACTAGCTGAAAAAAAAAAGTTCTCAGACACTGGTCCAAATATGAACGCTATTCAAACCGTGTTTAGATTTTCTCACAATAATTATGCAATAACTCTGCCAGATAGTGCTGCAATTAAAGCATAAGAATCTCATCTGGTTGAAATTAGTACTTCTCAAGTCAGCCTCGCAGTTGCCAATGGACACAAATGCAAAAAATTCATCTCAAAATAAGAGGAAGAAGTACTCCACTTGTGGTGTGCAGTTGACTGAGCATCACAGAAGCAGAGACAGGACTTTAGGTAGAGGGTCAGCAGGAGCACATATGGAAAAAGAATTGAAAGAGGTCGCCCAGGGGGACTAGACTTGCTTTCTCGAGCTGCCGGGTAGGCTAACGTCACCAAGAGGACTATCTGACCTCATTAATCACTTCCTCTCCCCCCATGAGGTCATGAGGTTCTGAGTCCTGATACCGGAGTCACAGTGTCTTACCGCAAGACGAGTGAGAAGACAAGACCCCCTTCCCTACCCAGCCAAAACTGCTCCCTCCGTCTTGCCTCTCTTCTGCGCCACCCTGCAGCCATGTGGTGGCTAAGCTAACGGCTGAAGGTCACTGAGAAACCTCCCCCCCCAAGACAAAAATCCGCACATGAAAAAGTGTCAGACGGCACGGATTTGCAGGCCAGCTGCACCGTGTCTTATTAATCCAAAACACCACGTCACGCCATTTAACGCTGCCGCGTTTCAGATTTGCATCTCGCGCGTCGCCGCGGCCCCCACGCGAGTCAACGCGGCGGTAACTGGTAGCATGTGTGCGTATTCATAATTGCTGCCAGTGACACTATAAGTAAAATATAACAAGGCGAGCAGGGCCTGTCGGTGAGATCACCACGCAGATGAAGTGGTCCCTTGGGATGCCAAGACTTCAAGAAGCTCCTGACCTCGGCCTAACTCACTGATGACTAGCATGTGTGACTAGCTCACAGGTCGACACAGCTGCTAGAGACACTACTGACACTGGAGAAGTAAAAGCTGGAAGCGGAGATGATTGACATCTACAGCTTTACTGTTTGCTATATCATAGAGAAAAGCCAGATAAGAACTGGTGCTTAGATCACAGTCGCATATGGATATATACTTGACTCGAATGGCTGCTCATACCCTATTTTTGTTCAAGGTGATTAATTCGGAAACTTGGTAAGAGACAGAGGTACACACTCAAACTTGCCGTTTGTCCAAAAGCTATCTCATTAACTTTAGACAGCGCACATTTATTCTTAGCGTCGGAGTAAGTTTCCCTTCTCAGACCAATTTCTTTCTGAACCAGCAGCATTACAGGTCCAGGGAATAGTAGCCCTAATTTTTCAAAGACCTAAATACGACAGCCCTCCAGCCGTATCACTCTTCCTCACAACCACTGGTCTGGCTGCCCTGTTAAAAGGTAATTATAAACCAATTAATCAGATTATGTCATAGGTTACATGTGGCCTGCATTTTGCTCTATGAGTCATTCCAGTAGATAAACAACTGGGGTCTTTTTATTCCATTTGACGTTACTGCTGTTTTCACTCGGACGGAGCTCAGAGAAAATTTGTCTGTGGCAGCGCTGGTGTGTGCCTTGGTAATTGACCAATTTGTGGGATTTTGTCAGCGTCCCGGCTTTTGCAAGCCCCGGTCTCGAGTAGTCCATCTCCCACAGCAGATTTTCAAGCGGCTGAGAGTGCTACCCGGGTGGATCCGTGGGGGCTCGCACGTTGACAGGGTACTACAGTAGACGCAGTAGTTTTTGGGTCGACTGTATACCTGTTGGATTGTACAGCTTCGCTGCCCTTCTGAGGTGGGAGAGATCTCTTAACCACACAAACCTTTCACTCTTCTAACCATCTGGGAACATTGCGCGGCAGTGAAAATGTGAATGCTGGGAGGTCTATGGCATTTACCCCCAGTTTCACCAAATTATGTGGTTAGTAAATTGTCTCAGTCAAAAATCACTCACAAACTTTATTTGTTTTTGAACCACCCCCAAAGAATTTGAAACGCTATTTCTATTTTAAAACATTGTCGTCACACTAAATTGTCAGTTTTACCACGTCGACATTCGCTAGATGGTGAAGAAAAAAAAATGCTTTTCAACCCCTGGACCCCCGACATTAACAATGATTTTCAATCGGCGCGTGGCCGAGCAGGTTCTCTCTACCTTTTCACAAATATTTGATCTTTTTATTAGTCGAGCAGTAGCAGCTAATGGAGGCGTCCGAGAGGAAGCGGGAGTCGTTTGAAGTGGTGATACCGATGCACAGGTCTCTTTCATCACAGTGGGACACAGTCTCTGAGCTTTAATGGAAATCATAATGCAAGTTCATAACTGCCCGAAGGCAGAAGGGGCGAGGTGATGTAGAGCATAGAAGGGTTGTTTAAGTGCCACCTTCCCCACTTGAAAAATGTGCTACATTAACAGCGATCCAGCTTTGGTTTGTTTCCAGACCCGGTCCCGGGTCCAGTATGCAGTGATCGAGACCCGGGTTGACTTACACAAGTTTAGCCCAGCACACTTTAATCCTTAAAATGAGTTGGAATAAATAATGTTCAACAATAGCACTACTGAACTGGAAAGCATAACCCATAGCCTGGATTACACCAATAAGAAATATTTGGGTAAAAATAAAAGATTTTTGTTGTTAAACTTTTTTATTAAAATGTAGATAAAAAATACCTACATTATGTAAAACAACATTTACTGACAATCAACTGAATCTAGATCAAAATATTTATGCTCAGCATTTGACACAGTATAAAATATTTCTCGCCTGTCTTGACTTCCTGTCCAGTTCCTTGTTGAACTGTTAGCACTAGCATGCGCTACGTGCATAGCAGCTAAAAGGCTGATAGTATTTTAACTTGTTCTCTAGTGGGAACGGCTCTACAACATACTGAATGAAATTTATGAATAAGTCAAAACAAAACAAATAATGATGAAACACAGTTCGAGCCAAAACTAAAAGTTGAATATAGCTTCTTAGCCTCTATATAACAAATCATTAGTCCAAAGGGTGAATGTGAAGCATAGCAACATTAGCTTGTGCTAGCTAGTCAGGCAGCATTTAGTGTTACTGCTACTAACTACTATTAGAAATACTTGTTAGCAGTAGTGCTAACTACCACGCAGACAGATTGCTTTGTTGTCCTTCATTGTCCACCATAACACATAGCACAATCTAACAAACTATGTGTAGTTGATAAACCAAATCTTTGAGCTAAAGTTTTCAATGATGCTGTAGTGATATTTAGCTCATCTTATTTCTTTTTTCTATTGGAAGAGTTTCAATGAAGTGTGATCTGGTTGTTCAGTTCAAAATTGCATCTGGGTTGTAAAATGAACAATCAGGTTTGTGTGTGTGTGTGTGTGTGTGTGTGTGTGTGTGTGTGTGTGTGTGTGTGTGTGTGTGTGTGTGTGTGTGTGTGTGTGTGTGTGTGTGTGTGTGTGTGTGTCCAGATTTAGTTTTATTGTGTCCAAACTTAGTTTCAGGTTTTAATCAACAACGTTTCTATCAAAGTTGTTTTTCCTAAGACTCAAGAATGATTTGTCAGCATCCAAATACTGTTGCATTGTTTTGATTCAACCAATGGGTGTAATAGAGAATTGGTTCTAAATCTGTCAAGAGTTGTTAAAAACTAAATGAAACAGGAGCGTCACACGTTAGGGTAGACCTGCGTCTGAAGATAACCTATACTTGAGCTGGCTGCTTCCTTCTATGTGTTTTTTTTTTTCATCACTTCGAAGCTTTTAAAGCATTATGAGATTTTATTTTTGATTTTTGGAGTGAAGTGATGGGAAACCCTTTAGGCTGTTCACATGTGTCCATATGTGTAGACTGATTTCGCAGAGAATCAGAAATAAAACGTAATCCCCATTTGTTTAAGTGGCAAAGATTTGCTCAAAAGATGTGAATTATCGAAAAGGATGCTTATTGGAGTCCATCAGCGAGGTTTGCATCATCTTTGAAGACGCCTCAGGCGACCGTCTTGACAGCTGGCGGTTTCCTCTCACCTCGGCTTCTTTGTTCTCCCCGCCAGCTGTACGGCTACATGGAAAGCGAGCCGCTCACCCTGCAGCTTTTCATCGGGACCGCAGACGACCGCCTCCTGCGACCGCATGCCTTCTACCAGGTCCACCGGATCACCGGCAAAACCGTCTCCACTGCCAGCCACGAAGTCATGCAATCCAACACCAAGATCCTGGAGATCCCACTGCTGCCAGAAAACAACATGAGAGCCATGTGAGTGCTTTGAGACTCTCTGTCGCTAACCAACCTTTTCTCCATATTTCTTTTTGAAGTTGTCCTTACGTTAAAACTCAATGTTTTGCTTAGTTTTCTTCTTCGCCTTTTGGCGCCATCTTTTATGGCTTAGCCATACAAACACAACGCGTGATCATTACGGCACATATTTCTAAATAGGCCTCTGTCCTTTCTACCCCTTGAGGTGCGGCGTTTTTAAGGCTGACAGAGTTCACGGTTGACTAACTCTGCCCGACATGTATAAACAGGGACTGCAAAGGTCAACATACAGTCACCATTCCACCCGTATGAAGTGCTTCAACTACATTAATGTCAGCTAGTGTGTTAATATATGACAGCAAGATGAATGTGCCAAAACATTCTTACCAAAGTAGCAAGTGTGTTGGGAAAAAAAATACTGCCCATTTAACATGCGGTTCCTGTCAGAACCACTACAGTATTAAGAATTTATGTGAGTATATATTTCATGGATAAATCCTCACATACAGACTTATAATCTGAATGTTTTATTATCATCTAAGTCAGTTATGAAATGACAGTTGATCAATAGCTGCCATAACAAACCATCTTCTGGTCAAACAAATCAAACATTCACAAATATTACCAATGACCATAAAGATCATAAAGTGGGCTGTACTCTTACATGACAACTTTCATTGCTTTGGTAGCATTTTTTGAGGGAGCAAATTCAGCTGCAAAAATGCTATATTTAAGATGTTTCAGAAAAAGCTGAAGAAACGTGTTGGTGATTTCTGACGCACACATTTCCACACCAGGTTCCATCAACCCACTTTATGAAACTAATACGAGATTTCAGCAACTCGCATTTCGCTTTTTTCTTTTTTTTTTTTAATGTACTTTCTCACAACATTGAAAAAGATGGAATATTCACTGCACAATAAAATCAGCAATTCTCTAAAGCAGTCGAAAGTTGTGAAGCGACTCCTCATAACCTAAAATCTGCAACATAGTAAAATCCGCCAGTTTATGAAACTGCAGTCAAAACTTAACATTTGGGAGCAAAAACCTCTGATTTGCCGTTATGTCAAATCAATTACATTATTGTTAAATCGTTCGTTTATTCTGACTCTACAGAAGCCTACAGGAAACTTTCAGTAGTAACCATTAATTATTCAAATATGAAGCGGAGCTAAAGTTTTATTACGTGTGAGAGAGAGCAGTCAGAATTACACAACTCAGCAGTTAAACTGTATTTTATATATATTACACCACACATTGATTACAAGGTTAATGCTTTCAGCTCCTCACAAGGTTATGGATCTAAAAATTAGCTTGGTTATAAACACCAGTCTCCATATGTATTTTCTGGTGTGATTTATCAAAACTGTGAAAAAACAAACACTTTATTATTATGCGTTCAGCTTTCTGCTTATGATATGTGATTCACTAACACCTCAGATGTGTGCAGTCATAAAGAAAACCACTGTGCTTCTGAAATCTTTTATTTTTGTCCACTGACTGCACTGATACTCTTGTTGTTAGTTTCCGATCAGGACGGATCAAGAGTGAAGTGAACTGATTTGACTCATCAACTGATTTCACCGGGTGTTTGCTCAAAATCAAAACGAAAGAAGAGAAATAGAGATACTGCTCACCACTTACACCTTGAAGTGTTAGTGAAAATGGCCTTCTGAACGCTAGAACTTGTTGGAGACAGACACTCCTCTGTGGACAGCCCAGAGTCAGACGTCCACGTTTTTGGACGTGGGAGGAAGTCGAAGCAGAACTCGACGCTGTGTCCAGGAAGCAGCTCTTTTCCAGAGGCTCCTTTCAGACAAGGCAGCAGGGAATATTTTTTGGACTTGTTCCCAGAACCCTGTGTTAGGGATAACCCACTGGATCGGACGTTAAATAAGGTCATTACTCCACTCAGCTTTATTTTTGTACTTTGCCACTTACATATTGTGGTTTTTTTGGGGGGTTTTTTTGTCTTCTAAAATCATGTTGGAAAAAAAATGAGGACAGGTAGTTTAATGCTTGAAGCATTTTCTGGTATTAATTCCATGTGTCATGTCCAACAGAACCACAATATCCTTCTTAAACTCACACACTTCCGTGCACTGCTTATTTGTTTGAGTTGATGTGTCTCCTCTGGTTTGATTAGCAATAAAGTAAGAACAAAAAAAAAAAGGGGGCTTCTGAAGAGGAAGTTTCTTTTCCTCTTTGACGTTCACACTCAGGCCGAAAGCAGAGGAGTGAAAGTTTCCTCTGCTTTCCTCCGACAGACATAAAGAAAGGCCTTTAACTGCCTTTTTCCACTGAGATGTTTACCAGCCACCTCGATCAGACAGCTTTTTTTTTTTTTTTTTTTTTTCTATCTGCCGGCGACAATTTGCTTGTTGTGTGGGATGGAGAAGGTAGCGAGCAGCAATTTCAGACAGCTTCGGTTTTCCTCCTTTCCTCTTGGGACAATAAATAAATAAATAAATAAATCTTTTGGTGCACAAAAGCTAACCGGACCGACGCAGCTTCAACTTAATCCCAAATCCCGGAGAAATCGTCTTGACTGTTTTGGGGGGCTTTTTTTGTGAGAATTTGTAGTTGCTTTGAAGCTTTCTTGTAATTTCTGTTCGATTAGTTAAGATGCAATTTCCTCATTAGTTTCTATAAGCGACGGAAAAGACACTTGATTTTAACGCTGGGGCTGATGTTATATGGTAACGAGCACCAGATTGTGTAAATCTGATAAGTAGTGGTTGTCTAGACTGCTCATTTCAGTTTTTTTTTTTTTCCCTGTTCGTGTTGTGCAAACCAAAAGCACGGAAAAAAAAAGTGGTGCAAACCCTGACATTTGCCATGTTCCAGGAGTACTGCCCGAAAATCTACCACTTAACACAAGTAAAATGCCAGAGCATATCCCATTTGTTTTCCCTCCCTTTTTACCAGCCGGATAAGTTATATTTCAATTTATAAATGCCAGCAAGAAAACTTTTCTTTTTCCCCTTCCAAAAAGAAGGGGAGAAACTTTAGCCCTTTACCTCCCAAATTGTAAAATGAAATAAATATAGACAGACAGCTGAGGGAATGGTCTGCTGCTGCATGTGGAAATGATTAACAACAGTTTATATGCAGAATGAATGAATTCGATGGCCTGAAAGGACAAAAGTTATTCTGGCTTCTGATGATAATCTCCCTATCGATGCTTAGAACATTAGATAAACCATTGAAATATACTGAAACACTAACGCCAAAATTACCTTAAAGTATGAAAATTGCTCTGAATGAACAATTTTATTTCATTTCAACTGCTGTGTAGAGTTTCGCTTCAGAATTTGGCACACCCTCTGTACGTTTTCCACAATGTGTCACGTTAGAGGCATTAACTTGTGTGTGCTTTATTGGGATTTTTCATCACAGGCCAAAAATGAAAAGAAAAGAACAAGTTTTTAGGGTATGTTGGCCTATGTAGAAAACGCTAAGTGCGGTGGAAAGCTAACACTGTACAACGCCATTGTCCACTGTGAAACATGGCAGTGGCAGCATCATTACACGGGGTTCAGCGGCTACGCTTAAAGTTGATGGAAAGACGGATTTAGCGAAACACAACACAAACCCTGAAGCCGGAACTACTATGGGATGGTTTACATCGAAGCACTTTATGAGTGGAAATGGCCCAGTTAAAGGCCAGACGTTTATCTAATCAGTCTTGTCTGTGGCAAGCCTTGAAAACTGATGTAAAATGTCCAATTTCTGTGACCTTTGAAAATAAGAACAACCAATATTTGAGTCTCCACATTGGTGAAACTTTGTAATAGTTCAATAAAGTTTTGGCTTAGGATGGCAAAGTACGAATGGAGGTGTCACTTTTCAGATTTGTATTTGTGAAAAACGTGGAAGCCATTTGTCGCTTTATTTTATTCTATGTGCTACTTCGAGTTGGCCTGTCAAATACAATGCTATAACACGGTAAAATCATTCAAAAAATGCAAAATTATGCAAAAATAAAAACTAGTGAACCTCAAGCTTCCATACTTACAGCAAAAGCGCATGAATTGATACTCAGATTTGCTTTCCGCCCTCTTCCCTCTCCTCTAGAATCGACTGCGCAGGAATCCTGAAGCTGCGCAATTCTGACATCGAACTGCGCAAAGGGGAGACGGACATCGGTCGGAAAAACACCCGCGTGCGTTTGGTGTTCCGTGTGCACATCAACCAGCCCAACGGCAGGACGGTGTCCTTACAAGTCGCCTCAAACCCCATCGAATGCTGTAAGTCCGAGACATTAACACACACGCACACATAAACGGAAACAAACAAAGAAATCTCTACCAATAGCGTTCCGCTTAAGAAAAAAGTGGGATCCATTGTTACAATGCAATAAAACAAGCCATTATTTTATTCCCTACTGGAACAAATTCAGTACCTCTGGACACAATAAGGTTTATACAATGAAAGGAATTCACTGAGGAGCATTGTTCGTCGTGCCAAACACATGTTACCTTTATCAAATTAACATTTTATGAATACCCAAGTCGTTGTGGTAAAAGCTCCCAATTAGCGAAGGTACCTCATAGGTCACCTGCCAGTCTCAGTTTTGGCGCGGTTGAATGATTTCATTGTGAGGAACTTCTGTTTCTTCGTCATTCACTTCTGCGCGTACGTGCGATGCGATCGGCACCCGAGAAACTAATCGAAGCAAGACGCCGCTGACGTTACAGAATCTCATCCCTGAGCAGTTTGAGGGTTGGGGCCTTAAGATCATTGGAAAAAGTAAATTCCTAAGCGAAACCAACATCTACGTGATAATTAGCGCTCGGTTCAATCGGCTGGCTGTGATTCCCGCCGGTGTATTCCAGAGGTCAGAGGTCCCCCCGGCTCGCCTCATTTCAGTGAAAGCAGAGACAGGTGGTTGGCCACGGGCTGCTGGATGGAAATAATGAAGCGAAGATCTGACCGTGAACGTATTCTTCTGAATTATTCTGAACTATGCCTTATGAAAAAAAAAAAAAAGCAGCTTTTGGCTGAAAACCTCTTCGCAAGAGGTCATAAAATCATCGTAATAAATTTGATAAGCCGGTTTTCTTAATGAAAAGCTGCTGTTTTACAGGCCGTGTCCTGGTCATGCTCTTCTCAGAGTTGATTGTGATCTATAAATGTGTTCACGTGGACTTGAACGCAGCCCTGAAAGGTGTGTGTGTGTGTGTGTCTGTATGCGTGTGTGTGTGTGTCTCTGCAGCTCAGCGCTCAGCTCAGGAGCTTCCCTTGGTGGAGAAGCAGAGTGTGGAGAGCTATCCCGCCACCGGCGGCAAAATGATGCTCCTCAGCGGCCTCAACTTCCTCCCCGAGTCCAAGGTGGTGTTCGTGGAGAAGGCACAGGGTAAGACTGGACGAGAACCTTCCCCAGACTGTGTGTTCCCTGCATTTTAATTTCACTCCTCCCCCTAATATCTCTTTCAAATGCCTCTGCCCTTCTCCTTCTCAGTTGTGTTTTTTCAAGTCTTTCTTCCCGTCAAAATAGAGCAGGACTTGCCAGAAAGCAACATGTGGTGCGCATTAGGCCACTATATTTTTAACCAAAGCGTATTTACATTTGCTGAAGTTTCCATTGCCTGTTCTTTGGTCCTCGCCACAAGTAGAGGAATGAATCACGACCAGGGCATGTGCAATATCTCTTTTTCTCACTTTTCCTTTTTGCCGTGCTGTTCTGTCTTCACTTACTGCCCCGGCTCCTGACAGTTAACCCTTCCTCTCACTCTGCCAGCTGTGGCGAAGAGCAACTGGGGTGAGCGTCTGGCAAAGAGCGCCTGCTCCTTTTTGTTTCTGCTTTTTCTCTCTCTTTTTTTTTTCCCTTCAACGTTGTGGGTGGAGGGAACGATTAGAAACGAAGTTTGTGTATGACTGACTGATGATCATGAACAATGCTTTGATTGTGCCCAAAAAGAAAATCTAATTAAACTTGAAAGATTTTTTTTGCCATTTTCTCTTTGGGAAAAAACAGACACACAAAGAAAAGACAATTAACTCAAAAGTAAGAACTATTGTGCACTTTTTTGTTTTACTCACTGTTTTAAACTGTGGCACAAAAAGTGGGCTTGAACTATATTGGGCGCCATGCTAGAATGGGCGCCACAGCGATGGCAGAAAATTTATTCTACTTGTCATTTTCTGTTTTTAACAGCCGTTTGTGCTTTTGGGGGTAGGGCAGAAAGGTGTCTGCACACACCTCAGATAACGCTTAGCTAGCTGCACCTCCGAACCCACACACTCACACACACATGCATCTTTTTCAACTTGTGTCAAACATGCAGCAGCAGCACAACAACACCATCTCTCTTCAGAAAAATACAACATAATACTTTATATTGTATATAAAACACATATAATTGTTATGTAAAGTTATTTCAGCACTTCAGAGTGATTTTATGTATAGAAACCATTTTGCAAAACTTGGTTATTTGAAGTTCCTTGTAGCTTTTCCCTGCTTGAAAGGTCGACTCTGGAGAATCTGGGGTTAAAATAAGGAAGTTGTGATGTGTTGAGAGGAAGGGGTTGGATGTTGGTAATGTGGGGTCTGCTTCTTCCTGGATTGACTCAGTCATGGAGTGGGTGGGAAGGTGGACTGGGGGGTCCCTAGAGAGGAAACTCTTCATACATGCCCTGCTGTCTGAGCCCTGTGACCCCCTTCTGTGGTTCTGTTTCCTGTCTTTCACCCACTCTTCTTACTTCTGCCCCGTTTCCTTCTGTTCTTCTGTTTTCCCTCCTCAATATTCAGTTTTTCTTACCTCTATCCTCGATACCTGCTAAAGACATTAGCCGGTGTGGAGTTGGTCTCCGCTGGGATCCCCAAGCTTTGGTCTGCTGTTGACAGTTCAGTGGTTTTGTTTTTGGACTCGGCGTTGACTAGAGAGAGATCAGAAGAAAGGTTATCGGTTTGCTACTGAGGCCGCATTTTATGTCCACTTTAATGACCTACAGCTCTGAGCTAAAAAGCCCATTAGAGACTTATACAACACACACACGCAAACACGTCAGTAAACGTAGATTTTTTGGCGAAATTTTTTTCCACCATTTTGGCATTTTACCTAAAAAAAAAAAAGAAAATCCTATTTTTAAAAGTTTTCACAGTAAGATTTTCTTCATTCTGCGTCAGAGGAGCACCATCAAAATGATTTAAAGAACACCATCGACTTGGTTTACACATTTCTCTCTGTAACTTTTGGTTTTATTTTCTCCTGGAAAAGTTCATGACTAAATGAGCCCTTGAAAGCGTCGCACCACAGCGATTATTTCTCTCAGACAGTTACCATTACACAGAAAGAGACACACGCAATCGAGCGCGGCCAAACCCCTTGGAAGGCACAGAAACCAATCACTGTTTTTGCCACAGTGGTGACAGCCATTTACTGCTGCTGCCATCGAAGGTCAGAATGGCTGCTCACTTTCCGAAATTGACTCCAATAAACACCTTTCAGAATGTTCCACAGATCCTACGAAGCAGCAGACGGATTTTTGGGAGAGTCCTGGTCCAACGTGCGCAAATAATCCTTTGCAGTTAAAGTCATCTGAGTCGAGTCAGAGCGAGATCACAGGCAGCTCAAAAGCTCGTTAGTGCTAATGGGCCAACTATGAATCATAAATGCTTCCATTTTTTTTATTTTTTTTTATTTTATTTTTGTCTAAATGCTCCGATTTTCTAAAAATACCAGAAACATTTACGAAATTGTCCCATTAACAATTAGTGGTTGAAGGAAAAAAACAGTCTGAAATTTACACGAGTCTTTTGAGAATAATTGCACAACTGGCTTTCTATCAACAGGAAGAATTTCTCAAAACGTTATTTACTGAAATTATTTACAGATTTTGTTGAGAAACAACAAAACCAGGCAAATAAAATAAAAGTTTTCCAAATCAATTGCTTTCAGTATAAAAGCCTTTGAAACTTTAGTTGAAAATGTGTCAGTGTCTGGTGAGGTTTTGGTTAAAATAAGGTTGTTCTTTATTCACTGAAGTTACTCAGAGCGGGTATAGTATCCAGAAATGACACTTAAGAGAAGCAATACTTCATAATATACTTGCTCAAGTAAAGGTAAAAAAAAGTTACAGCATAGTAAAATTACTCAGAATTTTTTTTTTTAGTAAATGTAACTGAGTAAAAGTAAGTCGTAACTAATTGCTACCAAATTTAGTTTAGTTTAACCTACTTCACCTATTTTTCTGCTGCTTGTAGCTCCAGGATATTAGCGGAGAAATATTGCGCATTAGCAGATTTTTTTTGTTGTTGTTGATTGAATGTTACGTTTATTTATTTATTTTAGATTTTACAAATAAAAATCCTAAAAGTGTGGCGTGCATTTGGATTCATCTCCACTTATAACGTTTCACGTTATTGTGAAACGCCGACCTAAAGAGAATCCAGTGCAACAAATTGCCGTCAGGTGTCCCGTAGTTTCACCAGTTCCTGTAACCAGTCACCCCTATCGTGCAACACAGTGGTGCCAACATTATATAGTGGTTATTATATAGTGGTGAATCTGCTCAAAGGTCACAGTTTAATCCTGGGGAGGGGGGAACTAATTAGAGGCATATCCCAAAAGGCAAAAATACTGCTTACTCAAGTGGGGTCTGTTCAAATGCACGCCACACTTTTCAATTATTTATTTATTTATTTATTTATTTTTTGCTTCACAAATTGTTTAGTAAGACATTGTGACACGAAGGAATATCAAAACTTTATTAGCCATTCATGGTGATACAGCATCCCCTCCTTCTTTGTTTTTGGTTTTGTTGTCTGTCCTCCTCTAAACCTCATGAGATCCCCCCGGTATCAAACAAACGGAGTTATTCCCGCTGCCGCTGCTGCAGGAAAACCTTCAGTGCGGCTTGAAAAATAATCACTTTCTCTCTAAGCGTCCCATTCGTCCTCGTCGCTCCCCCACCCGCTCCCCCTCCGTCACCCACAGGATAACTGATGCAAACTCTCCGATTCCGCTGGATGTGCATCTGTTTTGCTGATGCCGGTGTGTACGCCAGCACACACTCGAGCTGCTAGCCCGCGGGCCTGTTTGTGATGTTCAGGAGGAAGTGTTGTCAGTGAGTCATCCACCGAAGGATTCCCTGCAGAGGGGAGAAGCGGATCCCGAGCTCTTTGAAAGAAAGGATAAGGAAGGGAAAAAAGGTAGAAAAAGGCAGGGCCTCTTTAGAAAGGCTGCATGTTTGTTTCCAGGTGTGTGAGGAAAGAGCCTTATATCCTGCTGCGAATTTTGAGCTTTCCCATCAAATTTATTCATACTCATTTTTTGACGACGCATAAAACTGAGATGAGATAAATCTAACAGGCAGCTCACCGCAAACTAAAGAAGTCCAGACTTGAAACGGGGATCGCTCTTAAAGGAACAGAAACAAAAGACGTCGTCGCTTTTTCATCAAGACGTCTCCCCGGCCCCTCCCTCCCTCACTCACTTTCCCCTTTAATGGAATGAAAAAGAAATTCTTCTGCAGAGCCACAGCTTGCGCATTTATTAAACTTTCCATCAGCGTGTGCTGTGTGGAGCTGGATTCGGCTTTCGCGGCGGTTGCTGCTATTTGTTTTGTGCCAGCTTTGTCCAAACCGCCCTCCTGGCACAGGTGAAGGAAGACATACCTGGCACACCTACTGCCGTGTGTGTTCTGGCCTGCCCTGCTTTCCACAGCTGGAATGAGCGCTGGAGGCAGGGAAAATAGAGACAGACAGATAAACAGAGCGAGGGAGAGAGAGAGAGAGGAGAGAGAAAGAGAGAGACGGGGAAAGCCTGCTCTCTGACTCAGAGGGGAGGGGAGGGAGGGAATTCCCTGGTGAGCCGGATAGTTTTTAAATCTGTTGGATTGGAGTGTTGCCTGCAGCTCTGCAGCGCCACACAGCCTGGTTCTGCAGCCGAGTGAAAACCGTCCCCCTCCGCGACTCCTTCAGGGCTGTTTGCTATGTAGCATTAGCACAGCAGTAATCTTTGTTATATTACTCAGTAATCATGATTTCCTGCTGGAAGAAGTTTTTAGAGTTCATGTAAAGGCTGTTTACATTCGACTCAGGGAGCTACCTCGGGCAAGTCTAAACACCAGACAAGCTGGTTGAGGTGTTGTACATCTGGTGTGTCTAGACTCGGCTTTGGCATCATCATCTGACTGCACTGACCAGGGCATGATTTACGATGCTAATCCCGGAGTAATGCTTGGTAAACACTGCTGTGTGGGGCGCATCTCTACATGGTGGTGGGTCTTGGACTAATGTTGCCATGGGCAACCACCTTGCTAAGTAACAGTGGCTTCACATGGATGAGGAGCCAGACTTTTAAAAATACTTTTTCAATTAAAGTGAAGAAACATCAATGCGTTTTTATGGCAGATTTTACAGCAGCAAACCTTGAGTTTTTCTTTTTTTTTTATGTATCTAAACCAATGTGGCTGCCAGTCATAACACCATTCTCAAGGCCTAGTAATAATAACCATCAGGTGCTGCTCTCTTCGCAGTGGAGGATGGTTGTTTGCAGCCCAGACGATTTCTGGTGACTTCATAGTGTCGAACTGGCGCAGTACATACATCACGGTCGGAAATGTCAGCGATCGGGTAAAATTTAAAACTTTCGCAGCAACAGCTTCTCAATAGCCAAAAGTGCAGACCCTCTGTACAAAGCAAGTAACTCTGAATATACTTGTGTGCCCACTCCTTGAAAAAAGATGATATCTAATAGTTCAAACACCAAATATACCTTAATATGCATTAGTACGCAGAGTGAAAACTGTTTTAGTACCAATCCTGAAGCTAGCATCTACAGTTTTATTGATCTCCGCTATTCAGGCTACAGCCAATTAGCTCTTGCTGTTGCTTCTGGATTAGCTGTTTGTTCTTGGGAGCGGCTAGGTTTGCAGCGTTTCGGGGGAATTGTAGTCTGCAATTTTCCATAAGAACTATGGAATCAACACGTTCAAATGACACAGTTGTGGAGCCACTGTTCCTAGCAAATAATAATTTAAAAAAAACCCCATCATCCTCCTAATACTTCCTAATGCCTTCTTTGTCATTTCTGCCAGCATTAATGTCTGGCTCTTGATCACATGGCTCAATTTATGAAATACATGTATTTCTATTCAGCTGAAAAACCACCTAATCCTAGAGCAAATTTTGTTTAATTAGAAAAAAAAGTTTTTGCAAAAGAAGCCTGTTGTCATCAAGCTAATTTATTTTTCATTATTTAAATTTGCGCGAATCTGTGGCTAATGGAAACCGCTTTCAAGCTGAAAATATTTTCCACTTGTATTATGAGTGCTAGCCAATACCAAGCGTCTTATGATTTTTGTGTCCAATTCTACCCAGACTGTGCCCCGTCTTTCAGCCTTTATGGTCTCAGGTCAAGTCACCACACACCTTTCTCGTTAGACACTTTACAACAACTGATGTCCTGAGTCTAAACCCATCATAAATCCACCGTCAGGAATTAATCTATACAGAGCCCTCTGGATTCAAAACAGACTTTTATTTCTCCAACTGCTCCAGTTTTTCAGACTGGTAGAAGCCAGGTGCTTAGGAGGAGATCGCAGCTGTATCTCTGGAATCAGTCACCAGGGAATCCCTCCGGCCTCCTGGTTTCGCTCCTCCATGGGTAGCAAGGTGTTTGCAGTGATCGTGTGTGTAAAATTACTGAAGCATTTTAATTCAAGGCAGGAGCAGGAGGAGCGGCAGCAGCAGTAGAAAGGTAATAAAATGGAAAATAAACTCAAGATATGTAAACAGGAAAGGGGGCGGGAAATACTTCTTAAAATCCAATCTGGAAAAAAAGAAAGAAAAAAAAAGAAAGGGGGGGGGATATGGCTGCAAAATACATCTGGGTTGTTTCACGAGAAAACCTCCCTAATTAGGCATGTGAATCATATTTTCCATCCTCAAAATATCCTGAACTGAACTCTTTTTGGTCGCTGAAGCCTGCCACGCACAAAAACTGTGCTTTTTAGAAAGCAATTTTACCTCTGGCTGTCGAAAACTGTAAGTTCAGTGTGAGGTTAAATATATCACCAGTCAGCTGTCGGGACCTCTGAAGCAGTGAGTCAGAGCGTGTGTCTGAAATATTTATCTGCAATATAATGATCTTTTATTCATTTCGACCAGATGGAGAACCCGCCCACCCCTTGATCGTTTTCCAGGCTAATCAAAGAAAACAGGACAAATGAGATTTTGTTTGAGTGAGCGTTGCTATAACAACCAGCGTTGCCAGGTTGTCACCAGGCTCACATCCTGGGTGAGGAGTTGTTAGGAGATGAAGCTGATGAGTCAAAGACGCCTCACCCCCCCCAGAAGGTCTAATTGCTTAAGAATGTCGTCAAGGATGCCTGGTTTTAGTCTTTGTGGACCTACTTTACCCAACAGAATCACTTATAAGAAAACTTACCTTTCAAAATACGAGTGTGTGTGTCCATTTATTTGTCTTCTAAAATGGGTCTGGGACAAAGCTGGACAAAGCGACCGTTCTGCATTCGGCGCCTCATTGTTTCGTGCTTCGCCACCTCCTGTAATCTCAGTTGAAAGCCAGAACAAAGGTGAAGGATATCGTGGTTGCACATTTGCATGTGTCTGCATCTGTTTGTGCACACTGCGCGTGGGTGGAGGTTGGTTGCAGGAGGAGGTGTTGTCGGGAACAGAAGCATTTCGCAGATGTTGCAGGGAAGAAGGAGTGAATGGAAAGTCCTGTGGTTATCGGTCGTACGCCGCGCTCCGACCGTCCGACCACAGCATTTCTGATGCTCCAGGTTTGATCGAGAAAGCATTGAACAACTGTTGCTCGGGTGAAGTGACTTTGAGGTACAAATGGAGATGCGGGGGTGGAGGGGATTTGAGATATGAACAGGGAGGTAGAGAGACGAAGAGTTTGAAAAACATGTTTACGACTGGAGCTTCGCGTTGACGTTGTAGTCTAAGGTTTCCCTCTTGGAGAGTCTCCCAGAGCGTAGGCGGCCGAGATTCCCTCTTGGTTCCTCTAGACGTAACATGAGGAATGCTCATCTCTGTCTGCCTCTCTCCCTTGTTATGACCTTCCCTGTGTCTGTGCTCTCTCTAATTGCCCTGCTCTGCTCATTGCGGCTTCTCAACGTTATATATGTGTGCCTCTCTTTCACCTGCCACATGCGCCGTGTCTTTCGTTCACCCCACAGTTGTCCAACAGGCAAAACCCCATGGCTATTTCCTGCCGTCTTCATCAGAGTGAGGCACACTTTTCCATATGCAGATCTAGTTTCACCAAGTTCCGCAATAGGAAGTTCTTATCTAATCTGTGCACCGTCTGTTTTTGTCGTCTGCCGTGTTTAATATGGCCGTTTTGGAACGATCAATTGATTTTCTCTCTCAGAACAATAAAGCTGACCACCCGTCCCCCACTACCACATCTCAACAATAACGGTCCAAGTTTGACTGCAGTCCGTTTGCTTTTACACTCATGGTTTAATGTGAAAAACATAGTCCTCTTAAAAAGAATCGACTTTTTTTTTAGATGATGTTGGATCTGCTGGATCTTTGATTGCAGTACTTTGGAAAATGACACTGATCCTCCTGTCTTTATGATCCTAATGCGAAGTGCAGCATTTCCTACCATGGCTCTGTTCATTCTGTCGCTAACACATAGCAGACGCGCTGCAGTAACCACGCTGTTACCTCACATGGTGTGTCACTGACACAAAGGCCGGACTGTGTCACTGCCACTTCTTGACAGATGACTCATGGGTTCTGGACATAAAAAAAGAAATTGCACCGCGGACCGTCTCTGATTGCCCCAGCAGATCCCAGAATGTCTGCTCGCACAATGCGAGGCATGAAATCACAAGGAAAACTCAAAGAATGTGAGCGGAGCCTTTACAGGCCAGCAGCAGCTGCAGTAGCTCACAGGGACATTTTAGTTCAAAGCAGTGAGGGAAACCTCTTTACATCAACAGGGTGGGAATGAGGGGGGAGGGAGGGAAGAGGGAGAAAAGACTTCTGGCTTTTTGCAGGAAAGTAAAACAGCAAACAGAAACTGTCATGATCTAAACTGACACGAAACACCAAATATGAGAGCATGCATTAGGGACACAGACTTGCAGAAGCAAGTTATTGTTGGTTTCATTTCTTACTTAATAGAAGCCAGTTCTGGTTGGCTCACACCCAACAGAGTTGACACCTCAACATGGTGTCAGTTCGTATTCTTAAGCACTTCCTATGTCTGCGGCTTCTGGATCTAATAGGGTCTCAAATGGAATGTGGAGGTGTCGGGCAAGAAGCAGTGAAAACTTCAAGGATTTGACAACCACAGAAAATGGCAAACTTTGTCAGGATTATGTAGGCCAGGTTATATTCCTGAAGACAGGTCTGGTACGTGTTACTTGCCAACAAGGGGGTAGTTGTCCTCACTGGGAGTTTTCTTGGGACGGTCAAGACAAGCTGGAGAATGTTGCCGTGGAGACAGATCTCCGGGTCAAGCAGAAACTGTCACTGTCAGGATGAATGAATGGATGAGATCTTACTTCCAGAGACTTATCTGGATGTAAGTATGCATGTATGGATGGATGGTGAAACTGCTCTCCTATGGCTATCATATTTTGTTGGATTAACTCTAGAGATATGGATAAGTTTAAGCCAAAATCAACAAAGTTGCAAATCAGTAAAGGAATCTTAAATCATAGGGAGAGCAAAGTCCTTCTTTTCTAGTCTTAGGATTAAGACTAGAGGCAAATCCACATCTTAAGGCACAAGCTAAAACTTCTTATGTCCAAGAAAATCATTTTCTCGTGGAACAATCTTCTGCACATTTAGGGAAAGGTCAGAGGTTAGGGAGTAGGGTTAGGGTCGGCCACCCACTAGTTATTGTCTAATGAATTGTACAATCTAGAAGTTTAAGATGTCTTCATATTGTTTTTATTGTATCAACAGACGGCCATCATCTGTGGGAGACAGAAGCCAAGGTTGACAAGGACTCTGTCAAAACTGTAAGTACCCTTCTGTCTCTTCAGTCTTTCTCCCCCTTGAGACTTTCTCCTTTCTTCGGTCTCCTCCTCATTTGTCCCACAAATATGATGTAACCTTCACTAAGGCATTACAAATTGAAAAACACAGACGTGTTGAAAAACGCAGGCGACGCTGATGAGTCGATGCAATCCTGAATGGAATTTTCACAAAGTCACCGTACCGTCCTGGAGACAAACACTTTCACCTGTGGTGTTGCTTGAAAACAACACGGGCAGAAACATGCTCAAATGCACGCACACACACACCCAAATCGCTTCAGCCCTCTGCACATAGCCAGACGTTTAGTTCACAGCGCAGGGTTGTGGTGAGCTGGGCTTAAGCACCTCATCTGTGCTCGTGAGCGTGCAGCCAGAAGCGGATCACACCCCTGTTTTTACCTGCTGCTTTTCACGAAGGCCATAATGAGAAAATAAACCAGCGCACTCATTTTCACTGACGCACAGTCACACGTCCAGATTGTGTTAATATAAAACTCACCAAAAGGGAATTGTCGACAGAGGGGAATGAAGTAAATGTTGTTCTCCGTGTCACAGAGAGCTTCTTGTGCTCTGGAGTTCATTAAGATTTCATCGGGTTAGTTAGGTCTGCTTTCAGAGCCAAGTGGTGGGTAGTGGAAAACTTGTTTGCTCTGGCATGATGATGGTATGTTTTTAACCTCTGATACCTTTGATCTGCGGCGCTGCATCCTCCGCCTGCCTTTGCAAACCAACAAAGGGAGTTTATGCTGGCTAAAGGCTCTAGAATAACACACTTGCCTCTAAATGGTGCCGCTGGAGGATTTAGTTTCATTTGCTGCTACGATTTCACTCAGGTAAATGATGTGGTTGCATCAGCAGGGTAAATATGGACTCCTGTAGCTAATTGTGTCTTAAATCCGGTTGGTGTTTGTGGGCCGGAGTGGCAGATGCTGGAGAAAAGGTGGGTGCTCAAGGACATGCTGGAGGTGATGTTGTAAGAAGACGGGATTGATAAAAGCATGCACCAATGTGTTTTTAATTGCAGACTGCCTCACTAAAGTATTCCTACCAATTCCACAAATCCAGTATTGATGATATATAAACAAAAATAAAAAACTGAAACAGTACATATTCACTTAATTATGTGCTTAATTGTGTTGGACTATCAAGTGAAATTCATAATAAAGTTATTTGCCAAAAGTTTAAAAAGTTAGAGGACTATGGAAGCCTTTGCAAGGTGCCATCGTCTTTACAAAAAGAGAGAGACGAACTGAGATCTCAGGCCTTCTGTTTATATGTGTTGCAACCAGACTACTTTTAAGTGCCCTAGTCTGCCTGACTGACTGTGTTTTTATTGCTGTCCAGAGCGTGCTAACTGGTTGTTTGTGATCGAGAGGGAACGCAGTGTGCATGCACGCATCTAACACACACATTCAGCAACCTGCATGCCTTCTCTGTCATCATATGGAAGGCAGACTGGGTCTGATCTCACCTTCAACTACCCCCTCCTCACTCCCCGCCCTCCCCGCATGCAGTGTGATGACCGACAAAAACCTGCTTCCTGTCATTTTTGCCCTGCTTTCGGACTGTAAAAAAAGAACAAGAGAGCGACGACTATACCAGGAATTGCACATAAACACCCTAACAGATTCCTCCATGTTTCCCTGTCAGAATTAAAGCAGTCAAAAGTTCATATCCGTCCAGACCTGCTGCAGTCCAGCAGAGCAGGTAACTGAAGGGGTTACAGGTGACCCCTCCTGCACACGGAGCGGCTGTGCAAACAAATAAGCCGGCATTTCTGCTTTGCTTTGCTTTGCTGTGCCATGTGGGGGGAAAAAAAGCTAAAAGCCCAAGGGTTTTCCTCAAGAGAAAAACACGGGGCCTGGACGAGCCTCAGGGGCCCAACTACTGCTTCTGCACAGTCCAGACGAGCTCATTTAGACCAGCTCCCAGTCCAGTCTCATGGAAACACTACCCTAAATGCAGACCAGCAATAAAACATAAACATACTTGTTGATTAATCTCTGAAACCTTCAAGGGTTTATTGTATAGTACTGAAAGCTAATTCTTCGTGACCACATTAAAATAAACATCTATAAAGTCTTGCTTGTATGATATTAGATATATACATATATATTGTTCAATGTGGAGCTGAATTTGAAATGTAAACATCAAGTCCTGTCATGCCGTTGAAAAATTTGTCATTTTGGACTTACTCCAGTTTTGAATAGCTCATTTATTAGCATCAAGAATCTAGAATTCCCACAATTCATGTGTGTGAGGACAGGAAACGTTCTTTTTGCAGTTATGTTTTTTTCTTTTTTTTTTTTTTTTATTTCAAAAGAATAGTGGAATAACACTTAAATAGTTGTGAAATACGCATTAGGTGAAATATTAAGTAAGTCATACTATTAGTTTTCCTTTCAGTTTCAACCGTGCAGCATCCTGAGGTGAGTCAAGCGTTAGGATAGTTTAGCTTTAAATTAAAATAGACATTATTGGATTTTTGCAGCAAAATGAGTCACGTTTGCATTGATTCTGTTGCAGTGGTGCACATGTACAGTAGAAAGTTTTAGGATTACCAAGAAATGTTATCATGTCTTCCTAAACCAGTGAATTGAAAGATTGATGTGCAACAGTGATGTACAGGTGGTACATTTGAGTGACCTTGCTGTGTTTTGTTTGCACTTTAGAATACTCTCGTTGTGGAGATCCCACCCTACAGGAACCAGAGAATATCCAGTCCTGTGCAAGTCAACTTCTACGTCTGCAACGGCAAGAGGAAGAGGAGCCAGTACCAGCGCTTCACCTACGTGCCTGCAAACGGTAATCCTCAGCCTGATCTTCTTTAAGACACGCAGGCATGCTTCTTGACATCTATAATCTGTAGTTTGCCTTCAACTGTCGACATGCCACAAGGGATTTGTAGCCTGCTCTTGTCGGGTGTCTTTGACATCCTGGCTGGGAACAGTAAGCTTGAGCCTTTGAAAGAGAGCAGAAGATGGGACGGGGTGTTTATGCAGTAGTGGTGCGGCGTTCCGCAGCTGTGAGGTAGACCCGCTGAGTGACAGAACCTACAAGTGCTGTCAGTAATCGAGTGTGTAGTTGACTCGACCTCCCGGGGACCTGCCTTTTACACCCCTGCCTCACACAATGAACCCATGGTTCCCCAACAAAGGAATGACGTTGCACATGAAAACACGCGCACAAACAAACTGCCACTCATGAAAGGTTTGTGATATAGTGTGAAACAGGCGTCAGCAGCTTTCATGATGGAATTCTCAGAATGACACAACTAAGCTTCAGTCAAGAAAATGGGTTAAAAAAAAATGTGCTTCAGGCTCCGGGTTTTTACTAGAAATCTTCTCCTTGCGTATATGCAGACAAGGGCGATGACGGCTATGTTAGACCTGCATCCACATTGTGATTACCAGAGGAATCCATTAGATCCCCAACCCTGATATCTTATTTTCATTGATTGGCGCTTAATGGATCCAGAGCCTCTGAGATAGTGTGCAGCTTGTTTTAGGTCCAGAGCTGTTAATAAGATGTGACATTTACATCATCAGCAGATATTTGATGGGCACAGGAGACAAGCACACGAGAATAGATTCCTCAGGAAACGTAGAATATTCCGGTTTGGAGATCATAAACAGATTGATAAAGATAAATAGCTCAAACTAGAGACAGTTTTCAAATTTTTGCACCAATAAACATCAAAATGGTGTGGCGTGTATTTATATTTGGCCCTGCCTGTTGGTGTGAGCATTTATAGCATCGTTTCTTCATATATTGTGATAATTTTTATGATGATTTTCATTTGTTTATTTTTTGATAAATGCCATTTATTAACTGGCATTAACTGTTAATAAATGCCTTTATTTTCCATTCGTATCGTCAGGATTGTTATTTTTGCTATTTTCTCCTCTGTGTTCAAAGAAAGTGTCAATAATTATTAATACATTCGAAAATATGATTAACCGCACTTTTATGTGCAAGTTTAACCAATCACACTTCTTTATGCAACTGGTGTCTCCCCAAAAAATTATAATATTACAAATGGGAATGTTTTCTAAGAGCCATAATTGATTCCATTGAATTTCATTTAGGAATATCAGAGTAATAGGGGGCTTAAAATAAAGATTTCTCAAAAACTCTGGTAAACAATGTACGCTTTTCCTTTCATAACTACACGCTGCTTTGTGCCGTCACATCACACAAAATGTAACTGAAGTACACAAACGTTGTCACAAATGCCAGCGATTTTGCAGAGGCTGGTCGTGGTATCGACGAGCGCCATAGACAGAGGGCCCAGGCAGACACAAAGAGAACATTGCGAGGCTCCTTCACTGATCCATTTTTTTTTTTGTGCACAAACACAACACTTATTAAAAGATGACTCGTGGTCGCCCTTTTGCTGCCAAGTAAACCACAAACACGCTGTGGACCACACAAGAAGAGCAAGTACCTTCTCAAAGATGCATAATTAAGCCACAGCAGTCAGAGCCAAAGAAACAGTGAACCTCAAATTCGATTTAGACTTTGGCCACTGTTTTGTAGTCCTACTTCATAATGAAAAAAAGGGGGGAAAAAAACTGCCTATTCTTAAAAGTAAAGAAATGAATAAATAAATGTATCAAGCCCAATAGCACTCAATAGCTGATTTGATATTGCCTTACTGCTGAAACTGAAATATTTTTGAGATCACTCAACTACAGACTCCCCCTCAAATAAACACTTAAACCATGGATGTGCAATTTAAAGTAATGCTGCATAAAGGTCATAATCAGCTTAAAGAGACCCTTTGTAGTGCTGATGACTGTAAGAGTTTCAATACAGCTACACTGAAAGAGGAAATCCGAGTGAAGCTCTTTGCTTTTGAGGGTTTCAGTATGTGCTTGTGTGTCAACAGTGAGTAAAACGAGCGACGTTGCGGCAAGGTACTCGGGGTGGGCTGGGGAAGGGAAGACACCCACACATTCACGCAATCGCACACACAAACATTTGTCAACACTTTTCGCTCGCTTGTATGAAAAGAGTCTTCCGGCCCATGGTCCCACTTCAAGCACAGTTGTGGTCAGTGACGTTGTTGGGAGAGAACATTTCTTTCACACTCTGGTGTCTGTTCTGCTATAAAAAGGCGAGCCCAAGCCTTAAAATAGACCCACTTGTTTGAAACAGCGGAAGGATGGAGCTAACACTCTCGGGGCCCAGATGCTGAAAACCGCCTTTATTTTCCATTCAGATCATGTGACCACTTGTTATTCTTTGACGCTAATGAAAACGCTATCAGCAGCCACTGCTTTCAAACAGCTTAACACACTGAGAAAACACAGGAAAAAAGAAATGGATGGTTTAGCGTGTCTGCTGACACATGGTGCTTCAGTAGAGCACATTGCTCAAGACATGTCAGCAGATTTTATCAGCCTCACATTGCTTGTTGCTGCCTGTATAGTGAAGTGGTAGCGTCAGGAGTGCATCATAAAAACAATCCTTTTCGTGTTGCAGTCTGACAGAAACAGAAAAACCTTACACTTCCTCCGCAGGATCATGTATTTGCCACGCATTTCAATTCTGCAGGAAGAGTTTCTGCTCTAGGTACAGTAAAAAATGGTGTCGCACCATCATCCTCCTTCACATGTGAACAGAATAGAAACTTTCTCATTGTAACAATGGAACATTGTAGAACTGAATTTGAATGTAATTCTCCAGATAAAAACAATGTCTCTCTTAAAAAAAACCTGCACTTATCTCTTGATTAAAAAGTTGACTGAAAATTAAAACTGGCAAAAAAAAAACTACACTGTGATACTGGAGCAAATTCAACTTGATGTGACAAAAAATGCTGCACAGTGGGTATTCTGCTATGATCTATAGCTCACATTTGCTCTACTGCTATAGAACTGCCACAAGTGCTACTCAAATGTTGCCGTGACCACCTAATAATATAATGTTTACCTCACGCTACACTATGCAGGTGCTCGGGCAGTGCCGATGAAGATCCTCTCATTCAGAATGTCAAATGACATTACGCATGAGCAGACGACACCCAAATTATTTTGTGATCAAATCAGTTATTATTTGACAATTTAGTGCTGTTTATAGGCTGTGTATAGATAAAAACTAGAAGGCAATGTCACAGTGAAACACAGATACGTTGTTCTGGCTCAGTAGATCCCAATACATACAGACACTAGTCAAAACACTTTTGCATCAAAAGTGTCATACATACTTCATAAATGTAGGACTTTTTTTTTTTCAAACGCATATCATTTCTAAGCATTTAGAGACATTTTTATATATTCCAATGTACATAGCAAGATGGAAAACATAACGACAAGCTGTATATTAATAGACAAATGCATGCGACAGTGAAAATGTGCCTTTCTTTTGCATAACTGGAATCTTTCACCGATTCAAAAAGACATTTTCAGTTTTTATATGCCATCAGCTGCATTTGGAGTCAAGCCTGCGTGTTTGTCCATGATGCTAGGAGGTCCGTGTAACTGCCCTTGTCTGACTTCTGCAGTGAGACTGGCTTTTCCAAGAACCCTTCCAATCATTGTTACATGAGCAGCGATGTGACGTGGTGCTCTTCAAATAAGAAACAGTTTTCACCAACCACATTAAACAACAAATGCCAGAAACATGCTGGCAACAACTGTTGCTTGGACAAAGAGCTTCTCGGAACCCCTTTATTTTTACAGGCCATTTGGAGATTCCTCTAAAATATCAAGTTCTATTCTTAACGTTGCTCTCCACCCCATTTCTTTGTGGCTGGAGTTTGGGAGAAGACTGCCGCAGCCATGTTCTGTTACACACAGACATACACACACATGGGAAGAGTTTCTGAACCACACGTTGTTCTTCTTTATAAGTATTTGTCGAGTTATGGTTTTCCAAAATGTGCACAAGGACATAGCTGTTTCAATCATTTCTTCTGTGCTAAGTTTTATGAAACCCACATACCTTATTCTAACAAGCAGAGTATGTTTGGTGACCAGATTGCGTCTCACCAGGACACAGTGCACCAGGTACCTTTGAGTTAAACTACCACCTGTTCCACTACCAATGTTATTGCAGATCTTTACCCCAAAATAAATCATTTTTGCTGCATAGCAGCGCTGTAACTGCAATTGCAATAGTTTTAAAAGACAAACCACTATTAAGGAATCAAATATCTACATGTTTGCTTACCTTATTCCATTTTATTTTTCAAATTAAAAAGCGCTCTGTAAAGCTACAAGTGCACAGCTAATGAGTTTAATGCAAGCAGACAGCAGAGTTAACTACTGGGGAAGAAGAGAAAATTGCAGAGCATTATTGTCTTCAAGCTGTAACACACTGGTTTGGAGGAAATACGCTCGTTGCCAAAAAACTTTCTGCACCCAAATTGAGTGTTGCACATTAAATGAAACAGCAGGTGTTGAGAAGTCAAATATTTCTGTTGATCCTGAGAATGAAGTTTGGAAGTACCAGTTGTCTGGGATAGCATATCCCTTCAGGCCTTCTGAAAAGTCTAAAAAGCCCTGGATCTGAGTCGAAGTCATAGGTTATCCAACATGTTAGATTGGCGAAATTAAGCACAGGCCGGTTGGCAATGGAAGGATTTCAAGATGACACTTTGTCCTCCATCAGAATATGTGTTGGCTTTATCTTGTTGAAAAAAATACTCTTTGCCACTTAGGCTGGTGAAACTACGTGGTCGCAGGTTGTCACTAGTGAAGCCCTATCCTGTCAGGATCCCTAATATCAGACCGTACTGAATTTCATATGTGGATGGGATTTAGCCATTCCAACAATGAATGGCTAAATTAATTGGTGGAAAATTCCATCAATGAAGTTTCCAAAACCTGTGGTTACGGGACCATTCAGAGTGCAGCCACTCTAGTGGTAGTGACTGGTTGCTGAACCTGTTGTCTTATGATTCCAGACATTTTGTGAAACTTCACAAGCAGTTCTAAGGGTTTTAGTACTTGGGTCGTTATAGAAGGTGCTGATATTATGAGGTTATTCAATGCTTGACAACCAAGTCAACCACTCTGTGTTACTGCGGCCTTTCTTATAAAACCAGAACCTTTGCAACGGGTGGATGCCCAGTGGTTCCAACATCCTGTCACTGTCGAATCGTATGGCTCTACATTTCAACACTCCGACTTCAAGCAAACCAAAATGCAACTTCTACTCAACTTCGAACAATAAAAACTCTAACCACTGCCTTATAACACTCAACTTGTGATCCCAGTACTTATGTCAGCTGAAGTTTGTCTAAATGCCCTTTCGAGATGTCCCGCTTTATCATTGTAATAATATACAGACCTATTGCTGGTCTGGATGTGTACCAAATTAAATTCAACCTGAACCATGTTGTCTGGGTGCCTGGCTGTTTTTGTTGATGAGCGCAGTTGCCAGCTGTCTGGCAACTTTCCTATTGTGTGGTGAAATAGGACATTTTTTTCTCATTGGAAAGGAAATTCAGATAATTCAGGGGGAAGAAAATGTTATTTGTGTCTGCTGCAATGGAAGAAAAAAAAAACTATCTATATTGAATAAACTTTTTATTCGTGAAGTTAGTTTTCTCTCATAAATTCTCCTTAACTGGAAGGGCAGAATGTACTGCATTTCAGTGTTGGAACCTCAGGATTATGTTGTTGATTTGAAAAATCGCTTGTTTTTGTTCCTACTTAACCAAATGGAAACGACTGTTGTCAGGCTCTGTCAAACTTTTTTAACGTCACAACTCGTACTAAACAGGATTTTAAGTCGTCATGAGATCAAATTTGCATTAATAACCAATGGTCTGATTTGGTGAAGCTAAATTTAAAAAAAAAAAACTTTATGGTTTCCACTTGACATCATTGACATGGTTTTATGGCAATCTGGTATCCATTTAAACTAAGAAATGGCAGAGAAGTGAAAGGCTTGGATGTAGTGTGACCATGTGACTTATTTGTTACTCCCCAGGCTGTGGAGAGGAGGCGTGTGCATCACGGGACGTGCCTTACGACGCTCCCCAACACACCAAAGCCTGGTCCCTTGGCTTTTAAAACTCAGAGAGCTGACGTAAATGTGTTCCCTCCTGCGTTATCACTCATCACCCCAGAGGCTAGATGCGCGATTAGTGTCTTTTCAAATCCAGTCGAAAAGAAAAAAAAAAACATAAAATATAACACGGTGAAAAACAGTCCGCGTGTCACGTGACAGACCGACGCTTCATTTGCACCTTTACTTGCTACTACCACTCATACACTCTGCTGTTTACAATCTCACGCACTGAAAACAGACACTCTATTCATAGTGAAAACTCCATGCCTCTGAGTAAATGTCACTTGGAGCAAGCATAGCCAGAAACTTTTAACGGCTGGCACCACACCCATTAATATGTTTCAACAATGTGCAGGAATAGAAACAGAATGTCCATTGTGACTCTGAAGACTTTGTTATACTTTAGGGTATCTTAACACCAGCCAATTAGTTTTGGCCTGGCACAGTTTGTGATTACGTACTTTTGTAATAACTCGGCAAAAAGCCCATTAATGCGGACATCATTCCATCTTTTTTTTTTTTGGTTCCGTTTTAGACAACAAAACCGTAACAGTGCAGTGGAAGCACCTGATACCTGTCACTCAAGAAGCGCTCTCAGGAAGTAACGCAGACTGGCTGCATTGGATAAGAAATTTGAAGAGAGAAGGCAGGATGATCAAATGGGGGGGGTCACAGCACTCTCCTGCATTAGCTGAGGTCTGAAGCTCTCAAAACCACAGGCTCAGCTCTGCAACCTCTTATGCTGCTCAGGCAGTCTAATCAAAATCAAATCAACTTCGTTTTTTTTTCGCTCCCCGTCTATCTTTTTGGTCCTGAGAGAATCAATTACTTCCAGAGTGTGTGGAGGAAACCTGGGGGTCCTGGGCTCCTAGAGCAGCAGCGGCAGCAGCAGCGGTCCAGTGCTTTAAAGGACTTTTATTGGATATCAGAGTTGGAGGAGATTCCAAAGAAAATAGGTCTTACTCATTATTAGAGCCAGCTGTGGCTTTCCACACTGATGACTCATCCATTTTTCTTTCCCCCTGTTTTGCTACTTTTTCATGGTGTGGTAAGGATAGTGGTGGTGATGGGGGGAGAGGGGTGCGACGGGTGAGGGGTTTCTCCGTTAAAAGATACAGCCAAGTTCATGCCGAGCCTAAATCCACTGGTTGTTTGGTATTAGGGAGGATATTGTGGCCAAAACTGTATTTGCTCACAGTTATTATCCATGGACTCACTGCGCCACGTGGCTTCTTTTCACGTTGACTTTTTATTTCCTTTTATTTTTTTTAACATCTCCACTTTCTCTCTGCTCTTTCTTTCCAGTACCAATAATAAAAACCGAGCCCACTGATGAGTATGATTCTCTTGGGAGTGTCGGACTGTCTATGCATTCAAAGCCCTACTACGGCCAGCCCAGGCTGACGTCCATCATGCCTGTTGCTGAACCTGACCCCTGCCTGGTTGGTGGCTACCCTCCTTGCCCGCCCCGCCATGCCGCCATGCCACCGTCGTCTCCCAGCTCAAGCCCCACCCTGCACGATCTGTCCCCTGTTGCATACAACAAATGCCTCCCCAACAGCCCAACTCATGCCGCACCACCAGGCACCGTAGCGTCCCCCATTCAGGAGACCCCTTGCTGTCCAAGCCTTCCGCACCCGACGTCGCCAGATCACAACTCTTCTCTAGCGGTGCTCCACTCCCAGGGCAGCCCAGGTTCCCTTGGTTACCACCATTCCGTCTATCCCAACAGCAGTTCCTCATCATCCCCAGTGTCTCACCCTTCCACTCCTGGCGGGCAAGCGGAGACACCGTTTTTTCAAGCGTACAGCCCCAGCCAGGCAGAGGCTTCAGGCAGCTCAGCCCAGGCTGCAGGAAGTCCGCCCAGCCTGCTAGATGAAGACGCCACTCCGCCATCAATGGACATTACCATCAAGCAAGAGCCCCAGGAACTGGATCAGATGTATCTCGATGATGGTGAGTTACTGCAAAGTTACTCATTCTGACGAACTGAAACTGTTAGTGACATAATCAATGAAATAGGTGAATCTCGGGGTAAGTGTCTGGCTCAAACAAAGGAGTTCAAGCATCTTGGAATCTTTTGCACAAGTGGTGGTGGAACGGAATGGGGTAAATATGTCTCTTGTACATATGCCATAATGTGGATTCGGTATTGGTATGTTTACGCTCTGTTGCTCTCCTATGGTTGTGAGAAATGGATCATGACCAGAAGAATGAGATTCTGCTTACAAGCACCCAAAACAAGCATCCTCTGTAGGGTGGCTGGACTCGGCCTTAGCGACGGGGTCAGAAGCTCCATCATCCAGGTATATCTCAGAGAGTAAGCAGCTGAGATGGTTCAGACACCTGATCAAGATGTCTCATGGGTGACTTCACTTGAGACACATCACAGTGGGTGGAGACCAAAGGTCAGACTTGGAACATTTTTTCAGACTGCCCCAGGGCAACTATGGCTATTATCCAGTAGCTTGCCACCATCAGCGTGTGAATGGGTGAATGAATGATTGAATGTAATGTGATGCTCTTTGGTGTCCTCCAGACTTGATAAAGTGCTATACACGTGCCATTTACCATTTGGGGGCTAATATTTACCCTCTGGCATGTGAGTACCAAGGAATCCCATGAAAATGTTCCCTGGGTTTTCTCCCATTTGCTCCTACCTTTTGAGCTTATGTTGAATAAGTTGAAGACAATGGACGGACAACTAGATGTATTTAATGTTTTTTCCAATAAAACCTTATCTTAATGAGGCTAATAATCCTGCCATACATGACTGCTTATCTACAGCTCTTCACAGAAAGCCACACCCTGCTGCACCTCTTAGTATTTCCTGATGAAATGCTAGCGGCAGATTTGCGTCACGTTTGTTTAATTTTAGACCCTGCAGATTTATTTGCTTTTGGTGGAACGTTCGGCCCCAGCATCGTATCGGCTGCTTTGCTTCAAAACGCTGAACTGCCTTGATGGGATTTTGAAACAATCTGTCAAAACATCAGAGCACCAAGGTCAGCCGGGGTGCAGCAGAACAAAAACAGTGGCACACGCATAACGAGCCAAACTGTTGACACGACGACTAATGAAGGAAGCAAAACAATGGGTAGGGGCTTCCTGAACCAAACCGCAGTCCCCCCCTCCCTGAAATCCCCCCCCTTCATATTTCTGGGAGCGATGCCGAGGGGCGGAAGACAGAGGCTTTGTTTTCCCGTCGTTTTCTCCATGGAGTCGACAAAGTGTGACTGTCGTCATCAAGGGAGACTGTGGGGTCACTACTCTCCCTCTGGCAGAGAAACCAGTCACACCCATGGGACCATGTGGCTGGCTCTATTGCCTCCTGTGTCCATTTCATGTTAGGTCTCTCAGGTCAGCAACCTGTTATCTATGCTAACAGAAGCAGCACTTGTTGTTTTGATATACATTCATATATCACAATACTGGCACCCTGCCAGCCTAAGATATTAAATAAAATATGTCGTCTGTAAAGACACCTCCTCACTAAACTCAGGAACACCGCTTTTCCTGCGCACATTTTGTTAAGCGATCTGCTCTTGCCTACGATGTGTATATGGTTTTTTTGTGCACGCTTGTCCACTTTATCTGCTCCCCCACTCAGCCGCTCTGGGACCAAAGGGGTGATAGGCATGAGGGGACCAGGGGCGTGTTGCTGTAGGACTGTAATTGAGATGAAATTCAGCTCTCAGCACTTCTGTCGGCACTGATGAGTCCCTTCAGTCCACAGTTCATCAACAAACTATAAGGAGACGAGTCTGTTGTCTCTTGCTAAACTTTTCCTCCTTCCCCCTGTGCCTTGTTTTATTTTTGTGCCTCATTCAGATGAGTTCTTAGTAACACTAAAGTGTAACTTTCAGTTTAAATTTGTCCTCTGTGTGTTTACAGTGTACATACATCTTAATTTCAACATTACTGCATATTGATAAAATGAAGATACTTTGTTCTAGTTAGAGACTAGCAATCCCCCTAACAAATTTTTTAAAAAAAATCGTCACGCCTAAATGTTTTAGACTATCAATGACATTTGATATCAGCCAGAGACGAACTGGGTAAACACAAAATGTAATTTTCATGTAATAATTTCACTTGTCAATGTAAAAATTGCTGTTCAAACTAAATTGGCATGATGTGAAAAAGTAATAGTCTGAAACCTAAAAGCTAATTTTGTTACCCTTGGCAGTAACTGGGTCTCCACAGCTACTGATTTTTCAAACAAACGCTTGATGGCATTCATGTCATAGCATCTCAATAGGATCTGAGCTTTCACTAGACCACTAGTGAAAGGCGAACCTTTTTCTAAACAAACAGTTCAAGAAAAAAATAGTTCAACATACACTATGAGAAAAAGTGTCCAAATCTGATACCATCCAGTTAAATTTAGTTTGTGTCTTTATTCAGAATTGTAAATTATTTTCCCCTGTGAATATTTCTTTAAAAAGTTTATTTTTACCAAAAACATTTGAACTGAATTTTTGTCTTTTAGCAAATCCTTGCAGATGTTTATGAAATCCTCAGTTCACTTTGACAAAAAAAAAAACAACAACCATTAAAATTACATTTAAATAAACCTTTATGCCAACGATGAGCATGTGGAAACATCTGTGCAGCACTGTCAAAGGATGAACTTAAGCTAAATTTATCAAGCAGTCCTATTTCTAGTGAAGTCATGTAATTTTATTTTCCCTCCACACAAGTTCGTACTCTATCACTTTAGCAATCCTCCTCAAAGAACGGTGGCCAGATATATTCAGCTAGTGATTACAGCTGCATTAGCGACGCGCAGGAATGTGCTTCGATTGAACAAGGACTGCGAGGCAGCTCCTTGAAAACCTCAGCGAGCTGCCTTTTCGCATCACCTAATGTCTGAGCGAGCATCTGCGGTGAGCTGCTGGAGTCCCGGTAAGTGTGCGGTGGTAACAGCACACTGCCAAGGCATCTGCTGCTCGCAAGCCCTGGCCCCATCCCAAACCCCTTAAATGAGCCCTAAGCTAAAATAAATAAGATCGGAAGGCAGCTTGCAGGGCGCCCCGCTCCCTGTTCACACGCATTACCGCCCTATATTAGCGAGGCAGTGCTCCATTAGAGAAGCAAGACAGGCGGATGACCTCACCACAGTAGCGGTGATTTAACGCCAGCCGTGTGGAATAGCTCTCCTCCTTAGCAATCGGGAGGCCGGTGATTTGGAGTCTGCGGGAGCAAACTTGATCTTCCCCAAGAGTGGCGCACCACCCACGCTTGAGCGCGGAGGCCTCCGGCTCCCATCATCCAGAGGAAATGTGTCTCTCTGGCCAGGTCCAGATTTTACGCAGCCCCCGAGAAATCCCTCAAGTTATCAACAGTGAGCTACTGTACCGCAAGGACCTGGGTTAGTGTGCAGGGAGGTGTAAAGCCCCCAGACTGCCATACACTCTCCCTGTCATAAACTGTTAAAGTCTTCCCTGCTCTGCGATGGAGGCAGCATAAAGCAGGAGGTGATTATTCTCGTGCAGTGGAGTCGGGATGGGGGGAGCTAGAGGAAGATTCCTATTGGCAGTAGGCTTAAACATTTCGACTCAGTGGCATCTTGGCTCTCACCCGGCACAGTTTCGCTGCTCCTAGCTGGAGATATACTCACAGACCCGCATGGTTCAGTGGGTGGAAGCAGCAGAGGGTGAAACACCCGCTGAGCGAAGACTATGCCTGGTTGCATTGTTGACTCAACGTCGTAAACAACTCATGGTCAGGCTCACATAAAACCGATTTTTAGACATTGCATATTTACTCACACCCCACTATCTGTGTTTTACAAGGCACATGACTTGGAAGAGGGCAGACAAATGACATCACAGTACATGAGTACATGCGCTATTAACATTTGAGTTGCACTAATTAAGTCTAAAAAAAGAAAAGTTTAAGCATTTGCACATTTTCTTTAATCATTCTCAAGGCTGGTTCTGATGACTTCACCTTCCCCACATGTCTAAAACTGTACCCTGCTCATTCATGGACACGTGACACTTTCGCAACTATATATATTTAAGTATATACATATATACAGTCTTATTTCCTTTGAAAACAATCAGTCTTTCTCTTGTAAGATGGTTTCTGTTAGCATTAGGTGTTCTGCGGTGGGCAAGTGGGTGTGGAAGGAACAGAAACAGTGGCTACCTATTC
Source organism: Poeciliopsis gracilis (assembly GCA_911649635.1). Lineage (NCBI taxonomy): Eukaryota > Metazoa > Chordata > Actinopteri > Cyprinodontiformes > Poeciliidae > Poeciliopsis > Poeciliopsis gracilis. The sequence goes on from CAJVRI010000287.1 coordinate 6,169,425, forward strand.
TGGATGTTTGAGGCTTATGCCATTTGTCCTGTCTCATTAGCCGCTTTGGCAAAGGGTGATGTCATGAAAAGCGGCTAAAAGCAGCAGACAGCAAAGGAACTTGGACTAATCAGGGAGCTAGATTTCTACCAGCTGCCTCTCGGAGAAACAGAGGGCCCTTATTCCCCAAAATAAGACAAACACAAAGCACAATGCAGCCTCTGCTGACTTTTTTGACATTTGACATATGTGCTGCGATTGCTTCATGTTGCACTGTCGTTTTCCTTGTGATTGTTTCCTGTTAAATTCAGAGGCGGTGCGTTTAAACAAAGAAAAGAAGAGAAAAAAACAACTACTGCGAGGGTTGTTTTCTCAAACTGGAAGCAATATTGTCAGTTCCTCCTTTCCTCTTTCCTTCCTCCCAACAACAACAACAAAGTAAGGATTCTGACTTTCTTGAAAACCTCCACTCGGCTCTGACGCTTCCGAGGGCAACTCGAGGCATTCCTCGTGGAAACTTTTACACACTCTGGCACGTTGCCCAGACCCCAGGACTCCGCAAAACCCCCTAATGATGATTGAAAGCGCATCCACACCATGCTGAAAAACATGCTGAGTAGCTAACATTGGAGAGTGCCGCCAGGCAGGGTCGGAGGGGAGCGGGGGGCAGAGGAATGAGAGGATTTTTGGGTAAAGGGTGTTCATTAGAGAGGAGCTTAAAGTGTCTAATGGGGCTTAGGCAAGGAAGGACTGCTCCTGGATGCATAGGTGGTGTGCGTCTCTCTCTCTCTCTCTCTCTCTCTCTCTCTCTCGTTTTAAGACGGTATGGTCAGCTCGATGCAGAAGCACTGAAAAGGACAGCGTGCTTTCAGTCCACTCAACCTCTGAACCCTAGCCTTTAGGGAGCAGGTCAAGGTCCGACTAATAGTGTTGAGAAAGAGAGGCTGTCTTGTGGTTAAGTGCAATGCCTAGAACATAGTCTCCTTCCACATGTAGACATATTGACAGGTACAAGAAAAAAACCGTGATGGCTTCTTTATTATTTATGACTTCAGGCAGGATGTGGATATTTTACTGTTGTTGTTATTGCTGCCTTCTCATATTAGGAATCCGCTTTCCTGGCAGCACGTCTCGCGGAGACGTATAAGTAAAAGTTTGAGCTTCTTGAAGAAGTTTTATAGCCAGGGGAAGAATTAATTGGTAGGTGCACTCGCGTGTTCGCCTTTGAGAGTCATTGACTGCCAACAATATAGAAGAACAACTATACTTTGGGGATTGGCAATAGATTTGATTCAATTTCCTCTCATTGAGATTAAAAACCATTACTCCTTCTGTGCGAATTGAGCAGCTTTGGCCTCTTATTGCCCATTATCCAGTTCTACAGACTTCGCTGTGCACTTGAAGTGGTGAAGCTAGGTATTCAACATGCAGATCAATGCAGATATTGTGATGGTATTTGCGCAAAAAAATGATTAGCTTATAATATTTCAGACACCCAGCGCTTTCTTTCTTTGATCGTCCAAAACTTAATTGTTGTCAGGTACCGAGGGAGATCAAGATCATTACCTTCCTACAGAGAGAGAGAGAAAAAAAAATCTTTGTACAACTTAAAAGCTCTCAGTTGGGAAACATTCCCATAAAGCGAGTATCAGTGTGGTTTAAAACAATATTCACTTGCAATATAAAGGCTAGATGATGCAGCTGAAGTACATTAATGGAACCAAGAGATTACGTGATGTCTTCACATTAGAGGAGAAATACCTTTGCTGTTTTGCGGAAGTCCTCTGAATTACCTTAGCACACTCTGTTTCCTTTTACAAATCCTGTCTCTCGGTCCCCTGGCTGAACATAAGAGCCTCTAAGGTTCTGGTTCTGATCAGAGCTTTCTGTAACATATTCGAAAATCCACGCAATTATTGACAGCGTTGCCTCAAATTGCTTGCAGTTTAGCAGCTAATCAGATTTTGTAGTTAGAAACAGCACTAGCATTCAGGGGGCGAAAGGAGTCTGTGTCTTTAACTTTTAGAGCTTTGTAACAACCATTTGGAACATTGTTGGTTTTAAATCGTTTAGCACCATGAATCTGTAAAAATTAGATTCATTCATTTTGGCAGGTTGATTCTTTTTTTTTCTCCTTCTTCTTCTTTCTTTATTCATGCGTGTGTCTGCACACCGAAGGTCTTGGCGGCTCAGCCAGGAGATCTGGTCTGGTTTCAGTCGCTCCGTCATAATATCCACAGTCACTGTGAAAGAATGCGTCTGCTGAAATGCTGCCGTGAGATTATCTAAACAAATTGGGTTTCATTTGTGTCTGGGGTCCACACACGGAGACACTTAGATGAGAGACTTTGAATTGGGTCTTAAATGGGGCTGGTATCGCCAAATAGCCACTAAAAGTATGAAGGAGAATTGCCATGCAGATACTTCTTTTTTTTTTTCTTTCTTTTCTTCCAGTGATCTTGAAAAGACGCTTCAAAAGTACAAAAATGAACTTGAATATAAAACTCAACTGGCACATTTTTGAGACTTCATTTAAACTCTGTGACTGCTGCCTCGTCATATATAATGTTTGTCTGATAGTTTCTCCTGACGCAGCCGTTTAGAGGCTCGGTTTATGTGGCTCACATTCTGAGGTTTGGGAGACACGCGTTGAAAAGCCACCAAGCCGCATGGATCACAGAGGGTCAGGACTAAAACACGGCCTGCGGCTTGGCCGGGGGCTTCCTCTGTATATCTGTGATCATGGAGTTACCTCGTCATTCCAGACGCTCTCATTACTGAATCACATTATGACAAATGTCAACGGGACAGGCTGCTCTGACAAAATGATCTGATCTTTCTTCCAAGCAGAAGGCAGTGACGTAATTGTTGGCTTTTATCTTTCTGCTTTTAGTTGTTTATCTTACTTTATTTTTACATCCAGGCATGTGGCTGGATGTCAATCACGATTTCCGCAGCTAGCTAGCATCAGAGAGATAGATAGCCTTACACAGTCACTCAATCTGCAACACAAAATAAATCACAAATACATACAGACCAACATGGCATTCCTTCAAATACACAACATCTATGTTACATATGTAGCAGCTTAGTAGCTTGTGGAACGAATGAGAATTTTGCGTCAGTGGATCGGTTTTGTAAATCATAATTTTGTTTGCCTTGTTGACCACCCACTCCACGTCATGACAATTTACAGTCCGTGTTTTGCAATTCATGACAATTTACTCGCTGTTGTCACCGTTTACCTGGGAGCATTTTTTTCTGGGCCGCAGACGCATTTCTGACCCCCCAGCAGCAGATGATGCAAAAGGTTAAAGCACTTTCAATAAAAGCACAATAAAACACATGAAGAATCTTGCCATCAATGTTAAACGACAACAACTTCTTTAAAAAGTACAGATGTTGTTCAGTCTTCGTAGTGATGAGTTCATTGTCGGTAGAAGTTGTGCAGGAGGATTGGCTTTTTCTAAACTCTATGGATATTTCTTTGGAGCTTTCTCAGGGTTAACTGGAGATAATAAACCCTTGAACACATCCCAACTATCACATCTGGTTAGGGCCAGCATCATGGGTGAAGGTTGTCGGAGGAAATCCTGGAAAGACTGGCAAGCCCACACCTTTCAGATTTTACACTAGTAGAAATAAAAATGAAAACCGTGTATCATTTTTCTTCTTCTTCCCCACTTATAAAATCCCACAAAAATATATTAAAGTGGTGGTTGTGCTGTCATAAAAAGTGGGGTGAATACTTTTGCGAAGGCACTCTATGGAAAAGTCTTGCAGTAAAACACAAAATAAGCACAGTCATTTTAATAAATCGAAGGTTTCACAGAGGGGCCTGGAGGGGGGCAAGATTAGTATTTTTTCCTCATGAAGTGTCCAAAAACATGGACACCAAAAGCAGTTGTATTAGTCAAATGTGGTAAACGGAGGCGAGTCTCTATTAGAACGCGGTAACCGTGCCGAGGTTCTTGTTTCTAGCTGTTGTCTTTACAACGTATAAAAATACCTGCGGCATCTGTAAACAGGAGCAGGTCTCCGTCCCAGACCGCTTAATAACAGCTCCCCATATGAAATTTGTTAGCCCAGTGAAACAGTATCCTGCAGCGACGGATGTCAACATAGAGGTCTGGTCCAGCTTGCGTGGATGGGGGAAGCCGGCGGGTCTTGGAGCTATTGGCAGAGCTCACCCTCTGCTCAGTACACAAAATACCCCGGAAAATAGAAGGTGGGCGGGGGAGAACGAGAGAGAGGGGCTGTTGAGATGGAAAGTGTAAGTGAGTGAAATAAAAACTCTGGAGCAGTGAAAGTAGAATCAGTCACAAGAAGTAAAAAGTACCTGTTTTCGCGTTGACGCTACCCTACTGATTTTTCCATGGAGGTCAACGGTAAAAGTAACGAAAGAAAAAGAAAAAGTAGGCCACCAAAATAGGGATGGGTTTATGACCTTTAGCCAAAGGACGTCTGTTTTTCTGACTATCTGGTGAGACTAAAGTGGAACGATACCCAAAGGCCTCAAGATGTGTTTCAAAGTTTTTTTTATATAAATTTGAGGGTCAGAAGACTCTCATTCTTTCCTCACATCCAGGAATTTTCAGCGAGCATGAGCAGAAACAGGTCGGCCATAGAAATAAAGGAGACAGAGACGCAGACAGGCTAAGAAGAGAAGAGGGGAAAATCTGAGGTGGAAGAAAGTTGCATACAATCGTGATTTTCCCTGGCAGCCTTTAGCACTGCAAATGTGCTTCTTTACCTCTTTCTCTCTCCCCACACACACACACTCACACAGAAACCCACAGACCCTACGTGCTTCTTCCTCAGCTGAATCTGCTAAAACCAAAACGGTAAAAGTCAAAGAAAGAAAAACACTGCCAAAGTTAAAGATCACGTTTTCTTCCTCTCCCACCAGCGGCCACTTGCAGCGCCGAGACTTACCGAGCAGTGGGTGAACAGGTACGTTAGGAGAGGGAATGCACATAACCGCTGAACTGTAAGTGTCCTACTGTCGACATATGACCCATGGCCAGAATAAACTTCAACCGGTCCCCCGACTCTCTGATTGCACTCAGCTGAGCTCAGATTTGCCCGGGGCAACATGCTATCAAAAAAGGGGAAAGAGCTTTTTATGAGGTATCCTAAAATTAAAGGAGACGTTCCACAGAAACTGCAGCAACATAAAGCTACAAACACTTCAGCAAATTTAAAAAAATAAAAAAAAATTACCTTCCAACTCCTTATTTAGGAGAGAAAACAAAAAGTATTTTTGATGTATACATATATATTATGTCGTTGACCTACTCATGCTTTTTGAGTTACTGTCCATGAAAATATAATGATATTTAACTGGATAAATATTTATTTATGCAGCTCCATTTCCATTGTAAATCTAGGAATGACATCTAACAACTGAACCACGTGCTGCATGCAAGTTACGGCCGGATGATAAATCCATAACACATAATGCAATAGAGCTTTGGAACCAACGTCTCTGCGTGTGACGTTTACGTCACTCGGCGCCATCTTTAAAGGCCTCAGACCAAAACAAACGTTATTCCGGTGTTTTCATTGTTACCCACCGCAGTGAAGTTGTTTTCAAGTTGGATATTGGATATCCGCGCTCCGCGGAGTTAGGGGCGTTTAGCTCAAGGTTGATCCGATTTATGAATCCTAATTCCAGCCAGCTGTTCTCTACCGCTGCCTCCTCAACGCTCGGCGGTTCACATAGGGACCGTCCATTTCCGAACCAAACACTCCTGTAAATAAATGCCTCACCTTGTGAACAACTGATACAAAGAAGTAGTAATTCGTGCTATTACAAGAGACACACTATCCTCTATGAAATTTTTTAGTCATTTTCAATATTTCAAATAACTTAAATATTATGTTTTCTTCAACAGCTTCCAAATCATGACCCATTAACTCAAAATCAGTTTGAAGTTATTCTTCTTGTATAGATGAAGCACACTCATCTTTATCACAGTTTGACCCCTTTTTTATTTTTCAACTAATTTTATTTTTAACAAATATTTTTTTTAAAAATCTTCATAAAATGCATTACCTCAGATGATCATCACATTTGCTACCTGTAATGTTCAATTATATAAAATTCTAGGACAGGATCTATTTTATTTCATGTACCTGAAATATGTTAAATACAACAAAGTGTTTAATTACACATTAAATGTTTGAAGATGGGCTCTTATATCTGGTTTAATTGTTTACATTAAATGTTTACTGCAAAATGTCTGATTATATATTTGTTTACTTCAATCACACACGACCACACAATAATCATTGGTAACGGCAATCATTGATATTCGGACCATGTAGGGTCGACACTCAACGCCTCATTTCTCATTTATATATTTTATAGTGATTTAAATGAATTCAGCAATGCAAATAAAAATACAAATTAGCACAACTCCTGCAATAAATGTGAAATTTATTCCAATAGTGTTTTACTAAAATTGTATAGGTTTATACCTATTAATAAGGACAACTTTTGGGATATGTAAGTAACCCGTTTGTCTGGTATTGATTGATTATAATTGATCAGAAGACATTAGTTAATAATTTATCAACACTTCCTGGATAGGCTCCCGGCAGACAGTGTTGTTGTTGATTTAAATCTGGATTCTATTACGACGTATGCTTGTCTGGGGCCGTTTAAATGTACTGGACCTAGAGCCAGGTCCAAACGCCATGTAAGAAAAATGTCTAATGCATTCTGAACTGGAGTAGCAGAGCTCCTTTTCTGTGAAAGTACACACACACGGCAGGTTCGCCTCCTGAGCTACGCTATCCGCTAAGTCTCTGGGATTTGTAACAGCATGAACAAAAGGCAGGTGAAAACCTGATCCCATGATTTACAGTTGGCAGAAAGCATCGCCGTCTCACCTGCTGTCTCTTTCTTCACCCCTGACTCAGTCAGTCTGGAACTGCACAGAGTCCAGATGCAGGTTCTGCAGCTCTGGCTCTCTGTGGAAATCCAGGCGAGGGCGAACACGTTGGAGAGGAAGATAAGTGGCCTCCCTCCACATCCTTTCCTCATGTGTGTGAAGAAGTCTGACGATGTGCCTTGAGAAGACCCTCTCCTCTGTGTTTTTGAGTCCCGGCAGAGTCTGAGGATTTAAAGCTGCAGACCATTCTCTCGGGGTCAACAAAACCAGGAGTTTATCTGATGGTTCCTGGCTTCGGCGTGGCGTTGGAGCGCTGCAGGGAAAACGAAGAGAACATGTTCTTATTTAGTGACGTCTTCTTTCCTCTTTAGAGTCTTTTTTGACATTAGGTTACATTTGACTTTGAACGTATCATGCAGCCGCCCACACTGCAGCATGACAGCCGAGGAAGTGAGGTTAGCAGTTTAGTTCAGAAGACCTGCTCTTAAGGTTTGTTCAAATGACTTCTGTTTAAATTAAGGTTTGTGAAAAGAAACAAACAAAAAAAAAAGGTTTTGGCTGCCCATATCTGTGGCAGGAAAATTAATAAAAGTAAGAAAATCAGAACTAACCCTTACACATTCAGATTTTTCAGTTTTTTGGGAGGGAAAATTATCTTGCAGCCACAAGTGCCTTTTAGTCGCTAGTAGCTGCGGCTACTGTTGTTTTAGCATCAACAATAACAAAAAAAATAACATGCATGGGTATCCTGCAGATGACAGTGAGGGGCGTTTTCAGTTTTTCATGGATGCCAAAACAGAGGGGTTAACCAGAGGCCGTGACATGCTCCTTACTCTCACACATCATCAGCTGCAAAACACTAAAACAACAGGAAAGAGCCTCTCTGAGCACATCTCTGCATGATGGATTGTGAACAATAAAGCACAAACTGATGTAACCCCCTTTTTGGACGGACACAAAATCGCTTCACTTTGTAAAAATAAAGGACAGTAATTTAAGACAGGCAGCAGTTGATTTAGAGCTCCACGCTACTTGTGCAGTAGTAAATTGTGTTCTGTACAGGTGCACAGCCAGATTTCAACCAAATGACCGCAACCTACTGCATTATGATTGCTTCAGTATGTTTTTTGTTTTTTTTTACACTGTGTGCAGATTTCCAAACTAGTAAAATCTCGAGCTGTCTAAATCAGCCTGCGTAGAAGCTCTCATAGTCCAGACTCCTTCGCTGCAGCTTTTATCAGATGGCTGAGTTATTTTACCATAAAGCCACCAGTAATGAGCCGTGCAAAGAGTTTTAATGTCTCCTTTCATATCTCAATCACAGAGATGTAGTGCGTTCGCCTCGGTTTGATGCTTTTTAATGGCCTTGTGTTTGTGTTACGCTTCATTGGTTGTGTGAAACTGAGCTTTTGTTTTCATCAAGTCGTCATCACGTGCACACAGAAGCTCTCGCGCTTCGAACTTCTGAGCGTGCTTTTGATAAACACTTTGATTGTCGAGCTCTGTTGTGGTATTCTTGCTCTCGTAGCTGCAAGAGCACAACTTAACCCAATCAGGCTGAACTGTACAAACTGGAAAATTCGACGCACAGATTTTCAGAGCAACATTTCAAACATCTGCAACACGTTAGGTGAATTTTCTTGCCAGTACGGTTCGCGTTGTGGGTACCGATCGCACAAATCTGTGAAATCCTCCCTGTACGCCGTGTCTGTCCTGCAAATATTTTCATTTGATTTTATTTATCTGAAACGCCGTTAGTTATCCGCTCTCCAACGACCGCACAATGAATTCAGAGGAGTCATTGTTAAGGGCACTGGAGATTGCCTTCCACGTAAACACCTCCCTCCCTTCATCCTCCCCAGAGACCGACCTCAAGCGCACACACCCGCGGCCTCCTGGGGCCCGGGAGGAAATGAGAGGAGGAGGAGGTGAAGAAGAGGGAAGTGTGGCAGGCCCACAAAGAGAGACAGACTGTGGAGTGATAGGGAGAGGTGGAACATACCACCTAAGATCAAAGGCAGCGCTTGTGCGCCAATGTAAGCTCATCAGTGGTGGGGCTTTCAGTAAAAGTTGTTTTCTTTATGGTCCTAATTTGGGATACCACTGTTTTACTGTTCTCGAGCCTTTCGAGAAAGTCTGGCTATGCTTAAAGGGAACAGGTGAGGCACACAATGAAACTCATAGGTGGTGCTATTTTGTTTGGCAACAGACCTGATTCATCTAAAAAGGCTTGGGAAACATCTTTGTAGTCTAGTATTTTAATCAAGTGTTGAGATTAATTGAGTTAAATTTCAAGTTATTCAGAAGGCTTTGCGTTTTGCTCCATTTCCATCGATTGTGGTTCTGATCACCAACTGGGGCGATCGACTGTTTTGAAAAATGACACATTATGATCCACAAATTGAAATGACTGATCAAACTCCTTCATGCCCAAATAACTTATCAGAGTCATATCCATACAACAGAATGAATATGAGGGGATTTTCGAGGACTGCTTTAAATCATTTGCCAAAGTTGCTACCAAAAGCTAATCAAGACAGGTACAAATTGGCAGTTTCCTCAGTTTCAGCCATTAAATCAACGTTCAGAAACAACAATCTTGCTGATTTCTGAAAAGTTTCAAGTGGCGGGTGAAGAGTCGTAGTGACTGCTTCCTAACCATTGATTTATGCAAGTAGTGATGACAGACAGCCTGTACCACAATTTGGCACCACAGAGTACTCACCACACGTTGGGTGTGTCCCAATTATTGGCATTAACATATAATTGACATGTTTGACTGAACTTTAGTCGTAGATTGATTCTTTAGTAGAGGTGATTTGTCATCCAGGTAAAAGCCAGTAGTGTTGATGTACAGTAGAAATATACAGCAGACAATTGTTCAAAGCTTTTTATTACGAGACATGAATAGTTGCTAAACCTGCTCCATTAAAGGTAGTTATTTACACACACTGCAGAACACGACAAAACATTTCCTTTTCCTGCTTCAGGTTTGGAATTGCCCTTTAAACCACACGACTCCTACAAAAATGTACTGAAATTTTGACCCGTTAAGCTGAGAGAACCAGGTCAGGTTTGTAGGTCAACCTTGTTTGTTCACACCTTTCTCTATTGGGCTTTATGATGGCCACTAAAAAACACTGACTTTGTAGTCGGTCTTTGTCCTTTTTGAAGACACTGTTGTGTCCAAGATTTTAACATCTGCGCAGATGTCTTTAGGTATTACAAAAATATTTTCTCAGGACATAATCTACTTTGTGAAGCACACCAGTCCCTCTTGCTGCTTCCTACATCACCGTTGGGATAGTCTTCAAGGTTCGAAATCTCACCCTTTTATCCTGTGAATGTAACATTGGCCAAACACTTTATTTTTACTTTCATCCTCTCAGGGCCATGTCTCCAGAAACTAAGGTATCTGTGCGTGAGTGAAAACCACAAACAGTTTTTTTGTTGTTTCTTTTGAAGTCACATCTCTTTCCTCTCTGAAGGGCCTTGTGGATACAGTTGATGCTAGTTTCACTGTTGGTAATCATTCTCTCTTACCAGCCTGAATCTACGCAAGGCCTTCATAATCTGCACTGTGATCGCTCATCTCTGGAACACATAACCCATCTCCTTTCTCAGTGTGTCTGTTTTTTATACTTCCGTATAATTGTTTGAAGAGATTCCTTCAGGCACCTGGAAAATGTACACAAGATGAGCCAGGCGTTTGGCTTGATAACTTGCCTGGTGTCGTCCTGTTTTGCCATGATGTCACACAAGGATGTAATTTGTTTAAGCTGTTGCCTTGGAGTCCATCCTTTAGGTGAGCCTCTAATTAATTCAAATGTTAGCTGTAAGGAGCTGAAAAATGATCTTTTCTCACCTCTCCTTCAGCTGCTGGTTAGTTGTTGACTCCATAAGAGAAACTTCATATTGAGCTATATCGAGCGACGATATTTCTCACCTACCATGCCACACATCACTCAGTGACTCTTTATTCACAAGTTTCAAATTGTGTTACCATTCTTTGCAGCGCTGCTAAAAGTCGACTGGCAGCCCCACGGTCCTGCCGCAGGTTGTTGTGATGCCTCATTTTTTTTTTTGAGATAGACCCACCTCGTCTTAAAACAAACTCCAGCTCTGCTGCCATTTTTTATTTTCTTAATCCACTCTGTCAGTTTTGAATCCCAGATGTTTCCATTTGGGAAAAGCCCGAGGCTTCACACTTTCAGTCTCGCTGCGCAGATGAAATATACTGTCTGCACATATCATCACATCATTAGGCCCAAAGGGAGCCCTGCTATGGATTAGAAGCTGTCGACCTGTGAGGCACAGATGAATTTATGAAGCACTTTATCAGCATGAAGAATGAGCGGAACGCTTTGTCTCCTTCCATTCGCGTTTATCTGTGGGAATAATGACCCCGTCGCCCTTCCGCTCCACTCGCCTCCTTTCAGCCACTCCGTCTTGATTGCCCTCGGCCGCCTCGCGCCGTTCTGTGCACGCACGTGTGCTCTGACCCCCCAGGTTGTTGCAGTCAACTGAAACCAACGAAACAACGAAAGCTGAGATTGAGAAAGCCTTTTTAAGTTAACCGAAATAAATAAAAATGCTAATTAATGGGGTAAAACTACAACCAACTGGAACAATGCGATGGATTTATAATATAAATCAAAACATCCTGAAATTATAGATACGATATCCTCCGTTTTCATCTTAATGAATCCGTTTGTAAGCCTTTTGAATTCGTTTTTCCTCCACAAAAGCAGTTTGTGTCGGCTGTTGGCAAATTACAGCACTTAGCGCTAGTCTGCAACAGTCTACAAAATGGCGACAGCAAAAGTTGTAAGGAAACTCCAGTCAGCCGGTCGTTCAGTAATAACTGAACACATTCTTTGAAAAAGACATCTTCTGTTGAGTATTCATTACCCAGTCGGTGTATACATAATCACTAAACTGTGGTGGCCCTGAAGTGCAAACCACATCAACAAATGACTAAACACAACAACAAATTGAAAACCACAACATATTCAAAAAACAACCACATCCACTATGCGCAACTACAGATTAAGAAAACACAATGACTTCTTTTCTTGTTGAGTTTCTTTGTGTGTAGTTGTGTTTAGTGATTTGTTGAAATGGACCACCATTTCAACAAACTTTCACCTTCTTGAAATCTACAGCTAAAACTGAACTAATGTATGAAAAAACTAAAACTACCACATTGACTAATAAAAACTATGCTAAAATTAAACAATATTTAATCCAGAATGACGAACCAAACACACCCCTAAAACTTAAGATAAAAAAAGTGACAACGAAATGAAACTAAGCTATTATAACCCTCGCTGACCTCTGACCCCTCCCTATTTTTTTTGACGCCGGTGGTTGCGAGCAGAAGATCAGTGACGCAGTCTGAGCCACTTGATCCGCGCGTGGGAGGCAGCAAATTGTCCATTAAGTGTTTGAGCAGAGGCCGAGCGAAGATTTGATATAGTGGGGGAAACAAAAGTAATATGTAGCCGGAAATTCAATTGTCTCTCTCTCCAGCAAGTTGCAGCTTTGCCTTCCCATCCAAATCAATTTCGCATGAAAGCCCAAGTTCTGATTAGGTTTGCCACCGGGTCCACCTCGCGGCCGGTCTCTGCGAGCGGGTGGTGTTTACGAGACAGAACTTGAGTGACTCAGATGAACTTCCTCGCGCTGCCGAAACTCTGATTGCCACAATAGAAGGAAGCCGTCTCCAATTTCTCACAGAGCTGATGCGGTGCATGCGAGCATAGGAAATATTTCCCTCTGCTTCATTGTGGAAGTCCTTGACCCCGAAAATGGCTGCAGTCAATACGTGTCGATGGAGCAAGAGGAGAACCAGGAAGACGCCCTTCTCTCCCTCCAGCATCAGGAGACCCCAACCAGGAACAGACATTGCTTGGCAGGAAGCCGCCGTTACAACTTCGAGGTCTGGGGTCGCGTTGTAGGTCGTCAGCTTGAGGAAGGCCTGAGTGGAGGCTGGGAGTGTGTGCCGGTCAGGACTCGTTCGACTGCTGGGTGGGGGGGGGATTGTGTTACGACAGCGCGGCTCTGAGGCCCACCGGGCTCTGCATCTTAAGACCACAGAGCATCCTCGGTTCTCTGAGGAAGCCCGGTTGTTATCGAACCCCAGTGCCCAGCGCCCGCCTCCGACAGTCCTAACTGAATCCCCAGTGCAGGTCAGGTTTACGCTGAGAGTAACTAAGTTGTAATGCTCTTACCTGCATTGCGGTATAATGAATGTGGAAGAAAACATCCCGTATGCTGGACATGTGCGTGTTTGGAATGTATTTCAATTTAACGTCTGGGAAGCCCGATTCAATAGCCTTTGGACCAAAATATGAACATCCTCTATTAAAACAGAGATATGCAACTCTAATTGAAATTCCTTGCCGTTATCTTTTGAAGTGCACTTCAGAAGTCATTATGGCAAAAGTTGAAGGCTCTTTCCTGGTTTGAATGCTGCTGAATAAATGTGGATGCTTCACTAAGTAGTACGGTATCAAAAATATTAAACTTCTTTAAAAACAATATGCAAAATTTAGATCTATTTTTGCTTTTTTGTGTTTTTGCAGCTAAATTTACTAGTAACTAAGATTTAAGAAAATATTTAACGCATTTATAGACGAGTCAATCAATCAATCAATCAATCAATCAATCACATTTTATTTGTATAGCACATTTCAGCAGCAAGGCATTTCAAAGTGCTTTATATCATAACAAACAACAACACAGTCATGCAACATATAATCAACAATCAAAACATGACATTAAGTTAATTTCCATCATTAAATTTATAATTGATTACGATTCAAATGCAACTCTCAACAGGTGGGTTTTTAGTGGAGATTTAAAGGAAGTCAGTGTTTCAGCTGTTTTACAGTTTTCTGGAAGTTTGATCCAAATTTTTGGTGCATAGAAGCTGGAAGCTGTTTCTCCTCGTTTGGTTCTGGTTCTGGGGTTGCAGAGCAGAACCAGAACCAGAAGACCTGATCGGTCTGGAAGGTTGATGCAGCAACAGCAGATCTTTAATGTATCGTGGTGCTAAACCGTTCAGTGAGTTATAAACTAACAACAGTATTTTAAAGACTATTCTATGGCAGCCAGTGTAGGGACTTTAAAACTGGTGTTATGTTCTCCATCTTTCTGGTTTTAGTGAGAACGTGAGCAGCAGCTTCTGGATCAGCTGCAGATGTTTGATTTGCTGGACAGACCTGTGAAGACGCTGCTGCTGAAAATAAATGCATGAATGATTTTACTAGATAAACGCAGATCATGAATAACATTCAGCTTGTTTATAGAAATAAAAATAAAGTGTGGCATATAATTGTATTGAGCCGTGACGACCCAAAATAAAATCCAGAGCAGTCTGCTGCCTGGACTTCACATTTATGTAATTTAATCTCAGTGAACACACACCCACACCTCTAAATCTGGTAATTTGCTGACAGGAAAAATAGCTGAACACACCACCCCCACCTTGAAACACGGAGGTGACAGTGTCATGCTGCAGCGGAAGACGGAAGCTGGTGAGAGTTGATGTAAAGGCTGAAGCAGTAGCATGCAGGATAATGTAGAGGCTCAAGGTTCCTAAATTAGCCATAATCTATATTAATCTGTAACATAAATTACAGATTAACATAGCGCATAACAAACACTTTTGCAGGGTATTAAAAAAAGAACTATTTTGTCTTCAGAATGTCAGTTCAGATCTCCAAGTCATCCAGTCAACAAGCAGATGTGTATTTCATAAAATCGACATTTATATCGGACAGTTAAACGTCGCCGTTATTTCTATTGCGTACATTTTTGCTCTTCCATTTCTGCCACCCGTTAACCTGAAGCAGAGTGACTGACATGCACACTGCTTTCCTTGTCAGCAGGGTGAAGCAAATCGTCCATCACATTGGATGCAGGTAATTGTAGCGAAGTCAACGTTTACCCAGCCTGCCGTCACACCCAGTGTTGACAGAGCTGCAGTTCCCAAATAAAAAAAAAAGAAAAACACCAGCAGGGACACACAAAGGAGCCGGATTGCCGATTCATCTGTTAGGCTTAGCTTGCATCTCAGTCTTAGTGTTAGTCTCATACTCAAAAATAACCCACCCCGCCGTACGTATGGGTCCTGACAGGTCCGGGATGCGTTGAACCGAATGCTCTGGGGGTGCAGCTAATAAAAGCACGACGCTCTGTGTAACTTGTGCTTTGCAGGACACGTGTTTCTTTCTCTTGTTTTTTTTTCTTCCTTTTTTTTTTCAGCAGGGGAATATTTGGAGCTTAGTTTTCCACTGTTTTTGTTTATCCGCGAAAGCGTATCCTCCCAGTTACAGGTTTCCATTATTAACCTGGAGCAGAAAGTTAACAAAAAAAAAAACAACAAAAAAAAAAAACACGTTTCCAGAGCTGCACAACAACGCTCTGAATCCTGGTGGCATTTTCTTTACGATGAAATCCTAAAGATGTGACAAGTTGATGCGGAAAGTTTCAGGTCAGTCGAAATTCAGATCTGAAAAAGTGCAGTAGATTTCTAGAAACATAACACCTGCCGAGTCCTTTTCATTCATGAACCTTCACAGAGGTAATAACTTGGTTGATCACTCATTCGGGTTCTTCAAAAACTTCTCTGTTTCCCAGAAATTGTGGCAACTGAATAGTATACGCACGATGCATCATTAAGCGGCTATAAATAGCTCGGCGGTGTTGTCTTGTGGTGCGACAGTTGGCCACATCCTGTTTCTAAAATTCTCACATCGGTGACAGAGTACGAAGATGACAACACAGAGGCCAGTGTTTTACCTTCAGCAGCTCTTTCTGACACCTTGTGTTTTTTTTTTTTTTTTTTGTTTTTTTTTTCTCAGAACGGAACATCGCCCTGCATGCCGTCGGAAAATATTAGTTGAGAAAGCTTTAAAATAGCGCCACAGTTAATACGTGGGTGGACGGGACGTCGCTTAAAAAAAAAAAATTTGAAAGGAAGCAACAATATTTGCAGCGAAGAAAATGAAAGGGCACATTTGTGTCTTTTATTTTTATTTTATTAAATTTTTTTGCTGCCAAGTTGTTGGGTTTTCCCAGCCCTGGTGCAGAATTACCTGGAGCTGTTTTCTCGCCTCTGCAAACAGAGCCGAGCAGCAGCGGCATTAACGCCGGATCATTTCATTGTTGCATGTGCTTGTTACATCCTTTATGTCCTGTAATGGTGGAGCTAAAAATAACCTGCGCGTGTAAATGCCTGCTTAGCCTCGGAGTGGAACAGGGTTGAAAACAGCCAGCGGTGTTGGCACAGGTTGGATTTTTCCGAAGGGAGTTCCTCTGTTGAGGGAGGTGAGCCCCGACCAACCTGAGAGTATGCGTGTGTGTGAGAGCGTGAGAGCAGGACGGTGTTTGCATTCAAAGCGGGAGGGCACGGGATTCAAAGTTTGTGACCTTTCTCTTTTAGATGTTTCAGATTGCGTCCATCCATCCCTCCCAGCAGGCTTCGTTTGGAGCTACGTACCTCGCACCGCAAAAACAAAAAAACCTTACCAGGTGTTTCTGGTCTAGTTTCTCGTGCAAATTTCTTAGTGCGCTTAGAAACAAGACAAAAACTAATAGATAACCTTTCAGCAAGATACGGGAACTAGTTTAAAGTCAGTAATTTCTCAATGCTGATGAAAAAGTGCTATACCCATTGGCAGATTATTTCACTGAAAATGTAGGAAAAATATCAAGAAGTGAAATTTTCTGACATTTGAAGTCATTACACTTGAAATAAGACAAAACTAACTTACAGGTAACTTTACAGCAAGAAATGGTAACTTGTTTTAAGTAAGTCATTCCTTAATATTGATGAAAATGTATATTTTCATTGGCAGGAAAATTCACTTATAACAAGTTATTTTTCCATGTCATAATGGATATTGTACTTTTTCATCAGTATTAGGAAATTATTGACTTGAAGCAAGTTCCTGTGTCTTTCAGAAAGGTGATTAGTTTTGTCATATTTCAGGCGTACTAAGAAATTTCCACTAGAAACTAGACTAAAAACACTTGGTAGGTGTTTTTAGTTTTTACACACAAGTTGCCGGAGTGCAACAAGCTGCAGCACATTTTTGTGTGTTTAGGCTGAATCCACGGAGCCTCAGGCTGGGTTTGTGTTGTTTTCGTCTAGAAATGCGCTGAGGCCTCGCCGGTCTCCCAGCCCTATCTGTTGATAAACTGCCAGGCCTCCTTTGAACATCTAGGTGGGCGGACTTCCTGTCGCTGGTCTCACCCGTCTCGTTTTTCTCCCTCGGCGTCCGCTTCAGTCGCCATTATCGCCCCAGAGGCTTGTACGGAGCTCCTCTGTTTGCGGGGTCTCGGGGTCCTCGCCATCTTTCTCCAGTCACTTCCCTCTGTTTTGCCAAAGAAGACAGCAGATAAACCGGGGAGGGAGGGCACTGATCCCTGCGCCGCCCCAACCGTGGGAAAAGCGCGGGCACAGGAACCGGTGGCAGGAAAGACAAGACGGCGGCGTGAAAACACAGATGTGTGTGCGAGGCCGATACGCGTTCGATATGTTTGGACTGCAGCTACTGATATCCGTGTATTTGTCTGCTTGGTGGTGTCTGTGCCACTGCAGCGCGGTGTCACTGTTCCACATTATGTAAACACACCCAGTCAAAATGAATGCGTAGTAACATTTACTGTTAATGCTGTTGGGAAGAAATCCTTTGTCCAATTCCAATGGCTGGATGAACCTGTTTCAACCCAAAATGTGTTGATTTCAATTTCATCACTGGAGTCACTTACACCATTCTCAACAATCAATGGAAATGCCTTGATCGACATAACGGCAATCTTTATCATAATCCTTACACTTTTGGAAGTTGTCCTGAACAAATAAACTACTTTCATGTGTCAGTTTAATAAAAGATGACAGTTGTGTAAGCCTTGGCGTTCCACAGGGCTTGATGTCCGCGCCACTTTTCTTTAGCTTGTATGTAAATAAAACGTTTTCTGTGTGTGGACAATGTGACTGTTTTGTATGCACACTGTCCTAATTATTTTATCTCATGTTTGAATAGCAGAACTTGCAGACTGGTTGTCAGATGAACTGAAATGAAGATTTGTTCAAAAAGCCACAGTGCAGATCTACGTTGTGGCAACTTTATAGTAACAAATTATACAAATATTTTGCTTTGCATCTTCCCTTAATCTTCACATTGACACAAGTATGAAACCAAGGTCAGTTTTGGGAATTTTAGATTTAATAAAGTTTCTGGCAAAAAAAGTCTACTCTTTGATAAAATTAATCTGCTATGCAAATGCTATACTTTTGAAATCTGTCTTTATACAACCATTCATTCATAATCATAGATGGGAAAGAGCCATTAAGACGTGTCATCTTAATGTCTTTAAAACAAGAAGATGTTTTAAAGACCTACTAAAAGTCATATAGAATTAGAATATCTGAGAAACTTTGGCTTCTCCTCTGTCTCATCTTGTACTTTTCATATCTGTGAATAAAGCTGCAAGAGAAGACTGTAATGACTCTGAAAAACAAGATCTAGTCTGTCTTTTCTTCATGCACGTCACATGAGGATTTTTGCTTTCAAATTTGACCGCAGTCGGCAGACGGTCTTCATCCTGTTACAGATTTAGTCAGTGCTCTCTGCATTTTTCATTTCATTTCAGTTGATTTCTATTAACTTACTAACTTGATTTCTTGTATTGTCCTTTTAGCTACAATTGTGTCGTCTAATAGATTTATTAAAAGTACTCATTCCACTAAGAACAGATAAACAAAAGGATGGAAGAGTTATTTATTCAGCTAACCTCAACTTTCAGGGATTTGCTGGAGGCACTAAAAACCAGAAGCCTGGCCAGCATTTAAAAAATGACACAACAGTGCGAGTTCTCATTAACTGTGATTTTTAACGACGCTTTTGTTTCTCTTTTGTCTCGACAGTGAACGAGATCATCAGGAACGACCTCTCCAGCATTTCTGTGCACACTCACGCGTAGACGTCCAGATGTCTTCTGCTGCAGCACGTCTCTGCACAGACACACACACACACACGCACACTCCAGGAGCAACATCAGCCAAGGGATGACACACGTGGACACACACACACACAGACACACACAAAAAGAAAGCCAGAGGTCCAGAAAAATGAAGAAAAGAAGTTTTGACGAAGATCTCCTGCCTGGGTGTTTAAACTCAGACAGCGGCTGCAGACTCAAACCGACAATCACCGGCGAGCTCTGTTTGAATAAACAAGGTGAATGTCGTATCGAAGAAGAAAAAAAAAATTAAAAAGTAAAAAAAAAAAAAAAAAAAGCGAAGAAGAAAAGCAAGGGAAGTGATATCAGGGGCAAAGTATGTGACTACACTTGCCTTAATTCACAGCAGATGTTCTATTAGTGGACCAAGCGGTTCAAGAAGACTGAATCGCTCCTCTTAAAATGACAATCTTCATCTCAAGTTGGCGCTAACGCACTGACAGGAGAGCGGCGCGGTGTCGGGCCTCGTCACTTTGACTCATTCAGCAACAACCAAACTGGTGCCTTACAGTCCTTCTGTCAGAACAGCAGCCACAGTCGTGTGCAGATGGTTCACCGAAGCCCAAAGCAGAAGTTTTTATATGTCATTTTTTTTATACATATATATCTCATTTCAATGATTTGTTTACAGAGGAACAGAGCAAAAATGTTCCGAAACACGTCGGGCGTTTGTGAATACATGGTAATCGCTTTTTACTTGCTTTCCTGTTATTATTATTATTATTCCTAATATCTTCTTTTCCATGTACGCTGAATGTTATGTATTATAATTCTTTTGTATAAACATATCTGGTTAAAAAAAAAACAAAAAAACAAACTAAAATGTATGCCTTATGCGTGTATCATGAACATTTCCCACTTTTTTTTTTTTTTTAATGTTCAGTTTCTCATTTTGCTTTTCACCTTAGTGCCTTTATGTTTTTCAAACGCAACGTTCCTCCGTCTTCCAGCCCTCGTCCCCGGATCACGTCATACCGATGTGAAGACAATCAGAGAACACAAAGTGCAAATCTCCCAACGACCAAAGTTCCCGATTAGCAGGAACTTTTATGCATGTAGGAATTGGACCTTTTTTCGAGCAACGAGTTAGCTGAACAACGGTATGCTTACCTGCTGAAATTAGAAGACTTCTTGCACTGCAGGCGAGCCTGTAAATAGACTTAAGGGATATTGTTTTTGTTTTGATAAGTGAACCACAGGCTCAGTTCTGTTCATCATCTTAAAAGAGGAGTTGGCTGGACTGTTACTTATTTTAGAAGGTGGCAATAATTGATCTCTGTCAACCAAAGGATTTTATCTTTGGTGAAGTTATTGTCCAAATTCTTTTTTGTTGTTGTTGTTTTTTATCTGTGTGATTCTCGTACATCAAATATTATGCACTTTGCAGCAGGCTTTCTTTCCTTCTGACCAAATATTGTCGAGTGATTCCCTCTGCTGCGTCACATATCAAACTCTCGTCTGTAGCCCTTTTCCCCCCCTCGCGTTGATCCGTCTCACATCGCATGCACTCCATGATGTTGCTGGGAATCATTTAGCTGATCGTAGCTTCCAGAATAGCTTTCCCCCACGCATTTGTGGACATACTCTGTATTAGCATGACTAAACTGTAAGGATAAGGTTTCTATTTCGTGCCTTACGCTCTTCCATGGCTTAAAAACAAATAAAAAAAAAAGAAAAAAGAAGAAGAATGGTTGCATCTGTGTAAAGCTCCCCTCTAAAGGCACAAGGTGAAACATTTCTCTTTAATATGACATATTTATGAAAGAAAAAATGGAATTTGTTTAAAGTGATTTTAATGAATATGTTCTCTAAAAATTAAGGAATAAATCACACAATGGTGACCAAAAAGGACGATGCTCTGGTGTCTTTAATACTTCGGCAAGCATGGAGTCATATTTGTGGGGCGCATTGCAAAAAAAAAAAGTCTTCAACCCCAAAGTCCCGACACAAGTTGGGTCACAGGAATGCTGGTTTTGGTTTTCAACCCAGAATAGGAATCACGCAGCAATATTGTATCTACTGCATGACACGGGAGGAAAAACAGGCGGGCGAAGAGATCGCTGCTCCCTTTTCCTTTAGATGAACTCTTCTGCAAACAGAGTTAAATGTGTGGAACCGATCAGCTAATAGTCGCACGAGTCAGTATGACGGACAAACAGATTATGCCTCTTATGGTACGGCAACAAAATCTTAAATAGAAAATTTAAAGGACTTTAATTATTACAACTTCAAACATATAATTCAGTTGCTCCAACAAAAGGTTTCGTTGGAGCAACAGCCTTGTTTGGGCACAGTCATGCCGGTCTCTAGTTGTGAATTTTCAGTGGTCTCATTTCACCTCAAATGTCACACCTCTGGTTCGTCCCTGACATTAGACACGCACAAACTATAAAACCCACTTATTTCCTATTGCAAGATGACTACTCTGGCTATAAGGACAGAAATGACGTTCTTTGGTCAAAGTGTGAATTCAGCAAGAAAGAGGCTGATGCCAAGCAAACCAAGCAGTTCTTTTAAACTGGTTACCACAACCCAGTAACATGAAGTTATTGCCCATCATAATATTATCGTCTCATTACCACCTGCGAAAGACGTTAATTGGAACCAGTAGAGCAAGCTAACTCGCTAGCTAGTTTGTAAATAACGGTCAGGCTCCTAATAGCTTCTCTAAAACGGGATGTGAAATTTAAGTTTTTTGGCTATTCGAAAAGAGCCCAAAACCAAGGCTCTTTATTCAAACTTATTTCGTCATATCTTTCTGACCTTAAAACATTTGGTTCATAGCTTCATATGGAAATTTGCCTCTGCTGCCGTCACTGCGCCCCGTAGCACAAGGCACGCTTGTTTTGCGGCGAGGATCTCTAGCAGGCGGTGGCTGCGGATGAAGCGGCTCCTCGCCATGGGAGCTGCCATGCTCCTGTGTACCACCTGCCAGTCTTTACAGACTTTTTCCATCCAGCAAAGTTATGAGGCTCCCATGGCGACGGAAGGCAGGCCTAGGCAGTACGTCTGTACATGATCTCGGCGTTCCCAAAAATAGACCCACTATTTACAAATGCGGACACGCCCCTTTTTCCTGGCACACGGGGCTTTTTTTTTTTTTTTCTTCCCTCTTTCCTCACCTCAGGCTGCCTATCGCAGGGTCACCACTGGTGAAGAGGAAATGGCTGAGGGCGACGGTTTTTCCCATCAAATGGCAGCCGACAAGAAACGGCTCCAGGACTCGAGCGGATTACAGAACAGTCCACCGTTTATTTGGGAAATTCTTAAAAAAAAAAACATAACTTGTGGACTCTGAGCACTTTAATGCTCGATCTAAATAAAACTTTACACACTCTAAGGTAGAATACCCATCTGAGACTTTTCACAAACACAGTGCCCTGCTTTATCATCACTTCTTTCCTCATTTTAAATGTCTTATTCTTAGCATTAAAAAAAAAAAAATGCCACTTTGTCCCTTCTTTAGGAGACAGCGATACAAATCACTTTTGTGTGAAACACTCGATAAATTTTGCTGAAATAAGATTGTGAAGCCGAATTTCATCTACTTAAAAAAAAAAAGAAGTTATTTATGTCTGGATGTTTTTGGATCTCTTGGTTCATGTGAAGAAAATTCATCTCAGGAAAACAGCCAACAGCAAACACTTCCAAACACTTCTTACCTGAAGTCTGAAAGTTTGACTGCATTTCAAAATGTTGGAAAAATAAATATTTTTTTTTAAATTAAAATTTGTGAGAAAAACAACCCCCCAGTCCGCAAGCATCCTCATTCCAAAACACGTTCACTTAAATTCTCACTTCATGTTCACATTATTTATCGACTGTATCTAAGAATATCACATACATTTTGAATTTATCTGAAGATATGAAACAATATATAACATACAATGACTTAAATCGTTTTGTACAGACCAGGTCATCAAATCGGTCTGCAAACTACTTTGCCTGTAGGGATTTTTAATGCCCAGCAGGTGTCAGTATTGAGTGACGACACCAAATCGATACAGTCGAAACGCTTCACTTCGCCAGGCCTCATCTACCCATCACTGCAAAACGCGTTCACGTTTTGAAAAAGCAGGATGTGATCTGCAAAAGGACAAGGCTGTCTCTGCTAAACGTTTAGTCAATTGCATCTTCGAGAGACTTATTTAAAAAAGGTGGAGGGAAAAAGCTCAGATCGAAAGGCGTTTTGTTCACTGCATCGCCGGCAAACACCTTGCTGCGTTTTAGAACTACGATTTCTTCATTAGGTTCAGTGAAGACTCTTAACCCAACAAACCGGGGCACAATGTTGACCAGATGCTTGGTAAACATTGTCCTAAAGCCAAAAATCGAGCATTTGGGATTATTTATGCCAGACTTGCACGTTATACCTTTTCTTTAAAAATAAAATTAAAATCTGATCATTATTTGCTGCTAATCAGCTTCTCACAAAACAGCTTATCTTTGGTAAGAATATCATACAAAGGATCCCACCCAAAAAAAAAAAAACACCAGTCAATCCCAGATTGTAACTACTGCAGACTGTGGCTTTTCCTCCTACAGTACAAACCCACCTGGCAGAGGGCATGACTTAACACTTTAATTGTACACATTTATAGAGTCTTTACTGTCTCACTTCCTCTATTGTGTTCCCACAGCGTTCTGGATTTGGGCTTGTATAAAGGCAGCGGGTTTTGGTTCGGCCCCCTCTGATCGGCCATCTGCAGCCAGTAAATCCGGTTCTGCTACTAAAGGGCATGTGGAGAAAACTCATGGGGGTGTTTTAATTTTATTTTATTTTTTTGATTTTTTTATTTTTATTAGAGACCTTTTAAGAGATAATTGCTTGACCATACCGAAGAACCTGTGATAGTTCTGCCCCATAAGCCGACGATATTTGATCTATGTGGGTCCCTCGCGCCGGGGTTTTTGGTCATTTCTTTACAGAAACATATGTCAGACGGCCATAAACACACCTTCTTATCAGCTTACCTTTGAGAAGTAGACGAGGACCATATGTGTCGGGAGGCTGCCCTTGTGCGTCCGAGCGCGTGCTCACGCGTTTCTTTCATCTGTTCGGCTCGAGCCGAGCCGAGAGGCGGGAAGCTGAGCAGGTGTGCGCGCGCGCCACTTTTATTGGGCCAATTCCCCGCACGCGACAAGTTGAGCCGCCGACGACGACGTGCTGACACGGTCACGTCGTGTGTTTTTTTGGGGGGGGGGTTTTTTAAACAGACAGTTTAAGAGGCGAATCAGAAACGGCAACCAGATGGCGCCCCGGAAAATGTTGTGCCGACTTTTATTTTCTCTTCTGCAGTCATTCGGCTTGAGTCACTTTTTTTTCTTCTTCTTCTTTTTCCGCATGAAAATATTAAGCAAGGATTTATACGAGTCACAGATTGGACGGGAGTGCAGTCTACGGTCACAACAGAAAAAACAAACAAACAAATAAAAAAATGTTATTCACCTTTAACTTTTTAAGGGGTGTGGGTGGGGGGGATTTTGTCATTTAGCAAACTTCTGTGTTTTATTGGGTTATTTAAGAAAACAAAACTAACTCCCACTCAATTATAAAGCAGAAGGACGGGAATAAATGCTGTGGCACTCAGTTAGATTTTAGTGAGTTAAAATCAGAAGTTTGTGAATTAAATTTGCGTTTAGATCCCTCTTCGGCTCATCTCGAGTCACCATGGGCCTTTTCGCTGCTTGCCCCCGTCAGATTGGAGGCACTTCGTTCTCTTTCCGCTTTTGAATGGTGGTTGGAAGAATCCGCCAAGAGACGTTTAAAGGTTGGGATTTTGCTTCTACGGCCAGATGTCTAATCGTGTCGTAGGGTGCAAGAATAGCTCGCTTTTTGCAAGAAGGTTCGAAGACGCAGAACTCCTTAAAATACGATTTGCGTCCGTGGTTCCCATAGCAGGGAGAATATGTGTGGGGGGGAAAATAGACGTGAATGTTTGTGCAAATGAATCTTAAAATTTTGCATAGGGGAGTAAAAAAACGCATCTAAAGCAATCAGTTTCCCTCCATTTGTTTGCTGTAAATGTTTGGGCACATTTTATATATATATATATATATATATATATATATATATATATATATATATATATATATATATATATATATATATATATATATGCAGAATGTTTATGTTGAAGGTAGCATGCATTAGGAATGCTCCTAATGGGCTGCGGCAGTAAAAGCTCTTGCTAGTCAAGAGTTCAGGCAGGTGCAGACTCTTACAGTAGATAAAGGAGCCTGGCACTGGAGATGAGTTCACGACAATCACTGTGAGGCTTTTAGACGCCTTCTCCGAGCTCAATCTTCATTTCCCCTGACACTGATTTTACAATAAGGATCCGGAGAAAAGGGGAATGTCCATCTATTCATTTTAATGATCCCTCATTATTGACTGCTGGCAGGGAGGGGGCGGGCAAAAGGTAATGATTCTTTGTCTTTGCTAGCCAATCGCCCCTTTTAAAGGGATGAGTCTCTAAATAAGGCCACTAATGGATGCCCAGCGTGACCTTAGGGTGACCCCATACCCAACCCCTGAGTGCAGGCTTCCCGAAACAAAAGACTTTTTTTCACTTCTTTTTTTTTTAATTTTTTTTTATTTATTTTACTTACTGGGTATTTGTTCAAATGGTAAGCATAAACCTTTAACCACAAAACCTGCTTGGTCTGCTAATATTAATTGTGAGGAAAAGCAAACATGGCTCCTTGCCTACTTTTTGACTAGTAAAAAAAATAATAATAATTACATTCAGTTCAACACAATTTATTAATATAGTGTCAAATCCATAATAGGCGAAAAGGTGAAGAACGTAGTGGAGCGAAAAGTGGTGAGGACGTCACCACTAGTTACCGTATTTTCCGGACTATAAGTCGAACCGGAGTATAAGTCGCATTTTTGTGGGAATTTTATTTGATCAAATCCAACACCAAGAACAGACGTGTCATCTTGACAGGCAATAAAAATAGAATAGAGGCAACAACAGGTCTGAATAATGTTTCATCTTTACAGTGAAACACAATTACATCCTAACATGACTATGAATCACATATCAACACCATATCAAACAGTACAAACTCATGTTTTCAGTCATGCATGCAAAGTTCCTTGCTTGCTGGGCTGCAATGAAGAAATGAAACTCTGCACGAAATAACACAAGTTGAGAACCCCAATATACAATTAGCTGACCTCGCTGATGCCTGGCCCAATATCATCAGTCCAACCATGCGCTCTAGCGGGGACGCAGAACAGTCGCCACCATAACAGTTTCAGCTGTTATGTAACTCCGGTGAATTCCCACATTCTGGGGATGTCGTCTCATTGTCATCATCAGGTATCCCAGGTTACCGGACCAACTACCAGACACATCAAACATAAACTCGTCCTTTCACTTTTATGTCAACTGACCTAACAAATCCATCTGTGCTGTGGTGTAGCTTGATGACTTTCCCAGTAGGCCCAACACGAAGTAGTTGGGGGTCAATAATCATGATGGTAGTATCCAGACTTATATCTTCAGTAGGCCGAGTCCACTTATGATGAATTTGCATGGTAGGTAGATAATGTCTGATGAACTGCTTCCAACAGTGGTCAGCCATTACTTGGCTCTGTCCCCATCGCCGTTTGGTGAGTGAGTCAGGTGCAGTAGGTCACTTGGGGAAGAGAAGCATCTCACTAAATCAGCTTCTTAACAGTAACACTGATGAATCACACCGCAAACATACAGGTCATGTCAAGCCCTGCAGCGCCGCTGAAATCCAAAGCTGCTTTTATGAAAACATAAATTGAAATAATTAGCCTCAATCAAACATCGCACCAGCTGTGAGTCTGTTTCATTGCCAATTTGCTACATCTAAGTTCTTCCACTTCACCGCTAATCAATAACTACATCACTGGAACATTTTGACTGAAACAAACATCTAAATGTTTTGGAATGGCAGCACAAGCCTTGACCCTGACACTCCTAAAAGTTTGTGGACCATGTTTCAAAGCCAGCTCGACGCCAAGGAATCTGCTAATGGAAATTACTTCTGCAATCTCTGCAAAGAAATGGCAAAAATCCAGTCCAAACCAATCCAGAGGCTTGTTGATGGATGAAGACATGTGGTTATTGTGCAATTTGCAAAGAAAATATTACCATCTTCTCATGAGTTGGTGTATAAAGGTCCAGTCAGTTTTGTTTTTTTTTTTTTTAATGATGCATGTCTCATATTAACTCCATTCGTGAAAACAACAGCTCAAGTAAATAATTAAAAGCAAAACAATTCGTTACAATTGTACAAATGATGAAAATGTCAACTGTAAAATCTCCAACTTCTATATTAAACACGCTTTCTTGGTACCAGGTTTACCTTCAAAACTACCTGAATTCTTTGCCTGAGTGCACTAACTTACCAAGTGATTGTGCTGATTCACTCTTTGCATTTTGTTCAAACTCATTGAACTCCAGACAGCAGAGGCCTGGAACGTCTCCCGGCACTCATTGGCCGATGCGTCTCTGGGCGATGCCGTCACAGAACCTGTTGATTGTAGCTTGACCATCAAATAGTCAATGCTCAACGATATGATACCATATCAACATTCATGACCGTAGCTCGTCAATGTCAATGAGCCGCATCTAAGTCTTATTGTACTGCTATCGAATGTGTGTGTGGAAGTGCAACTCAGCCAGACTGCGTTATCATCAGCCTGTCAAAGTAATGAACACTGCTGTACCGTAGCACCAAACAGCTTTTCGAGGCATACTTCACGCCATTGAAGAAATACACTCAGGTATTAGTTGTTCTGGCTGGATTGTGTTATGTCTGATGGGTGGATGTAAGGGAGGAAGGGTGGGTCTTTAGGAGAATTCATCTACAAGGCTCCCTGAATAATACCACGCAAAACTGACCACAAGACAACCCTATCATTCTCAAAGATTACCTGTCTCCTACACTGTACAGTATATGAATGTTTTATCATAAAAGCTTTTCTTTTTTGCTAAGTGCCTCCTTGAGTGTTTGCTTTTAACTTTTGATTACTTTATGTCTTGTTGCTAAGAAGAAAAAAAAAAAAAGAAAAAAAAAGGGCGCAGTCCATTTGAATATAATGGACTTAACGGGAAAAGTAATCTCTTTTGCTTAACTGACAGGATCCATAACCAATGTGGAATCAGACACGAAGAGCGAGAAAGCTCCGACGATGTGGCAGAAACCATGACTGAAGACTCGGACTTGAGGAGCAGCCGTCTTCAGTCGAAAACACAAAGATTTCATTCTCGACCGAGACTCGCAGGCTATCGCCTCAAGACTCGACTTGGACTTGTGGCGTCTCACTTGAGTCTTAAGAACCATTTGCAATCTCGGGTAATGAGAGTTTGAACAAGTCAATGCGTGAGCTGCAAACCACAGTTCTAGTGCATTTTTTAAATTTTTTTTTCAGTGAAAAGTGCACTTGATTTGTTAGGCAGTTAGCCAATGAACCAGAGATTTGGGGCCATTAATGGTTCACACAAACCTGATAATTGTAGTTGTAGCTTTATATCATTGACCACAAAAATCTCTTACAAAAATTAGCGCTGTATTACATGACTGGGTAATTTTAGAAGAATATCTACCTACTTTATCTCTTATTTTTTTCATTGTTAAGCCACTATATTTCTTTTTTCTGGGTATTCCCAAGCCCCCGCTCAGTCATGGTAGATGTCCACTGACGTTGAGGTTCACATCAGGTTCTGGTTCTCCTGGAGCTTTCTGAATGTTAAAGGGGCATTTTCCTTTCTGCTGTTGCTACACGCATGAGGGATTACTGCAAAGTCAACAACACCGTGCAAGTGATTGTCTACTGTAGCTCGATGCTCATGTAGGAGGAGTGAATGCTGCAAGTCAATCAGTTGATCCTTCATTTTACTGAACAGAAAACAAATTAATTTGATTAATAAACTGAACTTGACGCCATTGTTTGATAATGAGTATCAATTGGAATGCATGTGATTGGATAATGTACTTTTTTTCTAAAATGCCTTGATATGATGTGCTGTGAATTGGGGCTGTAAGGATAAACTGAACTGAATTAAATGAACAGAACTGAATCGAATTCCTCCACTAAGATTTAGGGACTTTCGTTGGACTTGGACCATCACAGACTTGAGACTCAACTTGAACTACTTCTTACCCCACTTGAGACTCGGGTGGGATTGGACACTTACTGGCCTGACCGTCGAAAAACCTTCGAATTTGCTTGGTTTTGCTTTTCTAAAAGCTGAGCATCGACACACTTAGCCCTCTAAATCTTGGAAGCCAACTTCGACTTTCACCTTGTGCAAATGTGTTCACATTTGAGCTGGCCGACGAAGCGTTAAGACTTTACTTGAACTCATTCCTTGAATACTTTGCTTCTGAATTGGGATCATTCCGTCAAAATCTTTCGCCTCGACTTGAACTCGTCCGTGTCAAACACTTGACTTGAGGGGAAAAAAATATCCTAATAAACCTTTATTAAACCAAACATTGTTCTTCAAGCTGTCATGAGTCAAGCCAGTGGAGAGAAACAGGAAAAAAGTAGACATGACTCAATCAAAGAAAGAGACCAGAATGGCAAGCTTTCTATGTCATCCATATGTTTCTGTTTGTAAGAAAATATTGGATGTCATGCAGTTCAGTGTAAAAAGACTCATTTAGTACCATTAAAATCAATGTAGTTGAAAATCTTCCCGTTTCATGTGGTGGATCAGATCTTATTTGGCTTTTTTGCACATGATAGCTGACTTTCTTTTTATGAGGCCTTGAGTCATTTAGTAGACAAAAAAAAAAGAAGAAGAAAAAACAGTTTTTTTCTCTTTTGGTCCAGACGTTGAGATTTCCAGCATTAACCCCCCTCTTCCTCCCACTCCTCCTCCTCCTCCTCCTTCTACTCCACAAGGTTTTACCAGACGTCGCATTGGAAGAGGGGAATGGTCGATTGCATAACAGCAGGCGAGACTTGATCGTTCTTGGCCTTCTCGCAAAATTCAATCATTCCCCACATTCTCCAATCCCATGACGGCCCATTAAAGAGCAGCACGGGCTAGGATTTCCCCCCCATGTGTTTTGAATTCAAATTACGGTCGCTAAGTCTGCCATATGCTTGAATAGAGGAAGACAAGGAGCTCGGCGGAAAAGGAGATGTCATACTAGCTGCAGGAGAGGCCGAGCCAGAAAGATAAGGAGGAACCGCACGGCTATTTTTCTCCCTCCATCTCGCAGAAGTGACCCAAATCGATGAGGCTTTCAAATTGAGCAGACTCCATCTTTCTAAATCTCATTAAAAAGTTATTTTTTTGAAACCCTGTCTCGATTCTCAGGCCTTTCAAACAGACATGCCACTCTGTCACTCGGCACACCGTAAGCCTCGAAAAACCACAGGTGGTGATCAAAAGAACAGGTCAAGAACGAGACGTCTGGAGACGACGACCCCAGATTTTCGTCCGTGGAGCTGCTGTGGACGTGAATCAGATGCTGACTGGCCACGAGTTTCTGATTCCCGTTTATCTTCACAGGCTGCTAAGAGGCGTGCACACGTAAACGGAGTAAGATACTTTCTGGTTTAGAGAGCAGAGGATATGATGCACACACTGCTCTGGTGGCCGAGGCTAACACCTCAGAGGAACGCGTCACGCCGTCGCTATAAATAAAGCTGAGCTGTTTCTTTGGAAAACCCCCAAATAAAAGCGGGATAAAAAGGGCACATTGAAAATGTAGTCATTACCTAAACCTGATTTGTGAGTGACACTTGTGATCAGGGGTCATGAGTCAAGATATATCATCTCTATATTATCTTGGGGGGGTGGGGGGGGAAGAGATAATAATAATGTAGCTATTATTATACCTCAAGTCAAATTAATTGCGGCTACACATCAGCCTTCAATCGCAAGACAGGATTGCTGAGTAGGCCTCAGAACCTGGTGACTAATATAACTTAACAGTATCATAAATCACACAGTGACCCCTGCTGGTATATTTGGAGATGTGCAGGTCTTTCAAACAGTAAAATGAGGCATCCACATTGCCCTTCCTAAGTCTCCAGGCAATCTCAACTTTTTCTGATTTTACAAATTTACCTCTATAACAGCTACATTTTTTTTAAACGAAAGATGTTTTCAAGTCTTCAAAATGCAAAAACATATCATACGTTCAACAGTTGTGAAAACCGGTAAGAGACATCACATTTTGTCGAGTGCCATTGTTGAAATGATCGTTACACAAACCCGTTGATGCAACTCAAAGCAGGTGGCTTTTTTTTTTTAGTACCATCTGACTGTTGTTGAAAAATGTTGGCATTTTCCACCAGCATTCTAGTTTGAACACTTCAGGAACTGAGTACAATCCAAAATGTATTTAAAAACCATGACCATAGAAGGGGGTGGGGGGTGTTGGTCATGACTTTGTCAATTTACTGCATGGAAATCTTTCATTATTAGAGATGTTGACGAATGAGAACCAGTCCATGAACAGTCTTTGAAAAAAAAGCAAAACAAAGACCAACATTAACTTGCCTCTTGTGCCCCCTTGTGGCCACATCATGTAAGGGAACCTAATAAACAGGCTGTTTCATACTAAAAGTTAAGTTGTTTAAAACACTTCCAGGTAGACAAAATACCAAGGTTTTCTTTTGTTTTGGTACTGAAAACATATCACTAGACATTTAAAATGCTTTTAGAAAACCTTTTTACTGTCTTTTACTAGATTGGGTTTGATTTTTTAAGTGGAAGAAGTAAAACATAAATTTTTAACTCTGTTATGTCAAAAATAGGACTTTGAAATCTGGGTTAATTGTTGCTTCTACACATCTAACGAGGAAATCGTTTTTTTACAAGGCCTTGCAAAACTGCTCTTATCCCTCGATCTTTGTTTTGTCACAAATATGAATTATGTGTTCAGAGATTCTATGTAAAAGCCTGTCAAAAAGTGGAATACAACTTTTGTACTAATCACAGAGAACGGATGATGCATTATTTGAAACTGGAAAGCTATCTAAACAGAAAACATCTCTTGTTTAGATATGGCCATGTACTAAATGAACAGGTTGGGCAAGGAAATCATTCACTGGAGAAGCAGCCAAGAGGTCAGAGGTAACTTTGGAGGAGCTCCACCGCTCAACTTCATGTACTGCTCCTTTATTCTTATTTAAGTTGATCTAAAGTTTATATTTAATGTCTATACCTAGTACATGCTGAGGTCAAGAAATTTGACCAAAGTCAGAGGAATTCCTTCACTTTGAAAACCAAATTCCAGGAAGTTTGGAAAATAAAGTCGATTCTGGTCGGGAAGTGAGGACAGAATGTGAATAGATTCATAAAGGCAGCGACAAACTGCGACTTTTGAGCTTTTAAGATAAACTACTTTCCATGAAGATCATGACATGTGTAATGAGAGGAAAGAAAGACGTATCCTTTGGTAATATGGCGACACATTTTACTTTTTAAAGTCAAACAGCATCTGCATCTCAGTAACATAAAATCGGTTTAGTCAAACCACTTTGTACTTTTTACACAAAACAACCAGCTTGATTCTGTCATCACCTAGCATTAAGGCACATTTTAAAGCTAAAAGTTTCAGATGTTCTTACAGAAGCAGTGACAACACTTTCACATCACACTAAAAGTTCAAGTAAAACGATCTTTCTATTGATGAGGAATTGCAAACATGTTTAAAAAATACTCTGCGATTTGGTCTTCTTTGGTCTGATGAGCGTTGACCACGTGGCTGTAACTTTGAGCAGTTTGTAACACTGACTCCGTACTTCAATAAATAGAAATAAATCAACAGACATAAACAGAGGAGTGGGAAAGGTCACCTGCAACCTCTCAGCTCTTCCAAAGCTAGTTGGAAAATGTCAAAACTCATGTGTGAACTGAGCTCAGTGCTACGAAATTAAGTGCAATCTATCCCAAAGGTCGTACATCAGTGTTTAACGCAAACCTGTCTTATCGTCTACGACGGACACTTAGTGTTGCAGGGATCGCCGGAGGTGAAAAGTCCGTAGACGCTGACCTGCGGAAACATGGACACGGCGCCGAGCATGGAGCCCAGCTGCACTACGGCGCCGCACCACACGAGGGCACTGTGCCCCTCGTCTCTCAGTATGACCCCAATGATGACCTTCACGTAAGAGAGGGAGAGGACGAACAGGATCCAGGCCAGCACCTGCGGCAGAGAGGAAGTCAATGACCAATCTGAAATCACATCGGCTCTCTGAAGTGGAGAATTAAGACAAAGTGCAAACTGGGGTTTAATATCTTGGTGAATTCTTTATCATTTCCCTTTTTCTTTACAAGGCAGCTTGGAGTCAACTCTTCCTTTTACTTTTTGATATTTTTGTCATGTCACACCATCCTCTGTGACTTCGTAACGTGAAGTAAATGAAACAAAACAAGACATTGGATTTATTGGAATCTAAAATGGAGTGCCGAGTTTTTTTCTTCTTTTTTTTTAAATGCTTGTGTAAAATGAGTCAAAACTGTGAAAAAGCAAAATCCTTAGAAGTGCAGTAATAAGAATCACTGCAGAAAAACAATCTGACTTATTTCCCCTCTTTTTTTTTCTTAAAAAAAAAAAAAGATGAGACTTTTAGGATTGAAGTCAGAATTTCTTGTTTGTCTTCAGTAGCTCTCGTCCTCCTCCATCATTGACGAAGACATTTCTTTTCTGAATAATTTTCATAATGTTCCAGATGAATATGTCAATATGTCAGATTTAAAAGTTAAATCAGTGGTACTGACAACAAAGACTCAAGTTGCTTACTTGAGTCTGACTCAAGTACGTTGTAGACTCAAGTCCCTGTGGCTGCAGTCATAGATAATGTAATGCCTCGTGTATCTATTCAGCGTTTGAGATTTTACAATAATGGATTTCAATGCACCTTGTGGAGGAACAGAACATATCGGTGTATATTCACAGAACGGCACAGGATTTGTGGTTTTCGTGTATTTGTATTTGCTGAATACAAATGCATACCACTGCAGCCTTCTTACAGACTACAAGAAAAATAGGATTAGAGCACATTTTGCAAAAACAACACTGAGTGGGCCATCCTTGCGCATGACAAGCCTTTGATCTACGTCACTCTATTGTAGCTCTTGTTGAATATTTCGGGTCTGTGTCCCGCTGGAAGCTGAACTTCCAACAATGTTTCTGGTTTGTTCAGACATTATCCAGCATTAACCTTCTCCTCTTCTCCTTCTATTGAATTAAAGTAACCTCCACCATGTTTTACAGTACCTACAGTCTGTTTAGGTTTATGTAGAGTGTTATTTTTTCGCCTCCGTGTTGTACATGTTTGTTAGCTGCGATTTGCGTCCAGAAGGTACTAAGCGGTTAAAAAAAAAACATAAACCATGTCTTACAATAACAACGGTTCCAGAGGCGTAGTGGACCAGTAGAGGACAGGGACTCATAGCGGCCATGGCCATGATGTAGGCTCCAAAGCCAGTTCCGAAAACTGTCAGGAACCCCATAAAGATAAGAGACCTGGAAAAAGTTCACAATCAAATCAAATTGAAAAAGTGAACAACATAAGACGTGCGATAGGATTATGGAAATGTCTTGCCAGAGAATGTTGAATGTGTGTTTTTCTCACCTCACTGGTGCAAACATGGCAATGAAGCAGGCTACAGGGTTAGCGACAGCGCCCATGGTGGCAGCCAGATGGTAGGCTTTGTTCCCGTAAGGCAGACAGGAGTACGTCTGCACGGAGGGCAAAACCGCATTGGTCAGAGCGTTGACCCACGCGAGGACAACAAAGATGAACACCACTTCCAAGTTGCTGTATGTCCCCTTTCCAAACGAACCCCTTGATTCTTTCCCGGCGGCCTCTCTAGGGCTGATCATTGGCTTCTGCTCTGGTGTTTGGGCATGCAGAGAGAAGCCTGGATCCCTCTTCTCCGTTTCCAGATCTGGACTAAAGTATCGGTCGCTCTTCCTCTCGCGAGCCACGGCCGGGTGAAGGTTGAGCAGGATGAAGGCTATCAGGCACACAACCATCATGGCGCTGAGAAAAACGAAGAAAACCTCGACG
The DNA here is from genome assembly GCA_911649635.1 of Poeciliopsis gracilis. Taxonomy (NCBI): domain Eukaryota; kingdom Metazoa; phylum Chordata; class Actinopteri; order Cyprinodontiformes; family Poeciliidae; genus Poeciliopsis; species Poeciliopsis gracilis. The sequence continues at coordinate 6,204,369 of CAJVRI010000287.1, forward strand.
GAGAATTTAGCCGGCTGGTAGACGGACTGCAGCCCGCCGCCGCTCACCCAGCTGGAGTTGGGAGTCGATGAGTTTGCGGTTGAAGTGGAGTTTTCACAGTGGGCTACCCCCACACCCTGAATCAACGCCACCACGGCGGGCACCAGGCCGCTGAGGCCCTCGCCCGCAAAGTACGTAGTGAGATACTCCGGGCGCAGACGCATCATGAAAGGCAGGAAGGTGACGGACGATGTGCAGTCCACCACAGACAGCAGGAAGCTCAATACCAGCAGGGGCACGCTGCGCAGGGAGCCAGCTATCATCACCGTGTGCCTCCAGAAGAACGCGAGCAGGAAGGTGGCCACGATCCCCAGACCCACGATGGAGTAGATGACGGGCCGCTCGTCCAGCGCGCCGGGCCGGAAGCGGTGCATCAGAGTGATGAAGAGAGGACCTACGTTTGCCATCTGGATGAGGACGGTGAGGTAGGAGGGCAGCAGCCAGCCCTCGGGGGCCCTCTCCTGGACGACCAGGGGAAGCTCCACCCACATCCCGTTGATGGCCACCCAGGAGCCCATGCCGAAAAGGCAGGCCAGCGCGTGGGTCAGCAGCGACATGACGAAGGTGGGACTGAGCAATAAAGATGAGCGCAGCCTGAAAGAAAACAACAACAGAAGAAGATTTTGTTTACGAAAGTTGAAGGAATTCCGTTTAAAAATGGGACTTTTTAAAATTTCAAATTCTGCATTTTTGAAACAGGTAGCCTTTCGATTTAGTGAGAACTTATCACATAAAAACAAATGTTGAACCTGTTAACTTGCATATTTTATATGTGTATGAGCTACTGAGTAATCAATTATTAACAGGGTGATAACTGAGAAGTCCTATGACATATATATAAAATAATTCACAAACTTTTTCCACTTTAATGTAAGCTTTGTCTTGAGCAATTCAATTGAAAAAAAAAATGGCAGAGGGAAAAATAAATCAATAAAAAGATGTTTGAACAAGTGTGAATAGCCTTAAACTAAGAAATTGTCAAAGCAACTTTGAACTCAGTCGTGTTTGGTAGGATGCCACACCTCAACAGTAATATTTACCCTTCCTATCTTGCTATTGTTCTCCAAATCCAGTGTTATTTTTCTGCCTCAGTGTTGTACAGATTTAGCCCTGAACTCTGACTAAGCCGTAACAAACCTTTACTCTTCTTCTTTTGAAGTCAATCTTTTGCTGATGTGTGCATACTTGGACTCACTGGGATGGTCAAAATAAGATTTACCATGCCAGTGGTAATTTGACTGGTGTTTCAGTCTATTCATGACATAATCCACCTTGAAAAAACACCACTGTTTTTGCAGTGTAATGCTGCCACCTCCTTGTTTTATTGTAGGATCTGGTTTTTTTTTTTTTTTTTTTGCTATAGGTTTTGCAGGGAGTGCTTCAACTAAAAATATTAGCAGAAAGTTGAGTGGAAGGAAAACGTACGGTAGAAAAAGATGGATTCCACTGTAATTCAAACCGCAAGACGTAACTGGGGTTACATGTTGTAAGAGTCTTCATTTCATTAAAAGCCATTTTGGCAAACCACTTGGTCAATTACCGACACTTTGTAGTTTGATACATGTTAAGGCAATAGAATAATATTTGTGTAAACAATTGAACAAGTTTTAGACTCAAATTTGAAACCTTTATCCCTTCCTGTATTCCCGACTCGGTCCAAAAGTAGTGAAAGTGCGAGCTCTTCAGAGTCTGCGTCACTGACCTTCTGAGTGCCTTCCCCTGCCTCTTCTCCCATCACTATTGCACGTGCTTTCTAACTATGGAGGTGTGTGTGACCTTTCACACACTGACACACTGCGCGCTCCCATAAAAAGCAGCCAAGCTTTTGGGGACACAAACTCACACAATAGAGGGCAAGTGGCGAGTTGCTCTCTTGTGTCGAGAACAAAACACAGAAACAGCTTAATGTTTCAGGAAAAATCATTGAACGACTGAAAGACTGTCGCTCTGTGCCTTTAAAAGCAATATGTTAGCAAAAGAGGTTCACTGTATGTCAGTAAACTGAATTTAAAAAAATGTGGTTAAATGAAAATGCTAGGAAGCTTAGACTAGTCAAGATAATGACGTTACACAATGCTATACGGGTGGAACAGGTTTTACTTCCTGGACTTTTGGACTGAAATATTTATTCTAAAAGTACTATCTCTGTCCCTGAATGGGACAGATGGAGTCGGAGGCGTCACGCTGTAGTGAAAACACTGCGACCATCCAATAACCTTCAGCTCTTTGTTCAGGTGAATGTAACCAAAAGGAAGCTAAAGCCATTCCCTTACCTGGTTCAGAACATGAGTATCAGAACTCTCTCCTCCTCAAAGTCTTCACTCCACTAGTTTCACTGGTTTATTTTTCTTATATTTGCCACCCGCGTGTGTGTGTGTGTGTGTGTGTGCCCCCCCCTCCCGCTCTCCTTCTCACCCCAACACACACTCGGACGCGCACGCTCAGCTTCCGCGTCTCTGCTGCGCTTGACTGCCGGGGAGGCGTGGCTAACCGCGCGCGCATGCGCTCTACCGCCCTGACGCTTGCGTCATCTCTCCGTTAGAAAGCGGTTTCGAAACCGGGCAACCGTGTGTTTCATGGAGCTCTGTGATAGGAGGAGAGGCAGTGGCGTAAGAAGCTCCGCCCTTCCTGGCTGTGCCCTCTTTTAAACAGAGTCCAAGCGGAACAGAAGAGCTAGACTTCAACATTTCTAGAACTTATTGTTCCTTTAAAAAAAGCGAATATTACGACGTCTGTGTGTCAGCTGCTCCTTCGAACCAAAGAGGCTGCGTGTCTGAGTCTCACAATTATGATTAAAGTTGGTGGAGTTACTCCACTAAAAGGACCAAACGTGATCATCAAGTTAGGATTTCCCTCGAAATTCACCTTAAACAGAAATGTTCCTCAGAATGCTTCCCCCCACAACGCCCAGTCCTCCGCACCTCTTTTCTGCCACAACAAAGTCAAAAGGTGTGTCGCATTGTCTTGGCATCATTTTAAACACAGTTTGATGTATTTAGACTGAAAACACTGCAGGAAAAAAAATGCTGCAAAATGTGATGATACTCTTGTGAAATCAGGCCAAATTTCCTTTATCAACTCACACAGTTCAAAAACAATAACTTGGTCCAAGTTATGAGACATGGATCCGCTTGCATAAGGTGGAATATGTGGTGCAAATCTGTGCACATTGTGAAGTTTTTAAGCCATGTTGTAGACAAACAATTGGCTACAGAAGATGGAATTTTAAGTCAAAATTTAATATGCAAGTGAGTCTAAAACGTATTTGTACTTTTGAGTTATTTTGTTGGAATTTACCTTCACCAATGTAGGTGAAAATGCCTCTAAAGAAAAAATCTCAAAGAACAATCTGCATTTTAAATGAGCCCGCCACTAATTATCAGGGAATGCAATAAAACATATGATTGATCAAAATAGACAGCACCTACCTGGCTGAGCGAATCCAGAGATACAGTCAGTCTTGGTTACACAACTCCTGCACCGCTGCGATGTTTTAACACGGCTGCGTCCTTGTGATGTTGCTGTCTCTGAAGAATGCACTCAGAGTTGTAGGTGCTGAACTTTGCCAGTCTAAATCTCTGTCATGTGACCACTGAAGGCTGAGCTGGAGGTTCGTGAAGTTTGTTTCCAACAGAGGGAGGAATACGTGGGAGACGGGACGTGTGAGGAATAGTGAGTTCAGACACTGAATTATCGGCGAAATCGACAAAAGGAAAAAATAAACGCCTTGCTGGATTTCTGAACGGATTTGACTTCAGCTTTGGGACGTGTGAGTGGGCAGCCAAGCAGAAGTCAGCTCTGGACGGCTCTCGGTGCCCTCTGAGTGGGTGTCGCGGCGGGGTCACTCTGGCATTTGTTCAAGACACATTCCACCTCAGATGATTGACCCCGGTGGGGTCATAATTTCACTGGATTTCATGTGATCAGTGTCCCGGCTCCCGCCGTTGTGCTGGCTGGAACTCCATGTCCCCTTCCTGATGGAAAAACCACTGAATTCTTAGTTGACCCATGACCGCTGAAGGACTTAATGCAGAAACACTTTGTAATTACGCTTCAAAAACTATCGGGATCAAAAACAACCTAAATTGGGTCAAGTTATTTATCCTGACCATGGTCTGAATTAATTTGGTTTGATCCAACAAAGTAGGATGTTGGGTTACTTTGGCACTTACAAATGAGTTAATGTCGCTAACATTAGGCTAAGGCTAATGTTATTATCGTCTGTTAATAAACTTGTTCTCTAGTTTGCATAAAAATTGTTGTACAGCGTCTGTTTTACCGTCTAATCAATTTCAGTAAAGTTTGATCAGTTGTTTCTTTTAGTTCGGCATCTGGGTTACAAAATAAAAAGAGAAAAGAAAAAACAAAAAAAGATAGCCCAGTGGGTTTTATGTGATTCTCAGCACTTGTATCGGCATCTCAAAGTGGGCTGAGAGTCAAAGTGAATATTTATCCAGAACTGCAATGCTCTGCCTTCTTTCTCCAAACCGCTTAAACAAATAAGTAGGTGTTTTTTTGGCACTGTTTGTTCTCTATGGGTACATCTGCAAGGTCAGCATGTCGGCAGGAGGGCAGCTCGAGCTGGGAATTCACAGATTAAATTTCTCCCATTGGGATTTTCAACACTGAAAAAGATACGCAACGCATTTGACCTTCAGCCTCCTTCTCTGCTTAAAGAGACCATTGGGGTTGGAGGACACAATCTTTCTGTTTTGCTCTACAAAGTGGTGGAGAGCATATCAAGGTATCAAAGTGTCTAATAAGAAATAAGTAGGATATTTTGGTATTAGGCTTTAAGTTTCAATACTGTATCTTAGCTATAATGTCAAGATTTGTCTGATTGCAGGTGCATCAACAAATAAACCAACAGGTCGTCACGTTTGGACATGTCTTATCTTCACAGGAAGCTCATACTGACTGAAAAGAAGAGAGCATTCCAGTCATGGTTGTGGGATTCCAGTAAATCCACCAAGGACATACTGATAATTAGTAAACGGAGAGTCCTGGACTGGCATAGTCAAAGTTCAGATCTTGACCTCGTTGAGACAGGCTTTACATTTCCATTCTGCTGCCTGGAAATTGATGTCATGTCAGTCAAGAGACCATCATAACATTCTTCAGTCAGAAGCCTTTACAGATTTGTTGCAGGACTGACTGCTGCTGGATCCTCCCTGTCCACACCGTCAACATCTGAAGATGCTTGAATATGGCTTATGGCAATTTCCTGTGGGATGAATTCAAAGAATCTGTCCTGACTGAGCAGAAATTATTTTCCTGTCATTGTTTGGTTCACTCTCGATTAGGAAACAACACGACATGATATTAAAAGCTGTCACAAAAACTCTTGATTTTATTACAAAAACACGTTTCTGTACAAGTGGATGTAAAATGATTAGTGAGTATCATCGACATAATAGTCCCTGGGCGTGTAGCCCGACAGGGTGCTGGATGTGGAAACAGTTACAGTACAGGAAGATTTGGCTGCATAGCAACAGGACAGGAAGCTGGCTTTTTGTTTTTGTACCTAACAGAGTATTCTGAAGTCCAGACACGATCATCATGTAAAAACGTTTAAACCTTAAAAAGATTTTCTTTTTCTTTTTTTTTGTGGACAACTGCATAGACTAGAAGTAAAAGGAGCAACTGTTGCAAATCTCAGGCAGATTAAGTAGAAAGCGACCCTTACAAATAAAGCAAATCCGTTGTTGATAACGTTTCGAAGTAGTAATTGCCCTCCAACGGAAGGTCAGAGTATAAAACAGGCACAACACGTCACGTAACTCACTGTTTCTACCCGAACGACACACACCTGTCTTCTCCCGGGATTATTAGTGATCTTGAAGAGAGCTTGTTACACGTTTCCTGGACACGATTAACAACATCGAGCTGGGCTGAGCATTTCTAAATGGACGTTAGGTTAGACAAGTCAAATGAAATATTTTAACTATTGTTTTTGCTTAAAAAGCCTGTACTTTTACAAAAGGAAATGGTCTACAGCCCGTTTCTGTCCACTTCTCGTCAAACACAGCTGTAAAACATCTTCATTTCTTCATCTTAATACCAGATGCCAAATTTGATTCGGAAAAGAAAAAGAACACACACACACACACACATATATATATATATATATATATATATATATATATATATATATATATATATATATATATATATATATATACATATATATACACACAGCATTAAAGGTTAACAGAAAAGTGCATATTCATACAAACAATGTGCTAAAACAGAAACCTTCTAGAAAAGCATTCAGGGTTATTCAGAAAGCAGTAGCTTTAAATGTTCACAGTAACATTAAAAAGAAACACTTCCATCCACAGGCAGAACCATTCCTGAGAAAGTCATCTCTACGGATCTATTTCAGTGCACCGCTCGTCGCGCTATTTCCAGTGTATAAAGCACAAAATGTAAAACGGTTGGAAGACACGTTAAAAAAAAAAAGGTAGAAGACAAAATCACAACGTGGCCCTGCCAACGAGCATCGTCCTTATATTATGAAAATTATTACAAAACTTAAGGGCTGTCACATCGAGCGCTGTGAATAAGTGCTTTCCCCGAACTGATCCTTTTTTTTTTTCTTTTTTTTACTTTTATGTGACCCTTAAAACGTTTCACATCAAGCAAAGTCAGATCTAAGACACATACAGTTCTGCTTACAATTTCATGTACGAAGAGTAAAAAGCTACCCAAATGTAACTGGCCGTATGTGAAAAAGCAATTAACCCCATTTTATTGAATCATTTTCACTAGTCGTTGCTGTCAGAATCAGTAGCTCACTTAAATGAAACCAAGAGAGGAAAATCCATTTCAGGAGTTGCTTTTTGCCACCTGGCTGGGTCAAACTGACCTCACACCCTCCCTATCCCTGCGTGCGAAGCACAAAGTATGCTGTTTGGACAGATAAGAACAACAATTTGTTCTGAAGTGGAGCAGAAAGTCCAACACGCACTCAGTCTAAGTGCTGCCAGGATCCTTACCTAAAAATAAAGGGCGGTAATCTTATTGGTCAAAACTTTCCAACAGACATCAGTGATGGTGAGACTGTAAAAAAAAAAAGGTTGATCTTTAGAACACAGTGAGATTTCTGGGGATTTTTGGTTTTGTACTGATGAAGCTGTAAGACGAATCCGTGGAGTGTAATAAATCTCCCGAACCCGTCGTGGCCGGCAGAAATTGAATTACGTCTCCGAGATTAGTGTATAATACCTTTTTTTCATACAGGAGCAAGTTGGTTTCAGTAGCTTTTTCCCCAGTAGTTTCTTTTCCAAATAAAAGAAACACCCATTTTAACTGTATTTTGTCTGATTTGGTAAATCCCAGGATCTGCGATGAGTTTAATGCTCTGAAGCATTCTAACGTGACAATAAACAGCAGAAGTCTGTCAGGGCCAATTCATTTTTCACAGCAGTGCAGTTACGCAGTGGTTTTGGTATGTTTACGTTTCATAATTAGTTGTTTTTTTTTGGACACTCGAGAGGATCAGACAGCAAAACAGGCTTCCCACGTTGACCTCCGTAGTTTTACTCATTTTGTCGATTTGGCAAATCGCTGCGATGATCGGGCGCCGCGTGCCGAAGCTTACATTCACAAGCACGAAAGAGTGAAACTGAGCAAAAGCAGCTCTGAAAAGAGGAAGGCTCTGGCTACCATGCAGTTATTGCTCATGCAGAACTTTCTACTGTCTACGTAATCGGGTTAATGTATAAAATGGCAAAGTGGATAAAAAAGGTTTTCGCTTCTCCCTGGATGTCCGCCCCCCCCCCTCCGTCATCTGCATCGTCTCCATGCAGATCCCGTACAGTCGCAGTCGACTGTGCAGTCCAGCATCACTTTTCAGGATCGCCTTTTCAAGACGGCGTTTTGTTTTGTCGCTTTGATCTTTTGCTCAAGACGGCGACTCGATGCTCCGATAGCTCTGCTTTGGGTGGAGTGCTGCGGCAGGAACGAGAAGGTCGTCATGTGGGTGATCTCTCGGCTTCATCTGAAAACGAAAAGGCAGAGACGGTTACCTCACCCTGTTATGTTACAAAAGAGAATGGAGAAACTCCAGAAGAGGCACAAAAACAACACACACACACACACACACACACACACACACACACACACACACACACACACACACACACACACACACACACACACACACACACACACACACAAAAACCCTCCTGATTTCCTAACCTGAGGGTGAGGGGGAGTTGTCTTCCCCCGCTGAGACAAACTGCAGCTCAGAGCCCAGAGCTGCTATGGAGCTCCGAGGACGGATACACCGGTCACCTGAGAAACTCCGGCGGAGTAATGCCTGAAGGCCAGAAATGATAAACAGGTTAGCAGAGCTGTGGCAGTAATTGCAGTAGTCAGGGAAAGTTATTATTTTTTTTTTTTTTAACTGTTTTACAGCAAAACACTAAATTTGTTTTTCATTTTTGTTTTTAGATACTGGCAACTTTTCTACATTGACATTGGGCAGCGAAAGCCTTTTCACTGACTACATCTCCCAGAATGCTGTGCGGTTCTGGATTGGAGTTCAGTGAATATTCTACATGTCGATTAATTGAATATTCTGCCAGATGTATTATATGTTGCGAATATGATGTCCAGCCCCGATCTAGAGACAGAGCCGTTAGAATCCGTGATGTTTTGTTTGTTTTGTTTTTTGTCGTCATTGGGTACGGAACCGCGGCGATCGGGCTGGAAGCTTGCCTTGCGCGTCATGGGGCTGGTGGGCGCCGAGGCGCTGCTGTAGAGGCTGAGGCTGGAGTTGGACCGGCTCACGGTCAGACCCTTGGTGGTGCTTCCTGTCGGTGACAAGTACTTCTCTTTGATCTTCAGGTTGGTTCGATCTTTGACTGTCGATGAGAGGAAAGGAGAATTTCACTAAATTCTGTAACCTCCATCACTTCGTATTCATAACGTCCATTAAAACTGTTCCAGTGTTCAAATTGACTTCGTATGAGCCATTTAGGATCATATCATTTATTTGCTTGTCATTAAATATATAGTGTAATAATCTGTTTATTTAAACTTAAAAGAAGTTATGAAGAAAATGCCAAGGCAACACATTTCTAACTATAACTTCTAGACATAAAAAAAACAAAAAACATTTCTGCATAAGTTCAGTCATCATTAGATGGATTTAGCATTGCATTTTGTTTCCAGGCAGCAGGCAGACCTCTGCACGGGTCATTCTTAACCAGGAACTCATCGAGCGCCGTCCAGCCTCCTCCGACCCGAACCATCAACGTGCTCCGCAGGATCCGGACCATCCGCAGCTGCTGGGAGTCTCCAAACTGCACCAAAACGCACAGGGAACATGCGGCGCATAACAGTTACCATAGCGACACAAAGCAGGGCAGATGATACAACCCAGTCATTTTAAAAGCTTATACCGCTTTTTTTTTTTTTTTTCCATTTACAACCAAATTATTATTTATTGTATTTTTATTAGGATTTTTATCCCTTTAACTAACTTTGTCTTGAGCAATGTAAGGCAAAATAATATTTTCTTTTCATTTTTTATTAGTATTTTGATGATCTGTATGCAAAATACAAATTAGTACTTTATTTTGCACATTCATGCCTATTTTATTAGTGCCAAAGTACACTAATGCCCATTGATTTTGACATATAAAATAATAATAATAATAATAATAATAATAATAATAAGCAGAAGATAAAATAATTTTTTTTCATTTTGTCATTGGTTGAATGCATACATAAATTTGTGTAGAAAATGCTACTGACCACCTTTTCTTACACAAACATCACATAAATACAATGAAGTTTTGTTACTGTAACCAGACAAAAAATATGGAAAGGTCCAGGGGGTGTGAATACTTTCTGCAAATCACATTTTACAGCAAAGGGAACCTTCAAGCTTCATGTCTTGTGGAAATTGTGTTAAAAAAAAGCTTTGATTGGTCACACAGACCATATCGATCAATTGCTGTGCGTCAGGAAAAAGGACTCACCCTGTATCTGTTGGCACTTATTTGTTCCACCTGGAATCTCTTGGGGCAGTTGCACTGTGACACCTGGCGACTCACCTATGGAGGGGAAAAGAAAACCCATGTCAGTGACAGCAAATACCCAGCTTCACACTGGAGCTACGATGCGCCCTCTGCGTTTACCTCTTCGTTAATTTGATCTGCATCCAGTGTTTTCCTGTAGGGGTCTCTGCTAGGATGGAGCGCGCTCACAAACTCATAGTAGTCAATGAAACCATCGTTGTTCAAGTCGAAAATGTTTGCCACTGCGTTCATCTCCAGAGAGTTGGTCGGAAATTCTGCAGTTACGACGTAGGACACAGAAAGACTTTAAGAATCAGGGCTGAACTCACCAATTGGAGGGTGAGCAAGATTTAAAAAAAAAAAAAAACAGGCATGAGAATTTTACTGGAGGCAAGGACATAGTCAGTGAACTCCTTCTGGCTGATCCGCCCGTCCTGGTCCCGGTCGATGCTTCGGAACACGTCTAGGATCCGGGACTTCAGATGACTAATCCACTGAATGTAACGCTTTCGCCAGACGTTGAAGTCAAAGTTGGCAAATTCCTCCATCTGCAGAGATAAACAAAAGCACAAAGCAACCTTTACGCAAATTGTTCCCGAGAAAACAGCTGCCATTCTCGTACTCGAGCAAATATCTTTTATCCGTGTTTTCAAAAGACAGAGCAAGGACCTCTCTGAGCATCTGCTGGTGTTGTTCCAAGCGGTTCTGTCTCGCCACGGCCACTTGCCAAAGTTTCTGCCACTGCCGGACCAGCTGAATGAGCTGGGGAGTCTGAGGGTCGAGGTGCTCTAAGGGGACCGGTATGACAGGCGGCAGCTTCATAGTGCTTCTCCTCTCTGTACATCAAAACGTATGATACATGCATTTGCACTTGATGCTTGCGTGTGTTCACTGACTGCGCGTAATCTCTAGAGCTCTCTTACTCGCAAACGGCCGCTTGATGGGGGAACCTCGATGCTTAGGAAGGCTTTTGTGTTTGCAAGACTTCGTGGCTTGTTCTATCTCTGGGAGCTTTTTCTTCATTTCCCCCAGGAACACCTGCCGAGAGCAAATGAAAATCTCGTCACATAGCGACACGTGTATGTCGTGATGCGATACCGGGAGAGTTTGCGTCCTGGGCAGAGGGCAGGGGAGAGACGGGTCGTACCATGTGCTGCTCAATAAGTTCTTGGTTCTGCTCTGTTGTCTCAGACAGAGGCTCTTCCTCTCTGAGGATGAGAGACTCCTCCGCTGATGACATCCAATCCAAAAGTCTCTGGACTTCTTCTTTCTCTTCTTCCAGTGCTGCCAAGCTGGCCTGGATCTTCTGACCTTGCTGCTGGGCCCATGTCTGAACCTGCCTCCCAAAACAGGTAACGACAGCATTTCCTAAAGGTTAGCTTACGTTTACCGTGACTGACTTTTTGGATAAATAACCGTCTTAAAACAAATAACCTCTCAGCGGTGGATCTGTATTGTGGCATGAAGACACTCACCTCCTCATAGCGAGTCTTAGTGACGCTGATCCAAGATTTCAGGGTTATTATGGAGTCTGGGTGACAAGAGGCCAGAATCTCCTCACCCAGATTCTGGATGTTCTCCAGTTCCACCGCTTGAGCGTGCAAGATACGTAGCGACTCCTGTGCGGGAAAAGAGAACTGATTCATTTCACTAGTTTCTTCCAACACCTAAAGCTTTTATGATGAAACGTCTAACACAAGCTGCTACTAGCTACTCTCATGCATTAATGTGGAGAGAAACAATACGCTCTGATTTTCATTCGCCACCTGGCTTCTCTGACCTTGAGCTTATCAACAATTGCGTATTCAGCAGCAGACTCCCTGGAGCAAATGAGATGGGAAGAAAAATGTTTCCTCCTGGGAAGCTTGCGATATCTCGTTGCACTGACCTCGTGTTGCTTCTGGAAGGCAAGCAAACTGCTCTCCTCCTCTGGTATGACGCCGTATTTCAGGATCCTCTCTGCCTCTGTGAGCCTCTCCATGAAAGAGTGAACGAGACCGTCAAACGTCTCAGCCTTTTGGAGACAAAAGGAGCACACACATTCAGGGAAGTCAGACTGTCATACTGAAACCCCCAGGCGCAGTTATTGCTAATCGTAAGTGCGATTAGCAATAACGAGGCACGTTTAGTGCCGCCCAGAAATGTTCACGCCACGTCTTTGTTACCTGCATTTTGTCCTGTTGCGACAATAAACTTCAGGGTGTTTTACTTTGATGCCAGGTGGCACATTAACGCATTGTGGATAATTTTGGCCGCTGGCGAACCGGCCTTTAATTAGACGCATCTAAGTTAAAGGAGCTAATATAAATGTTTGCCATGTTTGTAAGATTTTTATTTACTTAATTATTTTACTTTTTGCCTTTTGTGTTGCTGCACCGTAAAAAGTTCCAACACAACCTACCAAAGTTGTTGCTTTTAGTGTTGCGAAATACAAAAAAGGAGAAGGGACTTCGTTTTTGTAAACCTTCGCTTCCAAATATCGTTTTCAAACGAGCTTCCAAAACGTAGTTCGCTTTCGGCGCGACAGAAATCCCAATACGAGAGTGAATCTGACGTAGCACCAAGCAGAGCGAAGCCAAAGCAGTTTGTACCTGCTGCAGAGCCGCCTCCAGCCGGTCCTGTTTGCTCACTGACAGCCTGCACACGGCGTCCCAGCGGCCCTCCAGCTCCTCCATCTGCTCCTGCAGCCAGTGAGCGTCGGCGGTGCTGCTCCGGGTCAGGTCCCTCACGGAGCGCTTCAGGGTCCGTATGCAGCCGGCTCGCTTTCCCAACTCCTTCTGGAAGGCCTGACAGGCAGAAAGAAACAAGCTCCGACTTGATTCCCCAGAAGACCGAATTAGTGCATATCATGTGGCAAATATGGAAATGCAATTGATTTCCAACTTGGATTTAAATTGTAGGCTGACTTGAATATTTCTAAGAAAAAAGAAAATCTTAATTTTTTTTTTTGTAACAGAATTAATAAGTACCTTATGCTTGTCTATGAGATTGGTGACCATGTCTTTGTCTCCACCAACAGGGACATCCTCAGCCAGATGGGGCTCTGCTCTGTACAACCAGTCACTGAGCGCGTGCAGAGCATCAGTGAATCTTCCCGAGAACAGCAGGGCTTCCTCCAGTTTATGTTGTCTTAAAGACAGAAATCACAATAAGAGTTTTGTTTGTTTGTTTTGTTTTTTTTACTAGAAGTATCAGCAGGTAGAAGTACGACGCTGTCCTGTTTCGGTTTTCATACCTCTCGATAGACTTGCCGCCGATGGTGTCCCATGTGTCCCTGAGTTCAGCCAGCAGGTTTTCCAGATGCTGCCTGTCGTGGCCACTTTGTGCTTTCTCGTGCAGGCCGCGGCCGCTCTTCAACGTGGCGTCGTAGATGGGCCTTTTCGATCTGAGCAGTTTCTGAAACTCCTGCGTATCGACGGGAAGGAAAACAAATGATCAGATAAGTTCACGTGACGTATTTCTTTTAAACTACAGCCATTTTATTTCCTTCGGATTGAGTCATGAACTGTTTTTATGAGATGTCAGAGAACTTGCTTCAGCTGCATGGATCTAAGAGTGCGCAGCACCGCCCCTCCCCCACCTGTTGCTGCGTCCATCTGGTCAGCTGGCTGAAAGATGGCAAACTGAGCTCTTTTATAACGCTTTTTACACAATTTGCCAAGTTGTTAACAAGTAATACCACAGCACGTATTAGCTTTTTAGAGGCCCACTGCTCTTCCCAATGCTTTCAATGGAGTTGTTTAGTTCCTGTTTTATATGTATTTGTTACCCTCTGCTCATACCTTCTGCTCCACGAGTTGCTGCTTTATCTCCTCGTGGGACGCTCCGATCTCCTTATGCGTGTCCAACGTTTGTTCGACCTCGGTCATCCAGTCCACAAGGAGGCGCCACGATTCAGTAAACTGAAAATAACAGAAAAAAGGGATGAATGCACCCCTCTTTTTGTAAGTGTCTAATTTTTTTTTCATGCGTTTGTGTTGTTTTCACATCTTCTGTTACCTGCTTGATGTGTTTCTTGACGTCCTCCAGCGTCCTGCCTCTCTCTGACGTTCGCTGCAGGAGCTTCTTGTGCCGATCCTGAACCGTCAGTATCAAATTATGGACGACGTCGCAGTCTTCCTTCCTGCTCAGCTCCGTCAGCCTGCATCCCGTGTTCTCCACCGACGTCTTCTTCTCGCTGTAGCCGTTGACCTCGTCCAGCAGGATCTGTCCCCGCAAAGCACACACTTTTAGTCCAAACACACGTCCTTGAAAAGAGCAACACAAACCTAAGCGCGACGTATTTGGTAAAAGCGACCTTATGCTCTTGAAGCTGTGTGGAGATTGTGTCCAGAATGAAACTAGGAGCAGGGAGATCCTTAAGAGACTCTTCGCACTCGCTCATCTTTTTTAGCAGTTCTTGGACGCTGCTGTGAAACTCTTTGGCCAGACTCAGCCCCTCCGTAAGCTTAGCCTGCACGCAAAGAATTGCTCTTCAGTGAAAGCGCAGTCAAGCACCAATGTGCCTGATAAAACAGCTTCGAAAAATAATTGTCCTCGACGTGACATTTAATTGGATTAATTACTTTCCGCTCCTGGACTTTGTTGTAAACAGACGTCCACTTTTGTTCGAGTATAGATAAGCTGTGCTCGGTGCTGGACCCCCGCACAAGGTCCCCTCGCTCCAGCATCCCGTGAATGGCATTCCTCACATTTGTGTAGGCTTGAACTTTAGACTCCATCTCATTACACAGCTCCTGTTGGACGGGAAACAATTTTAAAAATTCAAGAAAGAAATCTTTGCATTGACAAGAGCAACCGCTCCCCTTTCCCCTGCCCCCTCTTGCATTTATAAATACTGTAATGAGCGTTACCAAATGCGCATTAAGCCTTTCACTTGCAGAGTCTGGCATGCCCCAGGTGGTCTTAGAAGAGGACAGCCTCAGGTCTGTGTTTTCCAGCCACTGAATGAGATCCTGGATCTCCATGGTAACATCTTGCACCTGTAATAAAGCAGGTTGTACTTTAAAGGAGAAAACAAGTAAATCAGTTCATGTCCACAAACCTGTGACTGTCTGTGATTGTAGCTCCGTTCATGAAGTGAAAATTATATACATAAGTAAATTAAAAAATTGCAGAAAGTTGGTTCAATAGCGGCATTCAGCTATTCTGCACTTCTTCCCCCCCAAATCTTTTCATTTTAAATACTCAACAGATCCTTTATGGAAGTATTTTTTTTAATTAAATGTTGCATTACCAACAATGGCCACCAGAGGGAATCAGACTATCGTTACCTGACTCAGTCTGTTTTCTAGTTCCAGCTGCCTGCGCTCAGTCTCACAGCGGACAAACTCCCAACTTTCATTCACTTCCTCCAACTGAGCCTGCAGACCGTGCGTGTTGTCCCCAGACCCGGCCTCCAGCAGCTTCCTGCCAGCCTGGTTGAGAGACTCAATGGTGCGAACGTGAGACATGACATCATTACGCAACACCTTTGGGAAACAAAACAAAAAGAAGGCCAAAAGAGATGAGATTCTTGATCTCATGTTGTTGTTTTTTTTATATTCAAAAGTCTATCACAGACCTTATGCTTCGCCAGCTCTATTTCACAGGTCTGCAGGTCCATGCTGATTGGCTGGTTGCCATGCAGTTGCTCGGCGGTTCTGGAAAGCCACGTGTGCAGCTCGTCCAGCGTGTTTTGAAACTGGCCCAGACCCAGCAGAGCACACTCTAACTGATGCTGAACACAGAACATGGGCAGAAAATGCTCACGTAATTATTGATCATAATGACTTTAAACCAAACATACATTCACAAAGTACCTCACTAGTTACAGCTTGCTAACACGGACGGGGTTGGACCTCGTTAAGAAAGCCTTAGGGGCTCGTGGTACGATTTGTTCTGCAAGATGTCAGAAACATCCCTGATTCATTTTAACATTTAGCACAGAATGAATCTGTGTTTTGTGAAGATTGCGTCAAATTCTGACCCTTAATTCTGAGTCTCATCACTGAAATCGAGGGAAAAATTGGGAAAAAATATATATAATCAAGTAATATTTCAGTCAATAATGAAAATGAACATTTCTCGATTAAACGGTTCCCACCTGTCTGTTCACTGCCTCAGACTCCAGACTGTCCCATCTCTGTCTGAAGTCGCACAGCGGGGAGAATGAACCCGGACGCTCCGAGCCCGGAGACAACCGGCACACAAAGCGGTGGTTCAGGCTCTCCATCTCAATCTTCTTCTGGTACAGCTCTCGCTTAAATTCCTGGGGCGGATGGCAAAAGGTTAAAACGTGGGAAGAACATTCAGTTGTTTCACGTTTGGTTCATGCGTGAACTCACCTTCAGATCGCATAGCTGCTCTTTGACAGCTTCCAGGTCAGATCCCACTGTAAACTCCTCTGTACATCTCAACTCCGCTGACTTTAACCACTCAAACAGGCCCTGTCAGTGAAACAGCCTTTGACTTATGCTGCTTCAAAACTTTTAAACAAGTTCATTCACCTGCACTTGAAGATGGAAGACGCTATTTGACATCAAAGCTCTGTGTATCGTTTTCCAACACTGACCTCCATTGTATCCTGATAATGAAGAGCCATCTGCAAGGAATCCTCCAGCTTCTTGTGAGAGTCGCTCCAAAGTTTGCTTAAATTGTTCCACGTGCAATAAAGCTTTTAGACAAAATAAATAAAGGGTTTCATTTAACTCTTAAACAGGGTAGGGAAAGGATTCTACTGAATAAAGTCTTCTTACTTCATCCATGCTCTTTGTGATGTCTGGTTTCTCTGTATCGCCACACGCTACCATCAGGTCCATTCCGAGAACACCAAGAGTGTCCAGGTCTCCTTGCAAGCTGTCTATATCCTCCCTAAGCGTCTAGAAGGCAAGAAAATTGTCACCTTGTATTTTCTAACAGTGAAGCTGTTGTCGTGTAAACGGTTTCGCGACAGACCTGCACGCTTCCGAGGCTTTGCCTGATTCTTTCAGAGTCTGTCAGAGAGGCGTTGAGATCCAAAATGGCCTGCTGCGTATCGTTAAGGGCACTCGTCATATCGCTCACGTCGCTCCAGTACTTCAAGGCGAGATCCAGAAGCTTCAGCAACCAGCTCTCCCTCTCCTGAGCCTGCTTGTAAGTCTCATCCCACATCTGGGACAGGCTGGATACTTGGCCCTGAATTGCTAAAAAGCACAGATACCGCCAAGGTGTTACTGTTTGCACAGCAATAAAGCGCTCTGGGATTGTCTGAGAAGAGAGTTACTTGTGCCAATTGAATCGTCCCCTGCCGCCTGAGTGTTTGCCAGCAGTTCGTCTGCCTGGCCTTTGACACTGTTGAGACCCAGCTCCAGCTTGGACAGCTCAGCAAGGGTTTGCTTGTTGTCTTGGAGCTGTTCCTGGATCCTCGGGGTGAGACCTTGCAGAGAGTTGGGCGTCTGGACGCGACTGCGCAGACGGTCGAGACTCTCTCTGATGAGGGTCATCCTCTCATTGAGCTACACGATTGAAAGCAGACGTGAAGCTGCGTCCTTGTGGAAAAACTCACAATGTGTCAGACAGAAAGCCTTCGTACCTGTGTGAATCGGGGTAAGGACTCCTCGAGGAGGCCGGCCGTTTCTCGGACGCGTTCTCTGATGGCATTGTGTTGCTCCTCGGCCGCCGCCGCCTTCAGAGAGAACCGCTCACCCTGAACGGGGTTCAGCTCTGACAAGCGCTTGGCGAGGACGCACAGGCGCGCAATCAGAGGTCGGTGTTCTGCTATCGACTCTCTGAGACCCTTTGCAAAGCAAGAAAAAAAAAAAGGTTTGATAACGGTTCGGCAAGCTTATTTTTCTTTGCACATAGAATAATTGGATTTAAACAAATCTCTAAACGAAAATGAGGAGAAAACACATTCGGCCTCATTTTCAGTCAGAGCAAAACTGCGATTGTTGTACATCAGCGTAACCGATGCCCTGTAATTAAGTAGATTACATCAATGAATTGGGCTTTGGTAAATCAGCTCATTTGACCAGTGAAAGGTGTCGGCATCCGAAGCATAAAAGGACTTCTTTGTAGACCAGGACTATTCAAATGTGCAGGTCTCTTCTACCTGTAAGAGGTCCTGTTGTTCCCGGAATGCTTCATAGTTGATTGTGCTCAGTGAGAGCTGGCCAATAAGCTCTTGGGTTTCATCCAGCCAAGGCGACACCTCGGCCAGGCCCTCGGAGAACTGGGCCATCAGCGACTGGGCGTGCTCCAGCTGCAGGACCACGTGGGCGTTGGTGGCTGAGGTGGTGTTGCAGTGTTCCTGTAAGGCTTCCAGAGGCGTCTGAATGGAGATTGAATGATCTTTATCGACATTTTCTAATGAAACAGTCGTGTATTTAGTCATCCATGTAAAAAAAAAATATATATATATATATATATATATATATATATATATATATATATTTATATATATATATATATATATATATATCATCATGAAACAAAGTCGCGGTTTTACCTGAAGATCTCCAGCTGCTCCTTCATCACTGTAAGTCATCAAGATTTCAGCGATCTTGACCATCTTCTCAATGTTGAATTTGTGCTGAAGGATTTCTACTGCTAAAATCTAAACCACATGACATATTTTTGCATTATTTTAAACACAATTCTTAAACATTCTCTGTGTACTCGGTTTGACCAAAAGCATTTATTCGATGAGTTGCCCGTTGTTCCCACCTTCTGTTCGTTGAGTTGCTCTGCTATGATCTTTGGGTCCAGGTTAATTGTTTTCAGCTTTTCGAGATTGTGTGCGGTGTCTTTGAACCACGCCATCTCCTTCACCACGGCCTGTTCCAACTGGAAAACACAACCAGATGTTGGCGAATCAGTCGCATCATTGACTTTAAAAATGTAGAAGAGCTTTTTTTGGAAGTAGTTCAAATACACACAAAAAAATAGAATTACAGAATCCCACAATAAAGTAGACATCAGTACCTATTTCAATTATTGTAGAAGTGCTTGATTGTGGTTAAGAAATAATTTAGAAGAAATTATTTCCATCAGATCGATGGTGCCGGGTTGCAAAGCAACGAGAAATTCAAGAAGTACGTGAAAAGGATAGGCTGCTGAATTCCTGGGTTAAATTATTATGCCCTTAAATTATTTCATCGCGCCTTTGCTGTTCCGCATGACGTGTACAGACGCTCACTGATTGAAAACAGCGGTGCTCCTGCATCCAAATACTTCTTGTGCAGATTCCAGTACTTGTCAAAACTCACCCTCTGTTTCTCAGCCGCACATAGTACTGCATCTCCCACGTGCGTCTGTGCTCCTGCCACCGCCAGCAGCTCCCTCTCGATGCGGCCCAGCCACAGGTGGAGGTCCTCCTGGCTTGAGGTGCAGCGGCTGGAGGCTTCCAGGGCCTGCTCCAGCCTCTGCAGCACATCCATGCTGCTCAGGTTTAGCACAGAGCAACGGATACGCAGTGCATCCATCTTCTCCTGCACCTGCTGGGCTTCCTCCACTGAAATGGCAGTAAAATCAGAATAATTACCTAATGTTTGTGGTTAACTGCATAATAGCCTCACGTGTGATAACAGCTCAGTACATTTAGGGGTTATACAGAGAACTTGCCTAAATTCAAGGCAAACAGCGAAATGGGAAAGAAAGGGAACCGGTGAGAATGTGTAATTGTTGTCGGCACAAGAGGAGGTGATGTAGTATTTGAGAAATTTAATTTATGGGTTTTTACGCATAATCACTTATCAGCTTTTGGCAAAATGTTTCGGAAAAGGGACGTGGCATGGCAGCTGTAAGAATGAAAATTTCGTCAGCGGCCAGAAAATATGAGCAGACTGGTCTGAGGCGACTTAAAGGCAATGCTAATTCTAAGGACCTCTCGTTACACTCAAGGTATGCTGAAGAACATCTACGTATGAATGATATCTCAACCCTTGTGACAGACTTGCTGCAGCAGTGGATTCCACTCTTGAAACTTCAGAAACTTGAGCTGCGATTTGCACAAATTTAGACAATAATAGACTGGAGAAACCTTGCCCGATCCAGTGGATCTTGTTTCAGCAGCAACTTCCATTGCACAGGTCTAAATGGAATATAATTTAGTGTAAACAATACTACAGCCTTGGAGATTTGGGGACTAAAGCATTTATCTGGGAGTAGCTTAAAGGAGGGGCAATGCTCTTTTGCATCCAAACGATCAGAATCCCCCTTAGGCACCTTTTTTTTTTTTTTTTCTACGTTTTCTGGAAGACGAATGGCTGAATGGACGGACGGCGGACAGGTGGATGGATGGACTTTAACAAAATTTCTTCAAAAGCATAAGTTCCCAGAGATTAAATAAAATCACGGTGCACAGTACATCTTACCTGAAACTACTTCCTTTAAAATTTGACCTGACGTCTTTACTTTTCCAAGTTCAGCCATTTGGACTTGAATCTCTTCAAAAATAGCCTAAAAAAAACGATTAGTATTTCTGAGTTAGCTTTACTGCTGTACTGAAAACACATAAATATAATGTTGAACATCTATTTTACTGTTTTCAGACATACACCTATGACCACTGACAGTTGATTGAACCACAGCATTATGGCTAATGAGTTCACATGGTGGGTCACTCACCTTGGCCTTCTCTGTGGCGTCCGACAGATGCAGCATCACTCTCTCAGCGTTCCTCAGCTCAGCCAGCGTCTGCTCTACAGAAATGAACCACTGCTGCAGGCTGTCCACTTCTTCCTGGAACTGCTGGGCTTTGGGCAGGATGAGCTCCAGACATTCCCTCCTACCAATGGTTTGAGAATCAATCAGTGAGGTGTCCGTGGATCGATGCGGCACAAATGAAGTGACGCATTATCAATAAAAGTGCCGGACCTTTTCTCTGCCTCCAGCTGCAGGGCCTCCCACTTCTGTTGAAGAGTGGCGAGCTTGACCTTTGCCCGCTCCCCTTCTTCTCCCGGGTGGGCCTCCGCCAGCCGAGGACCCTCGACCATCACGGAGTCCATGCTACGCCTCCGGTCTGTCAGGAGGCGCAGCAGGAGCTGTGAAACCATAAAATAGCTCCGGTTTTAAACAAACGTCTTTATTCGCAACATTAAAAACTTCCAAATATTATCGTGCAAAAGTTCCGTTTGCAATTTGATGCCTAAGAAGAAACACCAGGGATTCACACCTATTAAAACCCAACACTTTCCGCCTCTTTTCCATTAGATACGCTGAGATTTGTCTCATGTTTCAAGCTTGCATTGTCCGGACTGGTTTCATAGCCCACAGACATTTTTACCAAGACTCACTGCAGCTCATTGTTGCGTAGAAGCTCATTGTTTCATCACTAAACAGATCAGAGGTTATCTCACAAAGGAAACCCTTCCATACTTTAATTGTTCATTTTTATTCTACTTGTTTCAGAATATCAGAAACATTTCTTGAATGCCAAACCTTCTGTTCTTGAAGTTGCGCCTTCACCACTTTGACCTCTGAGGATGGGGGTTTCTGATTGGCTGTGAGCTCCTCTATCTCACCGACCCACGTAACCAAAGCATCCAGATTCTGAAGGAACATTTCAAAATGTGTGGAAGCAAATAACAGAGACTTAGTTCCCTATGAGAATGCAAATGATCATAGTTTAGGTAGATTGTCAAACCAAGTAGGTCATGAGTTGAATTATTGACAATCCAAGAGTTTAAGACTTACCCGCCACCTGTCCACACTAAAATCTTGGTCTGAACTGGACTGCCCATCGCTCTGGAGCTGCAAAATAAAGCAAGTCCACGTGACGTTTCAGTTTATAAAACATTACCACTGAGACGGAATCACACTGCGACAGCCACAAGCTACTGCTCTAAATAGAGAGATGACAGCAGGAAATTAAAGCTGAAAGGGTGATGGAAAGAAAGGAAAGGCTGAAATGACAGACAGGCACAAATTGTCAAGTTTGAAAAGCAGCGTCTCAACCTCTGCAAGCTCCTCTGCCACTCCGTTCAGGACTCTAACGGTTCTGGTGACTATGGGGTTGCCTCCTTTATCTCCTGCCGGATACTCCGTCACCTCCACGATCTCAGTCACGGTCGTCTCTGTCACCTCGGTGACTTCGGTCACCTCCCGGGATGCCAGAGTCTTCCATGACCAGGGGCTTCCTTCTCTGGAGTCTCTCCTCTGGAAGCTGGCCCTCCGTTCTGCAGCCGTCAAGTCGTTGTGAGCGAGGGGAGATCTGGCGAAGTCCGGAGGCAACGTCCTCCTCGTTAGTGTCCCATTTCGGGACGTTTTGATTGAAGACGGGCTGCTGTGCCAGGCATTTTCCAGTGTACTGCTACTTCTGATTGTGGAGGCAGGGGAACTCTGGAGGGGTTTGTCTGAGATAGGCGTTTGAGCACCCTCCTCCCTCCTTTGGTCAAATTTATCAACCTCGCTTTCTTTTTCCACCACTTTTTCCTTGTTTCCATTCTCTCCGAGTTTATTCCTGGAGCCCTCGTCCCTTTTGACCACCCCATCTTGTTCGGGGGGCGGCCACTCCTTTCGTCGTTGGTAGCACTCCTTCAGGAAGCCTTCATCAGTCCTAACATGCTTGGATTTCTGGCCCAGACAACTGGGCCTGCTGATGAGATTACCCATAATCCTTCAGCCCACAGGCTATTGAGGCAATAGGTGAAGTCAGGCCCCTTGGCCATTCATGCAGATGATCCTTCAGCTACCTACAATAAAACAAGGTTGCTCAGCATTGGTCATTCTGTACGTACAATGCTTTGCAAAAGCATTCATACCCCATGAAACATTTGCATATTCGGACATGTTACAATACAAAGTTTTCTGTTGGGATTTTATGTCAAAGAGAAAAAAAAATCCCACCACTTCAATAATTGTGGGAAAAGAAGTCATGGTTTTAACTTTATTTTTTATTTTTTACAAACATTCTTAAAGCATTGGATACGGGAATGTGAACCTCCTCCCTGAACTTTCAAAAGTTTTTCCTTCAAGACTGTCTTGTATTGAGCTTCATCCACATATTCATGAACTCTGACAAAAATTCACGATCCAGGATTCAACGTGAGGAGGACGTTTTCTGGGTTTTAGGCTCCACCGTCTTTTCGGTAGGCCAGAAATGTAGTGTAGTTTTGTCTGCCTAGATGGACTTTCATGCCTTCCTTTCCAAAGGATGGCTGAGCCACGGGATGGACTGAATCTATATTGGTTTTCTAATAATACTGACCACTTTAACTGCTTTTTATGCCAGAGCCACGTTTCACTCAGTCACGGTCACAAACAAGCACACAGTCAAACACTAATAAGCAATTCGGTGGGTAACTTGGGGATAAGTATCTTGCCAAGGGGCAAGTCGACATGCGGTGGGAGGAAGCTGGAATCCAGCCAGTCACTTTATTTAGAATGATCGCAACAAATATTGTCTTAAAGCACTTTACAGCATGATACCCAACAAATGTACCTGTGTAGTGGTCCATCAAATAAAATCTAATTAAAACTGAAGTCTGCGGTTGCACCATGGCAAAATGTGAAAAAGCTTAAGATGTCAGAGTACTTTTGCAATGTAATGTTTATCAAATACTCTCCTGTAATAAAATGCATTTTTATCACTATAATCCACTATAATAAAAGTTTGCTCCCAGGATCGCCCTGGTCTAAGCGCTGAAAGACAAGAGAGAACTCAAAACGCTTCGCGGCCTTGATTTTTCCCTCTGCCGTTTCCTGTTTGCCGCCTGCGCACTCTCCCGGCTATCTCGCATCAACAACTGAAAAAAAAAAACCCTGCGCTTGAGAATGGCTGTGACTGCCTGGCGGAGGATCGCAGTGTTGAAGCTGGCACAGACAAAGCAATGGCAACCAGCCAACGCTTTCTGTAACTCAACTTGGATCGGCGCTGGGAAACCCCGTCGGGATCGGGTGAAATATGACAGCCGTAAAAACATCCCCTCCTTTCTTTATGGGACGACAAGTGGATGGGTGCTTTCGCTGCCAGCTTCTTATTTGGCTAATATTTGTATGATTCTGCAAACACTCTGCTGAAGACACTGTTTGCTGTTCCCTCACCTTTGTGTCTTTATTGTTTTGACGGAGGTTAAAGGTTAGTGCAATTATCCCGACAAAGACCGTCTGAGGTGAGCCCATCAGGAGATCACAGGGAGGGTTTCTGCTTAAGCAAGGTCCTCCCTCTGAGACGAGGTTACACTGCTCAATTCAGAACTATATAGGTCAGCCGAAGACATGACTGGTGACTAATGATCTGGTTGGGGGTTGATGGGAGGGGGTCATTTAAAAGGAAATTAGAATATTAGCTTTCAAGACGTCCTCAGATTCCTATTTTTTGCTGTGTGGATGTATGTGATGGTCATGGTGAATGCCTCAACAATAAGTAATTACAGGCCGATACCCGACTTACCATTTTTGGCAAAGACCTTTGAAAAGGCAAGTTTGATTTAAAAAAAATCTCAGCTCTTCAGTGCTGAGACCGTTAATGCAGCATTCAAGGCTTGACACAACCTATGTCTTGACGTCCATCTGGAACTGATGTCTTGGTCTAACGGGATTTATACAGTTGATGAATCCTGTGATGTGCCAACTTATGGTTTTGATCTTTTGGTCCCAAAAAAATGCTCGGTTTGATCAGCAAGGTTCAGTGGGGCTAAAGAATGAAAGCATTCAAGAATATTAGGTGTGGTTATAAAACCAATAAGCTGACTTCTTGACACTACTTGAATAAATAACCGAAACAAGACACCAGATTGGCAGCTTATGGTTTCGTTTTTAGTGGGATGAATGATTGTAAAGGTGTCTTTTCTGTCTTCTGTAAAAATCCAACCAGGCACCTGCAGCTCATCCAAAATGCTGCTGCCAGAGCACTGACCACCACCAGGAAAATGGACCATATCAAGCAAGTCCTTAAGTCACTGAACTAGCTCCTTGTTTGTAAAAGGATTTATGGCAAAAAGAAACTCGATGGGCAGAAACAGCTGTTTCTTAAAGCAAGTTTATTGAACCTTTCCTGCAAAGTCAAAATATTATTTTATCAACCCAGTCGCAAATATCTTAGCTGTAGCTAAAGTGAGGCTTTTGTTTGAGTTATTCTTCATTGCCGTTTACAAAACCTTTTTTCATATTTTCCCAATAAAGCACTGGAATTTTTTTTTTTTCTGTACTAAAGTGTTACAAATAAACTCGCCTCGCCTCGCCTTGCGGGGAAATGAAATCGTGCTGAATCTGCAGAACAACAACAACAACAGCAACAAAGAAATTATGCTGAGAAAATCTCACCGAAGAACCTTTCAACCTGACCGTTTTCAATCAGTCAAACACATTAAAGTGCTTTTTTTTTGCTGTTGTTGTGAGGCGAGAATGTCAAGATGACCTACTTTGATACGATGACTCCATGCGCATTGGTAATTGCCTGCATTACGCCCGTCTCTGCTGAGCAGATGATGCCGTCCCGGGGCGCACAGGGGAGCAACGCAGTCGGATCAGAGCGATGCCCAGACAAAAGCCTCAGCCTCAAGATCAATGATTACTTAGTTAGCTCAGATCCCCACCCAGCAGTCTCCTGAGGAGAGAAGCGGATGTCAGGCTGTGTCCCACATGGGTCACCGGCTCATCAGAGCGGGCGTGCAACGTCTGGTTACTGCGCCACACGTGTGGTCGTCTGCTAAATCACTCATTTACTCTTTGGTGAGAACGCAATTCGCATTAAGATGTGCTGACTGTTTAATTGTGCGAGGAACGCTGGGATGCTGTTGTAACTCTGCTTACTTCCACTATCCCGTACAATGAAAGGACCTCAGAGGCGGTAAAAAGGAAGGCTTGTTCAATCACAATACGGCATATCCAGTGACAACTGTATGACCTACATTTGTTCAATGAAAACAAGGCAAACACCCTCATTAAGTCTCGAGCCTGATTCCGAAATGTTCCTCACCTTCTAGATAACGGCGTCAGAAAGCGAATGAAGGAACCCATTTCAGTGGTTCCATCATATAACACTTGACCAAACCATTCCATCACTTAACCCAGCAGAGAAACGGCCCTCTATTAGGTTTCTCTGCTTTCAGCTTTGATTTATGACGGCGGTCCATTAAGGAATTAACGAGGTTAAGGCCAACATTATGAGGGGTTTCTCCAAAGGCGTCACAAGACGAAATCGAAAACAATGTTAGTTGTAAATGCGGATTAAATAAACAGCGTGTTTCGGTTGTGCGTTCATTTCGCCCAGAGGAGATCATTTGGCTGAACAATGATGGGTGTCTGTGTAATCCCTTAATGTCTTGCGTGTTTCCAATTGAGTCAGTCTAATGGCTCAAAAACATAAAATTGTTGGATTTACAGCCAGACGCAGAACAATGACAGCAGAAAGGCCCGTAATGTTGTCATGCAGCTGCCTGTTGGTTTTCTCTTAAGGGAGGTCTTGAAGTAGTAATCACTGGAGTGGTCCCTAATCAAAGATGGCAGCTGTGCATTTTCCCATGAGACTCATAACATTAAAGGTGGACATATAGTGGAAGGTCAGGTGATCCATTCAAAGAGCCCCGTAAAAATCACATCTTATATTGCCTCAATGAAATTACTGTTTTTTTTTGTTTGTTTTGTTTTTTTACAGGTTTGTGGGCAAAATGAAAACCTCATTAAACACAATTGGCAACACAAACTGTTGAACACGAAGCAGCAAAATGAATTCAAAATACTCACAACTTGAATGTCCCACTCACACATAAGTGGCTACAAATGGAAGAAGTGAGTCTTCAGGTGAAATACTGTATGCAGTTGAGATAAAGTGTTGAAGTCAAGACTTACTTTTCCTTAATTTAACAGACCGATAAAGCCTGGAGCAGAAATCTCTCTCTGTGTCGGACCTGGGTGCATTTTGGGCGGTTCGGAAAACCCACGTGAAATTAACACTTAACACAAAACGCAGAGTCGAGGAATCCGGCCAGCCCTCAGTCACCATTCAAAAGGGTGAGAGAGACTCAGAGAGAGAGAGAGAGAAGAAAACGTCTTTGTTTGAGCATCCTTTGAACGACCTCCGAGCCCCAACATCCCAAACCGAAGCTTCCTCAAACACGTCCGCGCGCATGCTCCCCTCGGTCAGGTCCCACTCGGTAAACCACGCTCGACGTCCGAACACACGTTCCAAACACACATCGCACTTGCCCCGATAAACTCCTGCTTTTCCCGTTGCCCACAGTCACGGACAAACAATGTCCTCCTCCTCTCTCTCTCTCTCTCTCTCTCTCTCTTCCCCCCACCAAACCCCGCTCCGTGCTCCCCTCCCCTCCTTTCACTTCACTTCTCCTCCCACCAGCTCTCCCTGCTCCTCTCCTTTTCTTCTTTGTTGTGGGAGCCGCGATAGAGGAATTCCTTCCCCTGTTCGAGCCGCCGTTTGCGACAGGGCACCCAGAAGGAGACAATGCACGGCTGAACTCCCACAGCTCCTGGCCAAAGAGAAGTTTGTTGTTTTTTTTT
The DNA here is from genome assembly GCA_911649635.1 of Poeciliopsis gracilis. Classification (NCBI taxonomy): domain Eukaryota; kingdom Metazoa; phylum Chordata; class Actinopteri; order Cyprinodontiformes; family Poeciliidae; genus Poeciliopsis; species Poeciliopsis gracilis. The sequence goes on from CAJVRI010000287.1 coordinate 6,231,860, forward strand.
CTTTTTACAAAGAGGTTAGATTGTACCCGGTGCCATTCTCACCCAGAGCTGCTGCTCAGGTTGCTGCTGCACCAGTCAGCGAGGCAGCAAAGTGAACCTCTTTACCTTCTCAAGGTTTTGGGTTGTTTTTTTTTTCACCCCTCCCAAACTCTACCCCCTTCCACTCCCCGGTTCCCAGCCAACAAAAGCCCCTCCACTGTGTCTGACTGAGGCTCAGAAACTCCACGCTGCTTTTTTGCTTGAAAAATGGGATTGGGTGGGTGGATGGGGTGGGGTGGGGTGCAGGGAGAGTTTTCTAAAGACCCCCGAGGTCGTCCTCAAAACATTCACGTTAAGTGACAGCTGCTTCAGCCCTTTCCTTCTCTTGATGGCGAGGGAGAGAGATACAGGCTAGCAAAAAAATAAATAAATAAATAAATAAATAAATAAAGGACCCACACCCACCCTGCAAACACCCAGTCATGAATTCTTCCCCACTCCCCCCTTTGCCACCTTGCAGTCTCCCATTCAGAGCCAGTTCAACAGCCAGTCTCCACAGCAGCAACAAGCGGCGACTAATTACTGTAAAACATCTCAGATTACTTTTCAACTCACTGCTAGCCGTTGCAACCCAAGCCTTCAAAAGAACAGGATAAAGAAAGGCTGGGAGCAAGCACCGACTAGAGAGAATGAGACAATAATTCAGTGCTTTCTATGGAGTTGGCATCGCGAACCAAAGGCAGGACCCCTGTGGGGGAAACTCCATCATGCCAGTTAAAGGAGTAACAATATTTGCCTTATAGATGTCATGCCCTAAGCAGAGTGGGTACCAACACTTTCAAACAACCTTAACGTCCCAGTTTTTAGCGTTTGTGTTGAATTATTTTCAGTTTTCTCCATCATCAATTTGTAGGATTCAGTTGAAATATCTCTGTTGGACGTTTGCAGAGCTCAGCACCCCGATATATACGGATTTCTCGTCTTATCCCCTTTATTCCTTCTTCTGTCTTTCTCCAGTCAACCATTTAATTCACCTATTGACACACCCACCAACTGCCTGCACTCAAACAGTGAACACTAGTTGTTCCCCCCCCCCAATCTGTCTGTCCATAAAACAGGCACCGGGATGCAGAAACACAGATTTATAAAATAAATCTCAGTTTTGGTTTTCATTCCCAGCCTGGATGACCAGACAGTACGTTTTATGTTTTTATATTTTTGCAGTCTGCGCCTCCCTCCCTGCATGTAGGCCTCTCTCCATGTCTATGTATGACGTCATGCAATTCACAGTCAACAGCGCTTCCTTTAGTGTAAAGTGCCTGCCATGTTACATGTGAAAGGGAGATGTGCTTTCGGCGTGTCGATGCTAACGTCGTTTGTGTCAGCCAGACATGGACGCAGAGCCCCGGTTTACTTGGTCTGGGTCACATGATCTCATATAGTGCAGCACTGTTAACATATAATCTCCTGCAGCATGTTGGTTCATGTAACAAGAACCAAACAGTGTGCTCCAATGAATTATTTTCTGTGAGGCTCGTCTTTTTTTTGTTGTTGTTGTTGTTGTTTGCGACCAAAAAACGTCTACAGTCCTCCTATCAGAAGTAGGACAACAGAGACATTTGAGCAAAAACTGCTTCTTTCAACATTTCCTACCTCGTATTTTTCCAAAGTCACAAGGTAATTGCTAAATATTAGCTTTTTAAAAAAAACAATACACCTATTATATTTACATTTGAATTAATACAACTGAAAAACATAAGCTTATATATAGCTTAGATTTTAAGCTATATTAGCCCAAAATAATATTAGCAGATTTAAGGCTATATCAGCTTAAAATATCTTTGCAGGGTGCATCAGCTAGCAAGTGAATCCCCTGACATGAGCTCCGAAAGATACAGGCCCCCCCGAGTCAGTGGAGTTACTTTCGGGGACTTGAAAGGCTCATGTCTGCAGCCACTTAATGAGGAAAAAGTACAAATTAAAAAAAAATAGGCCAACGTTCCCTGTTTGCCCATTCTTCATGTGAGGGAAGCTGGCAGCGGTGAGGCAGCGCTCTGCCAGGAAAACATTGCTGCGCAGCCATGACACATGGTCTCTGTTTTAAGCGTCCTACAGGCCTCCGCTGCTCTAATCGAATTTGTTGCCAAAAATCTCATCTCAGCTTCACGCAGTCGGTCTGAAAATTGAAAGCGGGCTTCCGAATTAATTCAAAGTAGCGTCCGCTGGGACCCAAAATCTGATCACGAATGATTCATTTTACCCCCCCATGCTTCCCCCACCTCACTCTCCATCTCTCTCTCTGCTGCCTTGAATAAGACCTCAGCAACTCCGACACTGAACATGGTAATTAGCCCTCTTCAGGAGTAATGAAAGAAGAGGAGGAGTCCTCTCCTTTTTTTTTAGGGTCAAACCAGAGGCACCATTCAGCAGGCACACCGTCATTTATCACCGGGAGAGGCTGCCTCCGTGAAGAGCCAGTGAAAGGCTGATGGGGCTTCCCCACTGGGCTCCTCTGTACCCCCGTCGCTGCCCGGATACTGGAAATCCTGGCCGCGGATGAAAGGGGGGGGGAACGAAAGAGTTTAACCTACATCGTCGGCTCTGCATTTTTGTATTCAAGCCGTCCCAGAAAAGAAGGATTTAAAGCCGCAAAACTGAGTTGTCTAGAGAACGGGACAGGCATGGGGGGAAAAAAAACCCGGAGGGCCCCATTCCAACAAAATGGGTGAATGAAACAAATCCCCAGGGTGAGAATTTAACCACAAAACGCAAATCTACTTTCCCCATAAATGTGCGTCACCTCAGTGGAATTTGTTGGTCATTTCTAAAGTTTCGAAAACAGTTCCCCGATCCGCCGGGGAACTGTCAGGGAGCAGGGCCGACGCTTGTTAGCTGTCAAAGATGAAGGCAGCCGTATAAAAGCATGCGATACGTCGGTCCACACCCGGGATCTGTTTGGTGATTTGTGTTTACACAGCCGATTCAGGACGAAGAATGTCCCATAGAATCACAAAAGGGGTTTTTATGAGGAACCTCATCACCAGGGAGGGGAAGGAAACAGAATGAACTTGTCAGGAAATTTCATTTTTACTTTTCATCAGTCTCATCCTGTAGCAGAGCCTTGGAAGAGGATTTAGATCCCAGAAAATTTTTCCTTTTTTTTTCTGTTATAACGAATGCCTCAAATGTATTTAGGGGGGATTTTATGGGATAGACTTAGGGTTATGTTCATTTTGGGGCTCATTTGAAAAGAGCATCTTCTGCTGTGTTTCCCACATGACTAGTGGAAAACTTTAAAAGGACGTCCTTTTGTTAAAAAAAAAAAAAAGAAAGAAAGAAAGGATCTCTGCTGACGAAAATCATCAGGTCGTGTAGATTAATTTTCAAACAGATTTGTTCACCGATGACTGCTGTGCAACCCTGGATGGTCCAGATGGACGCAGCAGCCACCACATCCCAACACGGCTGTGACGTCAGCAAGGAAGTGGTGGAGTCAATTTTTTGGGTTGAAATCATGGTGAGAGAGAGAGAGCTGGTCGGGCCCTTCAGAGTCCCCGAAGGTGTAAAAATGTAAGCATATGGACTTTCTGGCTGATCACGTTCTTTCTTTAAATCTGATAAAATATCACTTGCATAATAATTCAGAACACGGTGTATTCAAGGTGCTCGTCTTGCTCTCGCTCGACTACCTTCCAGCTCTGAGCTCACGTTTATCTCAAGGTTTGTGGGAAAGCAGTGGAAAACGTAGCAGGTGTGTGACTCTCCTGTGAGTCGCAGCGAGGTCTGTGGGTCTGCTGAGGGATGTCGTCATCCACGCAAGCTAACGAGTCCCTGTGGCTCAGACTGTGACCACCAGAGCTGCAGACTCATCACATTACCAGGACAAAGGTCTGTGCATGGATGCAGCACGATGGAGACGGTACAGATAAGGAGGCAACCGCTGTATTTCACACTTTCACTGCGGCTCTTCTTCAAAACCTTTCACAGAAAATGTGACCGTCTTGATTCTCACAGTGTTTAACGCAGTAGATACTGAGCAGCGTCGGACGTCGGGTGTGGGACACAATGTCAAACCACATGATCACAAGCCTGGTCATAAATCTTAAGAGATCTGAAATCCTCAAAGACAAGACACACAATCACTGCATGCATCTGGGAACTGCTGCACTACCTACAGGTGTCCACAAGGGGACGTTTTTGTTTTGTTTCTCTAACGCACTACTTTGGTGTGAATGCTGGGATAAAAGTTCAAAGCGTTTTAGTTTTTGCCTGACATTCACACAAAAAATATTTTTTTTAGAAAAAAAAAAAAAAAAAAAAACAAGTTACAATTTCTCCCTCCCATCTTTTATATGAAAATCCTGACGTGTTTCTCCAAGCTCGAACCTGACCTATGACCTCAAACACGTCGACTACGACAATGGCAGTCTGCGCTTGTGGTTGTGCCGCGGAAAATGTTCTGCAAAGTTCTACAAAAGACTCCACTTGCTCGTTGTCGTGGGCTGCTCTTGCTTTCTTTTTGTCTTTACCTCGAACCCGGTGTCCTTTTCCTTCCACTTTACAATTATACTACATCTCAATAAAAGCTTTTTTTTTTTGAGTCAACAGTATTAACTCAGTTTCTGGTAACTACGGTAACACTGCTCGCCGCAGCGGCAAATATAATGTTGCTGTTGCCACCGCGGCCGCTCGCTCAGAATGCCCCTGAGGTGTTTACCGACAGCATAATGGCCGCCCCCTGCTGTGACGAGCCTCCACACACAGCGGCCATAAATGACTGATACCGAAACGCGTTTGCGACCAATAAATACCTACGCAGTCAAATCTGAGGACTTTCACTGAAAAGATCCGGCTCTTTTTTCTTTTTTTTTTTTTTTGCCCTCTCGCCTCTTTCTCTCCTCTTGTGTCTGATGTCTTTTCAGTGTGCTCGATCATGTGTGCAGAGGCCCTCCAGTGCCAGGCGCTTCTCCGGCCTGGCTGTCCAGGCCCGGCACAATGGAGCCCGATTCCTCCGTCCCTTTCCTCGGCCCCCTCCATCCCCCCTCTGGGCTAAAGAAGTCTCCCTGCAGGAGCGGAGGAGGAACACCACAGAGCACTCATGAGCGTAAATTTTCACATTCTCTTCGCCGTTGTTTCAGCAGACAGTTGAAAATGAAAAATGTTGTCGCCGGGGGCAACGCCGCTGTAGGCCAGTGACTTTGCTTCCCAGAAATGTTTCATTCCAAACGAATCCCATAAAATGGTAGTAAAAATGAACAAAAACTAACATAAAGTACATTATGAAGTACGTAAATTAAAAATGAAAATGAAAATATCGAAGGACTGGACACAATAGCTGGCTTTTGACAACTAGATGTGTGGTGAAAAAGAGTTTCTACCATAACTAATGTAGGCGCAACTAACCCTTGAGTCCAGAGTGGGCAGCATCTTCTCCATACTGTTGAGCCACTGCCTCACTGCTCTGATCTGACCCCTGAACTCACACTGCCATTGGCTCAAATCCTCAGCGTCCGTCCTGAAACGGGGGAGAGAAGACGCAGGGTAAACACAGAAATTAAAACATTTGTAGTCAAATCAGCTAAAAGCTTTCATTTGGTAGGAATTTGTTCTCTCTGGTTGATGGATTGCTGAACTCTCTCCTCTCACTCGGTTTGCGCCTCCAGCAAATGCCGACACGACGATCTACAGAACTGAAACGCTCAGCAGTCGTCACAGGCTGTTGGGTTCTGCTGAATCCGTGGTGGAGAAGCGCTTTCCACAGGCGTCTGATGAACCAAACGTTTCATCCGACGTGTCCGTTCGAAGTCGACAGACGTTTTCACTGTTTCGAGTTGGGAAGATGACAGAACGACATTTTCAGAGGAGCGTACCAGGTTCTCTGATCCTGGGATGTTGGCGATCCAGTCAGAGCGATCCCCTCGTCCTGAAACAAACAATGTGGAAAGTACAGTGCACTGCAAAGGTCACACCATAACCACAAACTGTTCCTATTGGGATTTTATGTGCCAGACTGACACAAAGTAGTGGATAATAGTGAACTGGAAGAAAGCTGGTGCAATTGTTCTTTTATTCATTGGGAATTCGAACCTGCATTTGTATTCGCTCACACCCCACCACCACTTCCCAGCCAGTACTTTGTAGAAACACTTGTTGCATTTTTTTTTTTTTTGATTTTTTGGAGTACGCCTCTTGTAAATCTAGACACCGATTTAACTTTACCTGTTCTTCCTTGCAAGATAGCTCAACCTCTGTCAGAGAATAGAGAACTTATAAACCAACTTATAAACTGGTTTATAAGTTTTCCTAAAGGCTTGCAACTGAAATTAGGCCTGAACTTTTCAACACATTAATCTGCATACATATAAACCATCCCACTGGAGCTCTTGCTGCATCGTTAGGGTTGTTGTCCTGCTGGAAGGTGCAGGACAACAACCTGTAACAGGATTTATTTTCTCCACGTGCCGTGCACCGTCTTGAACTTTGCATGCGTTTTGTTTTCGACAGCGTTTCATCAAGACCAGACTGGTAAAGCACACCAAGCCCTGTTGACTGACTCTGTCACTGGAACTGTGGGTCCCAGCAGCTCCTCCAGAGTCACCACAGACCTCTTGGCGTCTTCTCTAACACGCTCTTTTCTCAGCCTCTCATCAGGAAGCCGCGATACAAACATTTCTGGCACAAAGTGACCGACTCTCAAGGTTCACGGAGAAGGACTAAGACCTGAAGAGGTGAAGACTCTAACGACAATCGGACGACCCCGATGAGGGCCAGAAGCTGAAACGGTCTACGAATGACCTGGCTTTCTGGTACTGCTCTTTATTAAGTCTCAGAGGCCTTCTCTGAACAGTTGCATTTATATTGAAATCACAGATTGACTCTGTTTACAGAACAAGGCGACTTCTGAAGGAGGCACGTTTTTATTTACGACCGCGAGTAAAAGACACTCTACAATTCAGATGTTTATTTGAAATTTAAAGCAAGCATGTACTTCCTGCAGGGTATGCACCTCACCTGTTGCCCACAGACTGCTGGAGATGAGCATCAACCCTCTGTAACCATGCAAGAATGAGCCGGTATGGACAACAGCTGTACTGATGGATAGATTTGTGCATAAAGTCTCAATTAAACAGATTGGTAGCTTTTGGCTGAAATGGGTATATCTTAAACGCTGGTGGTAACTGCGCTCCGTTTGTGTCGGCACCACGGTTCGACACTCTGTCGAACTTTGTTTCATGCCAAAGTCTGGGGGTGGGGGTCATGATTCTCCTTGCTCTTACCTCCCTGGCAGCTCCTGGGAGGGAAGCGGCTGCGTCGGAGTAGTCAAGGGAGCTGAGAGAAGAATTCAGTGAGGCAAATTCCCCGTTGCTTCTGGCGACAGGCTCCTCCATCAAACCAGGGGGCTAATGTTGGCAAAGAGACCAGAAAATGTTTCCACCACAGACGCTGGCTTATGTGTTTCTAAATATTTCTTAGCTAATTATTAAACTGTCAAACTGACACCGTTTTAAGGCAAATCTTTTTTTTTTATAATGAAAATGCAGGTACACTTTTTTGTTGGCTCATGTCTATATTAACAGTAGAGAAGGGATCACAGTAAACACAGCTGTTACTTCTTTTGAAAGGAGCCTCATACTGCCCTCTTGTGGTCATTGGCTGATTTTCCAGTTCAACCGGTTTAAGTCACTGGTTTTTTATATTAGAAATTTCTTATTAAGATTGGAGATTATACATGTTTAGAATTTGAACATGAGTCAAGTGTTGCAGTGAGATTTCATGCATGTGCTCTGGGAGCCGCCCGGCTGTTAGGGGGCCCTCAGCAGCTGCATATTATTTTCATGCTGACAAATAAAGAGATGCTCCACAACTGAAAAAAAACCCCCAGAACCTTAAAATATCTTTAATTTACCACAACGAATATGGTTTTAAAAATGTGCATGTTTTTCCTTGTTCCTTCAGAGCTCGCTTCTTCCATTTTCCTTTCTTTGAGGAAGATGCTGGTGGGACAGACGGGCTCCAAGAAGTGCAGCTCTGGTTTGGATTATTCCAGATTATTAGAAATATGTGCATATCTGCTTATAGTGAAAGTTTCACAGCCAGGAAACTGAAACAAATGCTGAAAAACACTGGTTTATGTCGTCTACTTGCATGTTATATTTAAACTGCTTAAGTGGTGGAGGGGCCTAAAGGTTCTATTCTATTTTTCAGACTTCATTCCATTCAAAGTATAGACCTACACAGGTCCATAGAGAAGGCTTAATTATTTATATTTATTAAACTATATTTCAAATGGGATGGTTTGATGTTGAATTGATGTTCACTCAAATGAAACCCGCTGACACTGACACTTTTCAAGCTTTCTTTACATTAACATTTTTGCGATCATCAATGGGAAATACCTGCAAATATTTTCCTTCTGATGCATGAATGACGAGAGGTCCTGTTTGCATATTTATTTACAGCATATTATCTTCAAACACATCGAAAATTCATCGTTTTCGTTAAAGCAGCATTTGCCCCCAGAAAGCAGAATCAGCCTGTGATGCTAAAGTTAAGTGGATTTAAAAAAAAAAAAAGGAAGTTTACGCTTGACAAAATGTTTCCTCTTAATCTCAGCAAAGTTAATAAAACATGCAAGGCACTTTATGACAACAAAAACATGTTTAAAACAATGTAAAATGATGCAAAACAGAAATGCATGGTATGGAAAAAAAAAAACCCTCACCAAAAAACAAAAACAAGAAGCAGTCTTTTCAGGTTGCTGTTGTAAAAACATCAAATAACAGGAGTGAATCTGAAAGAAATGCATACATTCATGCTAGTGAAATTATTGACACTTTTGGTTTAAGTGGATTTATAATAAATCAATCAACATAAGTATGACCAAAGCCAAAAATGTGCTTTTATTTCGCTGCAGTGTCTCAATTTCAAGTCCGTTGGTGCGGATTGTGTTATGGGAGGGGGTATTTATTTCAACATATTCTAGAAAAAAGAAAAATCACTATTATCATTCAAGTAAGAATAACATGCCAAAGGCACACAACTAGAGAATGTTTGTGGAAAAATGGCATCCCAAGATGAAGCTCGCTCAGTCTCAGTTTCCCTCGAATGTGACACATGACGGTGGAAGGAAGTGGATCTGGGAACAAATGAAATCACTATGAAAGATGAGAAAAATAAACCAAACCATGCTGCAAATAAAATAAAATAAAAAAAAAAGAAACAGAAAACACTTTTGGGTTTTCGTTTTTCCAGGCATGAATGCTAATAATGTCTTGTGAAACTGCTGAGCGTTTTACCTGTTTGTCTGCGCGAGGGCGACACTGACGCACATTTCCATCAAAGACAGGCGAGGTGCGCACTCTGGTCAACTGAGTATCCATGCTAACGCTTTGGAGTCTGACTGATTGATCCATCTATCGAAAAAGAAGAGGTCGAAGAACAAAACGTTCTGTTAGGAGACTAAAAAGTTGAGTAGGCGCAATTTACAGTTGTGGCCCATGAGACGGGATGGAAAATGAGAGAAGAAGGCTTTGAGATGCGTTCCAAATCAATGAAGGGAAACAAAGTCATGAAAATAAAGAACAATGAACAAAAAAATGAATAAAATAAAATCAACTTACAAAAGTCAAAATCAGGCAGCTCTGTGAAGGGGTGCAGGATTGAGTGTGACATCATCTTGGGATTTAGCTGGAACACTTGACTGATGTTCAATTTGAGATACCCACAATTTAGAGTTTGCACAGCAACAAAGAAATGCACTCATCCACTCATTAAAAAATGCCAAACGTAATGACAACGTGGAACTCGTGCCACAATGAATGATTACAACAGTTTTCAGTAATGTCTTCCAATAGTGTTTTCATTTTGTAGTGTTTTATCGCTATAATTGGTGTTGTCATTTACTGGGTACAGTGTACACATGGAGAGAGAAAAGGACAATACGGATATCATTACACACTCTATACAAACATTTCGACGTTTCAAAGGCATCCATACATTTTTAGATAAAAACCATTAAAACTGTGTTGACATTCAATTTGTCATTACTACCAGTCATAAAGTTATAAAACAAACCAAAAAAAAAAATCCACTAAATGCCTAACAGCTTTAAAAAGAGAAGAAAAAAAAAGAATATTGGAAAATAGTTTTGTTTGGTATGCGTACAATATATATTAGTCTTAGAAAGCACTAGTGTACATCTATTGAACACTTGTAAAAAAACAAAAAAACAAAAACAAAGCATAGTCACTTAAAAGCAGCAGAAATGTCATGCTTTGAATTTTGTCTTAGAAAATTTTGACTTGTTACTCTGTATTGAATGATTTTGATTTTTTGGGTTTTTTGGTGATGCATGACTGCACCTTCATAAAAGAGGCACCTGTTGATACTGTTACTGTTAAAAAAAACTTATATATATAGAAAAAAAAAGATCCATAGCTGAGGCAATGTTAATTTGACCACATGCAATTATGAATAAATAAATTATACTTTTGTTTCACTACTGTAACTATTTTTTCCTGTTAGAAATGCATCTATAAAGTGCATTAGTACTATTGGTTCTTAATCAAAAGGTGTTGGGAACAGCAGTAGCTAATCAATATCTGCGGCTGTAGCTGGATGTAGATGTGAAGGAGGAGGATGAGAAGTTCATGCTGCTGAACCCTGAGCCAGCATCAAAGCTGCCTCTCCTGGATCCGGATCGGGATCCGGTTCTTGAGCCGGTCCGAGAGCCATATGCAGATCCAGAGCCGCTGGCATTGTAGGGACTGTAGAGGCCTTTGCTTGATTGCGAGGAGGCCTCCAAAAGCCTTAAGCCACTTCCCTCCTCCACCATGCTTCTGTCCATGGCATCTTTGAATGAGATTTTCAACTTGGTTTTTGGGCACGTCAGATATTTTGAATAGGCACTGACATCTCTCAGTTTTTGGGCAGTACGAGCGTCGATTGTTCCTTTTCTGATGGACTCATCCAGAGACACTCGGCCTGTGACATCAGGCTCAATAAGTCCACCTGTCAAATATTGAACCTCAAGGAAACGCTGACCAGCCTCATAATACAGCCAGCCTTTCTTCAGAGCTTGGGAAGCTGACATCTTCACCTTAGTTCTGGGGTCTTCAAATCCATTAAAAGCTTTCTGTGCCAGGTTGAGACGATCAACCATAACCTTATCAACCAAGCCTTTGTCTGTAGCTTCGGTAACTGACAACTTTTCCCCACTTGCAGGGTCAATAATTCCTCCTGTGCAGGCTTGGGCCTCAAGTAGCCTTTGGCCCGTTATGTTGTCCACCAAGTTTCTATGGATTGCTTCAGTGATAGACACTTTCTCCAATGTGTCTATGTCCAATATTCCTGCTACAGGTCCTGTCTCTTCAGATGGGTCATTCCATATCACTGCAGGTGGTTTAGTGGATGGTATGGGGCTCATGGAAGTGGAGTAACTGGAACCAGTGGTGGAGCCAAATGAGGATGAGCGTGAACGGAAGCCTCCCATGCCTCCAGAAAGCATGTCAGCAAACTCTGTAATGGACAGGTTCCCAGCTCTGTATGTATCTAGAGAATTCTGGTCAATGTATCCGCGTGAAATAGCATCATCAATGTCATATTGCCTGCCTGACCTTCTATCAATGATTATGGATTTGACAGAGCCATCAGAGGAGGTCATTGTGATTTCCTCCCATTCACACTCCTGTTCCGAAAGCTCCATGTAAGTTTGGTGGTCAATGAGTCCTTTGCGGTAGGCCTCATACACAGACATTTCTTTGCTTGTCTCTGGGTCTACAATGACTATTCTGCGTTTACGGACAGATGATTTAGAGGAGGTCTTTCTTTCTCGCTTCTTATCTTTCAGTAGCAGAAGAACCAGGCCAGTGTCAGGATCAGTAATACACCTCTCCATAAGTTGGAGGTAGGTTAGATTTTCTTCAGTATTGGGATCAAAGAAGCCTTTGGTGTCATCAGATGGGTCAGTCAGAATTTCATTCATTTCTTCATCAAAGAAACCACGCTTGTAGGCCACCTCAACTGGTAAGCGATGACTTTCTTCTGGGTCAATAATTCCCCCAGTGGCAATTTGGGCTTCTAGGAGACGGATGCCATGATCTTTCAAGATGAGTCCCTTTTTCATGGCCTGGAACAAAGAGATTGTCTTGCCTGAATAAGGATCTCTATACCCTGTCACTGCACGCTCAGCAGAGAGAAGCTTGTCTTTGAATTCTGGACCTACAATTCCCATCTTTACAGACTCATTTACTGTAAGTTTAAGGTTCTTGATTGGATCAATGACATATCCTGTGGCTGCCTGAGCCTCAAGAAGTTCAAATGCAGTGCCTGGTCTAATCATGTTTTTCTTCATGGCCTGGTAAATTGATAGGCGTTCTTTGCTCGACTCCAAGAACACTCCAGCAATACAACTTGTGCCCTCAAGGTATCTTGAGAGTCTATTGCTAACTTCCTCTACTGAAAGAATGCCTTCATTCAATTCAATGACAGTCTGCTGATCGATAATTTGTGAGCGAATCAGCTCCTCCATTGTGATCTGTTTTCTCAAACCCTTGAATGTTAACCTCTTATCTCCCAGGGAGAGTAGTCGCAATCCACCCTCAAGCTTGCATCTCTTGAGAAGCTCTGCATATGACACTTGTTCTTCATTAACAGGATCAATGAACCCCTTGACACTGTCTGTGAGTTTCTCGTTGGTCTCCTTGTTGATATAACCTCTTTGCAAGGCAATGTCAGCTGGAAGATGGAACTGGAATTCTGGATCGATGATACCACCAGTAGCAGTTTGAGCCTCCAGCATTTTCAGGGCATAATCCTCTGGAACAAGATCCTTTTTCATGGCCTGGAAAAGAGATATGACCTTCCCACTGTATGGATCCTTATATCCAGTGACAGCTCTTTCAGCCGAAAGTAGTTTGTCATGGATCTCTGGTCCAACAACTCCCTTACGAACAGCTTCATCAACCGTGAGTGTCTCGTTCTTTACTGGGTCAATAATAAAGCCTGTTGCAGCTTGTGCCTCTAAGAGAGTAAGGCCTGCTTCTGGTTTGAGAAAACCTCTTTTCATTGCTTGATATATGCTAATCTTGGCGCTCGAGTCTGTTGTGACACCAGCGACGCACCCTGTGCCGTAGAGATACTGTTTTACACTGGTCATCTCCATTATATCACGAATGTCTCTCTTGCCCTGTTTCAGAAGGTTGTATGTCTCGAGATCAATGATGCGGGCATTGTAGAGCTCCTCAATAGTTATCCTTCTTCTTATAGTCTTATATGACAATGGACTGTCATGTATGACCACTTCCCTCTGCTCCATTATCTCAATTATAATGATAATCATCCGTTCTTTAGTGAGTTTACCAGAACGGTACTCTTCCAAGAGTTTCTGCCTCTCGTGCTCTGGAAGCAAATTTGAGTTCATGACATCCCACAGGTTCATTGGTTTATCAGCAAGGCCCTCAATTGGGATGTCAATTTGGGTGTTGGCAAGATCACTCTGGGTTTGTTCTTCTGTATAAAGGTATGTTTTTCCACGATGGTTGGAGACTGAGGTTTGGAGAGTGGCAGGATAAACAGGCCTGTGTCTTTATCTTTTTGGCATTTGTCTTTAAGTTGCTTGTAGCTTGCATTTTCATCAGTTTCTGGATCTGAGAAAGGCTTGTTGTCATCTGAAGATTCAGACAAGGTCTTGGCAACTTCCTTGCTGAAAATGTTCTTCTGGTATGCCACATCAGTTGGGACCCGGTGGCTGTTTACAGGATCAATGATTCCACCACTGAACATCTGAGCTTGCAACAGGGGGATGGCATGTTCTTTGAGTATAAGATCCTTTTGCATTGCTTCATAAAGGGAGATTTTCTTCCCGGTGAATGGATCTTTGTAGCCAGTGACTGCTTTTTCTGCTGAGAGGAGTTTTTCATGGAGTTCTGGACCAACGAGTCCTGCCTTCACTGCCTCGTCCACTGAGAGACATTGGTTTTTTACTGGATCTACGATGAACCCAGATGCGGCCTGAGCCTCAAGAAGCGAAAGCCCAGTGTTGTGCCTGAGGAGCTTCTTCTTCATAGCCTGATAGATACTCATTTTCTCCTTGGTAGGCTCCAGGTATATCCCAGCAATGCTCTCAGTGCCCTGGAGGTATTTACTGACATTTGGATTCTCGCTGACTTTTTTAGGTGTTGTTTTGCCTTGCTGAAGAAGGTCAAAGGTGGTTTTGTCAATTATTTTGGTCTCATACAAGGAGTCTGCTGGAGCATGATCTCTAAGTCCCTTAAAGCTGGACTGTTCCTTTTTCTTAGCCTCCTTCTCTTCCACAATTGTGATAATGATCTTCAGAAGCTTTTCAATTGTAACTTTTCCTGATCTAAACTGTCTAATCAGTTCGAGTCTTTGTTCTTCAGTGAGATAGTCAGAGTGGATAATGTCCCATAGTGTCATTTTTCTGCCCTTGAATGGCCCACAGTCAAGCTCCACAGTTGCTTGTGTCATAGCGTCTTTTGTTTGGGCTTCGGTGTACGTCGCTTCTTCTTTATCGTTAATTGCCTTGTCACTAAGTGGAAGAAGCTTAAGACCAGTTTTTTTGTCTGTAACACACCTGTCAAACAGCTGGGAGTATGTGACATTTTCTTTCGTGTTTGGATCAAAGAAACATTTAGTCTCATCAGTTGGACTGCTTAGACGCTGTTTCATTTCATCATCTAAATAATTTCTCTTGAAAGCAACATCATCAGGTATACGATGGCTCTTCACTGGATCAATGATGCCACCACTGGTCATTTGGGCATCAAGCAGTCTGATACCTTGTTCTTTAGGAATGAGATCTTTCTTCATTGCTTGGAAAAGAGAGACTGTCTTTCCAGTGTAAGGATCTTTGTAACCAGTAACAGCTCTCTCTGCAGACAGGAGCTTTTCATGGAGCTCAGGACCAACAACCCCAGCCTTGACAGCCTCATCAACGGTGTACTTTTGATTTTGAACAGGGTCGACCACGTAGCCTGATCCTGCTTGAGCTTCAAGCATTTTCAAAGCAAGCCCAGGCCTCATCATGTCCCTCTTCATAGCTTGATAGAAGGACATTGTCTCTTTGGATGAATCAATACGTACCCCGGCTATGCAGTTTGTATCCTGGAGTGCTTTGTGAACTGGTTTCATTGCAGAGACATCCTTGACTGATACATTTCCTTTCAGCAGTTTGTTGTAAAGATCATCATCGATGACTTTGGATTCCAGGAGTTCACTGGCAGGAACAGATGTTCTTAAACCATCAAAGGTTATTTCCTTCTTCTTCTCCTTCTCCTCAGCCACAGTGATAACTATCCTAATTATCTTTTCAATGGTTATTTTGCCAGTTCTGTACTGGCGGAGAAGATCTTTTTTCTGGTCTTCAGTGAAGTACTCTGAGTTGATGATCTCCCAGATGGTGACAGTTTTACCCTGGAATCTTCCGAATGGCACAGACACAGTTGTTTTGTTGAAAACATCTTTGGTCTCCTCTTCTGTGTACATGCTAGAGCACTGAGCAGCTTTTTCTGTGATCGGCAGGAGTAACAGGCTGGTTTCTGGGTCAGCAGAGCATCTTGCCATAAGTTCAGAATATGTCAGTGGTTCCTGAGTGCTTGGGTCAAAATATCCCTTTGTGTCATCTGATGGTTTTTCCATAACCTTATTCATTTCTGCATCATACTGTCCCTGTTTGTAGGCCGTTTCATTGGGTACGCGGTGACTGTTGACAGGGTCAACAATGCCACCAGTGGCAAGTTGGGCTTCAAGGATTCTTATTGCGTGGTCACGCTCTATCAGACCTTTCTTCATTGCTTCGAAAGCAGAGATCTTCCCTCCAGTGTAAGGATCTTTGTAGCCAACAACAGCCCTTTCAGCTGAAAGCATTTTGTCATGCAGTTCAGGGCCAATCAAACCTTCCTTCACTGCCTCATTAACAGAAAGTTTCTGATTCTTAATGGGGTCTAAAATGTAACCTGTGGCCGCCTGTGCTTCAAGAAGAATCATGGCTGTGCCAGGGGTAATCATTTTTTCCTTTGAAGCTTGGTAAACAGACATCTTTTGATTTTTTGGTGTTAAAACCCCAGCGATGGCATGCTTTCCTTGAAGAATTTGCTTTAGATTGTCAGCTTTACTAAGCTCCTGAACTGTGGTTTTGCCATCTTTAAGCTTGTCAAAGTCCTTCTTGGGTAACAGACCAAGGTCATGGAGTCTGCTTGCTGGCACCTTATCACGGATACCATCGAAAGCTAGAGGATCTACGCCATCTAGTATATCAGCAGGAGACTGACCATTGTAAATCGTCTTTGTTATCTCAATGGTTTTCAAATGTACATATTCTTTGTTGCCTTCACCGTCAGTGCCCCCTGGATGTTGATCTTTCTGGGCTTCAAGCTGTTGTAATTTCTCACGCAGCTTCTGGTTTTCTTCTGCGAGAATTCTTTCCTGCTCCAACTTCTTTCTCTCCAGTTCCTGCATTTCTTTCTGCTTATTTAGCATTTCTTGCTCTGCCTCCTTCTGTTTACTGAGTGCTGCATCCATGGTCGCCAGAAGGTTCTTCTTCTCCTCCTCCATCTGCTGTTTTTGGCGTTCTTGTTCATCTTTGAGTGCTTTTGCCTTCCTCACTTCTTCTTCAAACTGACTTTCCAGCCTCTTTTTCTCTTCTTCAATTAGCTTCTCCTTCCTCAGCAGCATCTCCTTTTCCGTCAAGAATGTCTGTTGAAGCATGGTCTTCTCATGTTCAATTTGTTTCTGTTGTGCATCAGCCATCTAATGGAAGAGCAGAAAAAAGTAAGTTAGAACAGGTTTATAGCACAAACATTTGCTTTGATGACACTTTTGTTACTAAATCCGTAACGAACAATGCACTCTGCTTATGCATAAGAGGACCAGACTACAGTTTTACTAACACAGACCACGTCTAACACTAAATGGCAAGATGGAGAAGAAAAGCTTGAGGCACTTTGAAAGTGAGGATGAGGTTGTGAGGATTTCACATGCATGAGGCTTTGCTCTTGGTTTAGATTCGCCCGTTTCCCCAAAATGAAATTGTTTCATTTATCAGATTGTTTATTGCTATCATGAAAAATGTCAATGAATGCATTGACCTACAGTTGCCTAAAAAAGTATAATACCTTCCTAAAGGCAATTGGTTGTAGTCAAGCTCGTTTAAGAATAATAGAATTGACCTTTTAGTGCTGTTAGGGTTCTGTTTAATAAATAAATAAATAAACACTCTTGTCCCTATGAAATAAAGACAAAAAAAATACATTAGAAAAATATTTTTTAATGGGGGGCATATTTTGTCAATCACCATTATTTATTTATTTATTTAAGGACTTTTGTATGCATTTCATTATTTATTAATTTCATAATAGTGTTTTACTTTGGCATACGTTACATACTTCAGGGTCGTTTATTTTCTTAACAATTTCTTTTTTATTTCAGGCTGTTTTATTTATGATTTCATATATCATTTTTTCCGTGGTTTTCAGACGGATATAAATCTTCTTTTGCAAAACATCTGTGACTAAACATACACTTGTGCATGATATGTGAAAATAAGAAAGATTTTCAATTACTTTAAACACTATGTAAGAGGGACATAATGTGGGACAGGGAAAATCTATCAGACATTAATAAATTAGCAATAAAGCCAAAAATAAATGAGCTAAAAATGTTTTGCATAAACTTTTAATGTGTGTCATTAAGCAAGCATGCTTGCACACACTTTAGTATTTTGACTTCCGTGATGCATAAATAGCACTGTTTTAGTTTATGTATTAATTACACTGCAATGTGTTATAATAATATACCTAAATAAAGATTAATTGAATTTTGCCAAATCGTTCCTTTGGATTGGTCTAATTCATGAAATTTGGTGGATCTCTGCTATTAAACATGCTTATAAAATTAACCATTAGTAGTAGTTGTCGTTTTTTTTTTTTTTTGGTCTGGTTTTAAACATACTTTTGTTGGTTTCACAGATTCAACCAAAATGTGAAATTAAAAGAGAAGGAGACATGGTATAAAATGAAAAATGATTCCAGGACGTCAGGAAGCATTCGGGACATGATCCGCATGAGCACAGTGCACTGTAAGAAAATTAAAATGAAAGTCATGACGTAATTAAAGATATTGATTTGTGATTAGTATAGTCAAAGAAAGAACAAAGTAAATTTTAAGGAAGAAATGGGTTAGTATTGAGACAGTATTGACAATGACATAAGCTGCTCTGCTATGTCATTTTTGACACAATACCTCTTTTGACTTATTTTGAACGTCCACAGCCTCCTTTTTCAGTCTAGCCTTCTCATTCTCTAGGTCTGCGATCGCTTTGCGTAAATCATCAGCCTCTTTGCTGGTACTTTGTCTCTCATACTCCAGTTTTTCGACAGCCGTCATCTTCTGCTGTGTGGCAATTTCTGTCTCGTGAAGGCGCGCTGCAATCAAGTCTGCCTGTTTCTTGAACTTTTTGGCCTCTTCTTCCGCTTTGGCCTGGGCGTCGCTGAGCTGAGAGACCTGAAGTTTGAGTTTTTCGGCTTCTGCCAGGATTCCCAGTTGCTTTTGCCTTTCCGCTTCAAGCGATCGCTGGTACTCCTCGGTTTCCTCCTCCAGACGCTGCTGCATCAGCTGTTTGTCCTCCATGAGTTTTTGCGCCTGCTCCTGAGCCAGATCTTTCTGCTTCTGGAGCATCTCAGCCTCAGCTTTGAGTCTGATGCCTCTTGTATGGCTTGCATTTTCTCCTTGAGCATTTTGTCCGCAAGTGCTCGCTGCTGGTTGAGGTCGTCTTCTGCAATCTGCCTCAAGCGAGCAGCCTCTTGGGCCTCGACACTGAGCCTGGCGGCATCTTCCGCAAGCTTCTTCATCTTCTCGGCCTCCTCGGCAAGGAATTGTTGTGTGTTGTCCTTGTCTTTTTTGATAAGCCGCTGATTTTCCTCCTCAATTTTCATCTTCAGCTTGAGTAGTTCCTCCATCTGAACCTTGACTTTGAACAGTTCGTCCTCCACCTGGGCCTTCTGTTTGACGGCATCATCGACTTCATCCTTCAGGCGCTGGAGCTCCTCGTCCAGGACAGATTTCTGCTTATCCGTTTCGTCGAGCTGAAGTTTGACCTTTGTGAGCTCTTGCTCCACTTGGAACTTTTGCTTTAGCGTTTGCTCGGCCAGGTTTTTGTGTTTCGCCATCTCGGCGTCGGCTTGTTGTTTCTGCTTGAGGGCCGCGGCTTCTGCCTGAGCTCGCTTGGCAGCTTCGAATTCAGCCTCCTTCCTCAACCTCTCAGCGTCTTCTTGAGCTTGGGCTTGGATGGTAGCTTCCCGCTCAGCGGCGGCCTTTTGTC
Organism: Poeciliopsis gracilis; assembly: GCA_911649635.1. Classification (NCBI taxonomy): domain Eukaryota; kingdom Metazoa; phylum Chordata; class Actinopteri; order Cyprinodontiformes; family Poeciliidae; genus Poeciliopsis; species Poeciliopsis gracilis. The sequence goes on from CAJVRI010000287.1 coordinate 6,251,175, forward strand.
TCTCTGCGTCCTCTGCTTGCTGGCGAAGGAGAGCCGCCTCCCTCTCTGCCTTCTCCTTGGCGGCTTCCGCCTCCTTGGCGAGCTTCTTGGCTTTCTCGTACTCCTCCTTGAGTTTCTTCTGCATTAAGCTGTCCTCTTTCTGTTGCGCAAGGACACTTTGCACTTGCTGCTCCGCTGCGCTGCATTTGAGGGCGGCTTGTTGGGCGACAACAATCTGTTTTTCAGCTTCTTTGTCAGCTTCATCTTTCTGCTTTCTGGCTTCTTCTGCTTTCTTTTTCAGACGCTCGAGCTCGTCCTGGGCCACCTTGCGTTGCCTGGCTGCCTCTTCCTCCGCTGCCGCAATCTTCTTGACCTTTTCTTCTGCTTCTCTTCTCCTCTTTTCTTCCTCAAGGGCGAGCCTCCTTAGCTTCTCAGCCTCCTCCTCTGCCCTGAGCTTGCTTTGTTGAGTTTCCTCCGCAATGTTCTTCAGCTTATTCAGTTCCAGCTCCAGATCCAGTTTTCCAGACGAAGCCTTTTCAAAGTTAAGCTTAAGGATTCGGATTTCCTCCTCGACGATCCGCTTCTGTTTGAGGGTGTCGTCCACCAATGCCCTTTGTCTGTCCATTTCGTCCTCAGACGACTTTTTGAGCTGAACTATCTTTTCCTCAATGTCTTGCTTGTGTTGGTTTGCCTGGTCCTCCAGGGCTTTCCTCTGGTAAGCCTCATCCTCAGCTTGTCTCCTCAGTCTCTCGTTTTCAGCCTCCTTCTCTTTCAGGGCAATCTCAGCCTCTGTTTTCAGGCGAGTAGCGTCACTGATCGCAGTGAGCTTCTCTTTGAGAATCCTCTCAGCCTCGGCTCTCTGTCGAGCCGCCTCTTCCTCTGCAATCTGCCGCTGATGCTTGGCTTCCTCAGCGATGGCTCTGAGTCGGCTTGCTTCCTCAGCCAGGTCCCTCATCTTGGAGGCTTCTGCCTCAAGAAGCTGCTTGCTCTTCTCTGTGTTGGACATGGATTCCTTTTCTGCTTTGGACTTCAACTGGATAAGTAAATCCATCTCACTCCTAACTTTGGCCAGTTCATCTTCCAGTTGTTTCCTTTGTTGCTGGGCAGCAAGGACTTCGTTCTTCAGACGGTAGAGTTCGTCCTCAAGCAAGGACCTCTGCTGCTCTGCATTGTCAAAATCTGCCCTGAGTCGAATGAGCTCCTGTTCCGCAGTGAGCTTCTGCTGAGCCGTGCTCTCGGCGACCTTCCTCTGCCTCTCCAGCTCTTTCTCCGCCATGTCCTTCTGCTTCAGAGCCGACTCCTCAGCTTTGGCTCGCTTCTTGGCCTCGCGCTCCGCATCCTCTTTTTGTTTCTCGGCTTCTTCCTGGGCCAGCGACTTCTTGTGCGCTTCTTCTTCGGCTTGCAGTCTCAGGCGAAGGGCTTCGTTGGCTTTCAGTCTCCATTTCTCCAGCTCCTTCTCAGCTTCTTCTCTGGCATTTTCTGCGTCTTCCTGTTGCTTCTTGAGGAGAGTTGCTTCCTGCTGCAGCTGGAGGACGGTGCCGTGCTCTTGCTTGAGTGACTCCTCCAACTTGGAGGTCTTCTCTGCAAACGAAGTGTGTTTGCTCTGGAGTTCAGCGGCAGCGCTTTTCTGGGCTGCCTCATGAGCCACTTTGATTTGTCTTTCTTTCTCAACCTCGGCTTGCTTGACTTGCCTCTCGGCTTCCTCGGCCTGCCTCCTGAGGTTCTCAAGGTCTTCCAGAGCTTTTTGTTTCTGTTTCGCCGCCTCCTTCTCCGCCTCAGACTTGCGCTTAAGCTCCTCCTCGGCCAGGCGCTTTTTCTGTGTCTCCTCGCTGACTTGTTTACGGAGCTTCTCTGCCTCTTCCTGCGCTGCCTTTCTGAGTTTCTCTGCTTCATCGGCTCTGTCGCGAAGCTGCTTGAGCTCCGACTCTGCGGTAGCCTTTTGTTTCACGGTGGTCTCAAGCTGGAGCCTCACGATGCGGATCTCCTCTTCGATCTTGACTCTGCTTTGCAGAGCTTCGTCCACCTGCTGGCTTTTGTCTTGGATCTGTTGCTCTGAGAGGTTTTTAAGCTCACACAGCTCCAGCTGGATGTTTTGCCTTTGCTTTTCGGCGTCGACCACAGCGATCTCTCTCCTGTTTACTTCCTCCTGCATTTTCTTCTTCAAATCACGGGCCTCTTTTTCAGCTAGAGCCACGGCCTTCGCTTGAGCTTCAGCTAACTGCTTCTGTTTGTCTAACTCAGCCTGCATCTCCGCCATCTTTTTTTGTTCTTCCGCTTTGAGTTTCTGTGCAGCTTTCTGCATTAGTGGAAGCAAACGGTAAAGAAAGGATTATAATCAAGCATGACAGGTTAAAGGTAATACTTTACATTGACCGGCTCAAAACAGTGTGGGTTACAGTTGTGTTGACGTTCGCCATCGTTCAGGGCCAAAACACACTTGTTTTAAGAGCAGGCTAATGTGATGCATTACCATGGCAGTGTTAAGGTTAAAATTAGCTCAAAGAAAAGTTCAATCACTTGATGCAAATTAGGTGCACATTCATAAAGGTGATGTTAAAAAATCACGATGCAATCAAAAAACAAAATTAATCATGACAAGACAATTCAGGAAAAAAACAGAAAGATGTGGATGATTCAATTAATGTAAGGGAACAAAATGTCACTTCACAACACAGCAAGAAAATCGTGGCATGCAAATATGGATGTAGCTTTGGGAAATTGTTGGGTTGATGGTTTTAAATATTAAACGAACATATATTTTATAGTGTTTATATCTCAAAATTTTTTCACCAGTGATAAATAAATGATCCCAATGGACAGTTTTCCATATTATATTTACCTTTCTGCGTAAAGAGTGTAAAGCATTTGCTTAAAGGCACCAATCCTTTCAATATTTAAGTTAAAGACACCATTCTCTCAGACTATTGTGATCACGTCAAGAAACACTGGGGTTCTTTGAATCACTATTTGGAACTTGATAGAATTAAAGGGTACAGCAAAGTCAAAGATGAAACATTCAGGTTAGTTGAACTGTGTTTGTGAGGACACCGGAAAAGGCGCCAGAGACGCTGACGGTAAAAAGCTGAACATTTAGAGCAAAGCCTGCGGGTTAAGGGCCAGGTGGCCGTTTGAACTGTAAGCTGGATTTCTACCGAAGACTTCAACAAAACGTAGAGATGCACCGAGAAATTGGCTGGAGAGCAAAAAAAAATTAAAATGCAATCTTTTTCCACCCTTTCTAAGACAAAAAGACTTAAGTCAGTTTTGGAACCAGTGAGTTGTTTAAATAGCAGAGAAGACACAAATGAGGAAAAGGCTATTTGGGAAGAAACTAAATTTTTTATAGGGCTTTGAAAAAGGTCTGCGGTTCATTCACGCCACTAGAGAGTGAAGGAGTGAACTGGGAATTTAACAGAAAGGCTGATCTGTGCACTTCAAAGTGACTCAGTTTGACCTTTTTAAGGTCAAATTATTGGCTGCCGTTTTAGACATCTTAAAAGCAAAGGATTTACAGTCTCTAGATACAATACAATGATCCTGCTGGTTTAGTTACTCGAAACATAATGCCTAGTATAAGCGAAAGAAAGTTTACAATGTCAATTCTGTGATCAATTTGTCTGCGCTTGGAAACAGTAAAACCATATGAAACAAAGGCAGGGGATCAGCCACAAAATTCTAATCAATGCATCTCCAACAAAAATGCAAAAAAAAAAAAGACTCACGCGAAAGCCAAAATGCGTTTTAAAAGAAACACAAATGATGAGAAGGAATGAGGAGCACAAACTCGATAGGTACCTGAGACAGTGAAAGGTTTACCTCTTAAATGCTCAAACATGGCAAAGCACTGGCAAGCAGTTATAGGAGGCAAGGACACAAACAAAACATTGGGTTAGGAAAGAATGTGTGTCTTTGAAGTTGTGTTAATGTAGGAATAAGAGAGGTGGGAAATAGAGTATGACGTAAAAGACTTAAAGTGACTTGTGGAATAAAAAAAACAAGAGAAAAACCGAGAGAAGTGAAAGAAAGAACCCCTTATTTTAAATCTGTAATGGGAAAATATATACAATGAATGGAGGTGAGTATGTACGTTATGTGTGTATGAATGGCTCTGTACCACTCGATGTCATTTTGAACTTTGAATAAACTACAGTAATGTGTCGGTGAGTCGCCCCTGTTTTTCTTTATATTCTGTTTCCAAGTCAACGAATGTCTTAGAAAGATACAATTTCTTTCAGGCTTTTTGAAAGAATTTTGCGATCACAGAAACATATTTTTGCTAGATTACATAAAAATAATCTATGAATCTTTAAAAAAAAAAGCTACTTAAATTTGACAGACAAGCCAAAGAAACCAAGAGAGGTTGTTTTGGAAACTCTAAATGGTGAACAGTATAAAGAAATGAGAGGTGGCTCAAAACTAGTAAACATTTGGTTATTTCACACACCATTTAAACACACTCAAAACACATGCGTTGCATTTACCTGCAATAATTTGAATGGAGTTTCTTTTTTATATATATATATATTTAAGGATGTGACATTTTCCAAAACATTTGCCTTTCTCGCAAGCCAATCAGCTACAGGATGCCATTGCTCCATGCTTGACCGATGCAAAGGAATTTGTCTCCCATACATTAAATGTAAATAGTGGGTGAGTGGAGTCGAGGAACTGGAAGTGCCTGTGCATGTGTGCATGTGTGTGTCTGCATGCATTTCGGTGATCAGTGGGAACTGTGTGGGTGCTGTGTGTTTGCTGTTTCGGTGAACATTTGCTCGCTCAGTCGGTTGGTTTAGTCAGCGTTAAGAGATTAGTTTGTTTGGGACCCTCAGCCAGTTGCCACGTACCTCCTCGTCCTCCAGGCGCTGCTGCATGTCGATGATGAACTTGATGTACTGATTAGTGAGCGTCATCAGCTCGCTGTACTTAGTCTTCAGAGTCACATACTGATGTGGGAGAAACAAACAGCACAAGGAGATGAATGAACTTCTGAACAACGATCCGCATTTTGCAGAGGTTTAGCAACTTGACGAAATAATCTTTTTTTCCGGTCACTGGATGCACCATATAAAGTGATATGCCAGGCCACACCGTCACTAGGTGAATAATTTTGTCTTTTTAAAGTAATATTCAGACTTTGTTTACAGGTAACAGTGCTAACAATTAAGATAGCACCAATTAAAAATGTCAATTGTTGTGTTTTGCGATGGCCTGTTGGTGCATATTTGATTTTTTTCTGCCTTAAACGCCACAGACAGGTTTGTGGCGTTGTTAACCGCGCATTAGTTTTTTATTTTTGAAGTAATAGTAAGAATGCGATTACTCTTAGCAAAGGTAACGGTGCTAATTGTGCTAACAGTGTTAAAATCTAACATGGTAAGAACAGTTAAAATTGTCAAATGTCTGGTTTTAACATCGACGTGTCGGTGCACATTTTCCTGGCCTCTTTCTTTTTCCCTTCGTTTTTTTGGTTTTACATGCCACAAACAGTCTGGCTTAAAATAAAGCTGGCATTAAAATGTTAAAGGCAATTTCAAGTTTCGGCGACATAATAATTTTCTCTTTTTAAATAACAGCGAAAGCATGGTCACTGTCCGGACAGTGCCAACAACTAGGATGGTAAGAAAAGCTAAAAACGCCATGGCATATGACCCGTCTCTTTCTCTACTTTCTTTTTTGTCTTGCGCTCCAGAAACGGCGGCAGTTTGAAAGAGCGCACCTCCTGAATGATGTTGTCAGAAGCAGAATCCAGTTTGGATTTCTTCAGAGGAGAAGCAAGAGGCTCCACCTGAGCTCTGTAGGCGACCAGCTGCAGCTCATAGTCCTGTTCGCATGAAAACATTAGTTATCCTCAGTACGTTAATGCAAGACGTGTGCTGCTATCATTTTGTTGGAGGCTCACCTTGATTGTATCAATGTATGCTTTAGCGTACTTGTGACACTCATCCACTTTGCCTTGATTCTGCTCGATTTCACTCAGGAGTTTCTGTTAAAACAAACAAAAAAAAGGTTCAAGTAAAGAGTTGGGCTAAATGATCTCTTAGAGATAATGTGTCGATGGCATGAAAATGTTTCCGTCATGCCTTCTCCTGTGCCAGCTGGTCTTTGAGAGTTTTGGTGTCGGTGATGGGCATGGCCTGGATCTTCTCCTGCCTTTGCTTGGCGTCGGCGATCCAGCGCATGAGCCAGTCGTAGCTCTCGCGGTAGTAGCCCAGCTGCCGGCCGAGTTGCTCCAGCTCTCTCTGGCGAAGGTCGATCTGGGTGAACACGGCTTTCCAGCGGTCCTGGAGGCTGCCGGTCAGCTGGCGGTAGTGGTCCAGCTCAATGTCCCGCTCGGTGTGAACGCGGGACATCTTGTCGCTGACGGCGGAGGCCTTCTTCAGCTCCTCGTCCATCGAGTCGAACACCGGCTGCTCGCTCTCAGCCTCGCCCCGCATTTTCTGTCAATCGCAGCAAAACCATCCATTCGGTTCAAAAGGCGAAAGTGGAAGATTACGGTAGGTCGGGTAGAAGTTTCTGCTGCGGTGCGATGTGTCGTAAAATATTATAACGGAATCTTTTTTAGGAAGTGTTAAAGTTAGGGTTCCAACAAATCTCCATTTCAAAATTTGATGCTTTTCCAGACTCAAATTCCTCCATTTGTCGGGTAGTTTTTCTAAAACTAGGGAAGTCTGAGCACAAATGTTTTCGTTCTCACTAAAAGTTTGTTCTGAGAATCATTATTGAACATGATACTGAAGCAAATGTTATAAAAAGTGACAGTTTCGGGATTGTTAGTTAAAAAACGTCAATGTAAACAGCCCTTCACTGTCCTGTTCAGTAATAAAACAAGGGTCTATTTATTTGTTTTGCATACCTACCTATACTAATGAAACGATAAAATTCACTTCTTCGTTTTCGACAGTTCGAGACTGATATTACCAATAAAAACCAGAATCATTTATTCACCTTCAGCTTGGATCGCTGAGCCTCCACCTCCGTGACGTCACTGGGAACAGCCTGGACCTCTCGCAGGCAGTCCTCGTACTGCTTCAGCACTCCCTCGGCTCCCTGGGTGTTCCGGATCACCATGTCCACGGTCTTCAGCCTGAAGAGACGAGAAGCGCAACATCAGTCGGTGAAGAGCAGATGGCGAAATGTGGGTAAAGAAAAAGGGAAAAGCGTACTTCTCCAGATAGACAGAGGAGAGCATGTAGACGTGGTCCATCTTCTGCACGGTGACGTCCAGTTCGGACCGCAGCACAGGAGCCGAGGCCGGCTGCTGAGGGGACGCCAACACCTGCTGGGTTTTCACAGACACCTTATCCAGGTCCTTCTTAAGCCCCTCAAGCTCTCCCTGGACTTTCTGTGGACCGAAGAAAGACCAGAGGTAACAATATTAAAACAGACGTGCAGGAATACAAGAGACTAAAGTCAGCTTTTAAATTGTCTCTATGCCTATCATCTAAACGAACGAATAAAATAAAATAGGATTTCTGCTTGGCTTTTTGCCGACCGCACATTTCTAACAGGTGCTTCTTCCAGCTTTGTTTGAGCGCCGCGGGTTTTCCTACCTGCTGCTCTCCCCACTTCTGGCTGCACTCCTTCAGCGGCTCCTTGTCCAGCGGTTTGCGGATGCGACTCACAGTCTGAGACTCGCAGTTCTCGATGCGCAGACGCAGATCCTTGATCTCGGAGATGTAGTTCTTGCACAGGGTCTCGTCCTGTTGGCCTGCGAGGACGCATTTGAATTCGGCGAGGCCAGAAAGCAAACGGAGAACAGGTTTAGCCGGGGGAAAAAAAAAAAAAATCCAAAAATGTATTTTACGAAGCATGTCGATTTTAATTTTCTTACTGCGCTGCATTTTCGCATGTAAGCCAACAATTCATGCGGTTTTTGAGTGTTAAGTCTCAAAAACACACTTATCTATGTCACACACGCTATGTTGCATGTATCAATAACTGTACATACAGTACCTTACAACGGTGAAATATTCATACTTCTACGTTTTTTATATGTCTGTAAAATTAGCACCACAAGGCTCAATGCATTTTATTGTGCTTATAACTGGCTGAAGAACACAAATTATCGCATAATTGTTAAAAAAGGCAAAAAATACATGCTTGCTTATTACGCTTTTTATTATCTAAATTGTTGTAGTTCTGCCTGTATGTTTAAAGTTAAAGTCCAGCCTACTCTCAAGCTAATCAGTAGGAAGATATATTTTATTTTCTAGTTCTTGGAAGCGACGCCCCTCTCTGATGCCGCTCCGGGCAACAGCCCATATATCCCATATCAAAAACCAACGCTGTGTGCAAGCTTTCACAAAGGAAATGTTTCCCTGTCTGAAGCCAAACATGTCTGAAAGATTCTTAGAGTTCCCAATTTTTATATTCAAGAAGGTCTAAAGGAAGCCATTTTGTTTTAAACGTCAATTTAAAAACTTTCTAGTGATTTCGCGTGCCACTTCATTGCAACGAGGCGACAGTCGCTCAGCCTTCCCCCGGCAGAGCGCTCGGCGTAATTCGTGCATGTGAAACTTCGAGCCCGTGCATGAAGATGTGCGTCAGGCTGGCCAGCGACGGCGCCCTCACAAACACTTTCTCCTAGCAACGTGAAGAAAACTGGAAAAAACGTTCAAGAGGTATGAGCACTTCTGGAAGGCATTGCACGCCCGCGTGAGAAGAAGCACTAAATAGTGTTCACAGCATGTGAAATGCACTTGGTGTGGCAGCCCGGGAGCCAAAACAGCATGCTGTCAAATCCAACACTAGTCTACATGCCAAGGCTTCTGCCTGGTCATCCATCCAAAAGTGGAAAGCGTTTCAATCAGCCGTGTCTCGCCTTGCACCACTCACCTTTCGGCCTAACAACCTGAAATTCTCCTGAAAGGCGAATTGACAATCTTGTTTGTTGTTGTTGTTGTTTTGGGATTTTTTTTTCCACTGCAGAAGAGTTGCACAAAATCTACAGATTGTGTCATTTCTCTGAAAGCAAAGCTGGTTTTACCTTTCTCCATGGAGCGAAGCAGGTTGTCAAAATGCTGGCTGACTTTGTTGTAGTCGTCCTCCACCTGCATGCGGTCGTCGGGCCTGAAAAGCTGGGAGTCCTGGCTGTCCCGCATGAAGTCTTGATAGTGGGTCTCCAGGTTTCTCATGACCAGCCGGTATTCTTCTGGTTTCATGGTTTTTAACTGCGGATATAAAAAAAAAAAACCAAAAACCAAAAAACAAAAAACCGGAGATATGATTTCTGATAAGATAATCCTAACAGCCTTGTTTTCCTGTTTTGTGTGTGAAGATGCATCTATTTGGATGGTTGATTATTTGCTTGTGATACAGTGAACTGACTTTTGAGAGACATGTGACGTGTTATTTTTAAATTGTAAATGAGTGAAATATTCCATTTATTAGGAACTATGGCTCAATACCCTTTTTCGAAATATAACATGACCTGAAACACTGAAAAATGAAAAAACAAAAACAAAAACAAACACATTCGACATCCTAAACATTTCTGAGTTGATTTGATCAAAACAAAACAAAAAAGACAAACAAACAAAAAAAAACTATCAAAAAACGTTGAAACCGACCATGGCGATGTTCCAGGAGCGTATCTGTGTGAAGTCTCTGGTCAGGTATTGCCATGACAACAGGCTCTTCAAGTTAATGTGAAGCATCTGCCACATGGAGGTCATCTGCTGAAGATTGGAATCCAGACTGCAGCAGGAGTGGACATAAAAATGAGGTTAAACATAAGCAGCAAAGAGGCATCCTTTGAAAAATTTCTCTCGTCTGTTTCTGGTCTTATTGGTGTTTGCTGTTTTGTTTTTTTTTACCTCGACACGCTGTCCACCGCCTCCTTATTGACCGGAGGGACGAGGAAGCAGACAGAAGGAACCACCGCTTCGTTTCCGGAGCGGTTCAACACCTTCCACTTGAAGGGCTGCGAGTTGTTGAGCAGAGCACACTCTTCTCCTTTATGGACCGTGATCTGAACCACATCGAATCAGGCGGATTAAAGTTCTGCTGTCTGAACCTGAGGCTCGTATTTGGGTTGAAGAATCTCACCTCCTGCTGCTTGAAGTCACAGACAGCTTGAATAGGCGTCTTGCCCTTGATGGGGGTGGTGGGATTACGGGGTTTCAGCTGGATGACGGACCTGGACCTCTTGTTCAGTCCGTTGAGCAAAGTCTGAAATTCATTCAGCTGCTCCTTTTCTTCCTGTTCGGAGCAGAAAAACGCAAAATCAAAGGCTCTGTGAGTCTTTCTCCCACCGCGAAGCACCCATGACTCATGAGCATTAGCGTGCTCCCACCACGGCGTCCTGCAGCAGATCCTCCAGGCGCGTGGCGGTGGTCGAGCGGTCGCAGCTGTACTTCTTCTTCATGCTCTCTTGCATCTTCTTCATTTTGTCCTGTGCTTCCTTTACGTCGGCGAAGAACTGCGACGACAGGACACGGTCACACGCGTCACGAGAACACAGGTGGAGTCTGATTTAAGAGCGGGGTGAGCGGTGCGATTTCCTCCATACCTGGTAGTAAGCCGTGTTTTCCTTCAGGTGAGCTTCGACGCAGCAGCACAGCTGCAGGATCCAGCTCCACTGAGTCTGCAGGGCGGCGGTGAAGGCCTGGCAAGACATTGTGACGGCAGCTTGTTAGCTTGGACAAAAATCACAACATCTTACCGAGCATTTTCGTTTAGTTTCTGGTGCAAATGTCTTGGTGCACTTCAAATGAGACAAAACTAACGAATTAAGAGTAAATTATTACTTTGTAATTATAAAAATGTTCAGGTACTCAGACTAGTGCTGTTCATCCGCATTAAGGAGCAATTGACTTTTAAAAGGGAAAAATATTGCTGAAAAGTTACTTGTCGTTAGTTAGTTTTGTCCGTTTTTTTCTCTAGGCAAGCGACTGAGGTTGTAGCTATTTAGATCTTGCTTGCTGCAAGCCTCTGACTGGCTAAGTGTAAGCAGTAGAAAACGTTTCCCAGCATGCCGTCAGCACCTCCACAGTCTTCTTCCCGGGATGACCGTCTCTGACCAGTTTGTCTCCCATGGCCTGGATGTCGTTGACCTTCTTCTCTCTTTGCTCCAGCTCTCGCATCAGGCCCTGGCAAACGTCCAAAAGCACGCAGTGAGAAGGATTTACTTCCACGTCGAATTAGTTTCACGATTAGTGGCGTTTTTTGTTTTTTTTTAATGGTTTCCACTTACGGAGTAGTTTTCTTTCTTCACCGTCATGTTGGTGTTTCTGTCGCTCCAGTCGTAGTTGACCTCTTCCTCTTCTTTGTCGTTGAGCCACATTAGCTCTTTGGTTGCCGCGACGACGAAGGCGTGCAGGGAGTCCAGGTTCCTCAGGCGGGACTTGGAGGAGTTCTGGGACAAAATAAAAAACCCGGTAGGTTTGAGTAAGTTTGGAAATAAATCTGGATGCAATTATACAAAAAAAAAAAAAAAAAATTGTTTAAAATAAGCTACTCACCAGCAGTTTGCCGTACTGGAGGTCCAGTTTCCCCAGGTATTCTCTGTACGTCCCTTTGCTGACCGGTGATAACTGGCTCTGTAGTTCAGGAAAATGAAAAAAAAAACAAAAATCTGATGAGAGACGGGGTTCGTGTAAAAACCGATGAAGGCCAGCTCAAGCATTCAGTACCTCGTCGGACTTGGCCCGTTCGATCTTGGACTTGAAGTCCTCCACGGTCTGATGCAGACCTCTGTGGCTGCCCAGCTGGGACTCCACAGAGGGCAGATCCGACCCCCACTCCGACTTATCGATGCGCCGCTGGTTCTCCTCCACCCAGGCCAGAAGATCTTGGACGTAGCGCAGCGTCACGTCGTCCAGCTCCGGCCGCACCTTGGCGCTGCTCTGCTGCTGGGTCTGCTGGGTCTGCATGGCCTGGACCTTACCCACCGACGCCTTCAGGCGGAGGTTGTAGTCGCTGCGCAGGTTCACCAGCCGCTCGTGAATACGGTAGACTCTAAGAAAGTTGGAAGAAACGGGGTCAACTGTCACTGAACCGAGCTTGATCAACTCAAAATCATTTTTTCTTCAAAGGGGAGGGGGGGGCGGTGTAAGTCACCTGCGGTACATCTGTTCCGCCTGAGGGTGGCGCCCATCCTTGAGCATCTGGACGTCGTTGAAGAGCAGGCGGATGGTGCTTTCCGCCTTGTCCAGCTCCCTGTCCACCTCTGCCGTGTGCTGAGCCGGTTTCCCTGCGTTCAGCAGGGCGATGTCCTGAACGGGGAAGAGAGAAAACACAAACTTGAGTCATCAGCCCTTCAACATAAGAGTTTTTTTTTTTTTTTTCTTTCTTTGCATAAACAAACATATTCTGTTTTCCAACGCTCTATAGATTCTAAACAATGAATCAACTACTTGAAGTATTTGGCAAACAGCAAAATGACTTCGGCATGATCCGATCGTCATGTGGTCAAACTATTTTTTGTCTACTGTCCCCCCCCCCGCTCACTAAGTTGTAAAACACACAAACCTTCTGCAGGAGGCCGTCCAGATGAGTGAGATGCTCGTCACACAACCCGGACTCCATCTGGACTTTACCAAAAATCCTCTGCAGCCTCTCCAGTCTGGATAAAATCACAATAGTACAATATTTAAAAAAAAAACAACAACAAAAAAACAGCGAAACAACATTTTATGGTGTTCGGAAGTCATGAAGTTACAATAAAGCTAACCATGCCTGATTATAAACTATCATCTGACCTCCTCTGTGATTAGACTGAGTTAAATCCATTTCTTTTTTTAGTCGCAGCAGCCAGACAACAACATGAGAAAAGCAGGTCTTTCATTAAAATACCTGATGCCGCGACGTAAGCGGCAACAACATCCGTTTGAGACGATAATCGTCGACGCAAACAAGCTAATTTAGTAACAGCGAAGCTATAAATCAAAGTTAATTTAGGTCTTTCAGTCTTTCTCCCAGACGTCTTATCGCTGTTTCCAAACCAAATAGCGTCGCGAAGACCTTTCCTGAACTCTACTTATCCAGTTAGCTTCGCTGTTTGTTCTCCAATCTAGCGGGATGTGGGGGGACTAATGAGGGCAGAGGTCAACTTTATAAACTCGAAGGCCCTTTCGCCCCCTCCGTATGCTCTCTCCTACTGACGTACAACGCGAATCTCTAACCTCTCAAACTCAATCCTGAGCAGTCGTTCTCTCTCTAGAATGGCCACGTGAAGTCGCCCCCACTCCTTCTCCACGTCGATGGGGTGGTAGCCGGGCGGCACCTTGACCTGACCGGCGTGAACTGCGCTCTGTGGGAAAGTAGACGTCATGTTGTCATGTTCATGGGCGAAACGCTGCGTGTGGAACAGACACGAGTGGAAGAAACTAGTAATGACTGGGTCACCTCAAAGCTCTGGTAGATGTGTTTGGAGTGGCTCTTGTCGGACTCCTTCGCCGGCAGCTCCGCCTCCTTGAACTTCAAGAACTGGCGCCAAAGAAGCTGAAGAAAAATCAGAACAATTAGAAACGGACACATTTTTTCCTCCGTTTATTACGTTTTTGTTCTTTTTCCCTTAAAGGCATTCATGTTTTCAATTGTGTTCACATGGCGCCAATTCACACCAAACGTCGTCTCGAGGCACTTTGCAAAAAATATTTTCAGTTCAATCAGACGTTCATTTCAAACGGTACAGTACGCTCAACTATTTATTTTCTTAAACAGTAGCTTTAAAACATTTTATCCAAGGAAACCGCATTCATAGAACGCTTTAGTCAGTCGGGGGAATTTTTCATTTCGCAGAGATGGAGTCACGAACAACCGCTGGCCAGACAGGTTAAATGAAAAGAAGTACTTCCTGACCTCTGACCTTAACTAGATGTAAACTTTTGAACTTCAATTGCTTTTGAACTTCCGTGCTTCAGACGCCGTTTAAATCCACACCTCCGCTTTTTTTTTTTTTTAACAGAGCTCGCTTTTCTTAATTACACACTAGCTGTGTTGTTAAATTGTTCCTCCATCCTCTAATGAAAGCGCCTAAATGCCTTCAGCAGATGAGCAAATCAAACACATCACATGCAGCTCCTGGCCTCTTCTGAAAGGACGTGTTCCCATGACTGGTGTAAATTCAATCAAACCTGGAACACGAATCGCGTCAATTCACAACCTTTAAAGAGGAGCCAGGAAACACCCTGCTCATTAACTCTGTGGGCTGTCTTTAAAGGGCGCTTCCACTAATAAAAATCTATTGCTTTTAATGAATCCTGGCAATAAATAATCCTTTTGCTCAGCCGTGCCGACAAGGGAGCGGCAGGGTGGGGGATGAAATGAAAGATTTTAGCTGTATTTACTCAACACTCGTTCTGCCACACCCACGACACAATACCTCAACCACAGCTGTCTTCATGCGAACATCATTCATGCGCGTTCTTTGGTCCGACGCCAAAACTACTCTCATCCTCACTCTCGATTTTTACGCACAAGTTCTTCAAAGTTGTCTAAAGGTGAAGCTTTCCGGAGCGGTCGGCGGGATCTGGGGCTCACCTCTATCTCCTCGTAGCTGCCGGGGAATTTCCTCTCCTCGAAGACGGTGACATGGTGGCGGATCCACTGGAGCAGCAGGGTCACCAGCTCGTAATACTCCTGCCAGCGCAGCTCCAGGTCCTGCGGCCGGCGCAGCAGAAAGGAGGCATATGAGAGTTTGACAACAGCGAACAGGAGGGCTCTTATGCCGCTGAGGGTCCATTTTGGGTCGCTAACGCACCACCCTGAATTCAATTAGGTGGCAACAATCCACGTCTTGTGTTGAGGGGAGGAGGCCGGCGAAGGGAGAGACAATGGGAAGAGGCTCAAGGCAGCAGATTTTTTAAAAACTTTCTCAGATGAGATTTGGTTTTTTTTTTGTTTGTTTTTTTCACGCTGTCAAAATTGTCCTTTAGCTAAAAGCATTTTAGAGCTGGATTTCTATTTGAACCAGTAAAAGGGTTGTGCACCGATTGAAGTATTCTGATGATTTTTAAAATGCCTGATTTAGGTGGATACAGATTTTTTTTTTTACATGAGCACTGGAAGTACATGAGATCGGTGGATACGATCGGCTTCACAGGCAGGCATTAGCCGGTAGGGTTAGGATCAGGGTTAGGGTCAGGGTTCGGCTGATTTCCAGAAATGAAGGTAAACTTTTTCTGTTCACCACTAAAACGTTCAAGACCTCTTAAAAGCATTTTGGCTTTTTCATTTTTACATATTACAAACATAAACTTTAATCTATGATATTGTGTATGTAATTTACATGACTTCATGTAATTTGCAAGTTTGTGCATAGGTGTTGCTCAATGAATGCCTCAGAGTTTCTTAGAGAACAGAATTGAACAAGCATTATCAAAAACAGCAGGAAAACAGCAGACGGGTCAAAAGGAAAATTGAAAACAATGCTCAATCTTTTATCTGTAAATGGAAAGAATAATCCAAACTAAGAGATGGCCACCAACCTAAACCTACAGGCCGTACAAGGGAAGGATTAATCAGAGAAGCAGCCAAGAGGTAACTCTAGAAAAACCACAGGATTTCAAAGCTCAGGTGGGGAAAATCAGTTGAAAGGACAACTACTGGCCCATGAAAACAGACATGTTTTCATGGAAAAGAGCCAAGTGGAAGCAAACGTCTAGTAGAGGGTGCTGCAGTAAGATAAAACCACATCTGAATGTTCTGGCCTATATGCCAAAAAGTTTGTGAGGCACATCAGCATCATGCATACTAGATGAAGCAAAAAAACCTTTTTTTATGTTTTACATCAAGTCCTAATAAAATATAATGAAGATTGTAAGTTATAAGAAAGACAAAATGTGAAAAATCTGAAAGGGTGTAAAGAGCTTTAGCCAGGTACTGCAAAGAAAAAATAATAAATCATCTCCATTAATCGGCCAATAGTTCCACCGAGAGCATATTTCAAAATGTTCGCGTTCTGCTTACATTCGCTCTGGCGCCATCGTGGACGTCGACTCGAGGCATGACGTCATACAGAGATGAAACGTAAGTGATGATGGACTTCTCGTCGGGATGCGAGACGTCGACGTCTGAAACGTCAGGGGGAACACTTATGTTTGACGGCGTTCGACAGCAGACGCTCGTCTCTGGGTTAAAACGGAAGCCGGCCGGTCGTACCTTCGGGGTCCAGGAGGCGGGTCACTCCCAGGTCTCTTTCCGCCACGCTAAAGGCCTGCTCCAGGTTCTCCAGGTTGGTCTGTCGGTACACTTTGCCCATGTCGATGAGTCTGGGGCTGGTGAACAGAAAACAACAAGAGATTTTTCTATTGCTGACATATCTCGAGAAATACCACATTTTGATTTATTGCACCCCGCCCCATGGTGATGTGACTTCATTGTAACAAATAAGCAAAATCCATTGTTGATCTAACTATTGCTTCAGGTAGCATTCTAGAGAACGTGGCAACTGCGCATCGATTGCCATGCGATTGCGCTTTAAATGCATTTGCGAATCTTTTGGCATCAGAGTTGTTTAAGACTTTGTGCCCGTGGCTACATGCTGTAAAAACACCCCACCTGTTCACTTTCTACGTGAGCACCTGCCTTTCAATGTCCTCTGGCTGTTTGACTCTTCCTGGCACATGTCAGAGCATCTATAGATGGAATGTAATTTAGAGAGCAGAAAGCAGAATCAGAGCTGACACATTTTGAAGTCAGCGACCAGCCAAGGCTTGACTGCACCCGGAGACAAGAGTTCAAGACACTCGAGTGCAGAGGAGGATGATTGAATGCATCGCATAACCTCACCCTCACCGTTACGCGTCCCCAGGTAACAACCCCGCAGCTTTAAATGACAATGATATATGCCTACACCGTTTATTTTTTGACCTCCAATGTTACGTTTTCAAACACATATCTACTGGAAACCAAAGCAGGCTGAAACTCATACGGATCTCTGATGCGCAGCGTGGAGTGTCCAGCAATTTGTCCATACACAGCAGCGGCCGGATCCACGTGGCGGACTTCTCTGACAGAATACTGCTTGGTAGGCCCGGAGGAGCGGCTCAGGCTCGAGGCCATCCGTCCTTTCTCTTGAAAGCTCTGACTCCTCCGTCTTTGGTTGCGTTCTTCGCTGCCGGACCGGGCCCCCGAGCTGTGGGAGCCCCGCCCGGAGTCCCAGGAGGATTCCTCCGACGGGATCTCCTCGCACAACATGACCACCCGAGTGTCGTCCACGTCGCCGACGGATCCTGACACCCCTCGGAAGAAGCCGGCGCTCCCCTTCCTCTGCTTAGACTTCTTTCTCAGACTGAGCATGTCGATCTGCAGGCTGGTCTGCAATCAAAAAGACTCTAGAGAAGAGGATCGAGCTGCAGCCGCATGAACGCCCGTGGAAGAAAAACAACAGGTTGGGTCACTGCTCAAAAAGCCATCCTTAAGTTTCAGCTCAACGCTGTGAACCTTGACCTCATCAGCTGATCTCCAGGTTGGAATCTTGGACATAAAGTGGAGAGAATCTTCAGTGCCGCAGCGATATTCCTGACTTCTGCCTCGGATCGAATCAGCGGCACAGGTTTCAGAGCCCTCTACAGTTACGCCCATACGCCACACCCCCGGCCTTCACGAAAAGCAGCAAAGAGCGTCTAATGCAGAAAAGAAAAAATCCCGAAGGTTGGTTTAATCTTCAGGAAACTTGCCCCTGCAGGTATGCTCTCCAAGCGTTCAAATCGCGAACGCTTGGCAGAAACAAAAACATCCATCTCACATAATCCCGCTTTTCTCCCCGTTTTTGCGCACGGGGAGAAAATCCTCCTGAGAAAAACAGACGCGCCTTCACCTCCCAGGATGTAAACACGCAAAGCAACCTCCATTTAAGTCTGACTAAAAGTCAACAACACCTACACATGAGCCGCCTTATTTAAGGTACGACATCAAGAACTCGGGATTTTTAGTAAAACCCTCTGTGTTTTACTTTTTTTTAATTCAGGGTCATTAACACAACACCAAAGGCGGTGGAGAATCACTCACTGCCAAGATCCTCTGCTATTACCAAAGCCCTTAAGGCTTAAACACTTAAACCCATATTTCATTAAGGCAGCAGGAGACTAAGCAGTCTCTAGTGCGGTAACGAGAGACGGATCAGAGGGAGACATTTGGAAAGTAAAACCAGAACACCTATTTTACAGCTCGCCGTTTCCATTTCAGCAGGAGCGCATAACATAATGCAGACCATCTATTGCTAAAGACGCACCACAGTCCTAACCGCGCGCTGACCTCGGCGCCGTAAAGCAGCCGGGTCACCGTCGTTGTGCGTTATGAGTTATTGAAGGAGTAGAGCTCTTGTTGGGATTGAAGCGGGGAGCAGGTTTGAACCGGCAACAGGAAGGCTAATCTGACATCTGAAAGCGTTCCAAGCGCTCCCTCCTGCCGAACTGCCCTCGGTATTAAATTAAACCAAAGTGCGATGAGATACTCCTGTTGATTTGTCAGTTTTCTATTGCCACAGGGTGCATTTATTAAGCACAAACCAAGAGGGAGCGTGCCGGCGCAGCGATCCGCAGCAGACTTTCCTGTCCGTGCTTGCACCAGCTCTCACCCGAACCAGATGGTTGGCATTAACGCCGGGATCAGCTTTCCACACTCACTAGTGCCTATGGATGACGGCGTTGAAGAGCTTGCCGTCCCTCCAGCTGGTGGTGAAGTTGTCGCAGCGGATGCCCTGGTAGCCGTCCGTCATCCTCTGGGACCAGAGCAGCAGCTTCTCCTTGGCGGTCATGTCCTCCGACTGGCCGTTGACCTGAATGTCTGAGATCTGACGCCAGGCACGCAGGAAAAGACAAAAAGGATTTTAAGTCTATAGAAAAGGCAGAGACTTGGGATAACGTGTGTAAAGGAATAAATATAGTAATTAGTGGAAACCAAAAGATCCAATTACATGGAACTACCGACCACCACCAGAGTCGATTTGGTTCAGGTTTGTTGTTGTTCCTCCTCTGGGAATTTACGGATTTATTGGGTTTATTAGAATCAGAGGATTTACAAGAACAAAAAGCCTGAGATAGAGATGTTCTGAAATCCGAAATTACTTTAGAGTTTGTTTGGGTTTTTTTTTCCCACCACATGAAACAAAATGAGGCTGAAACTATTTGTTTGCAGAACGTTTGAGGATTTCTGCTTGGTCTGGTGTGACTCTGTCTCTGGGATCCAGGTTAGTTTACATTTTGGGGACTTTGGGCACAGAAAAGATGACTCACAGCTGCCATCAGATATATTTACAAAGAAAAAAAAAAAAAAAAAGGAAAAGTCTTCACAGAAGATCGCTTTAATCTGATTTGGCGAAGCCGCCCGTCTAATTTGCTACTGTTCATCTTTTCTTCTGCATTTCAAAAATGACTGGATTAAATACTGCAATTACTTTATTTAATTTTTTTTTTCCAGGGTGGTTTCATTTTTCTATGACTCACCAGAAACCACATCCCGGCTGCCTCCTGTTATTCACTATTGTATGAAAGCATAAAGATGCCGTATCAACGGGACACAGCTGATGGAATTACTAAACAATCAAATCGGCTTGTCTATCACCTGTCCTTTATTTCGTGAAATCTAAACCCAAACTGGCCTTTCAGCGGGTGGTGGGACGATGTGAGGCTGAAGCCCAGGGATTTCTGCCTGGCAGCTCTTGTAGGAAAAGCTACAATAGCTCCTGGACATTTGGGGTGTGGCCTGGCAGAGAAGCAAGCCAACAATTAGGATACTCCACGTGACACACCCTCCCGTTGGGGGGGAAAGGGAGAGTGACTAATGCCGGCACGCCCTAATGGTGCGCTGTTTCCTTCAACAGTTGCGATTCAGCAAAGTTAGTCTGTGTTACTTCATGGAATATGGGAAGAGTGAATGTGTCCTGATGAGAAGGCAAAGTCTCCCACTGATTGGTTCCCAGGAGATGGAGAAGCAGCAGCAGCTCAGATCCCAGAGAGACAGGATAAGAGTAATAATAAAAATGGAACATAACACTGACAGATGAGGAGACCTGGAAGTGGAGGATGATGGTCCATATCAACCCCAGTGTCAGCTTGGGGTTCCCGTCGGCGATGTCGTCGTTTCTGATGTTCACCAGCTTGACCTGCCGAGACACAAAAGGACGCGGTCACCGGGAGCGACCGGCGGCCGTGGCGTCGGGCACGGCGGAGCGGCTCGTTTCAACGTCGTACCTGCCGGTGTTTCAGGAAGTCCAGCGCTATCTGTACATTCTGGAGTTTGTGGAAGCGCATCCGGCCTTTCTCTCTGGGCTGGAAGGGAAGCAGGAAATGAGTTACATCAGCAACATAAGTCAGACTAGTGGTGAGATGTTCGACAGAAAATGATGAGATAATGCAAAGTTAAATAAAATGGCAAATAAAAATAAGGACGTAGCCACAGATTCCTTGTCCTTACTGTAATTACTAATCTGTTATTTTTCTGTTTTTCCATCAATAAGCAACAAAGTGGATGAATGGATTTAGCTACCCCAGAATAGTAGCTACTGCCACATAATCCATGGGTTATACCTACTTTTGGTAAATTAGTTTAAAGCTCCAGTCTACGCATCATGTATTGAAACCGGACAATTTCCAGTGCCACTGGTCATGACCAGACAATCTCTGCCTGACCTGCGATGGCACCAATTAAGAGTAATCAGGGTGAGCTGTTAATAACACTCTTCAAAGAGGAAGCATTTGCTGAGGGGAAAGAACCTCAGAGCTATTCGAACGAAAGTCACAGAAAAGCAGGGCGACATTTAAAAGAAAACCGTAGTTTCTGGGACATGTCTGAAGTTCAGTTAGGCCGTGTTAAGTGAAGGAGACTTTCAGACAGCAGCAGGCAGGCAGGAAGCTTTGCCAGTGAAAGAAACTTAAAGAGATCCACAGGAGGACACGTTTCCACAGTGGAGTTCTGTGGATGCCATGCAACAGCCAACTCAGTGACACTGGGCAGGTGGAAACATAACACGGGGGACAAACCATAAGTTCTGAAGCCACTCACCAGCCGAACGCTCCTGACCATGTCTTTCTCCCTCGGCTAGCAAGCGAAATGTGACGGAAAGCAGGCGGAGGCCACACAGCAAAGATCAGAACAGAGGTTAAAGGGAAGGGCAATGGAAGGAGAAGGAGAAGAGAGAGGAACAGGTGGAAGGGGTGCAGAGTAGAACTGTGGATCATATTGGAGAACTTTTCACAGACGTACACTCGGACCAGAGCGGTGCCATTAATATGTCACAGTTTCGAAGGCATTCAGAAGATGGACAGAGCTGGAGCAGATGTTAGTAGCGATGAAGTACAGCAGCTGTAAGCAGAGAAACTGCACGGATCTGAAGCTCAAGGCAAAAAAAAAGATACTAAAATGAAGATTAAAAAAAAAAAACTGCCTGTTGCTGGATTTAATCCAAAAATATATCAAAAAAGATCAACAGAAACAAAATGGGCAAAATAGAGAAAATAAGAGGCGTTGGCAAATCTACAAATAGTTCTTCAGCATAAGATAGATGAGGGATTTGTGGTGCTTTGTCCCCAGAGGGCGCAAATCCCAGATTAAATAATCGCCTCCTATTGTAATAAATCAGGATTAAGCTAAATTGTGAAGCATTGCTGAGCTAAAAAAATGCCGCGCTCAAGCACAATTTTCTTTTTGGCGTCGTCTCAACGCAAACACTGACAACTTACCAGAGTTTCTCCGGAGAGGACCTCCAACAACGAGATCAGGTTATGTCCATCCCGAAGATCTTCGTACAGATCTGCCACTTGACGCTGTGCCTGCCGGGGGCGAAGGGGATGGGGGGGAAAAAGAGAACATAAGGGTTAGGGTTAGGGTTACGCAAACACCGAGAAACAGCCTGTCTCCTCTACGAAATATGTGACTTGAAAGCCACTTCCAAATAGTCGGCATACGTTCTGTCTGCCCTCATCAGATGGTGTTGTGAACAAGTCGATGTTGCATTTTTGCATGAGTGGAATTGTTTTTCCACACATCCTCCAAAACCCTCTGGATTCTGGTTTACCTGGAGGTCACATACTGCATGGGTTACGCAGAGCATCGTCCGCTTTCAGTTGTTCACTTGATTTCTTTTACACCAGCTTTATGAATTCAACTCTGCTCAGTGCGTTTGACACTTGATACCATTTTAGGATCAAAGAAACAACAAAAAGAACAGGAAAGCAGCAGCAACAGTACGCAGCAGTGCTTTGTGACTATCACACCCTCCACACAGGTTAGGAATGCACAGCCTGGAGGAGCCAAGCCTGACTGCAGCTCCAGATCTCCAAAAACAAAGGCTACAGACATGATTCAAAGCAGAATAAAAGTCCACCTTAAGTGGTTAAAAAGGTGAGTCGCACCCAAAAGAAACAGTTTTTTGACAACGTTTAGAAGAAATTAACAGTAGGCGTTTCTCACCGCTACTAACAGTCACTAACGGTTTGTGGCGCAGCCGCAAACGGGAAGTGAGCCAACACAGAAAAAAAAAAAAATGTGACTGTGCCAGGAAAATGTATCTTAGGAACCTGGGGGGGTGAAAGCTGGGGGAGGGGTGACCTTCCATGCCAGACAGACACTGAGGAAACACACAGTCTTACTTCAGCATGCTATCACCTACCTCTGCCCTCCCAGGCTTGGTGAAGACAGACCATGAAATGCAAAGAAAGTTAAAAGTTAGAGAAGAGCAATCAGTCTCTATGGATAATCCCTGCTTTACCGCCGTATGGCCACGAGGGGTCACTGTTTACACAATCATCGAGTATACGTCACACTACCGTGAAATATATAGGCACATTTTTTTTATTTTTTTTTGCTGCTTTTTAAAAATAATCCAACCAAACAGAAATAAATCTTATAAAACTATAAGATATGATATCAGATGCCAAAAAACACAATTGTTTTTTAGTGTATGGCTGCAGTCGGTAATAAAAGAGTCTTCTATCAACACATGGTAATTACAGCACTCTGTTCTGAAGCCCCTGTAAATGTATATGCAGGAGATTACCTGAACATTTAGTGCTGAAAGATAACAGACTGTTGAACAAACTGCACTGTTTTGTCAGTACTTATCTGTAAATCCTCTCAGATAGAAAGCCTTTGTATCTCTTTATGGTCCGATTCACCTTGTTTCATATGTTTTGTTTTGCTTTTGTTTTTTTTCCTAAGATGAACACTCCAGCTTTGTTCACTCCGACGTAGCTTTCTATTACGTCTATGTTCTGTTTGGACCTGAAAAGCCCAGGAGGAGTCTGCACAGGAACATTTTCTGCAGCTGCGCCGACATTCCAGGCTTCCCTGGTGCAAGTTGAAGAGACTTACTGAGCCGGGACCAACACCCCCATGGCCTTTTACAGCTTTTCGCGAACCAGGTAGGTTCCAGTCTGCTGCCCTTCAAGCAGACTATTAAGTCATTAAATCAGTTTAACCTCAGCAAGGGGCCTTTAATGTTAACACTTTCCATACCACATTCCACCACGTTTTTTTTTTTTTTTTTGTCCGTGTTTGACCTTCCGTTTTTCTCTGTCTTTACACAGGAAGATCTAGAAAAGCGTTTGCCGTCTTGTCGCTGCTCTTTTTCAAAACGGAGAAGGAACTGTTTGAATTCGTTGATTTAAAGAAGCAGGACCGAGGGGTTCCCCGCTTTTCCAGATCATGACTTTCTGGTCATGGTGTCGGCTTTTTTTTTTTTTTTTTTGTATGTGTGATCGAAAGCATTTTTTAACAAACAGCTAAATGCATATTGGCTCTCTCTCACCCAAATGACTGACAGTGTGCAGGGACTAAACAGCTATGGTGTTATCATCGTGTCCACCCTGCAACTTGAACCCTCTCACTGGTATCTCATTGAAAGTACGTTAAGAACAGACTTTTTACCTTTTTTTTTTTTTTTTTTATGACCTGCCTATGTGAATACTTACAAAACTCTCAGTATGTGCCACTGAGCTTAAACTGGGTATGATGGTAACTAGGAAACCAGACCCAGGAGTCTGGGCAGCACATGTGCTACTGTGAGCTTCAATCATGAGCTTTAGGGTGAGAACAGAATCCGCCTTTGCAGCGGCAGTTAACTGAGACCAGATGTGTTCGACCCGCCGTCCAACATTCACAGAGAACAGTCAAGACAAACAAAGAAATTGTCCAAAATTAGCTCTCTTACAGTCATCGCCGACCGTGCCAGAGGTGCTCATTCATGGAAAAAAGGCCTCCTGCTTCCCTTCGGTTTCATTTTGAGCAAATGAATGGCCCAGTGTCTATGAGCCGAACACAGCGTGGAGACACAAAGCTGTGAATGTGCTGCTGCCAGTGGGAGTTCCCTGAAATGAAGGTGAACCAAGCAATATTTTAACTGCTCTGAGGGAGGGCCTGTGAGTCAAAAAGGCTCGAGTTTCAACCCTAATGACGGGTTCCAGGGTACGGCGTGGGGTCTCCCTCCATTCCTCTTTTGACCCGTTCTCTGTCTGTGAATGAATGGCTCCCCGGTGGGCTTGCAGGCCGCAGGCCGTGATTAGAATGAGGGAGGTGATCGATCGGAGGTTTGCGCGGCTCCTCGGCCTGATGACAGGCTGGACTCCTAGTGAGCCTCGCCATCACGGTGAGACGCGAGTGCCAGAGCGCGAGACAAAGGCCGACCAGTCGGCCTGTGTTTATACAAGTAGGAGGAAGCAGGTTGGCAGCATTGTTTACAGGGGATGTTTACAGTGAGCGGGTGAGAGATGAAGCAGACGAAATGCGAGACCGCTCTCCACTGCTCGAAGGAGACCGGATGAGACGACCGAGTCGTTCGTAAAAACGATCGATTGGATGCGAATCTGGCCAAGTAACGGCCAGCTCTAGTGAGAGAGACGACTTGAAATCCCCGTTTGATCGTCATTTACACAACTGGAAGGTGAGTGAAACTGGTCGATTTTCAGGAGTCATCAGCCGTCACCGTAGCAACCAGCCAGTCAGAAACTACAAAGTGATTATCTTCTTCTGATCAGCAAACATAAGTCTCCATAACTACAACACTCATCAGTGTAAGAGCGGTTTGCTTGGTGAAGAAGAAAACAAGACGGATATTTTCTGAATCAATGAGCCTCGAAAAAGGAAGGCGGGGAGAAGTAATGAAAGACATCACATCACTGTTGCTCTAATTTATCTGAATGAGCCTAATCCTACATAGGCTGCTGCCTTAGTCATGCTAGCCATGCTAGACGCTAACACAAGATGCTAATCCCCAAATATTGTTAAATTAAAAGTACATTTTGTGAGAGAGTCGCTTGACGGCTAGGGGAAAAAAAAATGGAGCTGGGCAAAAATCTGAAATTGGCCACAAAATTCTGATCGACCCATCTCCATCACACAGCATCGCAATGCTGGTGGACGTACAGTAAAAACGCTGAATAGGGATATTTACCTATATTTAAAGCTACAGCAGGACGACATCTTTCATGAAACCTGAATGGCCACAGTTTATGGCGAGGCCACAATTCCTCCTTAACGAACCCGATTGAGTGCAGGTGTGTGCAAAAAATGTGCCATTTAATGTTTGTTTCGTCCCTGGAAGGAGAGGAGAGGAGAGGACGGTCTTACCTTAATCAAATGCTTGTTAACCCATTTTGTGAAGGTTTTCTTCTGTACCCGATCTCGTTCATCTGGAACACAGAGACACCGTGGGTCATGCATCAGAAACAAACAACACGAATCTGGAAAGCTAAATGTATTCATGCTGAAGATTTCCGGTTCTGGGGCCCTTTTGTTCTGATTTTGCCCTCACTGCTTATGTCAATGCTGACCCACGAACATCTGATGCATAATTCCCATTCTGCA
The DNA here is from genome assembly GCA_911649635.1 of Poeciliopsis gracilis. NCBI lineage: Eukaryota > Metazoa > Chordata > Actinopteri > Cyprinodontiformes > Poeciliidae > Poeciliopsis > Poeciliopsis gracilis. Next base: position 6,276,900 of record CAJVRI010000287.1, read on the forward strand.
TGTGAAAGTTCAGGTGTGTACAGAAATCCCTTTATTTTTGTGCCCTCTAGCGGTAGCAGGCATATTGCAAGTATCATCCCACTGTGAGAGTTGTGCAGATTTAGCATAAGACTATTACTACACAACAAAGACGCCAGAGACACAGAACTCCTTTGCTGGGCGGAAAAAAGTCCTTCTGCGTACGCCGCCGTCCGACTCAGGCTACATCACAGCACCTTCGCCCCCCCCAATCCCCCCTCATTTGTCCGGAGTGAGCTCATGTTTCACTGAGTGACATCACTGCAAGAAAACAAAACAAACCCGAGGATGAAAAGATTTCGAAGGCGAAGCGTTCAGGTGAGCGCGAGGACTCTCTGTGGGGTTGGGACTTGGCATGATAACTATTAGCGGGAGCAGTTTTTTTTTTCCCCCACCGACAAGAAAGAACAAGACGTAGGAGCCGAACACACCCATTAACACAACAAGCGTACATTTTCACGTGGTTTTGTGATGTTCAAGAGGGAGAAGGGAAAACCCAGAAAACCACAAGGTGTGTTTCTGCAACTTTCAATTATGGGAATGCGTCTGTTTCTGGCTCCCTGACAGATAATAGAGCTGTTCAAAATTTTGAAACCAAGCGGATTTAATCATGTTTGACTGTCAAAAAGCACAAACCAGCCAGCTTGAGGAACTACCGCTCCATGTCGCTCACAGGGACATCTCCTTCAGCGACGTTCAAGTCGTTTTCATTCCAATGACGACACAACACAAAGTTCACTCAGTGTTATCAGCGTAAGGGTGTGACCCGAGTGCCTTCACGCATCGACACACCCAGCAATCAAAGCGAAGAACACTGATTCAACACAAACAGAAAAATCGACACCCACCGGCTACATTAACTTCCCGAGACGGCAAATATGCATGTTTTACGAAACGGTCTACCAGGAAAACCTTTGTCCGTTCCCAATTAGAGCTTCTTTTATTTTCAAAGCAATATGCACTGAGGAAAGGTATGTGACCTCAGTGGTTCAACTTCCTATCAAAGAGGGGAAAAAAAATGTAATCTCCAAAAGGAAATGTGAGGGCCAAACCCCTCTCAACCCGACCACAATATCATTGCTCAGTGTCAGTTCAAATGCTGAAAAATCAGATATTTTTTAATAACATGAAAAATAATTGCAGGTGACTATAAAACTGATCATTTTTTAATCAACAAACATCAGTTTGGCGTTAAATGTGCTTTTCCGAGCTTAATAAATTCCTAAGCTGGATCTGATCCGTAACGTTCAGATCTATCAGAAGAACCTCCATCGGGTCCCCCCCCCCCCCTCTTAATTTATCATATTCATTGGACGTCCCGGAAAACTGGACATCGGTATCGGCCTAGTAAAAGCCCGATCGGTACATTTAAATAAACTATTAGAAAAGCTTTTAGAGGCTGAGTGACGTTCAGGCGTCACATGCAAGGATGCGATATATAAACATGAATCACTGAGGCGAAGGAGTCAACACTTGGAGGAAGGTCATTAAGTACGAAAAGGTAACATGATTGGAGATAATAAAGGTTTTTTTTTTTTTTACTGTTATAATTTGATTTACAGTAGGCAGTCACAACTTTTGTAAACAGGGAAAAAAAAAAGTGGAAGCGTCTGAATGTTAATATAGCTCATTAATCATTTTGACTACAATAGAAGATAAATAGACTGTTGCTATAGTGACTGACTTCCAAACATGCTCATGAAGCACAAGGGAAATTGTGATTAAGCTTTGCTTTGGTGACAAGACAGGAAGCTGCTGGTGCAATAAGGAGGGGGGTATCCTGTTCGTTTTTACAAATGAAGTCACTCTGCCACAGTTCATAAAATAGAATCCTCTAATGTATTCATATCCTCTGTCTGTGAAAGGGTTTCTGACGAACGACAAGTGAAACAGTCACGTCTGATATGAAGTTCTCCAACCTGAGCTCTGCTTTTCCTTCTTTCCCAATAAAACAACCCAAAACCTCCTTCCTGCCCGGCAGCTCCGGATCGAGAGCAAGGCTTTTGCGATTGAGCGGAGCCGAACCGGTACCTTTCCTCCCGTCCGTAGCCTTCAGCATCCCTTGGTAATACCCATCATCTGAGGGCGTCCTGTCTCTCCCCAGGCTGTCAGTGGAGAAATTCCTGAACTTCTGCTGCTGAGAGTTCATTGTCATCGTCTGTCGGCTCGCGAAGTAATATTCCTAATGACGAGAAGGTCCGCGGCGAGCCTCCTCTCGACGGGAACCTCTGCAACTCTTGCTTCTATCTTTGGCCCTGTCGGTTTGCTCCAGAGCGCGCAAATCCTGCGGCCAGAATCCACTAAGCTCTTCGCAAACCTATGATTTCTCTGCCTTTCTATCCTCTGCTAACCTCCTCGCTCCCTCATTGGTTTTTCGCCTCTGCCCTTCCTTTTTCCTTCCTGTTTTTTTTTCTCTCTCTCCCTTTTTTTTTTTTTCCTCCCCTTTCTTCCACTGTGTTGTGCCTGCAGGCTACGGAGTCTGGGCCTGCCCTGATGAGTGAAGTACTGTGTGCTCAGTGACGTCGGCGTGCGGCGGGTCGGACTCTGGACACACCCCTTCCTGTTGCGCTCCGCCGAACGCGGAGAGAGTGACGGGCGAGGCTGAGGTGTGGCAACCTCAGCGTCCTATCGCTTTATGGCTTGTGCAAGACAACTCAGAAGGCGATAAAGTCACGCCGCTGATGGGTTTGAACACACTGAACGACAGATGAATGAAGAAAGCAGAGAAATAGGTGAAAAGAATCACACAGAGGCACACACTGATCTCTGGTTGCTCATCTCTTGTTCACGGCATTCCTCAGGCATTTCCAATAAGAAGCTCGCTACCGTAAGGAAGAAGGGAAGAGTGAAGGGCTGAGCTCATTTTGGGAGTGACTGTTACATTTTTTGTAGACTGTGATGCATGAAATCAGCCCCGACATGCAAGAAAAAGAGCTTCTGAAGGGGGTTTTTATACCGTTTGCTTGTGATTCGGCTGCACCTCCTCAAGCGGGTGTAAACAAAACACCCATCAGAAGTGCGAGTTTGTTATTAATTGTTAAATCTTGTTGATGCTCTGGTTCACATGAGAGGAACGCTGACCTTTGGCCCTAGGTGCAACCATCCCAATGTTAAACCGTAGTGCTTCACCAAGGGCAGTTGATAGGCTAAAAATGGGCAATACGGGAGGGAAAACCTGAAGGAGGCTGCAAAAAGGTTTGAGATTTATTGTTTGTTTGTCACTATAACCATGAACAACGAGGTTAAAGACGCGGCCAAGAGCTGCAGTTTAATGGTTTACGTCAAAACGCACTCGTGTCGGAACTTCCCAGTCAAAGTCCAGTCCTGATTCCGATTGAGAATTTGTGACAAGACTTTAAAAAAAAAAAAAAAAAGTGATGTTGACCATCTAATATGGTTTGGCTTGCAGTGAAGAGTGGGCTTTATAAGGTACACCATGTTGGTGGCTGTGCTGGTCCATAACCAAGATCCCAGTAAAAACAATCCGAGGTCTGTTGTTGTTGACGTAGCAAAAATGAGCAAATGCCGAAGGAGCAAGAAAGCTTTCGCAAAACTTTCTTCTCTAATCCAGAAGATCCACGGATCTTCTGGATTAGAGAAGATCCGCGGATCCGTGGATCTTCTGGATTAGAGTCTGACGTGGGAAAGCAAAATCAATAGAAGACGCAAAAAATGAAAAAATTAGAAAAACGATTACACGGCGTACTTGTGAAAGATCGGATTTACGAAAAGCCTTTTATATTTAAAAGAAGCAACTGTGGATACGTTTTCTGTAGCGTTTACAGATTCTGTCAACATCTGTACATTGTCGGGTGTCTTAAACATCTAATGACTAACACTTTATTAATTAAAAGACAAAAAATAAATAAATTCCTGTTATAAACAGAAAATATTTTCATGCAGACAGTGACTACATGAGCCAAAAGTCAGAGAAAAACCATTGCTTGCTACACTTTGCCCCTCTGGGCGTACATACATACACCGACCAGGACTCCACCCTGCCTCGTCTTACTTTAAGGGGCATTAAGGAGTCCTTTTTCTCCTCCTGAGCGCAGCAACTTTCTGCGCAACCTGTACGAACACGAAGGCGGCGAACGTGTCAGCGCCGGGGGATCTGTGCCGACCTGCTGATGCGCAGCGGCGCGGTGTGTTGACTCACCTTGAGCCATGCTCGCAAATTTGGAGACACACCTTTGTAGTTCTACAATGTCTCGGCAAGCAGTGGAATTAGGGTGAGGCGCGCAGGGAGGCAATTAAATCCGAGCCGAGGGAGGAATTTCTCCAAGAACTGTCAGCTTTTGATTGTGAAAAAAGTTTTTTTAGGGCCTTTCAGACTTTTTTTTTTCATGCCCGTTTAAGACTGTCGCATTTTTTTTAATAGTTCAACAACAACAACTTCTTGTACGATGTTTTATTTGATTTTTTTTTTTTTTTTGTGATAGATCGATACAAACTAGTGCGTGGCGTTGAAGTGGGTGAAAAAAGGGAAAAAGTGGCTCCACTTTATGGTGGCAACTCTAAACTTTTGCCACATTTCTCAGTCACAATTTGCACATTTTAATTTCTCATTTCTTTCGCCTTTGCAAAATCATTTCAGAAGGAAAATCTCTGTACACGTGTCAAGTCTTGCACATCATTTCACATCAACCCCTCCCGATTTCAGCAACCCATGCACACCATAGTGACGCCACCGCCGTGCTTTACCATAGTGCAGTTACGTGGGGTTTTTATTTCGTGGCGTCCGATTGTCGGGGCTCTAAATACAAATGAATCGCACTTTTCAGATTTGCATCGGTGAAAACATTTTAAACCGTTTCTCCTTCATGATTACACACCATTTTGTGTTGATTTATTACTGAGTTTCAATAAAATCGTTTCTGTAACATGAACAAAATCTAAAGAAAGAAAAAAAAAATCACAGTTTTAGTTTAACTTACAGATTTTATTGAAAAAAAAAAACACTGTTGGTTCATTTGCCCAGTGAACGGACGCTCAGTGATTCTCTGAAATCGGAACTTGCCCCAATTATAAAATCTTTCAGAGCCTCAGGGAAAAAAGCTGCACCAGGGGGACACGAATGAGAATGCGGCACATAAAAAAAAAAAAAAAAGAAGCGTGGAACGTCTTAGTCATGAGATCTTCCCTCCTAAAAGGAGACATATCATTAAGTTCTCAACATGCTTATTACTTTGGTCCCTCATCTGGCTTCATCAAAACCAGATGGAACAATCTGGCTCTTCATGAGACGAGTGAAAAAAAATGGAGAGAAAGTTTCTCTTTCCCCTTTCTCCCTAAATGATCAGTTTGTGGCTGGATGATTGTTTATGATGGACTGCCATGTTTGTTCTTCCTTTTCTCACTTTGCGATGTCATTATCCGCTAAAAGATTTGATACAGTCAGCCTCGGGGCCACTTCAGGGCCAAATGGTTTTTAAAGTCTTCTAATCGGAACACGTCTGGGTTGACCTGCTCACAGAGTTTAGAGACCGTTTTAGAAGCATTTATGGTTTAAAAGAATGAATCTCTAGTTTTTTATTATTATTATTTATTTATTTATTTTACTTCTGGTAGCAAATCAGAAATGCTACATGTGCAGACCCATATGGATTCTACCTTCTCGGTTGTCGCCGTTTTTGTTTTTACTGCTAATTCTTCGCATTAAACAAACGATAAAATAAGTGGATACATTTCTATTTTTTATTTTTTTATTTTATATTTTTGTAGAAGTATTTAAATGCTTCTAATCTACAGGGAGAGAGAGAAAAAAAAGCACAGCTGAGCTTGCAGCCACTTCAGACTAGAGCGACCTGTACTTATGCTTTTGGAAACAAGAACCCGAGCAAATTAGCGGACAGAGGAATTCTAAGAATGTGTCATTATGGTTTCTGAAAGAGCTGAGCTGCACAGAAAATACAAGGGTTCAAAGAGAGGGAAGGCGACACCTTTCATAGCAGAACCGTAAAAAGCTGCATCACAGCTGATTTATTTTCCTCCCATATAAGGTTGCTTAAATCCGCTATCTCTCGTATCCACCCTCATACTGACCTCAACTGTTCTGGTGGTGAATTCAGGTGAAAGTGTGAGCGGAAACACGCCTCGCAGACGACGTCGAGGGAGCTGATAAAACTCCGGGGCGGGATTATCTCGACAGCCCCGGGATTATCTCATACATTGTTTGAAGAGGATAAGGGATGAAGGAGCAGGATGAGAGAAAAAACACACAAAAAAAAGAGGAGGGGAAGGTTGGCGGCGGCTCGGAGCGTGTTGGATCGTATTTCTGTCGGAGAGTCGGAGGAACGCTTCGCTGAGAGCCATCCCTGACAGTATGATGGCCCCGCCTAGAGGTCAGGGTTCGTGAAGATCTAAAGCAGTGCTATCATGCCTGTCTGCATTCGCCCATCCTGCGTTTTCCTGCAGTTTTTTTCATGCTATAAAGGCAAACTTTATATTATTTCTTTCTAGATTTAATTCAGAAAAGCCTCTGCATGGATTTTCAATGAAAACATGGTTTATAATAATTATAATAATAATATGATATAACTGACTGAACTGCTACTATGCAGGGACTCCACATATAGGATACATCACAGCTGAAAGAAATGGCACGGCATGCCCAGAGTTCAGTTATAACTGCTGTGAATGTTGGTACTATTTTTGATAACAATAAAGATATGATCAAAAATGTATATCCCCACACTGCACATGGTATTATTTTTTTTAATTTGCTGATGTTTTTGATGGGTTTATGGAGCAAACTGTGCAAAAAATGGCAAAAAATAACATTTCTGGGTAAGACTATCAGTTTGTTTTTTTATATTTACTATCAATAACTGATTCGTGACAATGCTAAATCAAAATACCTAGCATAATAAAAATAATTTTGTGATAAACGATAAATGATAAATGATACGATTGATGCCCATCCGCACTGACTTCAGAGTACAAATCCCCATCACACGTTTCCTAAGTTCACAATTACTTCATATTTTTGAAAGTATGTTTTATTAACATTTCTAATATGGTTGGGTGTGACGCTGTTTATCTCAGCAGAAGCAGGAGTTGAAAGCGGACACGACGTCGCTGCTTCGTACGCTAATCGCAGGCATGTTTGCCGTGGCTGGGCCATGAAGCGACGTCCATTTATCCCGGATCGCCGCTCTGTCAGAAATAGATCTGATGATGAATATGAAAACCTAGTTCAACACAGACTCAACAAGCCTTCAGATTAGCCAGAGCAGCTGAGTGGTTTTAAAATAGACCAGCTGCAGGAGAGTCTGTGAAGGGGTCCGAAATGTGTGTGTGTGTTAGTTGTGTTTAATTTGAGGGGACTTAAATAAGAAAAGATGGATGAGGAGAGGGGGAAAAAAAGCCTCTGCGCTGCAGTCTTGTGAGGACGCAGCAGATTACAAAGGGCCTGTGTCTCCCTCTGCAGGTGAGGTCAAGGAATTGGTTTGCTCATGTAATCTGGAAAACAATCAAGATTATTTTCCACCCCCATCAGGTGAGGAAAAAAAGCTGAACATGGAGAACGTGGAGGACAAGCCTGATGTGGTGTGCGTGTTAAACAGCCCAGCATTTGTTCCAGACAAGTGATTTATGAGTGAGGCTGTTTAGTTCCAGCCTTTAGATGAAAATCTAAAGGTTCCTCATTCCTCGTGTGGCGTCTTAATCCATCTCCACGCCGCGTGACCTTTCCGTTCGCCGCCTCGGCCTCCACGCTTGGCGACTGCGCGTGGAAAAAAAAAACACTGCAACTTGAGGATGTGTTTCTATGACGACGTCTACCAACAGGAAGCACCACGCGCCTCAGTGGGTAACGGTGAGTGACTCTTACTCACGGCGGTATTTTTAGCCGCGACCGGGGAGGAGGTCCAGCAGCTGACCCGTCTGACACAGGAGCCCTTTGAACATTACAACACTGTTTCCTGCTGCTTGGAGAAAAGGCTTCACCACCAGGTGGCGACAGAGCACAAACGCGACCAACGCTCAGGTACGGCCTGGGCCTTCCGAGAGAGATTTGAACTTTGAGAGCGAGAAAGAGAAATATGTCGATGAAAAGAAGAAGCACGCTGTGGTCTAAACCAACAAGGCTTCTATTTAAATTCTGCCAGGAGTTTTGCCCTGAGGGGGGAAAAACACCAAAGCCAGCTGGCACCTTCTTTTGTGGAGTTGACGTGTTTTGTATTATTTATTTATTTATTTATTTATGCTGTGTCTGCAGTTTCCTACCACAGTCCACGGACGTGAGGGAAACAGGGTTTATGAATTCGCCATGGCTCTAATTCGTCCTCTAGACAACGAGCAGATGAACGGTGTTGAAAAGTCGAAACGACGGACGATATTCCATCAGAAGATCTTCCGATGTTTATTGTTTTCACTAAAACGCCTCACTGGAAATAAGATTCATATTCCTTTACCGTTTCGTCCAGTTGCAGCCTCACTGTATGTCACTGCGATTGTTATGTGAAAGACCAGCACAGAGCATGTGGAAGGAGAAAGACGTGTTTATATGACCAGGTATTTATATGACTGAAAAGCTGAAAAGTGTGGCATGCATTTTCTCCACAGAAACTACACCCAAGAGGAGCCACTTTTCACATGGTTTACTACTGTAAGTCTTTTGGCGCATGCTTAGTCAAGTCGAGTAACGAGTGTCTGTGATCATTAGTTGCCACTCATTCTGGACTTTGACTGTACCATTTGAAGAAATGGGCTATATTTGACCTGAATTGTTCATTATAAGTTGGATATATTTAGGGCTACATTCCTGCTGCAGGATAAATGTTCACCTCAGTCAGTAAGGTTATTTACCTCCATCTATCTCCTCATCAGCTTCCCTGCCTCTGCTAAAGACGGGCGTCCCCACAGCATCATACAGCCACCTGAGTTACTCTGTATCCAGGTTGCAGCCGTTTGCCCGACTCCTACGCTCAAACTATTCATCCATGTCTATATCTGGAACCAAAGATGAGTTTGTGAAATGATCTTGGTGCCTTTGGGATGTTTTGTGGTCTCAATTTTGCAGTGAGCACTTAACGCTTTCAACACTTATAAATTGTTAATGATTCACCCAAAGAAGGTCGTTCTGGAAGAAGTAGGCACAAATTTTTGATTTCAACGTCCTAAAAAGGACATTTGAACTTATTTATTGGAAGCTTTTGCAGGTATTTAAGTTCTGACGTTGGAATGTTTAAATGTAAGATTTTCAGGCCCTGCAGAAATGACATTGGCAAACTTCAGTGCTGTTGAGCCGGGAGAGATTTCCCCGTTGTGAGGAAGCCCAACCCTTTCTGACAGGTGTTCTACAAAATGTGTGTGTAGTCAAAGCAGGCAGGTCGCATGAGGTGTGGTGACTCATATCTCTGAAATACCATCAGCAAATAGGTGCACCTATATGCACAACATTTTTCCATTTTCATTTATGAAATGAAATGAAACGCCTGTTTTGCAGAGGGCAGCTGTGCTTACTTTTGGGTGAATGAAACCTTTACAGAGAGATTGCTTTTATACTCCTTTGTAACATTTACAGTACAGAAAGTAGAACAAGTACAAAAATTGTTAGAAACTTAAAGCAAAGTTCAGTTGGAAGAAGCCTTATTCATTGTTTGGATCGGTGGCCTTCAACCACCCGGGCCACGCAAAAACGATTATTAAATATTTCCGTTTTATGTATTGTTTGAGTCTGGAGGATCTTTTATTTTGAAAATCCTTTCACCGGATTCTCTCGGTTACGTCTTGCGCGCCAACATTGAGCCCACAAGCAGCAAAATGAGTAAGAAACAGATCAGATGTCTTTGGAAAGTTCCTTTGCGAAGGGAAAATGGCCCAGAGAAAAGAGAGTGATATGACACACCACACACTGCAGGACGTTGTAAGAAATTAGGGACAAAAAAAAAAAAAAGGCTTTAGCTGGAACACCAACCCGCAGAAGCATTATCTGACGCCCCCTCAGTCTCCTCCTCCCTCTGCCCCGCCCAGCGGCCGAGTCTTGACCGGTCCGCGGTCATAAAAAGGTTGGGGACCACTGGTTTAGCCCTTTCTTTTTTAATCTCAAGTCTGCGTCCCACGCTGCATGACGACACTGAAGGCGCCACAGACCGACAAAGAAACTCCTCCCCAAGCAGAACGTGATCGTCACTCACCTGCGAAGGTCAACATAGAGGGCAGGTGTCTGAGTCGCTCTGTGTATGAATGCATGTCGCTCAGATAGGTTGCCCACTTATCCATCCCAATGAGATCCATGATCCGGGCATTAAAGAAACCTCGCGCACAATCCCTCTGCGTTTCCGACAGCCGGAGCCAGACAGTGTGCGATGTGTAAACAGGAACAACTTTTCAACCGGTGAAAAAACGCTCTCGTGCCCTGCCCCTTTCATTACGGACAAAACGAAAGATAACAGACAGGTAATTCAACATAATTCTCTTTCGCATGACGATCATTGTTTCAGCTTTTCCGCTCATTCAGCAGGAGAACCAGGTGATCCGCGCAGGGAATGGGATTCAAAAGAAGTGCTAAATCTCACCCTGGAGTCATGTAATCCAAGTCATATGCTTGTGCGCAGCGTGATCCGTTTTCTGACTCTCCCGTTTTACCTGGAACTCTTTATCGCATCATTGTGTTTTACAGCCCACCTTAGATGCGCAGCGTGTGTCACAGGTTCATTTTGCAATCAACAGGGCAAAGCCTTTCACAAGGTGAATCTTCGACAGCATTATTCTCTCTCTGTGTGTAAATATTTGCAGTTTGCCTCAGGGCTCGATCAGTCTGAATATGAAAAGTCAGAAGCTGAACGCCTGCTTTAAATCTGATCTTTGCCCCCGAAGCTCGTAGGAGTAATTTAGATGTTTCGGTACAATAAAATTACAGACAGAGTTATGATGTGGATGTCGGGGCCAAATGAAACCGCACACTTTGACACTTGAGCTGACCGTAGTGACATGTTGATGACAGGCACAGCTGAGTTATTCGACATCAGAACTGAAGGAGATACTGTGGTAAACAGGGATGTTATCGACTGCGTCCTTCTGGTCCGATCGCCGATCCGACTCGGCCGATACGGATTTACTTTCTGAAAAGTCCTTAAGTATAGCAACAAAACCAGTAAGTTACCAGCAGCGCCAACATTTTTCATTTTGTTTCGTTTGCTTGTTGTTTTTTTCCATCAAAAAATTAACTATTTCATCTAATTTGACAAATAGCAGTGTAGATTTGTAACTTTGTAAAACAATTTTTTTTATTCACGAAGACGTGAAACTGAATTGCGTTCAGTGGCGGCATTGTATTTCAAAATAGTTGAAAAATCCCTTTTAATTCTCACACATGTTCATATAACTGGGATTCATGCTCCCAAATGGAGCATAAATCCATCATATGAATCATCACAGTGATATTAATTTGTGGAATAATATCATGTGTGGAAAAAGCTGCTTTGATGCAAAATTCGGTAGGGTGTAATATTTTGAAAGCCACACTTTCACACTCCACATTCCTCAAATTTGGGTAGATTTATAAATATGAAGTGTTACAGAATTTAATGTCCCTGTTCCAAAAACTGAATATGAAAAAGAAACTTTCCTTAACTCTAAAAATGCAACATTAACCAGTTGAAACTGGTGGACTTGTGGACTGGTTTCTGACATCAGGATCTTTTCGTTCCCCCAAGAAAAAGAAAAGAAAAACGAGTGACAGATGAATAAAAGTGAACACAAAGGTGACGTATCCTGTGTCGAATCCTGAAATTTGAACAGGACCCGGGGAAGCTACCGTCTGACGCAGCGGACCGGTGAAGCCGCAGTTGGTATATATAAACCGAAGGACCCGATGTGTTTCCATGGAGCCTCCGCTGCTTATAAATAAATCAGCTCAACATGAACTTCCCCTAAGGGAGCTCCATTCTCCTGGCTAATTTGTCATTCCCAACAGACTTTAGAAGTGTGCCTCTGGGTTTCCATGATGCCCTTCGGTGATACATTCTGTTTGTTGAGTGACTGATGATTCCTGGTTTCAGAGCAGGAACCACAGGGTGGGTAAACCATCCAGCCTAAATCCAGGAATCAGTTCTAGGAATCAGTAAGTGCAGCTAGTTTGTTCCACAGTGGGATTTTACGGTGTTTCCAGAGGAATGTGGGCTTTTCCAGCCACCAGGCCAAGGCAGAGGACGACGACTCTCTGAGAACGCACACTTTCCTTTGGTTGCTGTTGGTATTTCAAGGCAACTTCATGTCACTCTCCCATATACAAAACTTAAATTTCTGTCTGAGATCTCCTCCTGCTCAAAGAGACAAAAGTTCAACCTGTTTCCAAAGCAGACCTCTCTGCATGTCACAATCAGCTGCCATGATGTGGGTCCAGGCAAAAATCTCAATGGAAATAAATAACCTACAGCAGCGTGAGGCGCCGCTCGTCTCCGAGCTTGGCGACGAGAAGCAGAACGCACGAAAACAAAAGGTCAAAGATCAGCAAAGGAACGCAGAGGGGTGAACTTTGTCAGACTATTTCCGGTTTCACTCAGCTTGAGGCCCCAAGTCGTGACCTTCCAGTTGACACCACTGCCACGCAGTCAGAAGGGAATGTTTTCCTTCCCAGTCCAGCCTCTATTCTCACCATCTACAGCATCAGACCAGAAACTAATCAACACAAGAAGATGGCGATGGTGGACATTGTCCCGGTGCACAATGATGGACAGGAAAGACAACCTGACCACGAAGTCCAGAAAGCCCGAAGTACTAAAATGAAGACCACCAGAAGACCACCACAGAGGGGTGAACGCAGCTGCATGCTAGCTGACATTTCAGTGATAATTTCAAATGTTTGGCGAGACAATACCAACTAGCATGGAGTGCACCATGCTCTTCGGTGTGGGTGCAGTTACTGAACAGAGACGTCACAATGCTAGCTGGTTTTTGTGTTTGGAGAAAAAGTCAGAGGAAGCAGAGAGAAGTAAGAAGCTCCTTCTCTTCTCACTTCTGTTGTAGGAGGGAACTAAAGGGAACTACAACATGTCAAGACGTTGTAGGTTCACTCAGGATAAAGTGAGTTTTCAGCAGATAACAGGAAGGCTGAATGGAGAACAGCAACGTTTTGGAAATCTCAGCATTAAGGTTCATCTCAAGGTTTACCGTTTACAGTGCTAACAAATCAAAATGGTAATATCAGATGCTAAATGTAATCAGTGAAGGCTCTCATATACCTCAGCTTGCATGATGTTTACATCACGCCACATATAGCGTCTTTTATTTTTAACATAAGACTGTTTGACAGGGACTGCGCTCTCATGCTGATTCGGCGTCCATCTTTAAAGTAAAACATACACGAGTGAAGGCAGTGAAAATATTAATAAAGGTTCATAAATCAACAAACGTGTCTGCCTGTCAACTCTGTACAAAAATTGAACATTCTCATCAGCGAGTCTCTCGTAATGTTTATGCTAGACGGAAAAAAATGTGAGGAATGAGAAAGCCCAAAGGTTGGCAGCCTTCTCGGGGAGAGGCAGCAACTGTGAGAAAGGTATCATGAAAGAATTCAGCCTTACACCCACACCCACACACACACACACACACACACACACCCCCACACACACACACACGCCCACATGCACACCGACACATAGTTCTGATGTGATAAACTAAAGACTACACTCAACACGCAAACGTGACTAAATTTAAGTGATCAATGCACTGCAAGCCAATCAGGAGCCTCAATTAAAGGCAGCAACACAGCAGAGGAACAACCCCATGTTGAATTGGTCACACAGCGGACACGGCCGGAAACTCTTCATGGCAGCTCATGACTAAAGAACAGGGTCCTGATGTCCCACGTGAAGCTGAGTCACTTCACAGGCGGAGCAATGCGACTGTCTGCAACTCTCACATGATCACATAATAGAGAGTCGTACATCCAACACGCAGACGGCAAAAGATGAGGTTTGACGAAGCCACTTCTGATTGGGTGAATTAACAGCAGAAAAATAAAGATTACAGATATTAGACCTAGACTGGCTGCTGGAATCCCAGCGCTTTGCTGAGAGCAATTTGCTTTAATCTCGCCGCTTATTCAGCCGAGCTAAAGTGGCTCGGACTGAAATCCCGCTTAAACAAAAAGGTCTTGCACCTGCTGCGACAAAAATGTGCCGGTGAATTAAAAAGCCATTACAAAGTATTTCGGGTGATCCTCGGCGAGGAGGAGGCGTTACTTCTTTATTCAGCTGCTCTGCTTTGGGCTGACTCCTGCATGTTTAACCTCCTGGTTTTGTTCCTTTTAAGTTGGGCGAGCTCGTGAAAGCATGCCGCCATCTTTTTGGCCAGACAACTTGCTGCCTGATCCAAAGAAAAACACCTGACGACACTACTCACCGTACAAACCAAAACAATAATGTTTTTTAAAGAGCTCAATCTCAGCATCTTAGGAAGTATCAACACGCAGTAGTGGAGGTACATAATTACTGCATATATTTTAGAAATGAGAACCAGAATTGAAATGCTTTTCAGCTTCAACTTTCCTGGAAACTCAAAAATCTTTATTTATTTAATGCAACCATTTCTAAATGCTACCGGATCGCGCTAAGCACATCTAGCTATTTTCTAGAATTTGGTATTTTTGGAAAATGAGGTGCTCGAAAATTAAGTTTAAGGAAGAACAGATGTCCAAGCACTGATGCATTACACAAACCGGAGCTCAAAAATCAGTCGTGAATCTCTGATCGGCGACTCTTTAGTTCCAGCATTAGACTTCGACTCCATCCTTTGATGGGCTACCTTTATTTCTCTATTTCTTTCAAGCACTGATCCAAAACCACCATTCTGGGGGGAATGTCTCTTGGCAGGGTATTTGATGGGAAGGTAAGAGGCAGATGAGGCGAGTTCAGGCTGTTGTAACAGGTGGGGACTCACTGGGAGGGGCGGGGACCACTGGGACCGCACGGGGACATTCCTGACGTTTCTCCACACCAAGAAATGTGCTTCTTCTCAGAGTTATTTTAATATTACACTGAAGAGAAAGTCTTTAGTACGAGTGCGATGCCTAAGTTCAGAGATGAACGTTCAACGTTCCGATTCACATCTAAAATCCAAAATAGAAACAAAAAGTGGTTCATAACTTTTTCCTCGAGTCTAAATCCTCTCAAATGTGCAACAGAAAGGCTATTATTGTGGACAAATAACAGACATTTTTTAGCATGGAAACCATTCTGGAGACGTTCAGATGATGAAGACGAGGCCTGCCTGTTGTTCCTTAGAAAATTCCTTTCATTTTTGGAATTCCATGGAAACCACAGCTTATGATCGCGCTTGATTAAAACGTTAAAAGTACCACCAAATCTGTCTGGTCTGCAGATTTAGTTTAGGGTTTCAAGCCTTTTTCCTTTGGTGAATAAACAATTTGGTATTAAAACAAAACCCGTACAGAGAACAGTCAACTTTTGAGGTTTGTTGACTTACAAGGCAAATGGCAACTTTTGTTCTTCTGAGAAACAAACCTGCGATGCAGCGATCAATCAGCCAGACAATCAGAATCAATCCGTTCTTCCTCAACTGCCTCTCATTGGTTTCCAGGTCGAATGCTAAAAAAATCCTTTTTAGTGAATACACTTCAAAACCAAGAACTTTACTTTTTAAAACAGTTTTATAATGCAGTGGAAAATCAGAGCAGAGTCAGCCACCCAAAATAAGCCTATGCGCATTTTTAGAAAAAGAAAATGAAGGAGTTAAAAGGGCAAGTGGATGTCAGTGCCAACAGAAAATAAAAACTTGGCTCATCCGTAGGCTAAGCGCTCCAGAGAATCTAATGTAGTAAAAGTTAATCACACCGACTATAAGTGGAAGCAAATTACGTTTAAATAACGGAGACCCAGAGTCCAGATCAGGTTCTGATCTAAAGTAAGACGTTATCTTTGCCAAATGACACCATAAAGGATCATATACTGATTGCACTGATCATCGGATGTGCATCTGTGACTCATTACAAAGCTTCTTGGCTAATAAGTAAACTCTGACATCAGAGAACTAATGAAGCAATTCCAAGTTACGTTGAAAGTGACGCCTAAATGTGGTGAGAAAAATCCACCAACAGATCAAGAAACGGCCAATGAACGACTTGTTGATTAAAAACCTTCAGCTCAGCAAAGCAAAAACGCCAAAATGCGAGTCGGATTCCTCGTAAATGGCTTCGACTGAAACTCGCACTAACGACGCTCATAACTCACGTCGGCTACGGTGTGAGGACGACAACGCGAAAGGTTGCCGATGTTATGAAGTGACACTGTGTTTGCTTCTGTCCGGCTGGTGTTGGAGTGTATGGGTGAATGCGTGTGTGGTGTGTGTGTGTGTGTGTGTGTGTGTTCGTTCAGATCACAACAAGACTTCACACTCTGTCCTCGCCAAGAACACGCTGACAGCCAGAAACCAGGCAGATGAACTCAGCAAAAACACCCATGGACGCAGACCACACACAAACAAACACACACACACACACACACACACACCCACGCACACACACACTGATTACCTACCAGGTATGATCTTCATCTAAGAGACAGAGCAGAGGAGGAAGAAGAGGAGGACAAAGGTGAAGAAAAGCCAGAGCTGGATGGAGGGGAACGAGGAGCACCGGAGAGATTCCTGTTTGTTTGCTCGCTGCTGCCTTGCCTCCCTCTCCTCGTCTCAGATTTTGACAGGCTGCGCCTGCTGCTCGGATCCGTCAGCCTCGCTCTCCCGTGGCCGGGGGAGGAGGGACGACACGGTGAGCCTTAGTTAGGGGGCAGCGGGTAGGGTGGGGTGCAGGGGGATGGAGGGCCAGGGCTGGCAGAGGCCTATAAATATCCTCCAGAACGCACGGTGTCACAGTTAGAAGCTGATGGAAGGACTCCATCGGGACAGCGCGACAAGCAGGACCCCCGGCCCTCCACCCCTCCACCCAGGCACTCTGACTCTTAGCTCGCCTCTTTGAAGATGCCGGGATGATGCCAAGTGTCAGATCCCAGCCAGAAACTCTTAACTGTGACGTGAATATTAAACGCATCAGTCGTCTGGTAATGTCATCGGCCCGATTAAAGACTGAAGGCACGGCCGCATATCTACAGTGACTTAGACTGAATTGTTCTTTTAGCTTGTTTGGGAGATATTTGACCAGATACTGTTTTAGGTAATGGGTGCAAACACATGAAAGGTTGGAGAACCCATAAATAGAAACAGCAGGCATAAATAAGAAAAGTGGTAGGAAACAGAAACAGAGAAGGGTTTTAACGACATGCGACCGGCCTCACGGAGACGGTCCATGAACTCATGGCTGAGGCATTCAGGGTAAATCACCCGCTGCTGCTGGGATTAAGCTAATGCTCAGCATTCTCTAAATATAGAGAACTCCAATGTACACAACGCTCTGTCGATTGTTGTGCTGACACTCTGCTCCAGTTGTGTGAGACACAAAGTGCAGGAGATTAGAGAGAGACACCGATTTGAAGCTACTAAAGATAGCTGTCCTACGGTGAAATGAAAAGAATCTATACCACAGGAAGCGGTTTGAAGAGCATGGCATGAACCTCCTCCTATGACACATGAACATACAGACACGCTAAGTAATTGCTTCCCTGTCGACAGGTTCTCTTACGGGGAGCTGCGGATCCCTGCAGCTCCTCCAGAGTTCCAGTGGGGCCTCCTGGTTGGCTGTCAGTCAGAAACACGATCCTTGCTCTGCCTTTTAGCCTCTCAGTTTGGGTTTGGTGGTCATGTCTCAGTAAATCTCTTTCCATCTTAAAACGACATGTTCAAAACAGATATTGTTGAGGAAAAACAAATCTCTTGCAACCTTTTCTCCGAGTTTATAACGTTTCGTGGCCTTCACGAAGCGGCTACTGAATGCGGTACATTTTTGGGAACGACTCTAAAACAGAACTGGTTGCGACGGGACACAGCGCCGCTGGCAACGCAGCAGTGGGTACTCCAGGCCAGTCGGTGGCGCTGCAGAACGGCTGGAAAGACACCAAGCACAGAACGCCGTCATCTCTGTGAATCGTGCGCGTGGGACAAAGAGAGAGAAAAAGAGTGAGGGAGCTTCGTCATCATCGTTTCTAAAAAAGAAAAAAAAACGTGCATAGTATACGCGGAAACATGAAAGCACCGTTTTGAAATGCACCCACTTTTGGGACTTGGTTTCAAAAAAATGTCAATTTCTCCAAAACAGCAGATGCACATGGACAAAATGAAACACTTTAGAGACACACCTAAGATCGTCTTCACGTCCTAAATAGACCAGCTTTGCTTATGAATACTTTTGCAATGCATGCTGAAGCAGCCTCGAAGATTTCTCACACATCTGAAATACTGTTAGTCATCCTCTTCTATAAGGCCCGACAAGTTCCCTGGGAAATGACTAATGCCACAACTATCCAGACCAAACCCTTAATATATTCCACATGTTATCGATCACTCTGTTTCAGAGGGCGGGCCTGCAGCAGGTTAACTGTTACGCCGCTTCGGCAGATCTGTAGAAAACTCGGAATTGGAAACAAATGCACTAGAAACTCCCCCACCCCTAAAGAATCGCTCCTATTTTCACAACTCACTGCTTTTTGTTTCAACCTGCGACTCCTGTTTCCATTTCAGTGTAAAAAATGTTTGTGCAAGAGTGTCACAAGTTCATGAGATGTGGAGCGAAACGTTCCCCTCCTCACAATAAAATAGTGGGAGGGGGTTTAACTTCAAGAGTCAACAGTAAAAGATATGGCAGGTCCCTTAAGGTCGCTTGGTGTGTTTGGGCAAAACATCACTGCTGGCCCGTGGCAGGAGCAGCAACGGGAGATTTCAGGCAACTTAATCCCAACACAGTCCTCCTTCATACAGGAAGGGTTAACGCCTTCATTGTGTCCTTCGGTTTTAACCGTTTTGCTGAAAAAGGTCAGACTCCCAGCTCCGGCCAGCGTGAGTCACACCATTGAAATAAAAAAAATAAAAAAAATGGCACGGCATCATAATGAGAGGCACAGAGCTGCAGCACACTGTAGCTGTTCATTTCAATCACATAATGTACGCAGTGGGCAGAACGTCCCGGACAAAAACACGGGAGGACCTCAGAGGCATGTCTGGGATGTGATTTAGTTTAATTGCCTCTGGTGCTATGTGTGGGTGAAGTTCAAGCTGCCCTCCTACGCTCGCCCCTCCAGCCCTCCCGCCACCAAAGCATGTCCAGTCAGATCAAAACTGTAACATTTTCATTTGATCACATACTCCAGCTTTTGCATTCTGCAGAAGAATGGAGGGAACCACAAGCAGATATCAAAGACGTCCCTGGAAGCGAAGCTTCGAGTGTTTCAACTCGGCAAATTCCTTCCCATCATCAGCCATGCTTGTTAAAATTATGTTTCACTTTCCTCTGTGTTCACAAAGAAACAGAAAAGGAAAGACGAACATTTCCAAAGTCTGGAAAAAAAAAAACAAAAACAAAAAAAAAAACAGGGAGAAAAATGTAGGAGTTAGATGTAGGGCTTTTTTCAGTTCCATTGGGTCGGCCATTCAATTCACAGCAGTGAATTTCTCTGGAAGTTAAAGCCACAGCCAGCGCTGCACATAAATATATGACTTCAGGTCGTTGCTAAAACATTAATAAAACTAAAAGGGTAGCAATAAACCCTGACGAATGCTCATAAATACAGCTAAATGAGAGAAACCGAGGTTTGTTCATTGAAGTTTTCCTTTAAAAGATTGGCTGCAGTCAGAGCATTCGGTCAGTGCAGACAATACATGGACAGCAGATGTCAGCACTGCACTGCTGTGTTCACATCACAAACAAACCTCCAAAGTCAAAGGTGAAATGAAATGTTTGGTGTCAGTCGTCAGTGTGCGACAGAGGCATTTGTCGTGGCTGAAGCGGCACAACGTGCTTAAGATGAGACGGACGGTTGTGTGCGAGCCGTAACGTCTCTTGAACTTGATTTCCTCATGAGTAACCAGATCAAATCAGGAAGCCAGGCAGCTAATTGAAAGCAGATATGCCGTCACGTGTGGATCCAAACAAACACACCCATGGAGCTGCGAACAAACCTTTTCCAGCTTCCTCAGTCTTTCACACCCATAGCAGACAACGCCCATGCAGCTCCTCCCTTTATCTCGTGTAAAAGTTTAAGGGGAAAAAAAAAACCCACAAATGATGGGAAACACTAGCTTTTTCCACTTCTAAACTATGTAGAATATAAAATTTTGTTACATGTTTGTGTTACATAGCTTATTTCATAACATATGTTTCGGTTCTGCAAATGACAGCGCTGTGTGGCACCTGATTGGGGAGTTTCTGCAACTTTCGTTTCCACACCAAGGGCAGAGAGGACACGATGGTCTTATCACGTTACTTAGATAACTCCCATACCCGTGCTGTACCGTTACAGAACGGTATTCAGGTAATGCACTCATCTCTGGATAAAGAAAGAAAGGAAGAAAAAAAAAAAAAACACAAGAAGCTGCCAGCATTACTGGAGCAAAGCTCCCAGAAGAGAGCCACACCTTCCTGGAGTTCAGATGGGTTTTTAACTCACACACACAAATGTCTGCAGAGAAGCGGTGAGGCTGAATCTCAGCAAACAGCCCCACCTTGTCGGACTGACGACACTTCTGCATAATCCATTTGGCAAATGCCCAGAGATGTCCCCGGAGATTATGCATCTTAAGCGTCAACATGCCTTGACAGTATTTATCAGACAGGGAGTCCCCACCCAAAAAGTGTGTAATGGTTTTAGCAGCGTAGCGTTCTCCGGTTCTGTGCAGGGAGATATTACCTGCAGAATTAGCAAATGAAGCAATACACGTAAAATATTGTGTGTTATGTCCATGTCTAAAAGTTGTCTTTTAGACATGGACAAAACTGACAGCTTCAAACGCGACAGCAAGCGCAGAGCAGCTAATGCCTGATCTGTCTCAGCACACATGGCCAAATCACAGCCACATGTCAACGGTCTCCTCACACCCACATGCTGAAACAATTCCTAAAAGGAGACCGTCTCCACATCTAGGATGAGCCTCCGCAACGCGAAACTACCCGAACCCTAACCCTAACCCTAACCCTATGCAAATAACAAAGACTGAAACGCAGGGGGGTGGGGTTCTCCCTACTATAAACGAGGAAAGAAAACTGTAAATTATGTTTGCTTGAAGCAGCAACAGAGCTGTCATCAAAAAAAAAAAAAAACCTTAGCTAAGACCTCCCACACTTCAAAAAAGAAAGGTGGGATCCTAACTGAAAGAAGAAGGGGAAAAAAAAAAAACCTCCATCACGTGCGCAGACAGATTAGGACAGTGCAGGAAGTAGGTCAGTTCACATGCATTCGAACAAACCTTCAATGAAGTTAGGCCATGTCTTCTCCTCTGGCTCCGCCAATGAGTGGTCCCAGTCAGCATCAGGTGAAGCCCCTTGCGCCTTGACCCTTGCAGCACCGGCCAAGAGAGCTCGCTCTATGGCTATTGCCTCCAGGACATCTAGGTCCAGCTCCTCGTCTTCCTCCCCCTCTGCTGTCTTCACAGGTGGGGGAGGTGACTGCTGCCCGGTCGCGTCAGGGCTGACGATTTGCTTCACCTCAACTATCTCCTCCACCACTACTATTTTCTTCCTCATGTTGGCCTCGTCTGTGTCGGCGCTGTTGGACTCACTGGTGTCCCCCAGGTGAGGCTGGTCAGGCTGGGCTGCGGGTGTGGCAGTGGCAGAGGGTGTGTCCTCCGACAAGTCCCTCTTCTTGTCTTCTTCGTGTACTGAGGCCTCCGAGACTGAGAGCCTTGCCCGTGTGCTGCACTCTGCTGCCTGCCTGGCTGAATGTTGTGCAACTCTGGGAGGCTCTTCTTGCCTGGAGAGAGGGCTGGCCTGTGCCTCAGCTGACGCTAAATCTTCGGGTGCGGGTGCTTTCCTCGCACTGGAAGATGTTTTTGCTTTCGGAACCTCCCGCTTGCTTTTTTCTGCAGAGGGCTGCGCTAGCTCCACCTCCCCTTTGTCTGTCGGGGCCTCAGAGAGCACAGCTGCTGCCTGCCCGACTTCCTCACTGCACATTCTTTCAGGAGTCATCTTTGAAGAAACTTTAGTTCTTGTCATTTCAAAGGCCACAGCAGGGCTATCCCTGCCTGCAGCCATAGGCCGTGTGGTTATGGATGACAGTGTTTCTCCTTCAGTCGCAGGGGCAGACTTTGTGTTTACGGTTTCTTCCTCCTGTGACACCTTAACCTGTTTTTTCCCTTTTTTCTTCCCCTTTGGCTGCTTGTCTGCAACTTTCTCTGTGCCTTGCAGGGACGTAGCCTCAGCCGTCACTTTCTCAGAGTCTGACTGGGCCGCTGGTATTTTTTGCTCGGGTTTCGCGCTCTCTCGCATGAGCTCAACCTGACTCACTTTCTGCACAGTCACTGTTTCCACATTGGAAACAGTGATTTCCTGAGATTTTTCTGGGTCCATGTCAGGGGCTGCAGCCTGTAACTCGGGAGACATTTGTTCCTGAGTGGCGGCAGTGGCGGTGATTTCCTCAGTTTTAGCTTTTGCTTGAACAGCCGCAGGAGAAGGTGGGACTTCATCTGGCTTCATCTTAGCTTTCGTAAATGTCTCCTTCTTTAGCTGATTGTCAGCTTTTTTCCGGTCACTGTGCGTTTTGCCTTCCCCTTCTATCTTGACAGAGGTAGACACAGTTAGGAGCTCAGAAGTAATTACTGTTTTCTGCTGGAAGGTTTCTACCTTCACTTCCTGGGAGTCGTCTTCTGACATGTTCTCCTTTGACTTTGACTGAGGATGATCCTGTTCAACAGTGATCTTGGAACTCTCGCCTGGAGACTTCTTTTTCTTTTTCTTGGACCTGGGGGTCCCGTCACCTGCTTGTTTCGCATCTTTACCCTCCTCTGTTGCAGCATCCTTCTGAGCGGAGAGAGATGAACGGACGACCTGTTGCACTTTAAGGTCCTGCCCTAAAACCTTTGAGGCCTCTCGTGGCGACACCGTTTCATCCTTCTTGGCTTGTGGCGTCTCTGTTAGATTTGTTTCCTCCTGTTTAATGATCATCTCTGTTGCAGTGTAGTTCTTTTGGGTCAGTTGTGGATCTTCCTGTTTTGCCTGAGTTTGGGGAGTGGTGTTAACTGCCTGTGATGAGGGTCCTGCTGCTTGTGCCATTTTAGGAGGGAAGGCCTGAGCGTCAAGCTTTGCAGTAAGAACTGGTGAGCGTACTTCTGGCTGGACGGGTTCTTGAGTCACTGTGATGTTGCAGATGCCGTCTGTTTCCTCGGTGGTCCGTAATGGGCTGCTGGTCTGGTTGGCCTTATTGGTTTTGGTGCTCTTCTTGTTAACTTTGGCGGTCTTCTCTTTGGTATCACCGCCTACTTCAAGTTTCACCAGGGCTTGGGGTTTTTTATCAGTTGCCTTAGCTGACACATCAATAACTTCCTCTTTCTTTTGCTTTTTAGGATCAGCATCAACCAGTCTAACCTTTCCAGAGGCGACAGAGCCAGAATGAACTTTGGAGGCTTCATGAGTGCATTCCATTGTAAGAACCGGTTTGGGCATTGGCATTTTATGTACCGGGACTTCATCTGGTTTTGTTTTGTCTTCTGTAGAATCCCCACTCGGAAGCTCGGCTGCTGACGGACTGATCTCCTCAGTGAATTTCACAGACGAAACCTCCCGTTTTGCCACATTTGTAACTTTGACACTTGTCTGAGCAGCAGACGAGCTAACAGCCATCTTTGATGCACCCGCAGCCACACCGGCTGCAGCCACAGATAATGGTAAGGCCACCGAGGAGGAGATCAGGGAGGCCTGGGACTCATCCTGCGTCAAAGCTGCTGTTTGAAGCGGAGCAGAACTGGAGTTCATCTTCTGAGCAGCCAACATCCTTCTCTCCTGCGACTCTACCTGCCTTTCATTTCTCACGTTAGGCCCCTGATGAGTGACTCTTTTTGTGCTTTCCACCTCTTTGACTGATTCGCTGTTGAAGCTGGCTCCTCTCCGGTAGAGAGGCTGATGCTGGTCCCTAGCCTCCAGTGACGGCTTTGGCCTCACTGGTTCCTCAGTAAGTGGACGGCCCCTGAACCTAGGGGTCCTGTCGGTGTAATTCCCTCGTTCTCCTGGATCCATCGTTTTGTAGCGGTAGCCTCGGCGTTCAGCTAACGCTTCCTGGCTCTCGGCCTCGTCCCTGCGTCCTGGCTTGGGGACGTAAGACGTAGGGCCTTGCACAGACTGGACCTGTGCAGCGCGATGAGCAAGGGCCAGGGTAGCAGCTGGTCTCCTGACCCTCTGCAAAGAGGCTGGAATAATCTCAGCGGGCAAGTGGAGGTAGTCGCGCAGGTAAACAATGCCATCGTTGGTCAGGTACCAGTAGAAATGTCTCCAAGCAAATGTTTCCCGTACATAGCCTCTAGATTTCAGAGAGCCCATGGCACGGATCACTTGGAGATTGGTCACGTCTCGTACTTCCGGGTGCTTGATCTGAGGCCTCTTGTCCTTCTTGGCCACCATAACGCCATCTCGAAATAACACTTCATAGATGGCTTTCAGTTCATGCATCGGCATCAGCATTCCGGCAACCATTGTGCTTTAAGTCAGTTGAAATATAATAACAGAAAAAAAAAAAGTCAACCACTTGTAGTAAAGAATCCAGTGGAAAAACCAGTTGTCATGTGCTTCTCAATTCAATTTAAAGTAAGTTGAAAGATGAAAGCATTAGTTTTCTTACTGTCTCTTCCTCGTAGTCTTGCTGATCCTTTAGTTTGTTTGTGAAGAAAAGGAAAAGTCCTCTTTTTTTTTTAAAAAAAAAAAAAGCCGAGAAGTGTTCTGTCCCCTCTTCACTTAGAATGGCCGGGCATGGACACTCTCAGTTCTGCCGAGAGGGCAATGACAGAATGGAAGAAAGGCAGCGCGTGTGAGCGAGGGAGGGAGTGGAAGCGCACTTCGCAGTCTGACTCCACCTACCTTCTTATTCTTAGAAGAAAAAAAAAAAAAAAAAACATGGGGCATGGACAAAAAAAATTCCCACTGAAACAAACAAAAAAAAAAGAAAAAAAAAAGTTGTCTCCAAATAAATCAAGAACGATTTAAGAGTCAAACGAGTGCGGCAAAGCACGTCTGCAAAAGTGTGCACAAGCACATGTTCTGCTGTTCCGACGCTCAGAGAGAAACCAACCCACAGAGGAAAACACGCCTCCGATTCAGCACACACATGCACACCTCTAGCCAGCTGACACACACACCCACACACACACACACACACACACACACACACACACACACACACACTCCCCCACACACACACACACACACACAAACACACACACACACTGTCTCATCGGTCCAGCGAATGTGTCAGAGATAGTAGTAAGGAGAAAACGAGATGACCCTCCTGGGTCGATTGGGTTCACACACACACAGACACACACACACACACACTCGCGCACCAGTGAAAGGGGTCGAGTTTTACACATTTCCGTGTCAGGTATCACTAAATGGTTTCCACACACAAAGTTTGAGGTGTGGCTTCTTTAAATAAACAGACAAACGAGACATACATCTGTAAATGTGTGTTTCATGAGGACGAGCTGCGCAATGATTCGAAAACTACGTTTGCCCAGACGAGTAACTGTGCTTCTATTTGCACACGTCTGTGCTGAGGGTGTCCAGGTGCCCGTAAGAAGCATTTCCTAAAGCTAAGCATTAAACTGATGCAACAGCTTGTAAAGCAGCCTGCAGTTGTGTCGCTGCCTCAAGCCGCTAACTTTAGAGCATCTACTTGTAAACCAGGTTATTTTTCTCATCCTCGAAACCAAATAAAGAGCTGCGCATTATAGCGATGCCTTCTTCCCGCTCCGCCTGGGACCAGATATCCGATTTCCATCCTCAGGATCCCGTTTCTCCCCTGTACATCTGTCTCCTGTTCGTCTCTCTGTGTGTCAGAGAAAGTGTCCCGTCTCCGTCTGCCCCCCCTTCCCCCTCTCCCCCACCCCGGCCAGAAAAAACTGGAAGGGAGTTCGACAACTGCTGGCTCGGAGCGGATCCAGCAGCTCGTGTTCATTCGCACGGAGGAGACGGGGATTTACTGTAAGCAGACGGCACTGGACACCAACACGGTGATCTGGTAGTAAAATTATAGAGGCGGTGAATGAGAGGCAAAGCAATCGCGCAGTTCCTCCTGCTGTTTTTTTTTTTTTTTTGGAAACCCCTCCATTACGCATCCAAACACTGTTTTGCCTTTTGCTTGCCATGGCAACAGTCAAATAAAGTGAGCCAAGCATGAGGGAGACACGTTTTCCTCGCTCTCGCTCTCTCCAGTCTGCAGCACAGAAGCAACTGAACACACTTTTAGTTACCATAAGTTGGCTTAACTCCTTCACGCTCCTTATTAAGCTTTTTCTTATTAAAACAACCTACTTGATGCTACTTGGTTGCTTTTGTCCAAGCAGAGCCTCAGAGTTGATGCCTTTAGGCCACATCAAAAAACAATCCATCTTCAGCAGATATGATTTATCTTTTCATAATACGCATGTAAAGGCAAAACTACAGAAGAATGGGAGGAGTAGATGAAGGCATGAATTCTCAGGTGTACGAATTGGACCAGAGAGGAATTCTGACATTGCGAAACAAGAATTTCCTCACCGACTTGTGAGACAGAGCTTGCCTGACGATGACGAAGAGGTTGAGCAGGTGACAGGCTATGACATTCGGTTTCATTATAGACGGGCTTGTTAATTGCTGCGCACAGAACTGCTTGCTTGGTTGTTAATGCAGAACTAGGTGATGCGTGGACTTTGATGCTTTCATATTTTAATGATACACTGGTATCCATTGTAAACCCTGATGTCTCAGGGGCTAAGCTCTCTGGTTTCTATAAAAAAATAGAATAAAATAAAAGACTTAATAGATGGACTAATCTGGAGAGACATCAATATTGGAATTCTGTGTAACAGAAAACTGATCATGCATGCAACTTATAACCGGTTTGTGTTACTTAGCCGCCCTCATTCCAGTGGCAAGATAGCGAAGACGCTGTTTTGCTAATAACTCTGTACACCCTCATAAGGAGTATCTAAAGGGACGTTTAGGGAAGAAAAAAAAAACTTTCTCCTGCGTAGCAGATAGCATCTGTTGCACACACTTGAAGCTGCTTGGCGCGCTGCAAGAAAGATCATTGATTATTTTCCTGCAGTGTCCCTTTAAGGCCTCCATATTGCCACGCCCACATTTTGTGAACGAACAAACTTCACTCAATCATCTGCTGTTCACTGTTGTATACAGTCTATTGCTGTGAGTGTTTTGGACATTTCACACACAGGACCAGAGGTCCGGTCCACAGGGTTCTCGGAAGGACAAGTGCAGTATGCAAATCATGTCTCTGCCATTGAACTTCAGCCTAATGGTGGTTTCTTTAGTTGTGGGAGATATTTAAACATATGCCATTGTGGATTGACGGCTGACTCGTTCTGGACACAACAAGGCCAGCTCATCCGAAGACTTACAACAACCTGAGGCTGTTTAGTGTCTCGTCTCGTCTTCGCAGATTTACAACAGAACCATTTTATGACCCTGAGTACAGCGTTGATTGTTTAACCATTACTACGGCTAAAAAGCTCAGTCAAAATTTCCATCAAATTGTGTCGCATGGGGAGAATTAGAAGAAAATACCACTACAGATTGGATGTGGTTGTTATTCCGCCAACTCTTTAGCGGCAATAGTTAGGAGCGAGTACAAAGTGAAATTAGCAACGTGGTTGGTCATTGATTAAGAAGAAATATCAACATCTATTAAGACTGTCAACGCCAAACTCAGACAGACAGAATACTGGCTGATCATGTCGATGATCGTGTTCGCTAATAATCGCGGGAAGTGAGTCAGTAAAATCTAGGTTGAATGTAGGTTCAGATGTCATTATCTGTCCACTTCTTTCCTACATCCGCTTCAATCTGTTCAGGGTGGCTCGGCTATCACGTTATTATTACATCATAAACAAGCGTGACAGCAACAAACGCAAAACTGAAAGAAATGTGACGTAACTGACTGAATAGGTGAAAGGACAATGGCTTATCTGAGCGACTTCCTAGTTAGGAGTCAGCCTCCTCTGTGTCAGACCTCCCCGCTTCCCAGAATAGACTTGTCACCACCACCTTCTTGAAGATGGCAAATTGCCCAAAGTAAAGACCCGCTGCTGGGGGTGTACAATGGTGTGTCCTTCCCCTGATATCCAACCAAAGACACTCCACAAAAAAAAAAAAAAAAAAGTTCAGCAGATACAGCTTACGGTAAAAAAAAACCCTTCATTTATCTACTTTCAATGAAGTAGATCAATGAAGGTGATCTACCTTCATTGGTTGTTTACCCAACAACAACCAACCAAACACATTCATGGTTATGTTTAGCCAGAAGGAAGATGACGACTTCAGCACATATAACCGTTTTCACAGGAATGCTATCAATATCAAAGAACTTTCTCAAAACTCAAAACATATTCATAACTTATAATTAGAGATGATAACTTCTTTTTTTTTTTAATCTCTTAAACTTTTCTGTTCTATCGCCATCAGCTGGCTGTTTATAAGTCGCCTGGCATAGTCCAATCATCAACATTTGGTTCTCACTGAGTTGGTCAAGACATGAATATGGACAGATGTCTTAAAAATCATGACTTTTACTTCTGTTGAATGCTTTTGCAATGTGCCAGCGCTCACTTTTCATTCAGATGAAAAGCCTATTCTAATTTAAGGAGCCCGTCCTGAGAGTGGGACTGGTGAGGCACGTGACCCCCCACCCCCCCCACACACACACACACACACCCAAACGGGACAGGTGTTTCCCCAGACAGAACTGACGCGTGGACGTGCTAAACTCGGGGATCCCTGTAAGGAAATTTATGTCAAGTCAGGAAGGCCATTTATATTTCGGTTGAAACTCACGTAAGCTGATACAGGAAGTGACATTTTGAGGCATTTTTTTTAACGGGCGCCCTGAAAAAAAGTCCATTGAAAATCACTCAGAGGCGTTTCTCTGAGGTGACGGGACAAAAACAACCCAGCAGTAGTTGGGATCATTTTCACAACATTTAAAAAGTATCTGATTTGGCCGAATAACCATGACAGCGGCTGTGAAACGTTTTGCAGAGGGTTTTCCTGCTTCGTGGTACGGAGACGTTTGACGAATGTCTAAAAATGCTTCTATACGTGACGTGGCGTCGGCTTTAACATTGATCAGCGTAAAACAGCCACACGTGTTTTTCACCCTAGAGTCAATTCTCCTCCTCCCTGAGCTGCTATTGCCGTCTGAAGAAAAGCACCGCTCCCGGTCCACGACAACCAATCAGAGCCGGGAGGAGGGTCTGAGCGCTGCCAATCAACCCGGTGTACTCACTGCTAAATGTGATAATGGGGGAGAAACAACTTACCATGACAGGAAAACCGTTTATCTGCTGTTATTGTGGCTATGCTAACTAGCATTAGCATTCAGAGCAGGCTACGCCAGCTGCAGCTTACCAGGAAAACAAAACAACACAAGATTGTGTTTGACACAAATCTTCTTTTTTTTTACTCTATTTTTTTTTCTTTCTTTTTTACAAAACAGGGACATGGCTACTTTTGCACAACACTATTACTGAACTTTGACCTAACTCTTGTAGGACCGTCACACGGCCGACACAAAGCATTCATCCCAACTTCAACACAACATCAACCTGAGTCCGAACCGGTCGGCATGGACACGGCGCCAAGTTGGGACTTACACAGGGAGAGATGTCAGCCTTTGAAACACAAGAAGAGTAAAAGCATTAGCTTCTGCTACAGCCTGACTCTTATCTACACTTGGGTTAATTGCACTGATCCGTCCAGTTTGCCTAAAAACTAATACCATCTCTCTATACGTCGGTCGGTTGGCAAGCAAGAGCCTGCAGAGTCGCAACCATTTGGGCGGCACATGGTTGGCAGAAGACCCAGATGCTGCTCGCATAAATTTTGGCTTTAAAGATGTTTAGGCACTATGAACAGGCAGAAGAATTATGACCAGAGGAGAAAAATAAAGCTCTCTAAATGCAACTGTAAATCGTCAGAGCGGGGTTTAACCGTGGTACGGCTCCAAACAAAGCAGTGCTGTCTGACAGGAGGCGGTGAAAGAGGTGTCTTTGGCATTTCTCACTCTGCTGCAAGAAGAAATAATCAACTCTTGGACTCTGGCTGAAAACGAAAACAAGAGAGCCGAAAATGCCGGAGGAGGTTTTTACTCCGCCGCTAAACATTCTGAAATCAATCAGACCACTGAAGCAACTGCTCTTGTGGTTCTGCCAAGCTAAGCTTTACTTGTCTCATAAATACCTTTAGAGTTACTGGGATGTTTTCGGTGCAACTTTGGAGCAAGACGAGCGTTTTCTCCCGAAGAAACGTTTGTGTAACTGTTACTACTGAGAAAAGGAGAGGGGGGGAAATGGCAATGTGGCGTTGCATGGAAAGGATTAAGCTTCAGCTTTTGTAACATGAAGCTGAAATTGACGTCAGGAGAAGAAGAAGAAGAAGTGATTGCTGTACGAGCGGAGAATAAAAGCAAGTTCAGCTTTCTGCCTTTTTTTAAATTTTTTTATTTGTGTTCCCAATGTTTAACATCTGCAAACTCAGACCTAAAAAAAAAATCACTGAGCTGAACCAATTGAACAACATGGAGCAGATTTTAAAAACTCAAAAGAATTGCAGGAGTAGGTGAAGTCACTGACATCTGCACGGCACAGTTACGGCAAAAAAAAAAAAATCTGAAGACCGAACAACCCTGCGACATGTGCGATCATCCAGGAGGTGAAAAAAACAACGAAGAAAAGCATCTGCGGTGCAGGTGTCATTTTCCTCAACGAAGGTCCGCATTTTAATGTTTCAACGGCGAATAAAAAAAAAAAAAACATCGGCAAAAACGAAACCTTGGAAAAATGTTTGATGGAGAGCCACTAAATCTGACCTGTAGGAGAAAATCCCGAAGGAGATTTAGCTCAAGCACACTTGGAGTAGCCAACAGACCAGATCTTAGAAACACACCAGAGCCTTTAAAAAAAAAAAAAAAAACGCCCTTTGGGTGGCCTACTCAAAGTTTGCAATTAAACTCCACCGAGGCCTTGAAAGGTAAAACTATGTTGGCCAGGTTAGGCTTTGAAAGCAAGTTGGTTTAGATGCTTTTAATGAAGGAAATCCTTATTCGATATCGAAACTTGATTGGACAGTTTAAAGGGCGAGGAAGCAGAAACGAACCCCGTCAGAATGATTTGTTCACTGCTCTGTTAACTCCTGGCGCTACAAGACGTGGATCAGGATGTCTCTCCTTTTCTAGAGTGGAAAGAAACTCCATCACAGATTCATCATCATTAAAAAAAAACAAAAAAAAAACCCCAGCAAGGTTTGCCAAGTCTCGTTCATTCTTACTTAGTGTCACTGACTGCTGAAGTGTCCAGGTGGATTCAACCGTGCGAGACCCCCAGCAGCTGGACTGCAGCCCCCCTGCTGGGAGTTAAGAGTGAAGGCTGAGAGTCAGCGCAAACGGAAATCTTCCACCCCTCGACTATTTAAAGCCCTTATCCCGCACGTACAGTCTTTCCCCTGGAATATTGCACAAAAGCCAAATATCTTTCTTTTTTTTTTTTTTTCTTCCATTTTAACATGAACGTAATTGAAGTCAGACCTCGGTGGTAAATTCCACAAACAACTGGTGAATACAATAACACTTTGTGCTGTAAACAAGTTCCAGCAGTTGGATCCGGGCAGAAAATCCGAACCAGCTCTCGCGTTCCCTCTCTCTTCAGCGAAGGAGCCACGCGTTGACTCGCGCTGAAACGCCGCTGAGGGACCAGGGCTTGGCGAGGGGAAGAGAAAGAGAGGGAAAGAGAGAGAGAGAAAGAGAGAGAGAGAGAGAGAGACGCCTTGCGCCATTTGGAAGTCGGGAGGATTGCAGTGCGGTTGCACAAGATGAGTCACAGTTCTGCCAAATTCATATTTGGTTCCTTAGAGAGCAAATTGTGGAAGAAATGAAAATTGTCGCCTGCAAAATTAAAAATGAATATAAAAAATGAAAAGACCAAAGCCCCTCTGTGTGACCAATCCTGAGAATCGCTCGCTTCCATCCGCTTACCTTTCTTAGGACTGAGCCAGAACCGATCTCCAAGTGGATCTCCGCTCTCCCACCAGCTCTGAACTGACATTTTCTGCAAAAATAAAAAGACAAAAAAAAAAAAAAGAGCCTCCGCAACTTTTTCACTACACCGCTAACTGCTGCTTCTGTTCACCCCAGTGAGACCCCGCTCGCCCGTCCACTGCATGCGCACACGGACGGCGCAAAAATGGGATTAAAAAAAAAAAAAACAAGTGCAGAAGTAGGGAGTTGTTTTCAGGGTGTTGAGGGAGAAAGAGTGCTTTTGAAGAGAGAGAGAGAGACAGACAGAGAACAAGGGAATCTTTTCATCTCTGTCCCCAGAAACGCAGAAGGAACATCCACGCCATAAATCTGAGGCCCATGCCGAGCCGGACGCGTCCTTTCTGCTGCCCTGGATACGCCGCTCCGCGTCCCCAAAGCATCTGAAGGAACCCACGCTTCGCTCTGGCACCGGCAACTGGACGCCGCACACTGGACCCTTTGTTCACGGCAGACGGAGCAAGATTTGAGACCGGGAGATTAAGAGGAAGAGTGTAACAATGCAGGAGAAGTGGCACAAAGGAACCAAATAGAGACAGAGAGAACGTAAAACAAAGGAGCAAAGGAACTGGAGTATACACCCATCAGCAGCTCTGAGCCTTGTTTGTTGTTTTCTCATTCTGCAGGTTTATGGGGCGTAATTAAGCATTTTGCTGAGTAACAACACTGAGTTCGTTTAGAATTGGACTCAGGTATAAACAATACTAATGAAAACTCCAATTGGTCCTCACTTTGCAAACAACCGACAGCAGAGTGAGTCCCAGGGCCTTCAAGTAACATTTATAGCTCCGTGTTGCAACCACACACCTACACGCATTTTATGTGATACACCAACTAGAAACTCTTGGACACTTTTTTCCTCTACAATCACTCATTTGTTCTATTGATCTGAATATCCCACTTCTAGTCAGTGTTCTTCTTTGCCTGCATGCGGCTCTAAATGAGTTTTATTTGTCTAAAAGTGACTCTCCAGGTCGCGATGCGTTTCTGCACGTTACGCTGAAGTCATCTGGAAAAAACGTCATTTCTAGTTTATTGAAAGCGATTGTACTTAGAAAAAATAAGCTGAAAAGGATATGACGCCTTCCCAAAGGATAATTCCATGTAAATCATATTTAAATAGAAATGGAGGCCGGCCGTTACAAAATGGAGCTTCACTCCGGGTAGTGAGGAAGGTGTAAAATGGCTGCAGGGTGTGCCTGCTCTGCCAGGCGCTGCCAACAGGGGCCGGCCCCTCTGTGCCAATCAGAAACACACAAACCAACACATCTGTGCAACTAAAACACATTCAAACCATTCTTCTTCTTCTTCTTCTTTTTTTCCCTCCTCCTTTGTGTGCGTGTGTGTGTGTGTGTGTGTGTGTGTGTGTGTGTGTGTGTGTGTGTGTGTGTGTGTGTAAAAGGAAGTACTTAAATAGTTGTCTCTATGAGTCATCCTCTGCGATTACACTTGGGAGCGGTCAAACTTTGGTTGCTGTGGCGACGCAGCCCGCAGGTTAGGCAAATAATATGCACCGCCGTCGACGACTGAGGGGCCGAGCAGAGCAATGTGCGCCGTTGCTGCTGCTGCTGCCAGGGGCAACCGGCGATCAAACAACAAAAACCTGATCCAAGGCCCAGACTGCCGGCTCCGAGACGCTCTGCCACGTCCGTGGACATTTTGTATTGTAACCCGAAGAGTCTGCGGGTTTTAATTTTAGACCGAGATCCTGATGAGGAGCTAATTAAGCGTTGGCAAAGAGAACGCAGGTGCGTTCCTCGCTCAAAGTAAAGCTCCCACACGTGGCAGGAGGTTAAGATTTACTGTCCTCGAACCCGGAGAACCCGGAGAACCCTCCCAGATGCATTCTTTCTGCCCTCGCAGCGCAACAGAAAAACTGACTGAAAACTGCTGTCCAAAGAGAAAAGTGGCGCAGTAAAAGTAACTGAATGAGTAAGCAGAGGAAAGGGCCTCTGGAGTCGAGTTACAGACACGGCAGCGACTCCCCGCCATCATCTGTGTCTTCCACAAATGAGCTGTTTCTGTGTTAAACCAACCATGACAGGGTTCTTGTGACTCTTTAGCGAAAAAAGAAAAACACTGCAGCAGAGGGGGGGGAAAAAAACCCCAAGGGTCAGTAAACTTCTTAAGTCCAAGCTCTAATCAATGCATTTGGAGAAAAAAAAACGACAAAGACTAAGAAAAGCAGGAGGTGAGGGTCAAGTTTTCAGGTTATTTGAGGAAGACAAGCGGGGAACGATCGCTCCTTGAAATCGGGGGCAAAGTCGCCAAGAGCAGACAGCTGTCAATTCACAGCTTCTCAATCTGCCGAGAGAAACCGATGCAGCAGGCCATGTGCAGCGACGAGTGATGACGGTGCGACTGCTTGCGCAAAGGCTTTGCTCGCTTTCGCAAGACGTTCTCAAAGGAGGCCTCGGGAATGTTACACTTCTTTAGCACCGCGGCAGCAGGACTGTATAATTTGTAGGAAACGAACCCGGCATGCCGTTTCATGCAGCCGACGCTCAGGAGAAGATGTTTTATGGCCTGGTACCCGAACAAAAACACGGGGCGGAGACACAAGGAGCAGCGATGGAATGTTATCGAAGATGGAAAGTTACATAAAATGATGGACAGATGATTCAACGCCTGACTTGATCAGTGATCTTTTTTTATTTCTTTTTCTCCCCGAACAGTGAACATATCCGATGTGACATGAACGCTCCTATACAGAAGGACACAGACATTTTGTTAAGGTTGCTGCAGTTTATGAAAATATAGTTTATGAAAATATAGTTTATGAAAATTGGATCTTAACTATTTGTACTTGAGGGTTTTAGCTATTGGTGGACAGGTGTGTTTTCTCACGCGTCTCTCACATCCTTTGGAGCGCTACTGCCACCTATCAGTGTGACGGTGGAACTACATTACACGATAAAACAGGAACTTTACAACAGAGCAATAATTATTACCAGAGTTAGGCAATGTTTCAGGCAATTTTAGCGATATACATTACCAAATGCTTCACTGGGAACTATTTTAACGTCACTTCAGTAGCTTGAATCCTTTTTTTTTTCTTTGTTTTGAGATATTTGTTTTGTTCTGCTTTATTGAATTGTGGTCCAACAATCCCTGCACTTTGCCGCACATCACCTCCAGTCCGAATGGAAATGGAAATAATAATAATAATAATAATAATAATAATAATAAAGAAATTGTTCAGAACTAGCAGGCTTTACAAAGCTGTGTGCACGGCAACATTAAACACAAAAACCTGCTGTTATTTTTATTATGTTATTATGACAATATTTCATTACTCAGAAAGTTACATTACTAAGCATCAGTAGGTCCAGACTGTAGAAAAACCCACAATCAACTCAATCTACAAAATCTATTATTGGTGCATTTTTACTTGTTAAATGTAAAAATTGATTAAATGACATAATTGTTTTTTTTTTCCTTTCTTTCATCTGAATCTCTCTAAGGCAAAGGTCCAAGAAACAAAGCTCGTGCACGTAATGATCGTTTACACACATGTTCAAAGTACAATACAGTGGAAGCAATAATACCCTCCTAAACCAAACCCTACATTGTTAAACCTGCAAAGTAAACAACCACTTTTATTGGATAAAAGCAGCTTAGGACCAGGATCCCAACCCCTCCCACACAGTTTGTGTGTCCTCGCTCCTGCAGGCGATGCCATTCCGCTTTCCTTCTGCGTGGCAGCATTTCCTGTCTTTATCGTTGTTACAGCCAAAGCTAAAGGTTCAGCGTTTAAAGGCAGAACAGCAGCAAAAACAAAACCCACGTTTCTGTTTCTTTGCCCTTCGCTGTTGGAACAAACGTTTTTTCTCCAACTGGGAGCAACGTGGTGAGCAGCTCAGCTGCTGCCGACAGCATGTCCACGTCCCAAAACGCCCAGGCTTTTCACAACATCAAGAAAAGCTTTTCTGCTAATCATTTGTCTTTCTGGATGTGTGACCCATGCGGGGACAACAGAGCAGAGTGCAGAGCACAACCAGCAAAAGCATCAAGTAAACAGCTCACTGTTTTTGGTGCAGCCAGACCGAGACCTGATTCTCGACAGCACAACTTAGGATTCATGAAAACATTCTTCTCCTCATGAAAGCGAACGTTTCTAGGCTGCTTTGGAATCAGACGAGCCTAAAAGCCGCAATTATATTGACTGACTGATTTATTTTATTCGATCAAACATTTATTTGAAATAATTCAGCGCCGTTGTTAGATTCAGGCATGAGAGAAACCGAACCTCAATCGTTCCTCGAAATTTCTGGGAACAAATGCAAAAAACTAACTCAGACATAGAAGCATAAATAAAATGTTTTCTGTTTGAGGGAATCATTTATATGGACAGTTTTGACAAACACAAGGGAAGTCACGCCCAACTTTGGAGTGATTTTTGTGCTGCCCCTGCAAAATTTAAAAAAAATGGCACCAATTCAACCGATCCCAGATCGTCGAAGCAAATTTTTAGACTTTTAACCAGGGTGCATAACGTCGTTTTACTACAATGGAAAAAGTCAATGGATCTTTGTGGTGAAGCTTTTATAATAAGCAGAACCACGTCTGCATTGCTGCCCCTCAATCAGCTTTTATTCGTTTTATTAAACTTCGCTCCGTAAAGAAAGTGTTTTGAAAGAAAATGACCCAAATCTGTTTCCTATAAACAGAAGAAATTGTTAAATCAAGCCAAAAAGGATTTGAAAACTGGATGAACTTTCTTTATTATTAAAAATGTGTAAACATTTTTGTATTAAACTTGAGATCAGCAGTAAATGACATTTCGTTTCTTCAAAAAAAAAAAAAAAAGAACAACTAACAAAAATTGGATAAAATTATTGACATATTTTTGGCCTGCAACACATAACTCCAAAAGATTTGGAAGCTCCTTGCTTAAAGTGATCTTTTAATTCCACCTAGGCGTTTTACTCCTTTCTTTAAATTCATAAATATATATATATATATATATATATATATATATATAACATTATATATATAAATATATATATATATATATATAAGATTTTATATATAAATATATTTCAAGAGATTGCTGACTAATAACTAATCAGAAATAATCTTCTAAACCTAAATCTGTAGAGGGTATGATGATTAGTTTTGATGAACTGTAAGTTCACTTAAAGCATTTTTTTTTATTATTGAAGAAATTCATAAATGCTGGAGAAATTGACAGTCACTGTGTATGCTAAAAGTGTGTTCAGTCCAGACAAAAGAGAAAAGTAGAAGTTTCATTTATGCTTCGTTGACATGTTTCATTTGTGTTTGATTCGTTGTTGGGACAAATGTTTTTTCTCTCTTCGACGACAGCGCAGCGTATACAGTAAATGACTATGTGAAAGGTGGTCAGTAAACGTAGCCTCCCAGAACTCTGTGGACTGCAGATGGATCCGTCATACTCAGGTATCAAAGAAATGTAACGCCAGCAGCTCCCTGAAAACAAAAGCCAGGTGGATCACCTGTTAGCATTCAGCTGCTTCCCTCTGTAGCTTTGCCAGGGCCTTCGTTCAGGGTGTGTCGAGTCTAACTGTTCAGCCTCTCCCTCCCTCCCTCCCTCCGGTAAAGAAACATGAACCGGTACATTGTGACCCGTTGTGAGGCCAGAGGAGACCAAGATCTGTTCTGCAGCGGAACATGACGATTACTGAAACGCACATTATGCCCACGCTAGACTTTTTCTCTCCCCCCACTCAGTGGGTAAAACGTCAGAGCAAGTAAGCACGCCTTTTTGCCCAACTCGTCCGCGCAAGTTTTTACCCGATCAACAAATTGTCGAGCAATTTTGCATCCACTGAGCGCTGAAGCAAATAAAACATCCCGGAGCAGGTGGTGTTTTTCTGTCAGGCTGCAGACGGCGACATGCCTCGAGGCCCGAAGAGGCAACGAATCACAGGATGCGGGGCGACTGGGGGCCCCCCTTTGGCCCCCCACCACGGCTCCACCGCGCCGGGTGTAAAAACATTCCAGATGTACCTCAGGCGAGAGCGATTGCCTGTGAGGGCAAATCTTAACCTGATTCCACCGGGACGTGACTCATTTATTTGTTGCAGCTTAAAACCTGTCAGAAACTCACAGCGACGCCATCAAATCCATGCTTCGGGTATGCATTGTTTTTTGGGGGTTTTTTTTGTTTTTTTTTTTGCTTGTCTTAACATTGAAGCGTTAAGACAAGTGTGTGTGTGTGTGTGGGGGTGTGTGTGTGTGTGTGTGTGTGTGTGTGTGTGTGTGTGTGCATTGTGGCATTCGGCTGACTTGATTGGAGGACTTGTTCGTCCGCCGTTTCCGCAACAACGGCTCCAATGATGACTAGGAAAAGAGAGGATGGGGCACTCACCTGAAAAACACAAAGCAGAACACACAGAAGAGTCGATGAAAATATGAACTGCTCCGCTTTATATGACAACATGACAACATGATATCGAACAGGAGCGATGAGCAGGAGTGAGGTGATGAGCATCACAGCAGCGAAACAACTTGAGGCTGAACCTTAAGGCTTAATTAAAATAAATAAATAATAAATAAATGAGCCCAACGAGTCGCTAACGAAGATAAGTTTGGCTCGTCGTCTTTTTACAGACAAAAAATGAACAACTGTCGAATGATAAAATCATTGTTCAGCCCAGTAAATCATGTCGAATGAAGAGCTGGGCGGTGAAAAACGCAGAAGGCAGCAGGAGAAGAACGAGGCTCCACTTCACAGCTTAACGTCGCCATCTACTGGAGAGACGGCAAGCTGGCAAATATTTCTGAATCGTTCAGCTGGGAATGATTCAGAGCTTTGGGCAAACTCTAAATCACTAGAGTTTTATGTTTGGGAATTTTATGCACCAAACATAAAAAAAATCTTTTTTTTTCTTTTTTCTTTTTTTTGGTCTCTTTAATGACTCTTAGTAAGTTAAGAGGGCTCTCAGTAAAACGGGTTTTAGAAAGATGACCTTTGTCTTTTTGAAAATGAGTTGAAGGCTTTTTTTTTTTGTAGCTTTTTCTGTGGATTAAAATTAGTAAACTACAGAAAAATTGGAGGAAACTGAAATTACTCAAGGAAACCCCACGAAGATTCCCAATGACTTCTGTCCCACAACATGTAATTTATTCCAATTATATTTTTTAAATTCACATTTTCATTACTCATTTTGTGGGCAGAGTGTGTGATTATTAACTTTCCTATAAATAAATTAAATCCTCCCATTACCCTGTCTCTCCGCATCCCTTTTTTTTTTACTACACAAATGATCAAACTATCCAACAAGCTGAATATTTTATTTCCATACAAAGTCTGAACTGAACCTCAATCTCAAAATCTTGGACTGTCCATTTAGGGAAACCATTAAATGTGTTATTTCTTCTGTCCTGGGAAAATCTCAAATCAAGAACCAAAAGATGGAAAAACGTTCGTTAGTCAGGCTGTTAGTCGGGTAAATTCAAAAACGTAATCGGGTTTGAGTTTGTCGTTCAGCCTGTTTTATTGATATTTGTATTAATATTTCATGGCATTTATCTCTGTTTCTGTTTTTGTTTTTCTTCCCACCTTCCTGCAAGGAAAATTTAATGTCAACACTGTCGCTATTGCACTTTAATGGAAGTGCAATAGCGACAGAAGACGCTTCATTCATTTGTCGTTTGAGGCGTCTGGGGATGACTTGTCTTACTCTGTACAGCTCCGCAGACCCCCACAGCAACGTGACCGTTGCAGATAAAAGGACTTACAGCTGTTCCCTATTTTGAGGTCACGGCCCCTGAACCCGACCTTTGCCACCCGCATGGCACCGCAAACCGTGCCGGACCTCCCCGCATTAGCGGTGAAGGCTTCTGTGTGTACGAGCAGAACACCAGGAGCGGCGGCTGGTGTTCAGCGGTGAATCATCTGCATCGCCACTCTAAGACAGGATCTGATGCGTGGTTTGTGTTTCGACAGCTGACTGTCACTGTCCACGTGTTTATGGAGAGTATTTATAGCAGCTCTGATCCTTTACATTGCATGAAATAGTCATCAAGTTGTGGTGAGAAGATTAAGGTTGGACACTTTGAAGCATTTAATTTGGATCGTTTTAGATGTCATTTTCATAACTTACAGCAAAAAAAAAATATAAAAAGGGATTACAATTTCTTTAGAAATGGTGTAAATTTTCTCAAAAAGATTTCAAGAGAAAGTAAAAAAACTGTAATTCTGCTAGAGGGTTACTATTTTTCCAATAAGAAATTCAACATTAGAGCCAATTTCTAATCTAATATTCAAGTTTGTCTAAACTTGAATAACAAGTTTGGATATTCAGTCTTGACTTGAATATTCTACTCTAGAGTCAGACTCATGAAAGTAAAGTCTACGATCGTGGAGGTCTGGACGTGACGCGGTCAGGCAAATGTAAAAATGAGCCAGATTAAAATATAACTACGTCACTGAAAATCGCTTTAGAAAAGTATATGATTTGAATGTTTGTGTTGTTTAAAAAAAAAAAAATGCAGCCTCGATTTTGTTTTTCCATCTTTTGCTTTTTACTTTTCGATTGGCAGTCTTGTTGTCGGAGTTAGCAGCAGCATCCTAGCGCACCCTAGTGGGCAGATAAGTTGAGGTGGCAGAGTGGAGAGCCAGGAATGCATCATAAGACATCAAGTAGTCTGAAGCGGTCATTGTGGCTTGAGAAAAAAAAAATCTGTGGCATGTCAGTGCTAAACGTAAGAAGATAATTTATTCAGTCATTTTACTGCTCTCTAAATTCAAAAGAAACTGAACTTTTTTTTTTTCCGCCCCACCAGAGTAACGATGGTCGTCGCTATCTAAACTTGTCCCGTGACATCAAGAGCCAACAAGTCTTTCCAACGGTAAGCACAACCTTAGAAACCTGGAGTTGGTTTTTCTTTTTTTTTTTTTTTTCCTCTTCTATGTGGAACAGCGGGTGCTGCCAGACAGAAGGACCCTCTGCCAGCAAAACACTCAAGACGCAGCCCAACACTACAGCACTTCTTCTCACTCTGTGGGAGGTCTCTGCACCCAGACAGACAGCGGCCTGATGGAGGCTCAGTGGAAACTTCTTCATGGTAATTCCACAGAGGGTGACGGCGAAAAGACCTTTGATCGAGAGCAAAATTCCTCCTCTGTGGGTTTTGGACTGAGAGTGAGCAGCACTCAGCAGAACACGCAGAGGACGATGTACTGCTCGAAGTATATCGTCTTCCAGCTTCCATCCCCGACAGACGCTGGGATATTAGGTAGCTGCTGTTGAAGAGGAGGCAGCAGTAAATCTGAACAGGGCCACACAGCCGCATGGAGGTCCAGTTTATACTGGAATGTCTCTGCAACATCTGTGAAGCAGGTTAGTGTAAGTAAGAGAACCCGTATTCACCAAAGACCCTTTGCTTGACTAGACTGCCATGATTGCGGTATTAAGTATTACAACATCCACCCACTCATCCACTCATCCACCCATCCACGCATCCATTCATCCATTTTCTCATAATCCAATGTTGATTCAGGAAGGTATCCGGTCCAGATGGGGAACCCGGTCATCCCTCTCACCAGATGTGCCCTGCAGGTTGTTCCTTGGGATTCAAAGGTTCCAAGTTCGGAAAGGATTTGCAGCAGTAGTCTCAAACTACCGTCCTCAAGGGCCAGTGTTCTCTCTTCTTGGCTCTGATATTAGCTCATTGGAATTACTCTGCAGAGCTTGACTGCATGCTACCAAGGCAGTTCTGTTGTTTAACTCAAGCGTGTAAGACGGGGGACACGTGTTAAAAGTTGTAGTTCTCTGGCCCTCAAGGACTGCAGTTTGAGACCACGGACTTATAACCTCTCCAGTGAGTTCTAGGCCTGGTATGGGGTCTCCTCCATACCATGGGGCAGCATGTCCAGAAAAACTACAAAAGGAAGTCCCCGGCAGGCATCCTGGTCAGACCAATACCAACAATTAAAAAGGCAAAGGTCAGACTCCGAGGTTCCTGACACCTTCCAAGCCACAACTACACCTTGAGAAGCTCGTTCATGAGAACCACAAGCAGTCCTGGTGTTCAGCCAGCGAGGAACAAACTCAACTTCACGCAAAGAAAAGAGATGTTGTTTTGCCGTGCATGAACCAGGGAGCCTCACAGCATCCAGCACCCCCTACAAAACGCAACAAACCAGTAACTCTGAGACCTTTACGGGCTGCAGCAGGGTTTAACATTTGACCAGATGAACCGGATGCACCGACGCATTTCAGACTAAACAAAGGTCACATATTTTTGTTTTAAAATGATTTAAAACTGAGTTCAAAGCAAACCACACAACTTGGTAATAAAAAGAGAGGACACAACATACTGAATAATGGGAACGCTGAGATCGTTACCATCACTGAGGAGTCATGAGAATAGACTGGAAAAGCTGCTACTCAAAATGTAGTTTCAAGTGGTAGCAGTGGTCGTTGTTTCTGAAAGGGAAAGAAAGCGATGCATCCTGGATTAGTACCGACACACCGATGCTCAAAAACACACCCATGTGGACAAAGAGGGTTTAAAGTTCAAGATAGTGTAATCTTTGTGGTGAGTCCTTTATAAACAGAACGGCGCTGGAAAAAAAATTCACTCATTAATTGTTGCCTTTTCTATAAAAAGTTTACATACACGTCATACAATATCCATATGTCATTTATCAGACCGTATAGCAGATATGGTCAGATATCCCAGAGTGCTTTGCAGAGCACAACTCATACATGCTAAAGTTAGCCCAGCACTTTGGCAAATTGCTCCACATAAAAACTTTGATAGCGAGAGCAAAATATGACTTTATTAAAGACTCTGGCTTTATGTGTTGAGTTGAATCTTAATTAACTTTATCACTTCGGTTCATGTTAGAGGAGAGCTTTAAAATGTTCCCCCGACTCGACAGGTCAGATAAAATGTCTCTAAACGTCCAGAAAGTATACTAATGACAAACGAAATCTCCCAATCATCAAACCGTTACCAACTGCCGTTCAATATCCCCACTGAGCAATTCTAATGATTATCAGAAGTCATCTCCTTCATGCCTTTGATTTCACCACATGTGCATTCCCATCCAGAGACTCTCTCTTCATCTGCTCTCCACCTGGATCAGCTTACCACCTGGCTTTGTTTCCTGCCTCCTTTCTCTCGTTTCAGCCGTGTTTTCGTTCATTCCTGGGGCTTACCTTTGCTCGAACAGAACGACTCCAGGCTGCAAATTTCCTGAGCAGAGACCTTTGGAACCTTAGGAACCGAAGCCATCTTTTCTCCCCCTGACAGCGTTTCCCCCACGACTCCCTTCTTCTTTTTGATCTTGGTCCCTCTATGTACTTTCTCCGCGCTTTCCGTCAAA
Organism: Poeciliopsis gracilis; assembly: GCA_911649635.1. Lineage (NCBI taxonomy): Eukaryota > Metazoa > Chordata > Actinopteri > Cyprinodontiformes > Poeciliidae > Poeciliopsis > Poeciliopsis gracilis. The sequence goes on from CAJVRI010000287.1 coordinate 6,320,373, forward strand.
CACGTCACGCTGTGCAGAACAACAGAAAAAAAAAAAAAAGGAGTCTCCCACCTCTTCCTCTTACACGGGTCAGAGCCGCCCTCTATGATAACACCTCCGTTCACGTAAATGCGCGAACACGGCCCTGCAAGGAGCCGGAGTGTTCATTGACATTTGGGCAATAAAGAGAATGGGGAAAAAGCAAGACGATGGGTAAAAAAAAAAAAACATAAACTAGGGTCAGACTTAAAGGATTGTGCTGAATTGTTCACACAATCCTCGGACCATTCATTAACAGCAAAATTGCGTAACCGGTTCTAGTTAGTTGCACCATTCAGAGCATTGTATTGAAAACAGGTTTATCTTTTCCGATCAAAGCCAATGGAGACTTAACAGAGACATACGTGACGACGACAACGTCAAGAACCTGGGAGCACAAAAACGTGAGCACTCATTGATCAAATTAACAGCAAACAGATTTCCAGCGATGGTAAAGCTGCAGCAGCTTTTCTCGAGCCGTTGCACTGAGGTGGCGGAGGAGGTGCAAGCAATGGCTACTGATTAACAGTGCAGACTCAGAAACATTAACCCAGGTTTGAGGTGTCAAGTAAACACAAGAAAGAGTCCAACTCAAAACTAAAGTAGTTTTTTTTTTTTGTTTTTGTTTTTTTTGAGGTATACAGTAGATCAAATGACTATCTGGAACATAGCAGAGTATCCGGTTCGGTAAGTGACTACAGAAGCATTTAGCACATAAACAGTGGGATAGTTTCTGAATACTGCTGTGCAAATTATAGACCTTTCCAGAGCTGTGCACTCATCCATTAAATACCATTAAAAAAAACACACACAACTCATCAATCGAGTTTCTTCTTCTTTCAATGCATTTCAAAGGAACATTTCAAGTCCGGTGTGGAAAAAAGTGGACAAAAGGAATGAAGGAATGAAGGAATGAAGGAATGAAGGAATGAAGGAATGAAGGAATGCCGTGTTTACATGAACATCTGTTTGGTTTTGTTTACTATGAGCAAGACAATAGGACAAGTCCCAGCTGTGGAGTAACCTTACTATAACCTGAGGATATCCCCCGGCCCGAGCCTCATCAGCCGCTAAAATAGCCCAGCGAAACAGAAGGGAAACTGCCGGTGACGCACTTCCTGCTGGAGCGCAGGAAAAGCGAGTCGCAGGAATGTCTCAAGTCATGTTCAAAGAGGGACGCGATTTAAAAACCGCGAGAAGGAACGTCCGCAAAGCGCCGACGTACGAGACGAGAAGGGTGACTGAACGTCTCTCGGGTTCGAACGCAAACTAACCTTTGGAATAAAAACTGACTGCGGTCCGATTTGAAACCCTGACACTGATCCCGGTTCGTGCATTTCAAGATTCCCGTGTGGATTGCTGGAATAATGAGAGGAAAGCATGGAAGGCGTGCAAGTCAACAATTACAATCTGATTATCCATTGTGCTGTCGTTTTTTTCTTGTAAGTCGGTCGACACCCTGCCAGGTGTTTGATGCTCACAGTGTTCTTGTGTGTCGTTGCGTTGCTGACAAAAACAACTCAAACTTCTCAGGTGAAACAGTTTCATTCAAATAATAAAAAAGGGAAAGTGAAATGACTCTTATTTAAAAGTACCAGCAGCAAAACAAAAAGGAGCGACATTTCCTCCGAAAGCAATTTGAAATCTACTAAATTTGTGTTTCATTTCAAATTGTTGTGAACGTATATCAATTAAGATTCATATACATTGACGAAGTTGTGAGGATCCATATGTTATATTCCTGTAGCTGCAACAATAACACTTGTTACTTTTTGTTTTAAATAAAATCAAATAGATCACGGCAGAAATTGTGTCTTTGTACAGGGAAGCAAAGTAAAGTTCATTTTGATTATCGTACCATTAAAAACCTTCTAAAAGTGTCAATGCAACTAATGCCTGCAACTTAACAGTTTAAGCCAATTTGACCGAGTGAATGTTCGTTACATGTTTAACTTTGGCTTATTAAAGTGGCAAAAATGAAAGTCTGGCGAAAGGAGTCGTTCTGTTAATATTATTTTAGTGATTTTTACCAAACTATTGGGCCATTGAAAGCTAATAGAATCTGAATGTCAGACCTTAAAAGAAAAGAAAAAAAAAACAGTTTTATAGAATAATAGACCATTAAAATGTTTGTGTCGCCTTTGGCGTCAAATTATGTAGAACAAAATAAAAAAAAAGAAAGATGGCAACACCTTTTTCCAGATTGATATTTATTCTCTGGACAGTTTAGCTGTAAGTGTTAGTTTCTTAATTAATGCGTTCGTTAAGTGCCAGCAAACTATTGCGGCTGCTTTTTAGCCGTGCTTTCCCTTTTTTGGGGGGAATTTTTGGAAACCGGCTGGAATCAAAAGACTAAATAGACGGACGAGCACCAACCGAGGCTTTGAAACCGCAGCCAACAGAGATTACACCGATTTGTTCCAGGCTTCTGAAACCCCGAACAAGATCCATTTCAACGCTTCTCATGCAACAAAAAAAAAAAAAAAAAGGAAAGCGAACGACCTCCATTTAAGGAGATGTGACTTCCTGAAACTTCAGAAAGCGCTTGCAGTTTTCCTTCCCGTCTTTGTACTTTCTGTTTTGGAGAAAGCTGTTCTGTTTTTTTTTTTTTTTTTTGTTCCTGATTTTCCAGACTTCAAGATGTAGGATCAAACAAATGAGGGCGAAGAGAGAGGTCTCGGTCCAATCAAATCAAAAGGACTCAAGACTTTGACTAGGATCACGCTCAGCACAATTAGCTTCTGAGCTTCTCTGTTTTCCCCGTCAGCTCCGTCGTCAGCGGCGTTCATGCCCACGCGTGACCTTTGCATGTCAGTATAAAGTGCTGCACTTTTGGGAAGAGGTTCTCCTACTTCTCACTCGGTTGAGACCGACAGCGCATCCATCAAGAGGCCGCGCTGTGGCGTCTCCTCCTGCCGGGCAACAAACGCGAGGCTGAAACTCTCCCAAACGCAAACGGCGTTCTCCGCTTCCTGCAAACCGCTGACAGCATCACCTGGGGATTTACTGCTGCCGCCGGCGTGAAGACTGTCCGCCCACGCCTGGAAGCCCTCGCTCTGCCGTGTGTCGCTGTGGGAAAGTCGTACCCCGAAAATATGTCAGTAGAAATAACAGTGTGGTGTCGAGAAATTCTCCTTTTCACATAGACGTGGCGAACGGATCGAAAAAAAAACAACAAAAAACAGAAATAAACGCATCTTGGCATGAAAATCGTAAGCTGAAGCTCCACAGAGCAATAAAAACAAAAAACAGTAAAGCGTGTCAAAATTTTACATAGCTTTGAATTACAAATATATATCTCTATATAATAGAAGTGAAGTGAACTAGAATGTAATCAGCCATCCAAACTGCTGTTGAAAGCTCTTATCAGCTGTTTCCTTCAGATGTCAGAGGTCAGTTATAGTTTGCACTTGGGAACCACATCCAGTCTCTTACTCCACTGTCTTCAATGCTTTCTACTGACTGAAAGTAAAAAAAAAACTGTGATGTTTGATTAGCATGAACAGACAACGAACCTCGATTTTTTTTTTTTTTTTTTCCTACATTCGTGATGCGATGAGAAGAAACGCCAAGACCAAAGACACTGTAGCATCCACAGACCTTTCCATGGAACGTGACTTCAATCTGGGACCAACCAGTTGGACAATAAAAGAAGTAGAATTAATGAAATCTTTTTCTGATGATGCATTAAACAACAAAACTCCCACGTTTGGAAACTAACTGCAGCAAGAAAACTCCAGGATCAGTGAGACGTTTACAAAGGCAGTCAGCCGAAGCCACAAAAGGTGTAAGACGTCATTTAAAGTGAAACTAGACGACCTGCAGAGGAATGTCGGCCATTCATTCAAGCTGCTGCAACAGAAAGCTTAAACTCTGGCAGCAGCTGCCTGTCGCTTCACTTCCTCACAGTTTTTACGTTTAGCTGTCTCAGCTTTTGGTGCTTCGAGCGCGCAAATCCAAAAACCTGACCTCAGTGCACCGCTACCGAAAAAGAATGTTTGAATCTCCTTAAGGATCATCGGTGGATAAGTAAGGATGAGGATCAGGTTTTTTGGGTTTTGTTTTTTTTTTTGTATAAATCCATTTATTCGTTGCTCGATGCCAAAACAGAAGCCGTTACAAAGACAAATCAGAAATTGGAAGCTCATATTGCTAGAGAACATGGCGCTGCATTCATCCCGAATAGTTTTTGGAGCTATTTGGGATGAACGGAGAAAAATCCTATTTTCTGCTCTATTACCTTAGAGCAGAAAATAAAGCAGAAAAACACGGTTTATCTGATTTATCTGCTGCATGACTTCAGCAGGCAAAACAAAAAACAAAACAAAACAAACATGTTTTTCTGCAATCATGTTTAATTCCGGCATTAATCCACTGCCGACAAAGATTACGTTTTCTCAGAAGAAAACTTGTGTGAGAAACATGAAAAGAAGCGTGTTTATGAATCACGCAGAACTGCAGACATGCAAGTTTTTTGTTTCTTATTGTTTTGTTTTGGACATCATGTCCGTTGCAGGTGTTCCTGCACGGTCGCAGGAACAGCTGTCTAATACCGACAGGAAGTAAATAAACCACGCCTCACCTGGCAGCTTTACGTGGACTTCCTTTCTGTTGTTTCTTTTTTTTTTAAGTATGAAAATGACATTTATCCATCTAAGCCCTGCTGTCAAATCTACAGATCAATTGCTAAAATAACAACGGATGACTCATGACTCCTTTCTCGAGCCGACGCTTCCCAGAACACCAATCAGTTTTTTGAATCTTGATGCATTCCGGCACCAGATGAGCAGATATCTGTGGCTTTTATTGTAAAAAAAAAATGTTTTAAATGTTTTGATCGCAGTCAACGTTTACAATCCGTCTTCATTCTCGTCCAGAGCTTCCCGCAACCTTTAGCTCCGAAACCTGTCCACTGAAAATAACTTGACAAGTGGGGAAGTTCACGCCGGTCACCTGACTCTTATCAGCGTCCGGGCCGTCGTGCCACCGTATCGCCACTGACGACAGAAACTCAAAGCAGCACTCGCACACGCAGAACTGGTTCTGAGGCGACTCGGAAACCTGACGAGCAACGAGACGGTAACCGTAGCCACATCATCACTGTGATCTTGCTGCTGATGCAGGAGGCACAAACGAGCAGAACTAAACTACGAACATCTGCTCAGCGTGACGAGAAGATGGCCCAGCTCCTCGGGGTTAGTTTGTGCTTCTCCCTGCAGCAGCAGTCTGGTCAAACGCGCCCAGATGAGGTTTTGCCGGACCATTTGAAAACAACAATGAGGAGCGGAGTTGAGGTTTCTCACACGGCGTAAGCTCAATATTTCTCCAGCCTTTCAAACAATGACTGTCAGCCGCCCCTCCCTTCCAATGCATCAACAATACCGCAGCCCAGTACAGTCTCTCCATTCTCTACTCTTAGCTGTTTTGTTTCCATTACAAGTCGCATATTATCCAACAAAACAAAACAAACAAAAAAAACAGCATGTTTTTTTTTTCTGTGAACTAAAATCAGAGTTTAAAAAAGACAATACCTTTCAGTAAAGTGATCTCCTTCTGGATGGAGATGGGAAGCTCCATTTGGGGCTCCGAGCCTCTTTTCACCCAAAGAATGATGGAAAAATAAACGTGTCAATAGTCTGGTGTCCTTCTTCTGACGGGATGACAGAAACGTCTCCCTGTCTGAGCAGATTCCTGCGTCTGAACTCTTTTTTTTTTTTCTCTCTCTCTTTGGTCACTTTCCTGCTCAGCGGGTCGGCTGACCGGGACTCTCTTCTCTGTTGTGGTTCCTGTCATAAACAATGTGAGGTGCGCGCACACACACTCATTCATTTTCGCTCATATGCACGCTCTGAAGTATTTTCTGTGCAGAATCCAAAGCTCCACCCTTTCCTTTCTCGAATACGACAGGATGGTTATCTTCACTGCATCGCAAATGCACTCGGTGAGAAAAGCACCTCGTATCTCAGGTAAGCCGATCAGAGCGACGGGGCTGATGCCGAGAGGCTGATATGAGGAGGGAGGTGGAGAATGAAGGAGAAGAAAGCAAAGATCTGTTTTTCTTCTGAGAGAATAAAGGATGACGGTGATGTTTAGGTGTGAAAAAGAGAGAGAGAAGAGACTCAATGCTTAGCAACACTTTTTTTTGGAAGTGTCTTCAGTTTCTACACAGACCAAAATGAGTTGCAGTAATCACTAAGAACCAGCAGTAAGAAACATGCTCCTTAAAACTCACCCATACTGTTTGAGGAAACAAACAAAAACAACCTAGATTGATTTTGTTTACTTTAATCCTGCTGAATTACCAAAATAACCCATTAAAGAAGCCAGACTGTGTGCTTTTCTGGCGCACAGCACTATGTTAGCACCTGTGCTAGCTTCAGTTGTGCTGTACATTTGAAATATGACATCACAACATGTCATCGCCACATCGCTCCTCTGTCAATCCTTTAGCAACATTTTTACCAGGGTTGCACTGAGAAATAGCTCATATAATAATTGCAAACCAATGAGCACCTGATTAGCAAACATAAGGTGTTTGCTAATTGCTGGCTAGTCTGAAGGAGCTGAGTGGGGACGAGCTGCTCAGACGCCTGGAAACTGCAGCTCCTGGGAGGAGCTGTGTGGTCGAAAGGATTTTTCAAGCTAAAACTTAAACAATCAAAAGCAGCACTCAGAGTATGTTTTTGATGAAGGAATAACATCATAACACGATATAACACATTACAGTATTTTTTATATTTTACATTTCATCCACTTAATCTCTTAAATCTGAATCCTTCTTTTTTTTATAAATTATTCATTGATCTTGTTTTCACCAAAACTGAAACGTAAACATTTTTTCTTTATTGTTTCCCTTATCTTCTGCATTAATCAGTGATTTTATCAACTCTGTTTCCACATCACAGACAGTCTCATTGTCTATGCAGGGATTTTTTTTTCCCTCTTCTGTAGCAAACTTGTAACCAATCCAAAAAGAAAAAAAAAAAAAACTCAGAGACAAAAACGATCTCCGCACAAAGTACAGAGCGGCCGGCTCTCGGCTCAGCGGCTTCTGTGCTTTGTGTGCATCAGGCTGGTAGTCCTGCTGCGGACGTCCAGACAAAACATTCCTCTTGGCTGAGGTCACTCAGCCAGTCAAATCTCCAGCCCAATGCAGGGGCTTAAAGCTCCAGGCAGCAGGCAGCAGGAGAGCAAACTCCCCAGTCAAGCCTGGGATAAAACATTTCCAGAGGGAGAAAAAAGTGTGAACGCTGCAGATCAAAACATTTCGTTCAGGGGGAAGAAATTCACAAAAGCACAGAAATTCTGTCTTTACAGTTTACATTTTGGTTCAGTGTTGCATAAAAGCCAACGTAGTTTATTTCTTTTTGTTCGTTTGTTGTTGTTTTTCTTACTTGCTGGACTGTGACTGATTTGTTGTATTTGTGCAGAAAAGCGGAAGATTAGAAAGATGACGTTTGTTTTGCTTTCCATCCGAAACAGGCAAAGAGCCAGCTGTTAAAAACCTGTGGAGGGAGAGACTTTCCTTCAGCCTTTCTGTGACAATTAATTAATGCGGAGTCCTGGGGAGTAAGGGAGACGAAGCGCAGTGACTGAACCCCGCTCCGACCGTCAAAAACCGAAACGACAGGTTCCGTCTGTCCCAAGAGTTGAGGGTGGGAAGGAGAGGGGGGGGGCTGAAATAAAAAAATAATACACAACCAGTTTGGGGATTTGACTGCATGAAAACAAAAACGCCAAAAGCTTCTGCTCTGAGAAATATTCTCTGTACAGAAGGAGGGGAAGAAAAGCACAAATCAAGAAAACAAAGTTTGACGAGTGGCAAGGGAGTGAAATACCCCCGACCCACACGGCTCCCCACCCTCCCACCCACCCACGCCAGCGTTCACAGACTTCATTTTTCAGAAGCTTGAACCAGGCGCACTGGAGACTGCCGTCATTTCTGTCTTACTTAAGACTCAGCTGGTTGGGAGCAAACAGGCTAATCACTGATGTGATCACGTCCCTGAGTGATCTGCACACAAAGCTCAGAGGTACGGCAAATAACCGTCTCTCTCGGCTGCCGATGCAGTCGAGGCAAAACTTTTAATCCTTCCTAGGATCCTTTCTGTTACAGTCAGGTCTGTTGTTGTGAGGACAGTGGTCCACTAGGGGCTGTGCTTTCCCTGTAATGTCTGAATGAGGTCGGCCACAGCAGAGCACAAGGATAACTCCTAGTGCTTGGCAATAATGAGGCTAATGATCAAATTTTGTCTTCCACAAACTTGTGCATTAAAAATTACGCTTAACGATCATTCATTAATGCACACAGGGTGAAAACCCGACCCTTAAACACCTCAAAGGTGTTCAGCACAGTGCAAAGGGGGAAACCGAAGACAATCGATAGGACTCCGCTCTCAGGTGTCGAGGACTGCTGTGCGTCCTGCATGTGTCCTGCATCCAGAGCACCTGAATCAAACGCACGGTTCATTTTTACCGCCTCTGTAGAAACTGATGCAGAAGAGGCAGTTCGTCCGTCCGAATCAGCTGTTTCACCTGTAAAACATGCAGGACAGGAGTTGGACACCATCGTCCTCGATGAGAAAGATCATCCGGAAGCGGGAAATATTTAAAGCCGCTGACACTTTAACCCCGGAGGGAAAGGAACCAAATTCATTCCGAGGTCAGTATGTCCAGAGATCAGAGACATTGTACAAAAAAAATAAATAAAATAAATAAAAAGAAAGCTCCGTCTTAGGCCTTGCAGGCCTTAGGGTGTTAAATGTTAAAATCAAAAGGAGAATGAGTTTGAGAAGCTGGAAGAAAACTAAATCAGAGATGCTGAGTCACCTCGATGGAAGAACAAAACCATTCACAGTATGTCACCACAAACGTCTCACCCTTCACGCCTCGTCATACATTTCTAGAGCGAATCTCAACTGCTGATCAGGTCCCAAATTTGGGTGTAGTGAAGGACTCTGGCCTGAACCCTCAGAGTCATATAAAGACAGATACAAAGTCAGCCTTCTGTCACCTGAAGAACATTTCTAGGATTAAACTCTAGAAATGGCAAGAGAAACGTGTCCATGTGTGTCTCTGCTGCATTTATTACTGCACCAGTGTCTTCACGGGTCTGCCAAAAACACGTCTAAAGTCCTTCTACTTAGGACCAAAACACCTCCTGTGGTAGCATCAACCTTCCAGAACCTCTCAGGTCTTCTGGTTCTGGTTCTGCTCTGCAGCCATAGAACCAGAACCAAACACGGTCAAGCAGCATTCAGCATCTACGCACCACAAATCTGGAACAAACGTCCAGAAAACTGCAAAACAGCAGTTCTTCCAATCTACTTCAAGTTGCTTTTGACTCATCACAACTGGAAAATTGATGAATATTTTTGATTAATGCTGATGATTATGATGGTTGCTGCATGATGTGATAAACGAATAAACTTGACTTGATTAAAACCGGATCATGAACTGGAAAATGATCAGAAACACAGCAATTGATTTAAAGTCCGAACCGCAACCTGATTAAATGTTGCGACGGGATTCTGTAAATTAAATACTTTTTAAATATAGCTATGTTAAGCCTTTGTTGTCCTTTCTTGTTTATTTACAATTTACTGCATGAAACAACCAGACACGATGAGAGCGAAGCTAAAGGGCGCTTGCTCCCACTGGCACATCCTCCTCTTCCTCCCCAAAAAATGTAAAATGAATAAATAAAAAAAATACCAGCTATTATTTATTTCAGCTTCATTCCCGCTGTCAGTTTCTCTGCTTCCTGTTTTTCTCCACTCCCGCACTCTCAGTGCCTCGTCATCTGTTTTCTGTCTGTGCTCCGCGGGACGGGGGGTTTTCTGCCTGCGGCGCCACTCTGGCTGCTGACCCCAATGCTCTGCTCCCAGAAAAAGGTGATGAGACTCGTCCGGCGCGTGTGAGTGACTTCTGTCGATTCCTGCCGAGATGCTTCAGCCTTCCTAGAATCGACACCGGTGACTCATTCTGCGCCTGCCCTCAGCTGCACACTGACTCCTAGTGGAAGTCACCAGAAACACACCACAAGGGAACGTTTTGACCTCTGAACTGTCAGGACGGCATTGGTGTCCTCATGGATCGACTGGCTTACATTTAAGTGTTAAGCCGTCATTTAGAAACTTCAACTGGGTGACATAAAAAAAAAGAAAAAAAAGTGGACCTTTTCTTAACATATTCAATTTTTCTGTTTTGATTTCCAAAGAGAAGGCAGTCTAAATGCACACAGGTTTTATACCACAAACAGATAAGAGCAGTATAGCGTTAGCATATTTTTTTAGTGATCAGCACAGCTAGCACACTTAGCACAGTTATTACCTAAATAGGAGAGTTTTTTGTTCATTTTCTAGTGAGTGTGAACCCTTAATACCTTAACTGAAGTGTTCAGATGTTTTAAATGCGCCCAGAGAAAGCAGCAATTTTGTTGTAATACATCGAGCCTTCCTGTTACCCGCGTAAAATCCTGCTCTCTCAGCTGCCTGAATGAACCTCGACATGTCCATTTAGACGTTTTCTACACGTTTTGTTTTTCCTTTGACCTTATTGGTATTGAAAATCGTAAAAGTTGACTCTTCTTCACTCAGTAGCAACATCCACAACGAAGAGTGTTATTGCCAGTGAGGCAGGGCTCAGAGTCGATGCCTCTCAGGGCAGCTCAGGCTGAAAACCATCTGATTCCGATCACCTGGCCAATTCTCAGCGCATCTCAACTTTAAGGCTGCGTCACTGCACTGTCTTTGACTCACCTCTGACTAGACAACATGCTTTCGGCTGACGGGAAAAGGCGTTTTCACCTGCGCCCCTGCTGGCCTTCAGCTTCACAATCCTGGTATGAATTTGAAGAAAGAACACGCTCAGCCGCCCGTGGACGGCGGCAGCTGAAAACAATCTGCTAAGTCAAGAGGTAAAAAGCATCACACCGGTCAAATCTGTGAAAAACACTACGAGGAGCACAACGAATGCTCCCTCAGTGCAACACGGCAGAGTTCAGCTGTGTCAAAGTGTAGCTCTGCAGGAAAGACAGAATTGCCAGTGATTTGAACTTTGAGATAAGAAAACAAACAGCAGCCGTTTCCCCCCATTACCCCCCTCTCCCGCCCCCCGGGTGTTGTCGTTTGACCTCTGATCTCGGTAGAGAACGGAAACGCCCTTCGGGGACCCGACGCAACAGCGTGGGAGGCCTTGTTTACTTTTGCACTAACTTGTCATCTCGGAAGCATTTTTGGACCCTGCCTGTCATGTAACCCTGGCTTCTGCTTTTCTTTCTGGCGAACAACCCCCACCCCCCACATCCTTACCATTTAGGGTAGTTTTTAATAAAACGCATTTCTGTCATCGCCAAAAAGCAAACAAGCTCCACTCATTCCTCTTCCTCATCGTCGGTGCCTCAGACCGAAACAGATTTATCGCTCCGCTAACAGAGAAGAATGTAACAAGTTACTCCTTGTGGCAAATCCGCTGTCCCATGTGAAAACCCAGCATGCGATGTCATAACAGTGTAGCCGTCAGCTGTGTGGGGTGACCTGCCGGGGCATTCCTGGCCCTGCGTGGAGGCCGTCGTGCCGAGCGGCTCCAGTTGCTCCAAATACCAGTGGCCTGCAATAAACTCATAGCCGTTCTGTGTTTGGGACCGAGACGTTCTCGTAGGCCTCCTCACCCACACGTCGTCACCGACTTCTCAGGTCATGTGTCGAGGAAATCACCCAGAAGCCCAGTTGGCCATAAAGCTTCCCAGGTGGAATCTGGGCAAGAGGGAGTGTGCGTAAAATTTCAGGGTCTACATAAAACAAGCTCTCGTCTTTGAACAACAATGCGCTCCTTTCGAAGTGGAAACAGAGATCTCTAATTATTCCCGCTGCCGTGAAACAGATGGCGCCCGTTTGGAGATGAGGAGAGAAGTCGGCGGGCGACCGGAATACAAACGTTTTCAGCTGGAAGGCCTTTGAACTTTGACCGGCGGGTCACGAGCTTCAACATTAAAGTTTTTTTTTTTGTTTTTTTTTTACGATCACTGAACGTGCCATAAAGCTACCGGGTCTTTGCTAAAAACAACACTCTGCCGTTTTAGTAGTTCCTACTTTCAGCATCGATCGATCGATAGATAGATAGATAGATAGATAGATAGATAGATAGATAGATAGATAGATAGATAGATAGATAGATAGATAGATAGATAGATAGATAGATAGATAGATAGATAGATAGATAGATAGATAGATAGATAGATAGATAGATAGATAGATAGATAGATAGATAGATAGGAATCTCAGACACATGCTGTCAGTAGGTCACAGAATAAAAGAGCAATGTTCACTTCACTCCAACACATACCTATAAATCATAAAGTCATAGAAACCGATCGTTTTAAGTGAGCTTACTGCTGGAAAACTACGTCTTCTGTGTGAGAGCAGCTGTTTTCCCTCCAAGAAACCCAGATTACATGTTTGTTACTGGTTTTACTAGCATGTTGTTGGCACTATGTACATGCAGACAGGTTTTTCTGCAGCCACGCACAGTAAGTACACGTTTCCTTCGTCAGGAGGACCAATTACGTTGGTATGAGGGGCTGGGAAACAAACGGGAGGGATTCGCCGGCTTGTTTCGGAGGTGGAGCTTTTTAACTAGACCTGTCCATGTTTAGTGGTGTGTCGGAGCAGCAACACACACAGACTCTCGTGCACGCATGCAGTAAACCCTCCTGCTTCTCTTAAGGATGTTTCTTGTTTTCCCCTGTAACTTTTTCACAGCCCAGCCACAGACAAGCCCTTGGAGCAATAAACCCAGACTAATAACGAGCTGAACGCAGCGTCACGGCCCCGCCCCGCGCACAAAGCGAAGACACAAAGAGTCTCTGTATCAGACAAAACACAGGTGTTGGGAACCTAAATAGTTTCCACACAAATGTGTTCCCCCACCCGCCTTTTGTTTTTCCTCCGAGAAAAAAACCGGGAAGCCGTGTGCTGCAGCTCTTTGTGAAAATCAGGGAGAAGCCGGAGTGGAAAACCGCGGGGAGCCCGGCCTGACGACAGGATGACAGCTGCCACTCCGCTCAGGCCGCTGGCCGCCGGGATGCGCGCTGCGCGTCACGTGAGGGCGAACTCCATGTCAGATTTCATAAAACGCAAACGTCGTCATCTACAAAATTGCTGGGAGGGACTGGAACGGCTCGACTCAGCAAATGTTCGGGCAGGGCGAAGGCTGGAAGGCTCAGCCTAAATACACAACAAATGAATCCATCGGCATTACTTTGTAAAGACGAATGAAACATGAATTTTCTATGAAACTCTTGCATGTGAGAGGAAAGCATAAGAATCTGGGTGTAGAGAAATACTAGCTAAAACAACCAATGGAACAAAACTGGTCAAAAAAAAAAAATAAAAAATAATAATAATAATAATAATAATAATAAAAACTACATAATAATCAATTAATCGGTGGATAATAGGTATGTTCTAATCTTCTGTTTTTTATTGAGTTTTGAACTCATTTTTCTTATTGTCAATTAAACTTGAATTACTGTTATGAAGTTTTTGTCACAAATTTTCGGTGCAAATCTTTCAGAATATAATGAAACATAATAATCTTTCAAGGTACGATGAACTATATTGATTCAGTAGACTAGTGTTGCAACACTACAAAGATATTTCTTCGTTGTTATTCGTTCATTTATATACAAGAAACTAAAGTCTAAAGAGAGATTGACTTTCATGAAATCCGTCCATCTAAAGCAACATGTCAAAGTGTAAATCGCTGAAGTAAACAAATTCAGTAACTGAGGAAACTTCCAGGAACGATATTTACAGAAAGTCCTCCAGATATACTCCATCCATCAAACAACGAAAACTGCAACAACACGACGCGGCAAAGTAGCAAACATTTCCAGCACACACAACTCTGGCTTTGTCTCAGCATCGGCCCCTTAAAGATACAGTGTCTCAAATGGTTTTCAGCACCTGCTGCGTTTTGCTCTGACTGAGCTGACGATGAAACCAGAAATCGCAGCAAAGTGTTGCTGTTCGCTCGTTCTCTTGGCGCTCAGGTGTGACACGTTCACTGAGTGGATAAAGATTGGATTTCTGAGTTTCGGAGCAGTTCAAGCTGGAAGCAAAAGGAGAACGGAATGCCTCAGTGTTGTTAATCTCCCATGTCCAAGTCTGATGAAACCTTACAGTCCACACAGTTAGTATTCACGAGTGTAAATTAAAACGATGCGTGCGTGGAAATATTCTGTCGCTGCAGCGCAACGCACCTCTTCATCAAACGTCGTCCGGTCCGCACTGTTTTGCTGTTTTTACGGCTTCCGTCTCTCTCGCATGCCAACAGGCATAAACACCAGAGCATCGGGCGTCTTAAGAGTGAGCAGCCTCTGTTCTGCAAAATCATTAGCTGTCTGACACAAAGGTCAACAGATTGGCTGAAGATTGCAGCGCTGCTTCTTTCTCTCCCTTAAAAGGGCCTGGAGGAATCCCGGCATCTTCGTACTGAAGACATCCTGCCCCGGCGTGACCTCCGCCCTCAGCTGTGTGTCGACACTGATCTGTTCCAGGCTGAAAGGGGAGGCGTGGGCGAAAATGAAAGAGAAAAAAAAACAAACTAAACAAAGTAAAATAAAGTAAATCAAAATGTTTGGTTTTTTTTTTTCTCCTTTCCTACTTTATCAGCTGTCCCAGCGCAACAATGCTCATCCCGGCTGATTTGTGGAGCTTCGCCCGACAGGCACCGACTGCTGCGCTTTATCTCAATTCATATTCGACAGAAACACGAGCGCTGGAAAGGTCCATCGCCGAGGCTGTTCGCCTCTAGTTTGCATTAAAAGGTACCAGAGAGTTGTTAAAAGCTTTTTCAAAAATTGACCTCGTTTGGACTGCAGATGAGAGAAAACGCTACCAAAAATGTCATGTCGCACTGCAAGAAACGCAAAGTCTGGCCAAGTGGTTTTGGACTAGCTTCTAGGGCAAATATATTAGTACAATAAAAAAAAGACAAAACTAACTCATAAGTAACTTTCCAGCAAGATATATGATCTTGGTTTTAGTCAATAATTCCGTAATATTGATGAAAAAGTACCAGTTCCTATGAGAAACGTCTGAATTTGGCCAAACAGGAAAGTCAAACTTTATGAATTCCAGTTATGAATCTGTTAGTTTGTTATATGAAATCAAGACAGATGGAAATAGTGGACGTTATAGAGGACAAAAATAAAATAAATAAATAAAATAATGAATGAATGACTGAATGATGGACACATTTTGTGGATCGCATCTTGTTTGTGGATTTAAATAGTCTAAGAAACATCTGGTAACATCCATGTCAGTAGAAGTTCCCATAAAGTCAAATGCCACATTGGTGATAAAGTACTGACTTTACATAACCAGCTGAAGTCATTAAACTGCCTTAAATCTGCCAACTCATTCTAAAAGTCGACCCTGACAAGCAGCTTTTCGTCCGCTGTCAACTGCACTGCAGCTGCGGAGATGAATCAAAGCCGACAGCTTGGTGCGAGTCCAAAAGCAGGACAGGCTGAGATAATCGCTTTCTATGCTGTAAAACATCAAAACAAGTGGAAATAAAGCAACAACCTGACAAGCAGAAAGTCACCGCTTCACTTATGAATAAATGCTGTACAGCTGGGTTTCGTAGTCCAGCGGCATGTGTCAGTCCAAAACCGTCGCAGACTGATGCGAACACTGAGGAAGGAGCAAAGTTTTAAAAAACAAAAAACAAAAATGAGGCGTGGACGTTATTAAGATTATTTACAGAGAAGTGAAAGGTTGGGTTAAAATCTCGTTGCATTCCTGTGATAATCATCTCATCTGTTCCATCCTATCAGAAACCAGGACAAGTTAGCTCAATAAAGGCCACATCTGAGCCGTTGTCAGAAGAAAAGTCGGTTTGCAAAGTGAAAACACGTTTTAGTCATTTGACTAAAAGAGAAGCCAAAAATAGGAGAACTAATACAAATGGAGATAGATAAAAATGTCAGACGTAACATAGCATAACTCCTCAGTTAAGTGCTCTTCTGGTGAAATATGATTAGGCCTGACATCTGAACTCTTCCCGGTCTCTGGCAGTCAACCAGCCCAAAACTATGAAGACATGAGAAAGACCAAGAAAGAAGAAAATCTGAATGATTCAGAAAACATTTTCTTACAGTTTTACTGTCACAGCAGCAGCAGCAGAACAGGAGGAAAGGCATCAGGTTCAGATGGGACACAGGTCGGTTCGCTTTCACTCTGAAAACAAGTCAGTTTTTTTTTTTTTCCAGCTTTTAAACAATTACTTTTCTTATTCTTCCCCTTAGCAAAAACAGCTGGCAAGTCTTTGTCAGGCGCTGCCCTTCAGGTTTGTTTGCAGTGGTCAGTTTGTTTACATCCCATGAGTGCAGCCAATGTGTCAGATTTCCATTGTTCTGTCACTTACAGCATTGTTTCTAAATCACATGTGAGTTTTACCTAAAGTTATATAAGAACTTTAGGTAAAATTCGCAATGAAAAAAAAAAAAGATCATAAATCCACACTAAAATCCCAACTATTTAGAGCTACTTTTGCAGCATAAAAAATAATTACACATCAACATGATGGCATTTGGAAAAAGTGCATGTTCTAATTGATCATTTTTTTGTGTTTTTGTGACGTAAAACACTTTGAACTGCCTTGTTGCTGAAATGTGCGACGCAAATGAACTTGACTGATTGAAATGTAACACACAGCATGTCAGGTAGCATGTTCTTAATTTCAGAATTATATTACCACATATTCAGAAAATATTTCTTATTTGTATTAGTAAAAATAACCTCTCTATAGATAAGAATAAACTAATAAGGTACATGTGGATCATTGAGGTTAGAAATGTTTGCTTTTTTTTTTTAAAGCCGCCATTGTATATATACACAAGTTTTCTACTTTCTCTTAGTTTTGAAAGTGTGAAAAACTACTTTCTGAACAACTTTGCAGCCCATGTTTCCATAGTAACACATGACTAAATCAAATTTAAAAATGTTTTACAACTAAAGCAGAGTAAACAACATTTACAAAGAGAAAATTGTCTCTATAAGCTACAGAGATAAGTCAAAATTGTATTCTATGACGAAATCAAATGATTCATCCTTCAAAAGAGTCTGATTTCTTCAGCCAAGAACATTCTGGAAACTTCATATCTCATAGCTAAACGGAACATGACTGCAGCTATATTTAGACAGACTATGGAGGTTAGCTGTGGCTGTGCCCTGTGAAAAGCCCCCACCGCCACCGTGATGGGGGCAATTCCCCGCTAAAGAAGCCCAGGAACATCAGCATCAGCTGCCGGGACAAACTGAGTCGGGAGGACAAACGGGATGACAGCCAAGCCTTGACCGTCCAGCCGTCTACAATTCAGAGAAGGCAATGAGACAGCGGTGAGTAATCTTAGACAAGACTGACTGATCAACTATAACTGGAGCCCAATTCATTTGGAAAGCATTTGTGATGTCAAATCAAGTCGGATTTCCAGTTCCGCATTGTGATCTTGAAAGGTGGCTGATAATAATTGACGGTCTGATCTAAAAAGTCGTTTTAGACACATAAACTATTGACTGTTCAATGAACTCCAGGGTCTGCTGGAGCTCAGAGTCTTGCCACTGAGGACCAGAAGCACGAAATTCACTTATAAAAATGCCAAACGAAAGAGAAAAAACAGAACAAGGCCTGGAAAGACTGCAGACACACATGACTTCAGTTCAGCAGAGATAATATTGTCCCAAGTGGTTGTTGCGCGGGAGCTAGAAAGTAACTGTTAACTGAAACAAAGCCAGCTGGGGTTTCAATGTGACAAATGGAAATCAAAAAGGTTTGACAGGATTTTATATCCAGCGCGATCCTACGCAGGAGCAAGCTTTGCTGCAACAACAAATCATTTGATTTCTTCACCAGATTTGTGCATTAGACAAACTGCAGCTTTTTGCAGAACAGGTCATGAACAGAGTGGAACACCTGTGAGTCGACATCTCTGCATCCAAAAAGTTGGATTTATATTTAGATCCAAGACTGGATTGTTCTAACTATCTTTTCCGTCGAAGTGCTGAGTGTGTGTTTTGGGGATGTTGCCCTGTTGGAAGGCGAATCTTTGCCCAACTATCATGCACTTCATACCCTGTTGCAAAGCTTGCCCCGTGTTTAGAAGATGGTGCTTACCGTCACTATGTTTTACTGCAAGGGTATGTTCAGATGTTTAGTGTTGGAATACATAATAGTACTCAGTATTTTT
Organism: Poeciliopsis gracilis; assembly: GCA_911649635.1. Lineage (NCBI taxonomy): Eukaryota > Metazoa > Chordata > Actinopteri > Cyprinodontiformes > Poeciliidae > Poeciliopsis > Poeciliopsis gracilis. Next base: position 6,338,647 of record CAJVRI010000287.1, read on the forward strand.
TGCATTAGGCCTAAAGTTTGGTTAGGTTTGACTAAGATACTTTCTTCCTGGCTCAAATGGGTGAACTGCACGATTAGTAGTTGTCCCACAGACTCAGATTCTTCCACCTTCGCTGCAGATCTCTGCAGCTTCTCCGATTAATGAGCTCATCGCTCAGCCTGTCAGAGGACGGTCAGTGGACGGCCATGTTCTGGTAGGACTGCACTTATCCCACACTGTTTGCAGTTTGGCATAATGAACTAGCCAGGACTGCACCGAAGGTGTGAAGTTTGGGGTACAGACAAAGCACCCAATATTGACAAAGCACCCAATCAAGAACATTTTCTTTTCCTCGCCGCTGATTGGCTGTACCCCCACAAATGAATAGATCAGGAAGACTACAGACGTTAGCTTCCACAGTATTGCTAAGACGGTTTGCAATGAGTATTAAGATCTATTTGTTGTTTTAACTATTAAAATAGGCAGTTATAAGCATTTTTAGAGGGCAGCTCAAGAATTTGCAGATTTTAGATATTGGGGTGTGGCTGTTTTCCCGAATCACAACGAACACCAGGGATCCACTGTACTGCTTAACCACTCCAACTTTTCACCAAAGTGTTATCGCTGACCTGTCAGTTGTGTCGCTTGGTCCTCATGGCGCTGCTAGTCAACAATAAACCTCTGAGAATTTCGCAGAGCAGCTGCAAATGATATCAAAACCTTTTCTGAGTGATACAAAGTCACACTGGACTTTCTAGATCTGGACTTGTAAGACATTTTGAAAGTGAGGGGTTTTTTTTTCTTCTTCTTTTGCTTCCTCTTATGATACTTTGTGTTGATTTATCATATAAAATCCCAACAAAATACATCTAAAGCACGGTTGTACCGCGGCAAAGTTTGTGGAAAAACTTTTTTTTAAAGGCGAATGAATTCTTCCGCAGGCGGACGGAGTCACCCTCTCCTCGATACAAATGTGAGTTAGAAAGCCTTTTTCACCAGCAGCATGGGACGAAGTTTATTGCTCGGAGTTGAAAGAAAGCACATTAAATACCATTTATCATTTCACTATGAAAACACGGAGCCCACGCAGACAAAGAAAAGACAGGAGAGGTAGGAAAATCTCTCCTGCTACGGTTCTGCCGCGGGATTTAATGGGAAACATTGCAAACACAAATATGTGAGGATTAGCCTGCAACAAAGCATACACTCACAGCACGAGCAGGCACACGCACACACACACCCACACACCTGTCAGACGCGGCGAGAGGGACTTGTTAATTACATAGTCAAATCAGCTCTTTGCATGTTAGCATGGAGAAGATAGCGAGAAGCCACTTTCTAACAACCGGTGGAGGTTTTACATGATATCGGCCTCGGAGTTTTAGCGGCGGACAGTTGAGTCATCCGAAGGTTTAAGCATTAAGCAGTTAGATAAAACGTTTCGCGTCGTCGCATCTCGGTTTTTAGATTGGAGGGGGGGGGGAAAAATCTTCTCAAACGTTCAAAAACGAAGCATGGCAACGTGTCGGGCTAAATGGGCCTGAGCAAATCAGAGCGTTTCAACTTCATCTGATTTGAAGACGGAGTTTGCAGAACAGGCGTAATTTGTAGTGCCACGCAAAAGTATTTATAACCCTTAAGTTTTTTCTGCACGGCACATTATGCAGAGCCACAGAGTTTGATGAATGTTGTTGGGATTGTATGTAATAAACCAAAAGCAAGTGGTGATATTTGCTATGCATTTTCCTCATCCTTGTGGGGTCATTGGGCGAGACCCTGGGATAGTTTATACGAACATGTCAGAGTGGCCCGATCCAGAGCAAACTCAACCGAGAACCCGTTGCCACGGTTTGTAACCTGCTGCTCTTTAAATTGAAAATCACGTACAATTTCCCTACCGCAATTCAGCACTACTTCAAATTGGCCTCGTCCAATAAAATCCCAGTAGAATACTTTTGTTTGTTTGCTGAGATGTGTCAAAATGTGAAAAAGTTGCCTTTTGCAAGTCAAAGCAGCCATTGTGTCGGCGTCAACCCGGACACGCTGATAGCGCGGCCTTGAAAACCCCATTATCTTGCACTTTTACGTGTCACAGACGAACACTGACAAACGTCGTTCCTTGACAACAGCCACATACGAATGAAACGTACTCTGACTAGAGAGAGGAGATGAGACATGGCAGGTATGAGGCCACTCTCCGACCGGCTGTGTCATCTGTGTGTCTTAATAAGGAGAGGTGGACCACTGCGGCGCACAGACACCATCAAGACGGGGAACACGGAGGAACGTGGAACATAAACACCTGCCACAAAGGCAGCTCCTGCTTCTCATTATCCTCCAGTAGCAAAAAGAGAAACTTCGACATCACAAATCCCGCGGGTCGAGTCACGCCGGCCAGCATTTTTCAGACAGTACGCCACACAGTCACAGGTAAAATCTTTTAAAAGCAGGATGGAAAGGAGAGAATCTGGGCCAGTCCTCGAAAGAAGCTTTCTCTTCTTTTAAATATTTGAATACACAGCAGGGGAGGGGGGGGATAAAGGTGGACACTTGGGCAAAAGAGAAAGTGAAGAACCACTAACATTCAGGGAAAGATAGGCAGCTATAGGCTCAAGAATAAAAGATGACGCTCGCATCATCGCAAAAGAAGAAAGTGAGAAAAGGAAAGATGAGCCATGTGTAGCGGTAGATTCCCACTAACTCATCTCCTCCTGGTTTACTTTCTATTTTTTTTCTTGTTTCATTTGCTGAAGTGCATGAAGGTTTCCATAAAAAGGAAACTATGTAAAGTAATTCAGTGAAGCGACGCCCAGCAGCTAACTTTGATATTAAACGGCGCTTAAAACTGAAGGCGAAACACAAAAAACTTCGCCTGCAGGGGAATTAATGAATTTCCCTGTCGCTCAGCAGCACCTGTTAATGTCCTCGCCGCGTCTGGACGGACGATAACCATCGACGGCACTCAGACTTCAGCTAAGCTCCCCCCCCCCACACACACAACCCTCCTCCACCGCCGAGGTCAGAGGTCAGCACACCGAGCCGGCCGTTACGTTCGCACTTCAAAGCGAGGCACTCCCGCAAACCCCCTGGACTTCAGCAACGATTGGCGCGAGAGTGGAAGAGTGACAGCAAACATGTGCGACAATCAATAAAACACTCAGCAGCAAAGAGATGTAGCATGCGTGACTGCTGCTTTGTTCCACACGCACACACACACACACGCACACGCACACACACACACACACAACACACACACCCCTCACATGCTTTCTCACACACACAATAGTGTGAGAAAGGTGTGTTTGCGGTCGCATGTTTGCACCTGTGTGGAGTCAGAAACACCAAAAATAGACGGATGAATTTGACCCCCCCGCCTTCCCAGAACGACAACAAATGCTAAGACATCCTTTCCATCTTTCACATGGCTTCATGCTCTCGCTGTCATCACTCTGATAGAAGTGCCAATAGGCTCCCACCTTTGTATTTCTCTCTGACATTTTCATAAGCTTGAATGAAGTCCTGCTCCTCAGCGTTGGGAGGCAGGTAGGCAGGTTCGTACATAGCCATCGAGCTGTTTACACCTCCGCCTTCTTCTTCTTCTTCTTTTTCTTCTCCTCCTCCTCTATCCTTCCTCTAGTTTGTGTGCGTGTGTGTGTGTGTGTGTGTTTTTAAATGGAGTGTGAGACAGCCCGTGCTGTCCTTTTGCCTGCTCTCTCAGCTGAGTGAAACCTCCACGGCTCCCAACTTCACTCAGCAGCCCAACGCCACTCCCCCCTAAACGCAACCCCTCACTGTGGCCCCACCCTTCTGACTCCTCTACACCCTCCCCGCGGTGTAGAGGAGTCAGAAGTACGAATAGAAATGCAAAGCCCCACCTTTTAAAGATACACACGCGGGCGGGCGGCTCACGCACACACACACACACACCCCCACACACACACACACACACACTGCAGCAGAGGAAATAAGACAGCAGCAGAACGCTGTGCAATGGAACTCCGGCTGTGTAAATTAAGGTTAGATTAGACAGAAGATCCAAAGTCTCAAATTTATGGGAAAACTATATAAAAATGATAATAATAATAATAACATTATTAATTACAACAAGAATGAAAAAAATAGACTAAATGTCTAAAAGCACTTTGAACTGCCTTGTTGCCGAAATGGACGTACAAATAAGCTTGACCTGATTTGACTTTGAATTCCTACTGAAACCAAGTTACATTGGAAATGTAGAGCGCCCCCTTTAAAAACACTTGGAACTGCTAAATATGCAGTTGCAAACCGAATGCATTTGCATCGTTTCACTGCCTCACAAGCATCGACAGTCTTCTTTGTCTCAGTTCTTGGGGATACAACCAATCAGTGGCAAGGAAAATAAATAGCGCTCCTCTATTGGCTGCTCCAGTCAGTTAGTTGAGCCGAGGTAATTCAGCCTCCACAGCTGCATTTATTTCATCAAATGTTTTAGACGTGGTCTACAAAATAAATCCACACATAAGAAGATTTCCACCAAATAAGTTAAAAATGTCAATAGGTGAACGTGTGAATGACGAATCACAAATAGGTGGGTGTCTACTGTAGACGTCAATCTGAGAGTAGGCTAGCTTACATTAGCTGGATTTTTGACAAATGCAATGGTTCCCAAAGGTTTTCTGGGCCCCTTCGCTAGCCGGACGAACAACCTTTCTGAGCTGAACCCTTAATCGAAACAAAACGGTTCGACAACTACTTCCTTTGTCACTTCAAAATAAGAGTCTTAAACATAGATTTGTGTTGTCAGGCTGAACACACGAACAAAACAAGACGCTGGGGGGGGAAGAGCGCCTACTGTCCCCAAACAGCCACAGTCGATTTCTACTAATTTGGGCCCCTTGATCCACAAAGCTGATTCACAATCCATTTAAAGCCTGTAAGCTCCAAAGCAATACAAAACGAAACTAGTTCTTATACATCTTAATACTCACTATTACTGTAAAGAATTTAAGGAATTTCTGCTTCTTGTTTTTTTTTTCCACCAAATTCTGGTAGTTATGACAACGGACCCAAATAATAAAATGTGGCAATATGTAAAAGTAGGTCTGAAAGAGCTACAAAATACAGCTAACGCTTTGGAGTTATCCAGTACAACGTTTTCTAATTATTGGAAAAATGTTGTTTAAGGACCAGAAGATTTGAGTTCTGGATTCTAAAGTAACTTATAAGAGCGATTCTGTTTCATTTCAGGCCTCGGGCGTCGGAGAACAAACATCCTTCCTGCCTGTGCAGCAGTAAAATTCTGCCTCCGGGTTCCTGCCTTAGTCGTCTTTCTGAAAAGAAAATCTGATGCCCGTTTCACCTTTAACAGGTACGGGCCTTGACACCCGCCACAGAGATCAAGGTTTGGGGTAACTACTGAATATTTAGTACAGGGTTCAACCTGTCAAGTCAGTAAAAGAAGAAACTCAAAGTCACAGTTAGGAAAAAAAAAATAAATAACACGTTCGCTCCAAACAAGATGCAGGATTAATACCAGCAGCATTAGATATGCCTAAGAACATGATGACTGCAAACCGCAAATCGTCTGAGCTAGCAGAGATATCCAGCGATGTCTTGTTAGGGGATTTTCTTGATGCTCTTGGCACAACAGAAGAGATCTGATGTAGGAAAAGGAAAGTCTCTGCGAAGCGTCACTATCAGTCATTTCTTTGGCCGAGGCCAAAATGACATCAGTCAGGAGACCTTCCTGACAGGAAACACGATAAGTACTCTCTAAACTCCCCGTTGTTGGTGCCGCAGCCTCTCTATTTTCCAACTGAATCCGAAGGGGAAATTCTCCACCGCATACGCACGGGTTTGTCATTTTCTGCAGCATTTTTAGACTTTGCAGACCTTCACCGTTTTGTTTATATTACACAATTAAAGGGTATGCGTTTCCGGACTGCACTTACCGTTTAAATTTGTTTGCTGCTACAGTTTCAAAACCACAAAACTCCGTATCGTACAGTTCATCTGAACCCAAAGCCTTATAATCATTTCTCACAGGAAAGCGTTGGCGACCACAATGTAAACTCGTTGGCCACACAACGACGGTCAGCTGGCTGGCAGGACGCCCGGAAACATTTCTCTCGCAAGAGCGACACCTTTAATGGTTGGGGAAATATTTAAATGAGCAAAAACACAGACAGTTATCAATACATAGCATAAATAATCTGCAGAGGGCACCCTGTAAAAATATCAGAACAAAACAAACAAAAGTACCACCACTTATTACTCTTATTAAAGGTAACAGCATTTCAGAAGGGAATTTGGACAACCATGCTGTAAAGCAGCAGACTGCAGGCTAGCTATCTGAGCTGAACTAAGTAATAATTAACGAGCTTGATAGACTCCAAAATAAGGATGCGGCGATAGGAAAATTTGATCTGATATCAATAACGGATCTTAGTATTGCTCATCTGTCAGATATTATCTAGATTTTACTACCTTTGGGGGATGAAAATGTTCAGAAATAGATGATATTAAGATAAAAAATAAATCTTGGTTGTTCATTTGAGCCCAGTTTTATTCATCGGATCGATACCGATAAATTAAAAAATACTGATACTGATATTAGTGCTGATATATCATAAATCCCTAACTCCCAGTGTTACTGTATAATGTGTCATGTTTTGAACATTAAGCAACTTTAATTGAAACCCACTACTGAGTAAAGGAAAAAAAAGAAAAATGACATATAAATACACTTTAACATGCAAAGGGATATTCACTGCCTTTCTGTGTTAAATAAATCAGCCGTCACATGTCTGACATTTTTGATTCGCATCTCTATGTCGGTACCAGAGGTTATCGTAGCACGATCCTATGCCTGCTCACACGAAGGACGCCAAAGGCAAAGTTACCATGTTCGCTGCGTGACATCAATCTAGCAGCTGTCGTAAATAGTGAGAGTCAACTGCGCCGAGTAAACCTTTAACACATCACATGCTGTAAACAGTCCCTGGCACAGGCTCCTACTAGATCATTTTCAATTTGAAGACACTTAACAGTTTTACAAGCCTTATTAAACCAGCTTCCTATGATCTTACATGAAGCCAATCCCAGCCTGAGGCTGGTTTGTTTAGCTAAACTGAAACTCTACGATCTGTGAAGCTGGCTGAGAGGGTGGAAAGTTCGGTGAAGTTGCAAAGAAGAGGAAGAGTGCTTTGCTTTCCACGTCGCTCTTTCGACAATACTCAACAGGTGCGGGCAGGGCCGCTAGTGGCACATGTGTACATTCTTTAAGGCACACACCCAAGCTTTGTCATTTGAAGATCTGACACGGAGTTTGCGTCTCCCACTGCAGCATACAGCCTGCATGTGCTAACTCTGGTTAGACAAGTATTTAATGACGGCATTCCAGCCGCATTTGCAAATGTCACTTAGAGAGGACCTTAAGGAAGGCGCTGGAAGCAACAAAACCAGGACACATTCCTGGGTAAACAGTTAGTTAAGGTTCAAAATAGCTGATGTTTATCAGAGAGGATTTATAAAACGTCTAAAAATGCATAGTAGACTGCATTTTCTGTTTCTCCAAATGGACAACTGCATTTTAAAAAGATTTCTTTCTTTCCAAGTTGTTCCTTTTACACAGAGTCTTTTGAATGTGTATATATTTTACCTCTGGAGTACCTTCCGTGTTCAACATTTTGCAACATGGAGATTATTCACCCACTCTGGTCAGACAGTCCCCATGGGTTCCCTGTAAACTCTGATCCCATTTTCCCTGTTGTTTCCGTCAGCCATGTCTCCTTTTGTTAGGTAATCTGCTTGGCCAGACTCACGAAACAAGGACAGGCGACCGACTGATAGTTCGGTTTTAGTCGAGGAACGAATGTCCTGCTCTACCTCAGCTTGCCGTCAGGCGCCTTTTGATAAACTAAAGTGGTTTATGCAGTTTTGATGTTCTTCAAACACATTACGTAAGTCGTATGGGTGATTGAAAACCCTGAGAACATTCACTGTACATCCAGCCGATAGATTACATTTTTTAAAAACAACTTAAAGTATCTAAAAACTACAGCTGTACAAATGTCAGAAGCATTCAGATCGATCGCCTCCAAACCAACCCGTGATCTATCCTCTGACTTTTCTCAACACCACTGCTGTCACATCTATAAAAAGTGTTTGAATGGTGCAATCGGGTGGTAATATTTTCCCATGGACAGCCAAAGAAGGCGTGGAAGACCACAGCGAACACAGGCCTGGCTCCCTCTTCTGGATAACCCAAACAAAAACTGCCGCTGATCCTTCAATCGGTCCAGATTCACCACACTGTGCCGTGACTCATTTCCAGAAGGCAAAAACCTTACAAGTGTCAGCATCCCACTTTCCAATTTCCACTCTTTCTTTTCTGATAAAGCTACAAAAGGGACGAGTCTGTTAAACTGAAGCAATAAAGCAGTTCAGTCTTCCCCCAGACGGCATGCAACCCATTGTCTGCTGAAACACAGCAGAGCTCAGACACAAGCGGCTCACTGTGCAGTAAGTGCTATTTGAGAACAGGATGGAAAATGTGACATATTTTCCAGACGCAGTTATGGTTTTTCAGAATGAATGCTGCCGGCCGACCTGCCTCTTCAAGCGTGAATCGCCACCTGCTGGACAAACATGCAAACTGCTTCTTGAGAAAAATCCACAAGCCAAATTGGCTCATATCAGCAGAAAGGCAGATTTTTGTTCTTTTTTTAAAAACGACAATATGCTTTATTATGAAGGCTGCTTGTAGTGATGATTTTCAAAAGCATTGATCCCCCCTTTCTTAAATATATAGCAAGCTTCAATTTGTTTTATTTAGATTTTATGCAATAAGGGTTTAAGTGACTCCTGCCTCAGAGATACTTGATGTGAAGTTATGTTATAGTCTGTGATTGAAATGGCGGTTAAAAGAAAGTCACATTTAACATCATATATTTGCACAAATATTGTACAAATATTTTTTTTGACAGAATCCAGACATATAAGTGAACTAATGGCTGCTTTGAAGACGAAACTTAGTGGACCTTTGTGTAATTTAATCCCAGGGTAAATCCAGCTGTTCAGTGAAAGCCTCGAAGGTTTGGAAGAGAAAGTTGAGGCAGAGAAAACAGTATCCCAAGCTTCGAACACCTCACAACACATGAGCTGTGAGACGGAGGACGCAGCAAAAAGCAGGAGAAGAAGAAGGTTCTCTGGGCAAATGAGGCAAAAATGTAACATTTTAAGCTTCACAAAACGGCAGACACTCCTGACAGCAAAGGGGAGTGTGTTTCTTAAACAAGGAGAATATGCAGATGACAACAAACCACCCCGGAAGAAAAACTGTTAGAAAAAACAACAACAACAACAAAACTAGATGCCTGGTTGGAACGTCAACTTTCAACAGAGCAAAAACCTCTAAAACAGAAACCTGGAGCTACAATCCAATGGTTTAGTTCTCAGCAAATTCATCCGTTACAGCGGCCCAGTCAAAGTACACGCCTCGAATTGGGAAATTTGAGTCAACTGATGTTTGCAGACACTCTCTGTCCAAACTGATAGACGGCTGAAAGTTTCTGCCTCTAGATGTGAAGAGCGTGGAAGTATTCCCTCGGAGGCGCTCAATGCAAACGCACAACCCACTTTCCTGAGTCTCGCGCGTAAAACTCAAGTCATTTCACTTCACAGTCACGACGAATAAAAAGTGAGTAAAGGCTCGCGTCTTCTTTCCTTCCCACTGCACCGCAGAAAGATTTTTTATAGTCGCTGCCTGACGTGCGGCACCCTGCGACATCGTACCGCTGAAATATTCAGGGCTCCGTTCATAAACGTTGATTCATGCCAGCATACTGCAGGTGTGTGTGAGCGAGGGAGCGTCTGTGTGCGGCATTCCCTCAGGATCAGATCATCGCCCGTTGGTCGTGAATTATTGAGCGGCGCTCTGTGGAGATGTCTGCTGCCAGCCGCCTAGCAGCCAACACCCGAGCAGACACACCGCGAAGTCTGCTCCTAGAAAACACAATTCAATTACGGAGACATGACTTACATTGACAGACACATTGCATTGTGGGTAGTAGCTCTGTAAGATTACGCCATGATGCTAAATTAGTTGGGTATCCTTCACAGATCCACTACAAAGCCTTGACAGTAAGCAACAACCTTTGACGTCCTTTGGCTTCATGTAACCAAGTTATTGTTTTTTACTTTATTTTAGTTTTTTAAATAAATAGTTAAGATGATGAATAAGATTGTACAAGAGACAACAAAGTGTACAAGTACTTGTGATTGTATGAAATTACAATTTGCTTTGGCAAAACTGACGGTGGTGGCAGCAACTAAAGACAAAATCTTACATTGCAGTGAAAAGTATTTGCCCTGTAGGGGGGGTTATTGATCTCTGCTTCTTTTTTTTTTTTTTTTTTGTCTCTTACTTAATCATTTGCTTTCAAATGATAATTTGAAACCAATCAGAAATGCCCCCCAAGACCGAATTACTGATGGAAAAAAACAACTGCAGCTTTCCTTTGAGGATAATTATTGTCACTCTTATATATAATCAGATTTTATTTTATCTAGATTTCCTCAGTAAAGTGTCCTGAAGGGATGGGGACGGAGGCTAAAGCCTTGAGCAGGACAACGGTCCAAAATATACAGCCAGAAATACAGTGGAATAATCACATGGAAGCATTTTGTCTCCCATAAACTAATGAAGAAATGTTCATCATTTCCCTACTGCATAAAAACCCAAACAAATCTGCAGCTGTATTGCAAAAAAACCAAAAACAATGTGGAACATTCGATAATGTTTCAATATAACATTATGTTATTAATGTTATTCGATAATGTTTCATTATTAAAACGTCACAAGTCATCTAGGACTTGTGACGTTTTAAGAAGTCTACTGCATTGTTACCATAGCGCCGAATGAAACGTCTTTGATTCACCACACAATTCTCAGGTGTAAAAACGCAACTTTTTGTCCATTCTGCAATCTGTGCCTGCATATATAACCATTTATTAGTCCAAGGTCTGCAGCACATTATAAATCCATAAGAAGTGCAGTTCTTATTCTCTAAAACTGATCAGCATTCAGTGTTGCAGCAGCAGCCAGCGGGTCAGTCAGCAGAGCTTCACTGGAGACAAAGTGAAGCAAATGTCCGCAAAACTTCCTTCAACTCTCTGAAAGCAAAACTCAATGGATATAAAACCATTCAGACCGATAAGATCCACCTGCAAAGTGGAGCTGCCCCAAGCAGGAGGCAGCCACGACAAAGAAATTGGTAGCAATGATAACATAATGAGATTTACTACGTGAAAATGCATTTACTTGTCAAGTGGTTGGTATATTAATTATACAAGTCTTGTTTTAGAAGCGACGGCAGCCATCGCGTGTAATAAATGACCCGGACTGACTCCGTTTATTAAAACGATGTTGCTGATTTATTGCTGCTGTTGCATCTTAAATGAGTCTCTCTCTGGCCAAGGAGTTTATAAATGGATGTAACACATCAGCCCCAAGCGGTCAGAGCTTGGGACTGCGATCATCACGGGACAGGAAATAAAATGGTCCAGTCCAGGTTCCTAGCCATTTGCTTTCACAGCGTTTCCTTCCAAGGCATCGTAAAACGCTCAAATTATACCGTCGGAAATAGTTTTAACGTGGTTCAGTTAACCAACGCTGTTCGAAAACATCATCAAGTTTTAATTTAAGGTCAACGCGTCAATAGAGTAAGTTTCTATTATGTTTGAGAAACATATAGACAGCATAGAACCTCCCAGTTACACCTGATTCATCAAAGTAGCACAAATAATACCAAATGCATTCATCTGTTCAACGTGCCAAAGTTAGACACGATGTGCTCCATTTAAGTTTGTTTGAATGTTTCGCAATGTCTACCTGCTTTTAGCCATTTATTTTGAAGCACACGATCACTGAAAAGGACATGGACATGTGCACAACATCTGTTCATACCAAACAGTTTGTAAATCGAGTACAAACCAAGTCAATTAATAGGTATGATTTTGCACTTTGGAATACAAAAAGACAACAAGTGTATCTATAAGAACAGATCCATTTGTTCTTTCTCCCAGGAGTCCAAGAACTAAGATTCATATTCTTGTGTAGCGGGTGTCCCGCAGTGGGAGAGACCATTTAAGATTTTCCTGGAAGTTCTGCATTTGAGTCATTGTGAAATATGAACTATGCAGGCAGGGAAGAACTTTGTTTCTTCCGGGTCATGTGCATAGTGCAGGACATGACCCCGCACTATAGCTATAATCCATATAATCAGAGAAGAAACGTCGCCGTTCTCAAAAACGATACCGCCACCATTTTCCCCCCTCCCAGATTAACACAGGCGTTGACGTCTTTGTTAGCACCTGTACGCAGTTTTCATGGTGAAACGTTTTTGACCTCCTTTGCCATCTACTCGATATGAGCTCAGCATGAAGCAAAATGACAGCAGAAGCAGTTTATTTATTTATTTATTTTATCATTTTCAAATTATCCAGCGAAAAAAAAAAATCCTTAAAGCCTTATCTGAATTTTATCTGTTTACTTAGTCTTCATATTTTTTAACAAATGAACAGCTGCTGGCTAACGAGCTCAAGTGATTTTTTTTTTTTGCTCTGGTTTGATTATGTATTGAATGAGATACAGTGAGAAAATAATAAATTAGAAGGGATAAACAAAAGAGTTCAGAGCTCCATGGAAAGGCTAAAGAATGTGCATTTGTGTGCTACGACAAGACACAAGCCAGCTTACCGGCTTAAGTTTTCCATAAGCCAGTCGCTTATCTCTGGTTAGAACACATTTGTTTAACGGTCCTCCTACCTGCGATGCGAATTACAGCCCTGTCCGCTGGATCCAGGACCTCTCCCGAGGCCGACTTGGAGCGCTTGACCCTCTGGAGCTTGGACAGGTTCCAGGGCAGGGTGTCTCCAGGAGACGGGACGCTGCATTTCTCGTCACGGGTTTCCTCCAACGGGGTTCGATCCCTGCGCCTGTCCTTTCGAGTTGCCATCACCTACTGAATGAAAAGATCAGAGAGCAGAGAGTGAGACCCGCGTGTGCTGAGGGCCACATACTGCCTGGGGGGGATTGTTGAATTTTCGGGAGTGTTTTGTTTTCGCGTCATGCTGTACAGCCCTTAAAATCAAGCTTTTGTATGTTTTCCAAAGGGTTCAAGAACTGCATCTAATTTAAGCCTGGTATACTTTTCACAGGGTTTTTTTTTTTTTTTTTTTAATGTTTTGTGGCTAGAAAGTAAATGGGTTAACTGCAGACAAGAGCCAAAGACAGAAAGGAAAAGTGAGACATTACATTCCTGCTTCAGCCCCAGGTAATGTGTCATGCACAAAGACGTTTACGCTTTGAAAGCATCATTACGTCCTCATTTCAAATTCCTCTAGCAAGCCTCAAGCTAATTATTAATCCTGCAGCTGACTGCCAGGAACCAAGGTGGCAAAAAAAAAAAAAGAAAGAAAGAAAAGATCCTACTGCACCCATCCAGGATCTACAGCACGCTTCAGGTGACCGCAGCTTTTAAATGTTTGACAGTAGTCACAAAGCGGGGCGAGATAAAACACAAAACACATGATTGCGAGGTGCCATAAACTGCACCGAGGCACAGTGCAGCTTTATGGAATATTATCAGTCACATGTGAAGATGCCCTCGGGGAAAGAGAGTACATGGCGATGAGATAACACCAGTTCGCGGACCTGAACCCGCTCATGCAAAGACGAGGCGTTTCTAAGAAGCTTTTGTGAAGTCATGAGCTCATCTCCTCTTCAGTTTTTTGCTTTGTGCGGACGCTTCTGACTGCATGCAGAAGGCAGAGTGCCCTCCGGTCCAAAACCACCACATAATGAAGAAACGCCTAAGTTTTCCAAAGTGCTCAGTCAGCTTTAAGTGAATGTTTCCTCAGTACCCATAAAGCCTGTGTACATTAGGAAATGATCTATGCCTTCACGTTTTATGATGCGAGGAGCGCATCATAAACCGGTGGCGTGTTCCAAGTCGATCATTGAAGGCGTGATGCATCGTATTTAACAACCGAGGGTACGCTGCATGTCTGCCACGCAGCGAGCCGAGAAAAGAAATATGGCGGAGACACGCCCACGGACAGAGAAGTAAACTCTGAGCAAGGCTCAGCCACTTGGCACACTTATGGTGAATAATGGAATCGGACTGATGTACGCCCCGCCGCCGTCAGAGTCTAAAGTTTTGTGGATGTGTATTAAGACAACAAAATATAAAACACAAAGGTTTTCCCACTTGAATCAGAAAAGTAACATTTTTTTTTTTTAGGTCTACAAATAGTTTCGTCGTCCGGCAAAGATCTTGCATACAGCAGTTTGTACATTTCTGTGGCATTCACAAGAGTTAGGTGAAATACTGCATAGCAGCAAAGATGGATTTATCACCGCTGTTTCCATCGCACAAGGAAAACAACAACAAAAATAACTGTTTTTTTTTTTCATCTCAGTGTTGGGTCAAAACCAAACTGTGACCCCGTTTCCTGGGTTACAGAACAGATCGGACCGAGCCTCATCACTCTTCACTGTGTGAGCTAAACTGCATGAGGCATGAAGGTAAAATGGTCAGATTATGTTGTGTGACAATGCCAATGGCTTTAGCTCACACTAAAGATTGAGTTTAGCACTGTGTTCAACATTCACACTTGGACCAATTGCCTTTTTTTTTTTTTTTGCAACTATTTCTTTTCATGCATTTTTTTTTACTGTATTAGCTTTTGGAGTTCTAATAAATGAAGCCAGTTTGTTTACCTCAGATAACATCACCATTTTTATACAGAAAGTTACAACAAGCTTGCGTTTACTATGTTTAGCAGTCACAGCTCATCAAAAATTTTAAAAAAGCATAAAGTCAGTATAACCCAGTAATATTTTAAATAATTATATATATCGATGTCCCATCAGACATTATGCAGTGCCATCACTTGCTCCAATCAAAGATTCCCATGTCCATTTAAGACCAAATGTTGCTTCTGTTGTTGCCTGGGTTACACTCCTCATCTCATATGAGGGTTGAAAACTTTCTCCAATAATCTGCAGCAAACCCATAACTGGATCAATACATGATCAACCCGAAAAACTGGGTTAATATTTAAACCAAGTCGTGTTGTTTTTGGCACTAGTGGTTTTTTAAATTTTTATTTTTTTTATTTTTTTTTTTGTGATTGCACATAATTCTTGTGCTAACTGAATGTTTATTTCTGATATGTGCATATGGTTAGGATGTGTGTATATGGTTTCTGTATCTGACGATAACAGCAAAAGTGTTGTGTTTTTTTTTTTTTTTTTTTGGAAGACAAGTAGCACTGAGAGCCAGTCACGCTGCTGTTGGGACATCCATCCCGGGATCAGGTGCCTATTTTTACCCGCTTTCTTGAGAAAGGTTCTGCTGGCCCGATGCGCATCCAACAACCTCCTGAGCCAAAAAAAAAAACAAAAAAACCCCCGCAAACTGCAAATGTGCCTCTGCAATTTAAAAACACACACTACACATCTGCTGCGTCTCCTCCTTGAATAACAAGCTTAAAAAAACGGGACCAAGTGAAAAATGGTCTCGCCCTTACCTTTCCGCGGAGCTGGATGAGCGCGTAAAAAGCGAGTCAAACAGACATAAACGTGCCGGTGTCGATCACTCCCGGGTCCGGCGCGCAGTCGGGCGAAACGAGCAGGACGTGTGGAGGCCGCCGCCCGTGACGGACAGCCCGCTGCATGTGTTTGCCGGTATCAGGTGAAGCAGCCGCTCCTTTTAGGGAACGCAGCGCCGCTGGTGGTGGTGGAGGAGGGAGGAGGGAGGAGGAAGCTGCGGGGACGAGTCCACAACCATCAGGGATGTTCCGCCTCCGCTTCGCTCAGACCGTCCTGCCCGGACAGCATCCCTCCCCTCAGCGCAGAGATGCTGCTGCACGCAGCGTCTCCTTATGACTGCAGCAGAAAAACAACAGGAAGCAGACCTGCGTCCTTTTCTCCAAGGCGATCGATGCCGCTGTTGGGAGGCTGGGAGGGGGGGAGAAGACTGCGTGGCTCCACCAGCTGGGTCTGGTCGCTGCGGCGGAGAGCTGCGCGACTCCCCTGCTCGATTAGTCCGCCTGGGGAGTCCCGGGAAGACGCAGCTTTTTGTTGCGGAACACCAGGCGACGCTTTGGGCTTCGGTGCCGGCAGAATGAGGCGGAATGAACCTGAGCCGAGAGGTCACGACTGGACTGCGCACCAGCTAATCAATGTGACACAGCAAAAAACCTCTGATGTGGATGTCAGCAAAAATATTAGAGTCAGCAAAGCATCTGTTTTTTTTTTTTGTTTGTTTGTTTGTTTTTTTTGGGGGGGGGGGGGTTGTTTTTTTTTGCTTTCTTTTTTATAGTATGCATATATATGTAATGGTGGTACACATATTACAAAGTTTGGGATAATTTGCCATTTTCCTTAATAGAAGATAATGTAGAGAAAGAGCATTCCACAAGATAAAAGCCCTTCCTCTAAAACGAGGCACTCAGTCAGAATCCCTTCAGTTCGTTTTAAATGAAGACATTTGGGATCCAGACAGAAGCAGCGTTAGTTAAATACGTGGACTGCAGGGACATCTAGTGGTGAAAATTGGTAAGACTTAAGTGCCTCGTTTCTCTTTCCATGTGGGACAGGATCTAAGTGAACATGTGAAAATGTTCCTTCCTTGCTCTGAGAAAAAACTCATTGTTTCCAACTTTGTGCCTCAATTATTGATGCAGTAAACTGACACCCTGCAGTGAGTTACCACGGCACTGTTACGTCACAGCCAGCCAGCTGATTGGAAGTGTATCTACACATGACATACGTCTGTACAAAATGGGGGGAAAAAAAATCTTACGATGCAACCAAATGACAGGGAAATTAGTTAACAAACAAAAAAAATTACAACGTATCAAGGGTAATTATAGTTACACATGTCTGAATTATCCTTGAGAAAACTTCCCATATCTTGAGGGTGCTACAGTTTTATGCCCAAGTTTTCTAAAAGCTTTTACGCAGGGGTGGGCACTCCTGGTCCTCGAGGGCCGGTCTCCTGCAACTTTTAGATGTACCTCTAAATCAACACACCTGAGTCAAATAATGAGGTCATTAGCAGGACTCTGGAGAACCTGACTGCATTTAGCAGGTGATTCAACTGTTGGATTCAGGTGTGTTGGACCAGGGAGACATCTAAGAGTTGCAGGACACCGGCCCTCGAGGACCAGGATTGCCCACCCCTGCGAATGTCGAGTCCGTCGTACCGTTCAGGGAACAGAATTCCTGAAACTGGGAAGAGAGTGCCATGATGCAAAATGAAGTCCTGCACCAACATGGGCTGAAGTGTCACTAAAGAAGCCAACGTGTCAAACGTTTCAGGGAAAAAGCCAATTCACAACCTTTGCCAAATTAGGTGGAATTATACAAGCAGCATATCAAAGTATAAAACCAGGAAGTAAAATCTGACCACAACTGGGTATTCTAAATACCCAAAAATAAAAGAAAAGAATGCTGAGAAACCTGTGGAAGTATACACCTAAAGTACAGAAGACAATCGTACGAAACCATGTAAACGTCTCAATTGTAAGGCTGTATCTCTGAGAAAATACTGTTTTCAAATAAAAAGCGATTAACATTAAATGTTCACTCATGTTTAACATCGGTGACGGAAAATAAACAACTGCACTCATTTGTATAAAGTAAATATTGAGTTTCAATTGTGTTATTTCTATTTTGTAAAAAATTGCAAAATGACCCCAAAGTTACATCCCATGTTACTCTGAACACTATATATATATATATATATATATATATATATATATAATTTCCACTGACGTAGTCCAACACTGCCCTCTAGTGGAGTTTTAACGGAACTGCTTAAAATGCTGCTTTCTCTGCAGGACCGAGTCGCAGTTGAATTGGTGGATCATTTTAACAATCAATCCCACGTTTCGCACAATCTCCTTGAACCAGTTGGAAGGAAGGCTGTCTCATCCGCAAAGCCCTCAGACGTAACATTTGCCACATCAATGAGGACGATCTTTTCCCTCGAGCTCTTCCACTCACCAACGGAAACACTGCTGTAAACCACTAAGAGCTGCTTTTCTTTTTCAAGGTATCAAGAAGATTCCTGTATTTGTGTGTGTGTGTGGGTGTGCGTGCGCGCAATGGAAAGCGCATAGTTTCGGGGCGCAATCACACTAATAAAACCATTATAATGATTGGAAATTTGGCGCGCGATCGCACAGATATTGGGTTCGGTTTGCATGATTGTACATTATCGCAAATCGGAAAGACTGAACGGCTTCGCCGCCGTGAGTCACTTTTGGAGAGGATGAGGGGCTATGGGATGGGAGGGGGGGTGTTTGCTCAGGCATAGCGAAACCCAGTCAAATGCTTTCTGTAAGGTACGGCTGCCCGTCCAAAACATTAAGTAAATATATGTATTTATACCTATATATATATACATATATATAATTTACTTTTATCAACCGCTAAATGCGCTCATTCGCTCTGACCACATGGGCACAGCAGAACCCTGCAATGGCCAGAGGCGCACACAAACACATATACCCGCTCCGTGCGTCCACGTGTACACGCGGTACGCTTATTCCACACCAACCGCGTTCATACGCGACGGCACACTCCTGTAACGCATTTCACCCCCCCCGCCCCGCTCCCCTCCAACTGCTGGTCGGAACCCAGACACCGCATGCCAGCGCACCTCGCTCTCTGAGCCACAGGCCGCAAGAGGAGAAGAAGAAGAAACAGATGGGAAGCAGCTGTTTGGACGAGCGCCCCGCGTGTACCCAGCTACTGTATTTGCGCCATACACACATGCACAAACACACGCACAAACACGCACACACGCATAGACACGCGCGCGCACACGTGCATGGCCGCTAATCGGAGACACGTAGCTGCTTGTGGAGGATTTATCCACACAGCATTTGTTTGTGCTTTTGAACACGTTTGAGAACTTTGGCTCGGGTTTGCGCCGAAATCGGAGACTTCCTGTTTTTGCCGCTCCGCTGCTCCGCAGAGCTGCGCCTGTATGGCTGTTAATAAGGAATAAAAAAAAAAAAAAACAAAAAAAAACAATCTGGGTGTATAGGTAGTGTGCGCACACTCCCGGGTTGCTGTGATTGTGCATTTAGAAAGTACCAGTAAAGAAAGGGAAGTGCATTGATAGTTTTGAAGAAATGCACCGAACCGCCGGAGCTTTTCCTACCTTTGTAACATCGAAGGTGTTGCTCAGTTTTGAAATCACGAAGCAACTTGTGTTGACACCCTTTGGCTTTTACATGACCTTCAGTGTGTGTGTTTGCTCAGATTGCCTCAGACCGACCTCAGCCTAAAAGGAGCACGAATGACAATGCAAGTCAGGAACACGTTGGCTTTCTTATTAGTTGATCTACGTGAAGAAATGAAAGATAACATGACCGGCATTGAAGTTGTCGGCAAAAATGGGAATCGCACTGGACCAAAACGGCCTCGTCTGCAACGTCGGGGTTGAGCAAACAGCACTGGTGGGGAATACAATCCCGCGACAACACATATTTATGTTGATGAGTCAAAGGGATATTTCACTTTTCTTTGCTTAAGGAGTCAGAGAGATCTGTGGAGAGGTGTTCGGATGTAATCTAGATCACCAGCTTGCCAAAATACAACTTCCAACTTTTCACAATCTGTCAACCACAAACTGCAGCGATGTGCACTGGGATTTTACATGACAAGCCGACACCAAGCAGTGCATGCAGGTGAGGTGGACAAAGACGACACACGAGTTTCAAAATGTTTTGCAAAAAAAAAAAAAAAAAAGAATTTGAAAAGTGAGCAAACTCACAGTGGGGTCCTTTTATTCTGCTGAGCCTAAATAAACTCACAGCAACAAACTGCCTTCAGAGGTCACTTTCATAAAAGGTTTAAACAGGGTTTGGTTATGAAACAATATCCCACACTTTGTAAATACAGAGCACTGTTAAATCCATTATCTGGAGAAGAAAAGACTGTTCCTCCTCTCTAGAAATAGTCCTGGCCAGAGTCTTTCTGACTGGTTTGGATGTTCTCTCTCTCCATGCGGATACTTTTGCCATTAGTTATTGTTGTGTTTGTGTATCTGTGCACGATAGTTTGTCCTGCGCGATGAAACCTGTGACCAGTCCTGGACGCAATCCGCCTCTCATCCAGTGACTGCTGAGGAAAATGAACCAGCAACCCGCACAGGATCATCGTAGACAACGATTGGGGTGTTAGAATGGGCCATTCAAGGTTCAGATCTAATTGCAAATCTGTTATTTTATCAAGTTATTTTATTACATAAAATAACTTGGAAGTTTTTGGTTGCAAAATCAGAAAATGAGAAGACAGTTTCGACTAACTGTGTGTTCAAACAGACAGAGGTGAATATGTTTATGATCTAGAAAGCAGTAAAGTCCTTCCTTTGAGTTTTATTTTAATATAGAAACAAACAGGGAGCAATGAAACAAATTTCCACTCTATAACCTTCTTTCCACAATATGATACCTGTTGATCACAGATCCATTTTTCTTCTTCTTTTTTTTTTTTTGCATTTTCCATACAAGCGTAGCTAAAAAGATTTAGATACTTCTATACCTGACTCCAGCTAGCACATGCATCTGGTTCGCATACACTTGTGACTCTTGCAACATGTCTTACCCAAACCAAAACTCCCTTTCAGCTTCCTGAGATGCAACCCAACAGCATCAGTAACCGCCAGCAAGTTTCTTGCTTTCATTATACTAACTCCGAGCAGAACACGTCTCCTCGTTAAATAAAAAAAAAAAACAGCATCATTTGAAGTACGGCGAAGTTACGGAACAGCTTGTTTGTGTCTGAAGGTGCTGTGACAGCCGAGCCGCTGTCACACAGCAGCGGCATCGGAACCGTCTGCGACGATCCGCACAGAAAACAAACAAAGCTATCAAGAAAACATATAGAAAAAGAAAGAGAAATTATGATTGGAAATGGTATAATATGTATAGTTGGCCACGCTTGTCTTTTGACTTCCAGCTTCAGGCGTTGATGTGGTCTGGCCAGCGTGGGTTCAGAGGGCAGCCCAACAGGATGTCTTTAATGAACCACAGAACACTTGAGCTTTCGCGTCTCACGACGCGCACAGTGCCCGGCACGAGGAGGAAAACCCAGAGAAACATGGTAAAAAAAAAAAACAAGGACATGTCAAACCCAGAAAATGCAGCCTCTTAAAAAAATGGAGGCAGTTAATCTGTCCTCTGGGTTTTAAGAGACTGAGATATATATATATATATATATATATATATATATATATATATATATATATATATATATATATATATATATATACTGGCTGTTTATTGCCACAGGCTCTTGTGTTCTGGGTCTGACTGTGTCTGATTTACGGTGGCTGAGTTTCCCTGCTGTGCCCACCAGATGGTGTTGCCGGTGTACGGTATAACTGGGGCAGATGTGGTGCCTGCCATTGTGGCAGCAACAAAGAAAGAAAGAAAGAAAAAAACAAAACAAAAAAAACACTCTCACATCATTTTCACAATAACTGTAGCCTGTGGTGATGGTTCAGTAACTGGGAGTGTTGATATGCTGCATATTGTTTCAATTACTCCCAAAATGTTGTTCCAGCCAGTGCCTAGGAAAATGCTCAAAATACTCCATGTTTGATCTTGTGGGTAGTTGTGAAACTGGAAATGAATGGTGATTAACTATAATGATGACCGTGGTGGGGAAACATTTTGTGCCACAGGTTGTTTGACTGTGTGAACTGTCTACGTATGCTAGATCTACAAGCTAGAAACCCGTTAAGGATTTCTTCAGGAGGGGAAACGGGGGGGGAGGGGAAGAGGTAGACTTGACAAATGTTGCATCCATTCAGGAAACCTAATCCGCAAACGGCAGCAAGTCATAAACCAAGCTTTCAAAGTGGATCTCAGGTTTAGATTTTTTTGTTTTGTTTTGCTCCGCCGACCGTTGTTTAGCTCTATCTCGACTGTTTGTCGATGACGCGAGAGTGTGTGTTGCGCTGGAGGCTTCCCAATCTCGACAGAGGAAGAGGGATATGGCCGTGATTAAAGCAGGCACTAAAGCAAAGGTGGTAATTGGGATCATAAACACTCGCAGTTCCATTCACCCCTCTAATGAAGCGTTCGTGTGTTTTTCCAAGCAACCGCCGTGTCAGACGGGCAAGGCGTCCACACCGAGCCAAGTGTTTAGCCATCTTGAAATATTCTGATGCGATGAGGAAAGATGTCAGCAAAGCGCAATTTCCCCGTGCGCAGCGCACACCGAAGGCTGTGGCGAGTTTCCTGTCGTCTCCAAAGAAAGAAGGAGGAAAAAAAAAAGTTAAATAAATTCATGTTTTTCTTCCCCACAGTTGTAGAAATATTACAACCCAAGTGTGACAGCTGGAAACAGTCAATCTCAACTAGCGGGCCTCTAAAAGTAATTGGATGTAAAGAAATACCTTCTCTTTTCTTTTTTTTTTTTTTTGTTTAATACACACATACAGGGCTTTGCAGAAGTATTCATACCCCTTAATCGTTTTCACATTTTGTCGCGTTGCACAAACTTTAGTGGGATTTATTGGGATTTTTATGTGACAGACCAATACGAAGCAACGCATAGTTGGGTTAGTGGATGGAAAATGAGGCATGGTTTTTAAAAATGTTGCAGTTAAGGTTTTTATTTTTTCTTTTTAATGCATACGCTGCTTTGGTATTCAGCCCCTGTAAGTCAAACCACACTTTGTGACAATTACAAGTCTCCCGTGATGCAGTATGTCTCCATATAGCGTAGAGACTTTCGTTTTTGCCCGTCATTCACAAAATAACTCAGATCAATGAGATTCGAGTTGCTTAAGCTCCACTTTTTTCCAAGTATTGCCATCAATTATAGTTTGAATTTAGGTGTGGAACTTGACTAGGTAATTCTATCACACAATTAGGGTTTGATCTAAATTGCAACACTGTGATTTTGGCAGTATGGTTAGATTTGTGGCCCTGCTAAAAAAGTTAGCCTAAAGGTTGCCTTGTATTTAACTCAGCTTAACTTCCCCCTATCAAGTTTGACGAGTATGTCTACTGCTAAACCTGCTGAATCAAAGCACGTTGCTGACACCACCATGTCTCATTGTGGTCAAAAAAGTACAGTTTTGGTCGCAACTGACCAGGACACATTCTGTCACACGCACTGCTGCCTTCACCCTACCTGTCAAGTTTGACTGGACTGCCGCGTTTCAGCGGACTTACAGTTCAGCCGTTGTCTTTCCGCTTTTTATTTTAAATGTGGATGTCAGATTGAACAGTCAGTCCATGTACAAGAAGTAAGAGAAGAAGAAATCCAGAAGCCTTACTATGAGTACTCAAGCCTGAAACGCCGAATGCTTGTCTTGGACACAACCGGCAACTACTGAGGCCTAAGTTATATTCCTGCAAACTGTGATTAATGATCAAACCGAGTAATAATCTTATTTCCTCAACAAAAACATACCTGGATTGTTGCCTTGATGCTTTCATGCATGTTTGAGGAATCCTTCGATCTCCCGTGGCAACCATTCAGCTTTGCACAATGCCCCGGTGGGCTTAGCCCCGCCTCTTAAGGATGAAGCTCCTCCTCAGACCTGCAGTTTCCAAGGTTCCAAGTTTCAGAAACTGGACCAAATCATGTGGATTTTATGATGCTACAACTCCATTTTCACACAGACCTGGGTTGGTTTGGATGTGGGTTTTTTTTCTCCTCAATATACAAAAAAGAGCATTTTATAACTGATTTCTTTATCTACAGAAATCAGTTTCTGAAAATGCCTGACTTTAAATTGTGTTTGACAACTGGAAACATTTAGGTGCGGCAAAAGCATTAACAATAACAAAAAAAACTGTCTTCTTTCCCCAGTTGTCCCTATCTGTGTGTTTGTGTCTCTCCTTAACCGGTGGTGTGTGAATATTATTTGAAAAAATTAAAATCACAACACGCAAAAGGAAAGAGCTGTCACCAGATGCAGACTTGTTTTACTGTCCATGGCCTGCTAGACTCTCCACACACCCTGGTGGCGGCTGCCGAACTGCACGGAGCCAGACAGTAGAGATATAAAACCCAAAGCAACTGACAGCTCATAATCGTAAATTTCAGGACGGAATTTTCGCTATTGCTTTTCTCATCAGGGTAAAGGCATTTTTTTTTTTTTTTTTTTTTTTTTTGCTGTTGAAGGAGGAAAAAATAAAAAGTCTGAGGGTGTTGGATGAGGACATTAAACTCAGAGATGTTTGGCTGAATCCGAGGTGGTTGCGGTTTATCAGCGTTTTAATGAGACGTGTCCTGCGTCTGCAGCATCAGAGGATGCAAGATGTGAGAGAGCCCAAGACATACAAGCCCGCTCATCAGCTCGGGATGTATTTTCTCTGCTTTGACAGATGTTTTGTTATGACTGGACGTGTATAACTAAATATTAGGCTTTCCCTTCTGGCTGCTCAGGTCGAGGTCGGTTTTACATTCTTCCTCTTCTTCTTCTTCTTCTTCTTCTTCTTCTTTCGCTTCAAAAAAGCAACTTATATTTATCAGGGCCATCTGCATCTCCAGCCTCGCTTTTTAAACTTTGCAACCGGCGCGAGGGCCCGCTAATCTAACCCCGTCCTCTGAGCAGCGGACCTGTTTGGGCGCTGACCCAGCCAGCGAAGTCCCGCTTCTCCCCTCCGAGTACAAATGCAGCATGGCATGTTTGACATAGCAAACGCAAGGAATAACACAGGTTGTCAGGTAAGAAGGAGCCAGCCTGCGGCAAAGCGAGGGCAATCAGGGGAGGAGGGGGGGAAAAAAAAGAAGAAAAAAAAAAAAACTTAGTCCGGCGCGAGGCATGACTTCAATAAAATACCTCCAGTCCCACTTTTAAAAGCATTAGTCCAGGCCAAATTAAAAAGCGGAGTGCAATTAAAAGAAATCACTTTGTAAATGTTAGCATGTGGAAGTTTTCCTTTTCCCTTTCCCCCCCCACCCCCCCCCCCCACACGCCTCCCTCTTCCTCCTAGCCGAACAAAGAGTGCCCCTGAGGCAGAGCTGTGCAGCTGCTGAATATTACAACATCCATGTGTTTTAAATAAGACCCCATTATAATCAAAATCATAAAAAAGCTAATGTGGCTCTCTTAAACATTTAAATGTAGCAAATCTTCGGTTATGGCCTTTGTGAGCTATCGTACGGGCGTTTTTTTATATAAATATTTAGGAGATTTTGACTAAGTTAAAAAATATATATATAAAATAACGGTTTCTTTCTCCTGCAAACTTGACAATAAAATTAGAAGCAGCAGAAGAAAATTGTACGTTTTTACAGACGTTAGGATTCTGACTGACGAGTAAAGTGTGGTTACGGCGGACGGTGATGCATTTTCTCGTAACGGTTATTTAATTTATTCAAACGTGAAGCTCGGAACAGTGATGCGCGCTGCTGCTTTTGGCGCCATTTTGAATTACTGTGATGATGTCGTTTTCTGTGGGAAGCACACACAAAAACGCCATACGAATAAAAATGGAGAGAGCCAAAAAAAACAAACAAAAAAAAAACAAAACAGCAATTGACACCAACATATGTCAATGAAAGAATTTTTAAAAATGACAGTTTTGGTCCCACAAAGTCAACACACCACACGAACAGGTTTCACTCACCAGCATTCAAACGTGAGACAGGAAATCTCTTGAGACCACGACGTTGAGCTCAGAGCAAACCAACATGGCTGACTTGCAAAGGCGATAGTTTGCAGACTCAGAGGAAGAAACGACACAAAACTTTTTCCGTTGTTTTTCTCTGGTCTGTATTGTGCACGTTGGCACTTGTTTGGTCTTCCCCAGCGGTGTTTCCGTCACGCCTCTCTCTGATTAGCAGCAAGTCGCATTCAACAGTCCGTCTGTTCATTTGAGACAATCCAAGCTGTTCAGTATTCCTGATTTCAGTTTGGAGTGGGCCAGGTCACTCACGACACCACACACAGCAGGAACATGTCTTAGCATTATCTTTAGAGCTTCTCTTTTATTGGAGCGCCTGTAAGATTGTCGTAAAGGGAAAATTGGGTTGAAATTCGTCACAATTGTCTTTCCTTGTGAACCATGGTTTAGATACTGTGGTTTCAAAATGTGTTGTTTTCATCAGGAAAAACTGGGACTGGTTAAAATGTTGGGGTGAGGAAGAGAAAGAACTTGATTTAGTTTTGCTTAACTTGCCCTTTTGGGCAGATATTTTAACTTAAACTTAATATGTTTGGTACTTTTCATTAGAAAACATGTTTGAAAGTGCAAACAGTGTAATGGCAGAATTTATATTATTTTTATCAGTCTATCCACAGTCAAGAGAGGTCATATATTTCTGTCAATGTATTTTCAGAGGGAGTCGATTTTACACCGTGTTCCAAATTATTATGCAAGTGATATTTTCTCAGATTTTCTTAAATGGTCAAAGCGAATGATGGTCAGTATAATTTTCAAGTCATGAACTATTACGGTATAAATCAAATTGTACTGAACAAAGCTCCTCATGAGAACTGCATTTTTTCAAAAATAAAAAACTCAAAATGCACTGACATTATTCTGGACAGCAGATTTTCTAAACATTTCATGGATTATAAAGAACTGCAAACGGTCATTCTTTGAATGTGCAGCATTAAGTGGTTATATGTACTAAAATCAAAAGCTATTTCAATCAAAAACATATTAACAGAGTTGCATGTTAACATCGGACCTTCTTTTATATCACCTGCACAATCCTTGCATCCATTGAACTTGTGAGTCAGAGGAGGATGGTGACCACACCATGAGTTTCTCCCCTTTCATGCCAATAGCAGCCAATGACACAGCGGTATTCCTTGCAGCATTCATTGTCCTGCATGAAGATGATTTTGCTGCTGAAGGTCCGGTTCTTCTTTTTGAACCATGAAAGAAAGTGATCAGTCAGAAAGTCTACATACTTTGCTGAGGTCATTTTCACACCTTCATGGACTCTGAGGGGGCCGACCAGCTCTCGCTCTCTCTATGATTTCGACCCAAAGCATGACTCCACCACCTCCTTGCTGATGTCACAGCCGTGTTGGGACGTGGTGGCCGTCCACCACCATCCACTACTGTGTCCATTTGGACCATCCAGGGTTGCACAGCAGTCATCAGTGAATGAGTGTGTTTGAAGATCAATCTTCATGTACGGCTGGGCCCACTGTGACCGTTTCTGCTTGTGAGCTCTGGTTAGGGAGGCTGAATAGTAGATTGATGCACCGCAAGCCTCTGGAGGATCTTCCACCTTGAGGCTCCAGAGGCACCAGCAGCTGGCAATCTGTGCAAACCTCGAATCTTCATTTGAATTAGTCTGTCTTCATGAGAGAAAATGAGATCCTGAGCTCTCCCTTTCACATATATTATGCAGAAAAGTCAGAAATCACCACAGCAACCACAAATGTAAAACTAAAGATGACAGATTCTCTTTAAGAAAAGGCCTTCCATTCCCAAATTGTCCTTAGCCAGTGGTGAAAAAATTGGCATTTCAAAGAACTCACACTCTTTTAAAAATAAAAGCCTTGCTTTTGCAAGCTTTATTTACTACCAAGGCAGGTTCCAAGTTCCTAATAGTCTTTAAAGTCCAGAGTGTTGGTCCCAAACCAGGTAGGAAATGTATTTATTAGGGTGTGAGGCAGAACACACCGAGTGGAAGCCTCATAGAAAGTGCTCCCCTGCTCTTCCCTTCGTCTCTCCTCACGTATGTGTTATGATCCCTGGAGAAGCTGAAGTCGCTGAGTTGAAAGAAATTTACATCGAGGGAAGTTAAAACTGGCAGGGTTGACGAAGCAATCCGTCTTCTGTGTCCAACGAGAGACGAGGGAGCTATCGCCCATCTCAGCTGATGCAAGTAGGAGAAGACGTTTAGTAGCTGGAAGGTGTTGCTTCCACGTTTTCAGCATTCTCAGGGAAGCAGTTAGAAACAACATAAAAGGTCATAATAATGTCATGAAAAACAAGTTAAGCCTTAATGCGAGCGGCTGCGCCAGATGTAAGGCGGAGGAGGGGGGGGGAGAGGTTAATTTATAAGAAACCAGAGATAGATTCTGTGGGTCTGCTGAAGTCTGCAGTAACTACACTTCACTTAGAAGTAGCTGAGGTCGTTGTCTTACTTACTCCAGGACGCATGAGTTTCCATGGGAGGAATGAAGACGTCTGGCCAAATCCACTTTTCCCCCCTTATTAAAACGGATATTTCCGAGCTGTCAATTGGTGACGTCTGGGCCTGCAAAGACTCCGGCTCCCATTCACTATCTCCCTCAGCTCGGCCTCCGCCCGCCACAGCGTAGCTGGTTCACGTTTGGGGGGTAGGGGTGGGGGGAGAGGGGGTGTCGGGGGTGTCTGTTGGGTGGAAGGGGGCTCCAAGCCAGCACGGAGTTGGCAAAGCGCTCGCTTTTGCGGCGCACGCTAATTTACTGAGACTCAACACTGTTTCAGGTCCGCAGTGCAATTCCCACGTTCCAGCTGAGAAAATATATCATTAGTCCCTCATCGTGTAATGCTTGCCACGTTACGTTATAAAAAAAAAAAAAAAAAACGACATGGATAAAACAGAAGCAATTTCCAGGGTGCCTCATTTCGAGCGGCTGCACGGAATATGTAGTGGGCGTTGAGAATCCTGCAAAAAAATAAAAAAATAAAAGGGGTGGGGGGGGGGGGGGGGCGGACAAGATGCTGTGCTGAAAAGGCCATTTTGCTTACTAAATGCTCCTGGGTGGCTGGAAGACTAAGCATTTCCACTGCGAATGCCTCCAGTAACGTATTACAGCCATATGAGCGGAGAGCTTTACGAGCCTTCCTTGAAAGTTATATGGATTAATTAACTTTCCAGGGAAATTAAGATTCCATGCTGATTACAGTCTTGGTAATTTTATGGAGATCTGCATGAAAGATGGGTTATTCACGAGTACATTCACAGCCTCGTTGATGTTTACTTTCTGCAACAAGTCTTGACGGAACGAGAAAAAGAAACTGTTTACTTCCCGTTTCGGGCCGAAGTGACTTCACAGAGGTGGCTGACATGTGCGACTCCCTGAAAGCCTCTGTCATTAGGCGCAGAGAGGAGAGGGGGGGGGTGAGTGGGACCGAGGAGCCTTTTTTTGGCACGGGGGACCGCAGTTTTCTCGGTTTTTCACTTCACAAACATTTTTACAGGCGTGACAGGCTGCGACCGAGCTGGCCGCAACAGACAGCCCTGTTACCTCAGTACAACCAACCCCACAGGGCCACACGAGACGCCTAAATATACCGCCTCCCAGGAAGCAGCCGGGGGCCAACTGTTGAGTCTGTGACCGGCTTCACCTTGTGGTTTAATTAACAAACGCGGGAGTTTGGCTGAAGCAAATTAGAGGCCGCTGGGAGCGCTTTGATTTGATGTTTCGAAGCATGTTCCATGCGTCGCAGCTCTGACACAAAATGGCATGCCGCCATTTATCGATAGGCACTCACTTGCCACTTTTTTCGGCTTCCTAGTCGCCTCGCGTCGTCTTAAAATGGGTTAGATGTTCCGCAGAGAGTTTGGTAGGCACAGACACCTGCTGAAGATTTGTTGGATTGTGCCACAGAGTGGACTGAGTTGCTCCATAGGATTCAGATCAGGTGTTTTCTTAGGCCACTGCAGCAGAGTTTGAATCAGCAGTGAATCCAGCTTCCTGGCCTGCTATCCCACAGAGAGTATCCAACGTAAACGCTAATCACAAGCTGCATTTCCATTGCAAATGTGCGCAAGTCTTTTGTCTTTCTTGTGCTAAGGTTGAAAAAGCACAGTTTCACACTGTGTTTCCATACAAATAAAAAAATGACATTAAAATCGCGCGTGAATATGTTCGTTTACGCGATAAGTCTTTAAAAATCATGGCATCTGTGGATTTAAAGTTACATTCATCACGACTTCACTTCCTACTTCTTTGCTCCTTTGGGTTAATGCTGCTTATTCACTAATGTTCTCTTAAAAACGGTGATAATTGGGTGCCGTGGTGGCGCAGGGGTTAAGCGTGACCCACATATGGCTGTCGCAGGTTCGATTCCCAACCTGGCAACCTTTGCCGCATGTCTTCCCCCACTCTCATTACCCACTTTGCTGTCAATTCACTATCCATTAAAGGGCAGTAGAGTCAATAAAAACATTAAAAAAAAAAGGTGATAATTTGTGGAGGGAAAATATTTTTAAGTGAACAGCGAGCTAAAAATGCATGGCAACCTTTTTATGTTATTTGCTGTTATTTGTAAAAAAAAAAAAAAAAAAATGGATAAAAAAAAATACAACAAGTGCCATTTTCCTTCCACTTCACAACTATCCACAAAAACAACAACAACACACAATCCCAATAAAACACATTGTAGTTTGGGTTCAAAAGCTACGTCCTTTTGCAAGCTACTGTACACCCAGTTTTATTCTTAATGAAGAGCGTACAATGTCATTCATGTGGCAACACTTTGACTCGGCCGACACCCAGAGGCAAATGTGCCCGGCACTCTTTCTGCACCCCTCCAGTCTTCTTTCTGTAGCGTCTGGAAAGCCACATCTATCACTGGAGCGCTGACTGGGAGAGCCCATTAAAACACACAGCCCAACGAGGACTCACTGCGCGTGTGCGTGTCTGCGTGTGTGTGTGTGTGTGTGTGTGTGTGTGCATCTACTGGTGGAGAAATTACAGATTTAAAAAAAAAATGTTTTCTCAGAGGATGCCAATTTTCTGTTCTGTGAGAAACACTTAAACAGTTTCAAGGGTCCTCTAAATCTCTTTAACCGGCCATGCTGAGCAGTTTTTTGGATGCTCCTCGCAAGCAGCAGAGCTGCTCTGCAGATTCCATGAAAGTTATCAATAATAATTTTATATAGCTGACCATAAAAGAAAACTGACATGGAATTGCCGTCATATATGTTCATCGCATCTCTTGAAGAGCCCAATAAAACAGGGACACGACTTTACGGCTGAATTGAGCTAGCTGAGGTAGCGAGTTGTGGCGTCTTGTGACGTTTGGTCTGTAAGTTTTTAGCTTTTGCTTCATTTTGACCCAGTATCATTTTTTTACAAGGCAATGCTAAATCCACCATCCAAAAATTGAAGGAGCTACAGAGATCCCACAGCCAAGGTGAGACAATCTGTTGATAGGACATAACTATTATTCACAGGTTTACAGTTCTGGCCTGATGGCCGAATGTTAAGAAGGCAACATTCTTGAACCACCACTGTCCTGAATTTACCTCAATTCACTTCCAGTCTTAATGCATTCATCCCAGCGATCCCAGTTAACGCATTGATCCACACATACCAAAAATCGTATCTGAAGCCATTTGTCGCCAAACGGCTGCAGTTTCTGCCTAATTTTTGACGACTTGTTAAAGACATACAAACTGGCCAATGCTGAAGACCCAAATCTTTGAATCTTGTAATGACGTGTATTCAAATTGTCAACTGTTGTGGAAATTATTTGACAGCAGAAAGACAAATAATTTATTATTTTTTTTAAATGTTTGCAAATACATTTTGCAAACAGAAGATCTGTTTGCAAGAGACGGCTGTTCCATTCAGATGTGGCCAAGGCAGAGCTTTTTTGGCTTACAGGTAAAACTCTACGTATTGGCGAAAAATCAACCCCGCATATCACCCTGAACGCACCATTCCCATGATGAAACATGGCGGTGGCAGCATCATGTGTACAGGCTGGAAAAGAGCTGCGACTGCATACGAGCAAGTGTGTTTGTCGGAATGCTAAAGTCCGCTCCCAATTCCGATTGAGTATTTGTCGCGAGATTTCTATTCACGTTCTAAATCCATTTCTGACTGATTTTGAGTTATTTTGCGGAAAGCTGGAAGAAATACAACTCTAAAATGTCCTGTCATACTTGGTTTAGAAGTTGGCTTAATCCTACTGACTCTGGCAACAAATGCGCAGCTCACATTTCTGAATTTTTATTTATTTTTTGTAAAATATTTCGAAACACCTGTATAATTTTCCTGCTATGCGCTACCTTATGTATCTTATTACGTAAAATCCACAGTAAAATAGATCAAAATCTGGAGTTGTGACATGACAACAACTTCCAGAGATATGAATGCTTTCTCAAGACACTGCATACCAGAGAGGAAGGTCTTTTTTTGTGATAAAAGCAAAATAGTTTTTGTTGGTGTAACCCAGGTTAACATAGCCCTCACTAAATATAAGCCTTTTCATAAAAATAGCTATAAAATGCATAAATCGGAAATAAATAAATAGAGTATAAATAGGTCTTAAAATTGTTAAAAATATAAAATATAATAATTACAGATGTTATAAATGCAGTATTTTATGATATTTTATTTAGCTTTAAACCGTATAAAACAGATTTATTTTGACAGCAGCTAAAATGGTCAAGCGTGAGAAAAATCTCTTATTCTGAAGGGTCACGTTGACGTGTAAACCACGTGACTAGCTCCAGCCAACCGGGTTGCTACGTTTTTTGGCGCCAGAAGAAGAAGCAGTAAGCGCAAAGAAGCTAAAGAGTTATGCTGTGAAAGGTTTCAATTTCAAATAGGGATTAAATGAAATATTCTGAAAGAGACAGTATGTCTGTCAACTGTTTGTAATATTGTCGTTTCTTTTCTTTTCAACAAACAATAAGCCGGGAGTTTAAACTTATTTTCTGGTCTGTGGTCATAAATACAGTTACACGTTTTTCTATTCCCATAGCCGAACCTGGCACCGGCCTTATTGTCTGATCTATTAACTGTAAACACATCGTGAGTGCTGCATTCGCTCTTGTTAAATTATTTAATTGCCACCGAAAAGCGGCGCCCTGTGACTCCACGCCGAGGACACGATACGCTCCCATTAAAAAACCTCCGCGCGTCATGATAAGCCCCGCTTTGTTTCTAATACATCCAAGGAAAAAAAAAGACATTTATTGGACTAATTACATTGCCCCTGCATTAGATTTTCTTCCTGCGTTACACATGTTTTGGCAGAGTTCCCAGCATTGTGTCAATGTGACTGCCGTGTTAAGTGCCAGGCAAGGAAGGAGGGGAAAAAAAAAAAAACGAATACAGAATAAACCAATTATGACTTGGTGCGACATATGGGCACGCGATTTTCCCATGTCGAGGAGGAAACTGAAAAGTCTTAAGAGGATTTAAGAGCTGCTCTGCTGCAGATACACGGCTGTTGTTTTACCAGAAAGTGCCTTTGCAGTTTGAAAGTTTTCAAAAGCTCCTGGAAATTTAGATGTGACCGAACTGTCTCGTCAAATGTTGGAGGATAACAAAGATCCTGCTCTTGTATTAGTAGGATTTTATTCAGGCAACATTAAGCTGTCTCATCTTGCTTTAATGGAAAGTAGGTTGTTTTTGCTGACATGTCGTTGTTCATCTAATAATCCATATCCACAGGCAGTTCAATAAAAAAAAAAATTTTAAATCTGCATATTTGCACTCTAAACTTCTCTTAATCATGCAGTCATGTTGGGGGAAAGGTTTAAATGTTCTATATTTGATCAAACATTGTTTGTGTGCTTTAGTTTGATGTTGAAAAATGTCCGTTTTATTACTGTGTCGTTTTTCACAGACCTCACCTCAGCAGGTTTTTGTTCTTCAATGCCTTAACTTCTAGTCTTGCCTAATCAAAAGGTAACAGTAAAAAAAATAACTTTTATCAATAATAATAATAACTTAAAAAAATATGTTGGCAGAGCAACACTGACAAGTTCAGGCAAAAATAAAGGTGCACATGCCTGATCATACTCCACTTGATTAAAGGTGGCAAAACCCAGAACCCTGCTAAACTAAGTGATGGATTTCTACTGGAGACCTTAAAGTTTGCAGGCTCTCAGGGGCGCTGTGGTGCTGCGGCCAATCACAATAAGGAGGTCGCAGGTTCGAATCCCGACCTTTGTTCTCTGTTAACATGTTAATAAAACAGTCTAATATTACAAAACATACATTGAAAATCTACTTTACAACAATATAAATTACAGCAATACAAATAGTGCTAAATGTCAAAATTGTATTTGCAACTGTAGTCTGAACTGAAGTTAATTTGGTCAATTGTTACTAAAATTGTGCACCTGAGGAGACGCGAAGCAGCGACTTCACAAACACTCGAGTCTGATAGAGAGTGGAACAACCATAGGAAATGATTTAATCATAAATGAAAATCAGAATGAAGCAATATTAAAACCTGTTGTGTGAAACGTCTGATGAGATCAAAACAAAAAGTTGCTCTAAAAAGGAAGCAAAAATACCTCTAACATGCTATAAAATAAACCGCACAACCAAGTTGCCAGTTTGGTTTATATATAAATTATGAATAAATATGAGAATAAGAAACATCTGCGTTTTGGGGGATTTGGACAGGTGGAGTCAGAGGTCAAGATGTGATTTTGATGTCAGTTTGTTTTTGGCTGTTTTATTGCTCAATGTTTAAGGCGTTTAAACTGAGCTGAGTGTCTGTTATTTCATCACTAACATGGTTCGCTGAGGCAACTTGATATTTCTTTCTGTGTGACAGCAACAACAGACATGTGTCAAAAGAACGGTTACGTTTTTCAACAGCGTTTCTCTTCAAACTAAGAGGTTATTATTCCTCTAACAATAAAACGAGCGGAGTTATATAACGATGTAAGCACAAGTTTCCTTTTTTTTAATCATCTCTTTAAATTTATACATGCACTTATGTTTTTATTTGGTTTGCGTTTGCAGTTAAATCGCTGTAAAACTGAAAGCCGCTAATTATTAAAGTTGATCTGTTCAATATAAACGCACCCCTTGACATTTTCCACACTTTTTGTCACATTACAAGCTGCAACATGTTGCTATGACAGACAAAAATAAAGAGGCAGAAAAAATTATGCTAACATGGTTATTTAAATAAAAAAAAAATACAAATCTGAAAAGGCTTGTTAGAGAACATTAATGAACCATCAGCATCATGAAGATCCAGGATATTAAAAGAATTTAAAAATGCTGAATTTGGTTAATGAAACAGCTCTTCAGATCGTGAACAAGACTGTTGCACGGCTTCAAACCTGCCTCAGCAGCAAAACTAGTCAGTTGGGTAAGACTAGAAAACTGATGTTCACTGATTCTCTTCATCAAGTCGCCTGAGCTTTAATTATTTTGCAGCGCAGTTAAAAATGAGGAATGTAAACCTCCCTCAAAGTGTTAGTGCATGATGGATACATCTGTTTATGAGAAGGTGGCAAATCATAATTTAGATATTTTTACATATTTCTTTATCAGCCATCTGTGAAATGGCTGAAAATAGGCCGTGGGAAGTAGAGTTACTGAGCAAATTAAGACAAGAAGGTACTTTATATTTGAAATGGCATTATTCATAGGAAACAAATCTGCGTAGGGCAAAAATTAAAATATTAAAATAAAAAGTGAAATTACCGGTTCCATAAAAGCAAACATCCTAAGCCAACACAGCTCTTTGCTGAAGTATAGTTTTGGTTTCATCATTTTTGACTTCAGGCAACTTCAGTGAAGTTCACAGATTTGCGGGGGGGATGCAAAACTTACGGTTGAATTACACTTGTTTTTATCCTCATTTTAACTAAACCGCAAATCCTCAACTACAAACTTTTCGGTCGATAGTTCGATAGGTCGATAGTTCAAAAGATTTCTGCTCAGTTGTTACTTCTGCTGCACGTTGCTTTAAAGAGGGAAGATAGAAAACAGCAACATTTCCAAACTCACTGCTCTGTCTTTTTTTTTTTTTTTTTTAAATGAATTGAAACTTTTGAACCATTCGCCTTCGCAATTCTTTTTGAAATGCTTCCCTTCTGCTCTGCCAACCAACGTTGCAACAGATACCTGAGTCAGTATAAATACCAGCACTCTGCTCACATTCAGACATCGAGATCGAAGCAACTCAACTTGACTGTCTGAAGCTCCAGCCGGAAAGCGACGCTCTGAAAATGAAGGCTTTCACTCTTGCCGTTGCCGTGGCCGTCGTGGTGACAGTCATCGGGGTTCAGGAGGGCTCTGCTGCCCTGGTGATTGAGGTAAGATTTATAGTTTGTATTTATAGTCATGTAAACTATAAATTGACACTGATTTATAGTTTGTATTACTGATGACGTCTGGTGTACATTAACAAAACTCTTTTTCAGGGACCTGAACTGATGGAGGGATTGACCAATGGCAACCCAGCTGCTGCTGGTCAAGACATCCCAGAGGACTCCTGGAAGGTAAGCTGGAGAAATTACCATCAGTCTGATTATAGATATATAAACCCTCAACAGATTTAGATGTCAAAATATTGACAAAGGTTCTGTTTTTTGCTTTTCAAAGTATGATTTTTTTTCTTTATTTGCACTTAAACATTTGAACATGTTGAAAATGACCTCTACCCTTATAAATATACTTTTTTTTTTAAATTTATTGGCCTCGCAGCTGCATTTTATATATAGATATAGCTTTGTTTGTGAGTTTCTCATTTGTAACGATAGTAGTTGGGAGGTGCGTTGCTGAATAGGTCGTGGAATGTAGGGTCACCGAGCAAATAGAGACAAACAAGTATGTTATATCTGAAATGGCATCGGATTTGAAATTAATTTATTCGTTTAAATGACATTTCTTTTATGTCCCTACACAGATGCCGTACAGCTCAGTGGGCCGCCGCCGCTGCCGTTTCTGCTGCGGCTGCTGCCCCGGCATGAGAGGCTGCGGCGTCTGCTGCAGATTCTGAGAAGCCAGAAGAAAACTTCGACTACATAAAAAAAAAAAAATAAATAAAAAAAAATCACTTCTCTACATTCGCTCATTTATATGTAGTTGAATATTGCATTACTTTTTGAAGGATGTGAGTGGTTTTCATCTTTTCATCCATATTGCTTGTGAAAACATGCAGACATGTACTGCAAAATAAAACTCGCTGCAGATGGTGATGATTTGAGCAGAGGTGTGATATTTTTTTGCCATAATAAATGTTGCTCCTCGATACATTTCGTCTTGTGTGTTTCTTCATGTTTGGCGTTTAGTGGCTGTTTTTGAGCGTAATTCAATTAATATTTAAACCTATATTTTAATTTAACTATGGAGCTACAATAATCTCAATAACTATTTTATTTTCATTTCTAAGCGTGTTTCTACCCAAACTATATATCTGCATATTTACAGACATATGTTTTCGTTTTTTTGATTACGTACAAGGATTTAAACTGACCTGTCTATTATTTCATCACTATCATGGTTCATTGAAGCAACTTTATAATTCTTGCTGTGTGACAGAAGCAACAGAAATGTGTCAAAAGAATGGTTACCTTTCTCAACACGGCGAATGTTATGGAACATAAAAACAATACAAAGAAAGTTTTAGGATGTGATTGACGCATCTGTTTACAACGCTTTTAAAAAGTCTGTATTACTGTTTAAAAAAACGAGGCCATGATCAGTCATTTCTAGTTTTTTTTCCCAGCCATTTCATACACATCTTAAAAAATATTTTTAAAGTAGAATTGACTGGTTCTATAAACAGTTTTGGTGCCCGCAACTTCTCTGGTAGGAATCTCCTGTTTGCTCATTCTGACTAATTCAACAAGGTGGCAGAAACATTATTTTGAGAAAAGTTTTGGTTACACTGAACTAATAACTAATCATATCTTTTCTCTAACTGAGCAATTGTAGAGGGTGTCAAAACTTACATTGTTAAAATCAGAAGGACATTGAAAACCGGCAGAAAAGATTACGTTTATGCAGGAAGTAAAGTCAGCATTTCAAAGCGCTAAACCGACTCCAGCTGAAACAAAATGTGTAAGCCTGATAAGATGCTCTGTGTGGATGAGTCGAACTGTACAAAGTGTTCAACTCTTAACGAATTGAGATTTCACAATATCTCCATTAAATAAAAGTTTGAAAACATTTTTTTATTGGTTTTACAGCTTCTGCCGTCATTGATCTTCTTGTTGGGTCTATGTTGCCAGTTTGCAAGAAAGTTCCCTTTTCTAAATAGCTTATTTCGTTTAGTGTGTTTGTTTTGATTATTCTCATTTCTGCTTTATTTCAATTGGAGATGTAAGTTTAGACACGTAAGTTTGTTTTTCCTTCTGTCTAGTTTTGTAGTTTATTCTTAAGATTCGACTGTTTTTATATTTCTCTTCGTCATTCCTGTCAAGTTCTAGTGTTAGTGTCTAGAACTTGATTTTCTTCCTGACTCATTACTTAGTGCTACTCATTTTGTTGTTTTTGTCCTCGTGTTTGGTTTCTTAGTGTTCTTAGATCACTGTTTCTCCTATTGATCCCAGCTTCTGTTCAATGTCAGCTCAGCTTACCTGACCTTACCCGTTCCCTATCAGATCTGTTCCTTGTTTTATTGTTGCTTTTCCAGGTTTACGTGGTAAACTGTTAATCCCATTAATAATAAATCACTTTAGCGAACACCTGCACACTGCCTCTGCAAGAACCTTCATTACATTTGTGTCAGACAAAAACCCTGAAGATTACATCATCAGCAGACTGCAGAGCGGTACGCTGCGTCTCGTGCAGAATAAAAATTATGCAACATCTAGAAGAATGCTTTTCTGAACTGCTGAACCTGTGAACTGACTCGCTTACTGTAAGCAGAGACTAAACGTGCAAACTGTCTCAACCGTGGCTCAGATTTCTCAACATTTAGCGGATCCACTTCTGCCTCTCAAAAGTAAGTCATATAAAGAATTCTTTATGCTAAATCTATAAAACAACGAAGGAATAACATTCTGTTCTTTTAAACTAATTCAAAGTTGAAATGTAACATTCAAGCTTTCTGCATAGTGCTCATCTCTCCCCCGCAGTGGGAAATGCCGAGCTCATCCCATAACTTGTTCCTGGTTGTGATGCAACAGCTGCTCTAGTGGGTATAAATGCCAGCACCTTTCCTACATCCTGTTATCAGACAGGAGGACTAAAGAGCTGATGTCAAGCTCAGATCAAATCCTTCAGATTTTAAGCACTTCACCCAGTCAAGATGAAGACGTTTCCCATCGCCGTCTTCGCCGTGGCCCTCGTCGTCGCGTTCATCTGTGTTCAGGAGAGCGACTCTGTTCCAGCTGCTGAGGTAAGAGCTTCATCTGAACCTTAAACAGTTGAAATGTTACCATGTTGATTCTAAATGTACTGAATGAACTGTTTAACAGAGCTCTGATGTGGTGGAGCTGCCGACTGACTATGGCGTACTCGATTTGGATCAAGATATGCCAGAGGACTCAATGGATGTAAGGGTCAACTGGATGAATGAATGAATGAATGAATGAATGAATGAATGAATGAATGAATGAATGAATGAATGAATGAAGGGATTTTTCTTAATTCACTTGTGGCCCAAGGAAGGGAGATGTGGGGATGTTAATAAAGCCCTTTCCTTGTGTCCTGCAGTCGCCGTACGAATCAGTCCTGCTGCGCAGTCGTCGGCGCCGTCGTCAGCGCTGCCGTTTCTGCTGCGGCTGCTGCCCCAACATGCCCCACTGTGGAACCTGCTGCAAGTTCTGAAGACGTCCTGCTGCCGCCGTAGCACACCATGAAAAGATAAAAAGCAGCACAGCATACTTATTGCACAAGTTTTCAACCTGATAGCACATTTTTACAAGGTTTTTGACAGGAGCTGATAATTACAATTTTATCTGAAAACAAACGATATTATAACTGAGCAGAGATGTGTAGAAAAAAATAGGGTTGGGGAGAAATGGATATTAGTTCTGCTTAGTTAATTTGTCTCATGGCTTGAATTTTTTTTTCCCTTCACAATAAATGTTATCAAACTTCCCCAATATTCTGTGTGTCTTTAAGGATGGTGGTGGATTTAACATATTTTTGTCATCTTTTTATCCGTGGAATCAGTTCCCATTTGGAAACATTTTAGAGTGTCAAGTTTTTGAATTACAAAAATCAGAGACACGCATTCAAAAAATGCAAAAAAAATGACTATTTCACCCTTAGCAGAATTTTGGGTAAATAGAGTATACAAGAACTACAGTAAATTATCAGTGAGGATATAGTCATCAAATTATGTGATAATATTAATCAGTTCAGGTCTTAATTGGGGCCTGCGCATACCAATGCATGGCAGGCACCTATTCTACACACAATA
The DNA here is from genome assembly GCA_911649635.1 of Poeciliopsis gracilis. Classification (NCBI taxonomy): domain Eukaryota; kingdom Metazoa; phylum Chordata; class Actinopteri; order Cyprinodontiformes; family Poeciliidae; genus Poeciliopsis; species Poeciliopsis gracilis. The sequence continues at coordinate 6,378,703 of CAJVRI010000287.1, forward strand.
GGATGTCTCTTTATTTATATCTTTATATATTTTTCTTCCATCACCGTTAATGCGGCTCATATTGCTGTGTGCACCCCCACATGGTATCAAACGTTCGGCTCGATGCCAAGAAGGGAGCTATTACTTTTATTGGGATTTGGTTATGATGGCGACGTAAAAAGTGAAAAACGACGGAAATTCCTCACTCTGTTAGAGTGAGGAATGAAGTGGATTTCTGACCCCAAAACCATTTTGAAATCGCCGTCACGCCCACAAATATCACCCTATCGGTATCAAACACGGACATGACACTGATACGCATGCCTGTTTTCGAAATTTTGCTAGGGCTTACGGTTTTCTCTCAAGGTACTTCAGAGCGAAATCATGCACCAGGGTAACTGACCTCTGACCATTCATTTTCATACTTTTCTGAAAAATTTGAGAGCTCAGCGCACACCATTTTTCTCTCAGCGCTGCTATTACTGTGAGTGAGCTACAGATATGAATCGCCGTACTATCGGAAATAGCCCTCTCATATGCATTAAACGGTTTTCCGATACGTAACACGGTTCCTGAAAGGGAGGGAGTTGTTCGGACTGCTTTTTTTTAATAAAAACTGACTGGGTGTCTCACAAAGATAGAATTCTTTCTCCACCTTTCTGTTTTTTCTTTTTGTTTTTTTTGTTTGTTTGTTTTTATAAATAATAGATCCTGGACAACAAAACGTCTTTTGACCTCTCTAAATTCAAATTTATCACAGCTGTATTTTATAGAAATTTTCTTCTGTTCAATTTAAATGCAACTAAATATTACATGCCATACCAAATTATTATAAACACTGCAGTAGCAAGGATCTTTAATTCTCAACATTAAAAAATATTTTCAAGGAAAGAAAGAGAAAATAAAATCTTTAAAAATGTTGAGTCAAGGGACACTTGTATTTTATATTGTACCACTTTGTAACTCTCATTGGTAACATTGTATTTACTGTCTGTGTCTGCAAGGTTCACCTTTTTAAAAAAAATTAAAAAAATAAACTTTTGTTTTAAGCAAAACCATAGTTTTGCTTAAAATGTTCTCTATCATTTTACTTGTTATATTTCAATGGCATAATTTTGTTAATTCCTTGCAGAGCTAAAGTGATTGCAGTTTCCCTTCACAGTTTCTCAATGTGTGGCTCATGGACCCTTAAAAGATCTTTAATATTGGTCCTTCTGTTCAAGACTCAGAAATAACAGGAGCACAAAACTAAATTTTTCTCGTGAAAGAATTTCTAAATGTGAACAGGGATAGTAGCAAGCAGTCTTTGTTGCAGAGGCAATGTGTTTGTCACTTATCTTGAACGTCTCTTTTCACTCCTATTTTCCTCTTCTTGGTGTCGGCGTCGCTGCAGCGAAATCCTCCACCATCTCTCTCCTCCGGCTTCCTTTCAGTCCAACTGGTTCTGATGTTGGATCTTTGGGTTGTCCAGATCATGCCTGGGTCAATGTCCATGTTGGAAGATGCGTGCTGGGACCACATAGAGACATTATTTTTGAATTGGGTGGGATATCCTCTTTATACTTGTTGGATTGTTCGCAGAATCCAACAAATCAGCTTTATGGTCGCTCTGCCCTTTACTCAGGGACAGATCCCAACTCAGAGGGACTTGGAGGCCAGGGCTGACCTGAGGCACGTCCCGACTCAGTGGCTGTTCCCGACTAGGAGGCCGGTCTCGACTCGGAGGGACTCAGAGGCTGGTCCTCACTCGGATACAGGTACCAATTCCGAATACAATTCCCGGAGGATCCTGATCAGAGTGTCCTGAGTCAGAGTCCAGTCCCGACTCTGAGGGACTCAGAAGCCGGTCCTCACTCAGATACAGGTACAAACTCCGAATACAATTCCGAATTGGAGGCCATCCCGACTCGGATATAGGTACCAACTCTGAATACGATTCCGACTCAGAGGACGGTCCCGTCTCAAAGATCGGTGCTGTCTCAGACGTCGGTCCCGAGTCAGAGGCCAGTGCCTCATCGGAGGCCGGTCCGACTCTGAGGGACTCAGAAGCCGGTCCCCACTCGGATACAGGTACCAACTCTGAATACGATTCCGACTCGGAGGACGGCGCCGACTCAGATGTCGGTGCCGTCTCAGACGTTGGTCCCGAGTCAGAGGCCAGTCCCGCGTCGGAGGACGTCCCGTCTCTGAGGTCGTTCCCGACTCAGAGGCAGGTCCAGACACCGAGGCCAGTCCGACTGAGAGTGACTTGCGGGCCAGTGTTGACCTAGAGGCAGGTCTCGACTCAGAGTGACTCGGAGGCTGTCCCGACTCATAGGCTGTTCCCGACTAGGAGGCCGGTCCTCACTCGGATATAGGTACCAACTCTGAATATGATTCCGACTCAGAGGACGGTCCCGTCTCAAAGGTCCATGCCGTCTCAGACGTCGGCCCCGAGTCAGAGTTCAGTTCCGCGTCGGATGACGGTCCCGACTCGGAGGTAGGTCCCGAGTCTTTCAAATTTTTATTTTTGTAGATACAAACATTTTCTTTGGAGGAACAGGATTCTCCAGATGATGCTTTAATTTTTTCACAATTACTGCATGTCCTTCTGAGTAATCCAGAAGACATGCAGTAATTCAGTTAAATTCAGTCCAAAAGCAACGTGGAATTCATCTCGAGTGATACTTCGGAAAATCCTTTCACTCACCTCTACAAACATCTGTGACAGGACAGCCACATTTATGTCTCCTGTGTTTCTTGAAAGCAAAAGTAAAACTTTCCGGTCTCCTTCCCTAAAGATTTCTCTCACGAGATGCAGTTGGCACATCTGCCGCTTTCTCGATTAATTTCCATAGAAGTTCGCTGAGAAAGCTTCTTTTCCTGTAGTCTGGTGTTATGTGACCAGGATGGATTCTGTTTGAACATAACAAAAACGTCTCTCTGAGAGCTTTCCTCACTCATCTTTATTGCATAAGCAAAAACGTCCAAAAGAATCTTGTGTTAACTGATCGGAGAATTAAGGGATCAGTGATGTCATGGACTCTATGACATCACAAAGTCATCCTTAGAAGGGCCTCATGACACAGACATCATTTGAAGTCAAGCTGATGACATTATTGTCAGCAGCATGGCAACTGTTGCTAGGGATAATAGCACACAGAAAAAAAGAATCCATGGGCACTAAATACATTATTCCCACAAGTCTGAACTGGAAGTGACCTGTGTAACAACATGGCATGGCATGTGTGCCTAATCGTACCTGTAGCAAATTCATTTATGATGTTTTTTAAGTCCAGTTTCTTGGGAAGTTGACTTTCTGTGGGAAGAAGAGTTAATTTCACTGATGAACCTCCAGTCGCTGCCAGACAGGTAAAATATACTGTCTCATAACCGTTATGAGCATTACTTTTTCTTTCTCTATTTCCTAGCAATTTCTTGCCCATAATCGAGTCTAATCATGAACCTGTTATAAAAATATTTGGCATAGTATCCTTCAAACCATTACTGTGCACTACATTTAAATGAACCTAGCTTTTTAAACATTACTCCATGACACGTTATGGAAAGAATGACAAATATGTATGAGTAAAATATATAAAGATAGATTAAAAAAAAAATGTTTAACTGAAAGAAATATTAGAGTAAAAATAGGTGGGGAAATAAGTTCAAAATACCAAGTTGAAAATGGTTCTCCCCAAGGTAGTATAATAAGTCCTATGCTATTTATAATGATTAATGATACATAGAACATAGAGATTGAATAAGGGGGAGTCTTTGCGGTTGCCAAAAAGAAAACCTACAGAAATGAATACACACTGTTCCAATGCGGTACAGAAAAAACTGGAAATCTTTCATAAATAATTAGTTTAATTTGATATCTTTGTACTGAAACACCACCAACAAGCAGAGCTTAAAAACAACAATTAAATATCAAAATTTGTAAATTTAGGTCATTAAGAAAAATGCTGATTTACTTGTTTTTAAAATTTCAAGACAAATTCATGAAACTGCCATCACTTTTACGTGATGAGAGGCTCTGAAAATAGATTCCATAAAACCTGGAAAATCTTTTATGATTTTATTTTTTTTATTTTTTATTTTTTGATAATCCCACAACAGAGGTCCAGGAATATTGAAATCTTGAAATTGGTTTTTGTATAGTTTAAATTTTAATTTTTAACATATTTTTTGCTACATACTTTGTTAGTGACAGTATTTACGGGGAGGTTGGTTGTTTGTTGGATAGGGTTTCTTTCATTTTTTTCTTTTTCCTTGTTGGAATTGTGACTTATATATAATATTATATATAAAACTTATATATAATATATATGACTTGTATATAATATTAAATAATGTTCAACATAGAATGGATTTTCATACACATTTCACACATTAGTATTTGCTAAATCTGGTGAAATATTTATCGTGTAGCCTAAATGCTTTCACTGATGTTTGGGCTTTCTCAGTCTGCACTTGAAAGATCACCGCAATATCATCAGAACATTGTGGACCAATTTCATTTTGGCCACCAAGAAACAGGTCCAATCACGCGCCTTAAGCTCAAAAATATTTTGAAGCTGTCAGTCATCAGAAACAGAGAAACTGACTCCCTCCCTGTACGCCATGCGGCTAAGCGAACAGGCTGTTCTCCCTCGGATTAGAACGTTCTCAGTCGCACACTTTCATCCTCCAAAACAACAACCACGATGGACAAATTAAAACCTCTGGGCTGGAAATCGACCCTTTGCTGGAAACGGGGCGTATCTATCGTCTCGTTTTCAAAGATAACAAATCACAGGCGTTTTATTTTCTCACTTCCTCTTTTTGAAGAAATGTGTAAAAAAGAAAAAAGGAAAAAAACTCGGTTTACAGGTAAGAACATCCAGAAAACATTTTCCTGCCTTCTGCTCACTTCCTGCCATTGAACGCTGGGGGGGGGGGAAACCCCACAAAGCTGTCGCAGTAAATACTGTCAGTGGTTGCGCAACAGCCACTCCAGTATAAACACCAGCTGATTTCTCACATTCAATCATCAGACTGACATAAAGGCCAGAGTGAGTCTGTTCGATTCAAATGTACAAATACTCATAGACCACAACTCAACTTCAAAATGGAAATGAATTCTCAGTAGCAAATATGTAGGCAGTTTGTTCCTGTAAATCTGTTAGTTCAATCTGATTAAAAGATAATGAAAATGTTGTTGTTTTAGTTTAACTTTACTGATTTCCTCATCAACCTAAGAATTCAAATCAAGGGGTTTTAAGGTTCTCGCAGCATCAGAGGATCTCCAGTAACGAGTCGTGTGCGCGACACAAAATGTCGGCCCCACAACACGTCAGCTTCGCTCGCGCAGCGGATTTCACTGGAAATGGCCGACCTGTTTTCCGCACGTAGCGGCTTTGTAAAGTAGAAAAGCGAAGCCTGCGGTCAAACGGGGCGGTGGTGGTACGGATCGCTTGCAGTAATTGGACGTTGGAAATCTTGATGGACAATCTTTCAACGTCGGTTCTGTGATCTTCTGCTCAAGCACAGCCCAATTGCAAAGAGTCCGACTCAAATGTAGATTAAAACTGAGGTGCTCGAGCGGCCTAGTCAAACTCTGGACTTAAGTGTTACGTAAATTTGTTTGGTAATCTAAAAAAATCTGAAACAGAAGACACTTATCCACACAGACCTGCACCAATTAAACCCAGTTTAATCAGTCTATAATTTCCTGCAGCTCTCATCAAAAGTAACATCCATCATTTCCAGACATGACGTCTTCTTCATCGTTTTTTTTTGTTGTTGTTTTGTTTTTGTGCCAACGTCTGTGGACAATAACGCCTACCTCGATGGTGACGAACGCATGCGCGAGAAGGCAGTAGAGTCAACGATTAAGCAGAAAAATGATGCATTTTATCAGTGAAGCAAAGCTTTTATCAGAAAGCATCAAAGCTGTAACTGTACAGACTCTGCTGTTTATTGAGCTGAAGCAACATTACACTACTGACTTGGCTTCTGTGAGGGAGTTTCTCAGCGGGTCAGGATGTTCGGGATTTTTCAATTTCTGACTTTTCTCTCCTTTCCAGTCAAAGGAAAATGAGAAACTGAAACATTTGTGGAGGAAAGTCCTGACTTATTTTAAGTAGGTGGAGACTTATACACATATTATCAGTGCAGACCGAGCTGCAGGTTTGTTGCTGTGTGTTGCTTTAAACTGGAAAAATGACAAAAACTGACAGATTTCACAAACTAAATCTGCAAATATTTCGAAATGTCCCATTTCTATCCCAACTATCCGACTGTGGGGAATTCCCGGGTGACAGCTGCATCCCTGTGAATATAAATAGGAGCACTTTCCTCACACTCCATCAACAGAGAGGATTCAAGATCAGAAGCAAATCTATTACATCTGCATCCGTCCAGCTCTCTGCATCATGAAGACGATCGCCGTTGCGGCCACTGTTTCCCTCTTGTTCATTTTTCTCTGTGTTCATGAGAACTCTGCTGTTCCCGTCGATGAGGTGAGAGCTTCATCTAAAGGCACATTTATCCATTCATTCGCCTTCATGCGGTCATTAAAATGAAGCGTCTCGACAGGGTCTCGAGGTGCCGACTGATGACGGCTCACTCGTCGCAGATTACGACACGCCGGAGGAATCCTGGAATGTAAGCCGTCTGACTCGATGAGATATTTCAAAATCAAAGCATGTCTGATATGGAAATGACAGAGTGACGTCACAAAAAAAAACTTAATAAAAAGGTAGATGAATGAACATCTTACTCGCGTTCCCCTTCAGATGCCGTACGACTCGGTCCACATGCGCCGCCGCAGACGCCGCCGTCGCTGCCATTTCTGCTGCGACTGCTGCCCCAACGAGAGCGGCTGCGGCACCTGCTGCAAGTTCTGAGGAGTCTGGCATCAGCCCTCACATAACTTACTTTTTTTTTTTTTTCTGCAAAGTGCCTCAAGATGAAATGTGTTGTGAACTGAAGCTGCATAAATAAAGTGTATTGAACTGAACACGTTTTCATTCAGCACTTTGGCCGTTCTTACCAGCTCTCTTTGAAGTGTGATGGTACATTTCTTTATATTTTTGTCCAAATTCTTTGTTAAATCTGATCTATTTGTGTACTAAGCGTGCATAAAAGCTTAGTGGGGAAACATTTTGAGCATGATGAAAGTCATGACTAAACTAGAGGTGAAAATTAAAATGTAACTAATCTTCATGTGGTGTGAGCAGCGAAAGCTGACTTCAAAACTGCGGCGTTCAAATAATCTACAATACAACAGAATAGAGTAGACGTTTGATACAATTCCACAGCTACAGTGTGGTAAATGTAAGGCACGGGAACATGTAACGGGAATGGTTGCCTTCAAGTTTGTACAAATTACGTTTGTTTTGGGAAATTCCCAGATTTACCAAAAACGAAAAATTTTTCACCTACTTATAGTAGGTGAAAACAGTTACCGTTACACCTATTTATACATAATTTAACAGACCGGACCTTGAAAGACGTCCTGATTTTTGATGTTGCCCAAAATAAAACACTCCTGCTCTAAAAGGTAACTAGTAGAGCACAGGAGCACTGCAAAAAAAAAGTTGGAAAAGGTCCTTGCTTTCCAAAAAATGACCTCTGCTATTAGTAAATATTGTGAAAATGGTCATCTGTATGTAGTACACACACACACACACACACACACACACACACACACACACACACACACACACACACACACACACACACACACACACACACAAATTAATATCATGACTTTAACCTTTTCAGTGCATCATGAGCTCTGATTTGAAAAATCTTCTGTAAATAACTGTACAGAGAAGGAGGAGTTAAAGAGAAACCAGGTAAGTACTGAAAGATAATCGAAGACCATCAGACATTGTAGTAATGTCTTGATGGAGACATTACTACAATGTCCTTTTTTGCAGACAGAAAGCCACTGAGCCGATTGCTGGGCTGCTTGTTGTATCGTACAAAGTTCAGAGGTGGCATCGGGTCACTACACTGAACCCAGTGACCAAAAGAGTTTTGTTTGTTGCATAAGATCAGAAATGTTACCTGCGAGTAACACAAAGTGCTTCAAATAACCTACTGATACCACAACAGAGTTGTGCATTTATTAACAGCGCGCTGCTTTTCTTATAAGCTTAATTCCACACGGAGGACGAAAACAATGTATGTGTCAGATCTTAAAACTTGGCACATGGTGTTGCAACTGGTTTTGTGTTGCTAGGCTCCACCTCAGAGCAAACCGCATCCTGTGGATCCTCACTCAGTCAGCTGGCTGCTGCTAAGCCAGTTGGTCACTCAAACGTAATCACAGCGCAGAGTCAAAATTGAACAGAGCTTCGCTCTTAAGAATCAAATCCATTTTGTAGTAAATCAAAGCTTTTGAGAAGTGCTTTTGTCCTGCCTTCTTCAGGGTAATCTAAAAATTAAAAAAAATGTTACATTTTGTAAGAATATATTTTCTCTGCGTTCTTCAGATGCCCAACGCACAGCGTCCTGGGAGATATCCTGTTCTTGTGTAGAGTGAAAACACAGCGACAGGACTTTCCAGTCGCTGTGACCGGAGTGACATGCAGTCCTATTTCAAACTGCCGTTCCAGTCGTGATGCAACGTTTCCCCCAACTGAGTATAAATACGGCGACTCTCTACTGGCAAGTCAAATCGACGCATCGCGACGAGAAGCACAAAAAAAAAAACTGTCCAAACAGTCTGACTGTGTAGATGACAGTTAATAGGTAACCTGCTCAGAGAATGAGGACATTCGGTGTCAGACTCTCTGTGATTCTACTCGCCTTCATTTGCTTTCAGAAGATCTCTGCCCTGCCATTTATGACAGTAAGAGCCAAGAACCATAATGCATTTTGCACATTTCTGTGTTTCCTTTGTTATATTTTTCTGTTTTTTTTGTTGTTTTTTTCCCAGAGTAATTTTATGCTCTTAAGCGTGCTTCACAATGAGCTGCTGCGAGAGGAGTTGAGTGACACTAGCGAAACACAAGAGTCAACAGAAATGTGGATGGTATGTTGAGCTGTTTGGGTGGAAGAGAACAAGACAAGATGGAGATTTTAAGAAAATATTTGGGAAAGAACTAAGATCCATGCTGCAGTACTCCAAAACATTTTTTAGAGTACCAGTAGTGTACTCTAGTGTACTCTTGTTTTCATTTTCTTTTATTTCCCCAAAAGTCAGCATCTACACTATCATCCAAAACACTGACATAGCCATGATGCACCAGCAGGTGGCGATGACAGTGACATTAATGACGTCAAAAAACAGCAAGGCTAAGCACCAGGTTGGCAAAGATGCAGCTTTTGTTTTCCTTTCAGTCATTAACGTTTGAAATTGAATCAAAACAGAGCAGAGACGACGCGAACGGATTCGATTTAAAACTGTAAATGCACGGTTAAAAACTTTTGGAAAAACGAACGAGTGTCTGATACTGAAAGTTGATGAAAATGAAGAGACAAAAGCACTGAACCCTGTTGAGAACCTCATGGTTATTCCACCAAATATTGATTTTGTCATTGTTTCTTAAAGAATATGAATTTGTTTTCTTTGCATTATTTTAACAATTTCTCATTTGCTAAATTTTTGCTTGGAATTTCAGACATGCTGTCTGAATTAAATAACAACATTCACTCTTTTCTTACTATATCTATAGAGAGTAAAATCAGAGAAACTGATCATTTTAAGTGGCGTCTTATTTTTTCCAGAGCTATGCATATAATAATTTTTAAAAAATCCAGTTGGTTTGTACAAATTTTGAAAATGTGAATCCGTTTCATAAAATCTAAATCAAAGCACAATTTTAATTCTGTCAGTAAAATGCGTGAATTTCCCCTCAACTTGTCTCCCACTCATGAACAAAGTTGTTCTCCTCATCAAATTGTTTTGATGGCTTTGGCAGGTGTTCAGTTTTTATTCTTAAACCTACAGTAAAGCCAAATGGAGGCGATGGTATGGATACTAATGAAGATTTAAAAATAAAAATAAAAAGTACCCAGATGTGAAATAACTAGATCAAATCTGTGTTCCCTGCCCTGAGACACTGACACACACGGCAGCTCAATATGCATCAGAAAAGCCCAGTTTAAATTCTAATTAATGATATTATTAATAATAATAATATTAAAATAAAAAAACCAGCACGGTTTTCCCATCTGATGCGAGTTAGCTTGTGTTAGAATCTAGTAGTGCATCAAACGGTGACTTTTATGTTTGAGCTGAACATCGTCCCTTTCTAAATTAAGTTTATTTTCATTATTTTGTTTAAAAAAAAAAAAAAAAAAAAGAAAGAACACATTGCCGCCCATGGACTTTCCAATTTTTGGTTCAAATTTCTTAGTACACTTGAAATAAAACAAAACTGACTCAGAAGTAATTTCTCAGCAAGAAATAGAAGCCCGTCTTAAGTCAGTAAATCCTTAATGTTGATGAAAAAGTACAAGATATTTCCCCCCTTGCTATGAGTGAAATAATCAGCCAAGGGGAACAAGTACTTTTTCATCATTGTTAAGAAACTACTGACTTAAAACAAGCTTCTGTTTCTTGCTGAAAAGCTAACAGTGAGCCAGTTGTGGCTTATTTCAAGTGTACTAGGATACTAGACCACTAGACCAAAAATACCTGGTTTGGTGTAGAGAAAGTTACTGAGTAACAAAACCTCATACTGATGAAAAATCCATCATTTCATCACTGTGAGAGCTCCCGACCTGACGGCTCGTTTCAGCCCAAACTCTGTTCTTTTTCGGCTGCGTTTTACGTGTCGTGCTGCGTTCAAGGATCCGCCGTTTGCAAACACCTGGACTCATCTCTCTTGTGTCTTCACGCAGATGCCGTACGACATGAGGGGAAACCATTACCCCGGTCCCGTCAGATGCCGGTTCTGCTGCGGCTGCTGCCTCGCTGACGTCTGTGGCTTGTGCTGCGACTGAAATTCCGCTGCGCTCAGGTTTTTTTTGCAGCTGCTGCCACTGATATTTATTCCTGTTGTCTTCAATTAAACCCGCGACGTCACCGAACGCGTCCGTAGGTTCAGACGCCACGTCGCTTTCCGCTCGCCGTCGAGTGCGGAGAAAGAAATCGCTGTGGAGAACGGCGAACAAATAAAAAGCTAAACTCTCTATACATCGTGTGCTTTTGTTAATCATTTGCCTTCAGTGTCTTAACTTTCACGAAGCGGATTTGAGCGCGGAAGGCCTCAGAACTTCAGCCCAGTCGCACGATTTCCATTGCTGGTGCTGTTTAGGAGATAATATCCTGTGTTGGCGTCCAACAAACAATACTTCCAGCAAAAATATTATCTTCCAAGGGAGTTGTGCTGTCCAAGTGCAAACCGAGCTCGGCTTCGTGGCGGTTCACTTATTATCCAGCAGAGAACAGGGAGGTATGGCGAGCTGCCACGGCGGTGTGGATATTATTGTGTTGCTTTCAGCTTGGCTTGATCGCGCCTCACAGCTCTAACAACCACAGAGGTCAAATAAACAGCCTGGTGTAAAATTTGCACAGAAAAAAAAAAAAGACATGATTAGGGAACACACAGACTCGGACAAGCCGTGTGACAGAGTGATGAATGGTGAGACTCCGTACGGAGAGGTCAACGCGTTTTGAAGTGACAGGCGGAACAATAGCCAACCTTCGGTTGCTGGTTAAGCTTGTGTGGTTTTTACTTTAATTGCCCCTGCGCTCGCAGTAGTGCACATGCATGCAAAAACGCGCATTTTCTCGCATCCGCGCACGTGCACAGACCGGCTGTCTGGAGCCGAGCGAGGCTCTCTGCTCGGATCCCACCCTCACGCCGGGCCTCGCGGGGGAGCGGCGCGGCGTGCCAGGCCTGCCTCGCGTCCAGACGGAATGCCCCTTGCACACGCCCCGCCGTGCCCCCCTTTACCAGCAAGCGCCTGCTGCCAAACCACACAAGGAGATAGTAAATGAATGCAGAGGGTTCTTAGTCGGCTTCCTCTCTCTCCCTCACACACACACACACACACACACACACACACACACACACACAGACTGTGCGGTTTCGTCTTCTCATTCATACCCACATACACGCGGAGGAGATGCAGAGCAGAGCAGGCAGCAATTAGGGGCCTGTTCATCAGCGCACTGCACTGCAGTAGCTCCATAAATCCTCCGGCTGGTGTTTTAAAGAACAAACTAAAATACCTTCGTGGTGAACAGGACTTTTACAGAGGCAGAAGGACAAACAAGTAGAAGAAAAGAAAAGAGTTGAAAGCGACTGGGTGTTATTGGGGAAACCTCGGTGGAGATGAAGCGCGACGACGGGCCGCGTCCGTCTGCGCGTGGGTTCGTCCTCTCCGGTTGGAAAGCTGGTGACTGTCTGAACTGGAGGAGGACGTCACAGGAGCAAGTTTTTTCTTTTTTTTTTGTTATTGTTTGAACTGATTGGGTATTATTTTAATATCTTAAATAAAATACGAGGCAAATTTTTCTATGCAAGGAGCACATTTTCCCAAAAGTCACTTGCTTAGACAGATTAAGCTCATATTCTAAAAGAAATGAGCCTACCTCATAGGCTACATAGCTAAGGCCTTGTTATGTGTGTTGTGCTTAACCCCGGGGTCACCGCAGCCCCCCAAAATGATTGTAACCATTTGGTCGATTACCAATTACTTAAATTGGTTTGTTTAAGTTTGCCATTTTCAAATGAAAAAGACAACAGTTTGATCCAATTCATTCTAAATAGGGTCAAAAATCTGTTAGCGTTAACCGGACTTGTTTACATTCAATCAAAATATGACACTACAAGCTTGTCCAGTCTGGTTTCGCATAGAGGTAAGTTTAATCCATACAAACAGCTGACAGCAGGGGGGGCAGGTGCACCTGTGGAGGTCCACTGCTTCTTGTTGTTCTGGTTGGTAAAACGTAAACTTTCTGATAGTGTTCTCATACTTGGTTTTTGACAGAGACGTACTCACCGTTCTTCCCTCGCCCACCTGGAGAATTACTTTATTTGAAAGATGAACTAAAACCGAGGAAGTCAAGATTTAAGAGATCGAACGCTCGCCATATAGACGCCTTGATCGATGGAAGTAAAGAAAGGTTTATTTGCATTATTTTTACAGCTTAGTCATCGTTTTCTACTCTTAGTTGCCAGGAACGGCAGCAGCAGAAACCAGATTTCCGCTGCAAACGGCAGCAAGCCATTCAGCCGGGCCGATCCGACGCTTTTCCACAACCCACGGACGATACAATTAAATGTGCTGTGTGGAGGAAGATGATGTCTGTGATGCATCCGCCGCTTCCTCCGAGCTCCTCTGAGATTCTTAGGTACAACAGCCCTCTGCAGTGGCTGCTCTCCCTCCTCCTCGCCGTGCCTTGAGGGGGCAATAAGACCTGGCTTCTCATTACGAAGGTAACGACTGTTTGTACATGTGGACGTGTACGGACGTATGTTTCTCCAGCAGACCCTCCACATGGAGGCAAAGGTTGCACAGGAGGCATGCGGCTGCATAATCTCGCCCCGAATGAAGGCCTGGTTGGGGGATAAACATTCCTGGACTATGAAACCCTCCTTTTACCCCCTACTGTATTCATACCCACTTAAAATCTACTTACCCACAATGCAACATTTGGCTCAAGTGAATTGGCCCCCCTGGAACCGACACTGCTCCGCTACACAGCCACAATATCCTGACTCGTAGAAGCCACAAGTGTCAACCATGGCTCGCATACAATCCTTCTGGGCCCTTATTGAGCACATAACATCCAGTTCGACCGGCCTTAATATACTTTAATAAGACCTGCTTTTGATTAATTCTCCCCTGAAACCGGTAGTAGCGCAGCTACCAGGCAGTGGGCACATATATAAAAACAGAATGAATGGAGCGGGGCTGCCAGAGAGTCAGGAGAGGGAAACAGGAATCCTTGTGGATTTGTCCTTACCAGCTGGCACTCCGGGCCAATATAACGGCCGCGCGTATGGCTCTCAGAGCAGCAGTAAGAGGAAATATTTGCCCGTTTCCGTAATGTGTTCAAGGTAGGCAGTGTGATTCGGTTCATGCGCGTCGTAAAGCCCCCCGTTCGTATCACATCCTGAGTGGAATAACCGAGCTGCCCCTCCACTGCATTCCCCCTCAAGCAAACAGGGACAATGGCCTTGTGTTGTGTTTGGATCCCAGAGCGGAAGAAAAAGCCAGGTATTCCGGTGGAACGTGGAGTTAAATAAGCTCTGCGAAAAAAAAAAAAAAAAAATTAAAGTTCAAACTACGCCCTTAGGAAACGTCGCACAAGGCCGGTATAGAAGGAGCCGTCTGTTCCGAGGCTTGACGGTAACGAAAATAGAATAAGATGGAGAAAAATAAAAAAAAAGTTTCCACAACCCACCTCTGCACCTGTTCAAATGGATCCCAACTGGATTGTATACACTGACTCATTACGGATCTTTCATTATTCCCCCAGTTCTCGTTCCGGATTTACAACAAAAGTAATTGTGCACATGCACTTCATATGTGTCAAAAAGCCGTCTGCTGGCATCAACGTGCAAAGTGTCCAAAAACCCCAGCATCCTCCGTGCCGCAGGTGTGGCGGGAGGTGCCCGGGCTGCACGCATCAAATTAGCAACTTAACAGGTTTAGCAGCTCGCCGCTCGTCTGGCTATTAATCTTTTTACAATTTCCTTTTTCGAATAGTTCTGCAGCAACGCAAATAACTGTCACACGCAATCAACGTTTATTGAAGGCCGTGTTTGTTTAAGGGATTACGCTTGTTACATAGCAACTCCAAATGCAACTCCCAAATCCTGCACTGGCAGTCGGATCGCATACTTGCAATTAGGAACGACTCTGGCAATAACAGCCACTCATTATTGCCACCATTTAGCAAGGTTGTACACACCATGATTTCTAACATATGGCAAAGCAGTTGGAAATGTTCAGATCCGCAACTGCGCTGACACCACTTCTTGTAGCTGTCATGGCAAAACGCGATGTCTGAGCCATATAAAAAGTTATTGATTCCACATTTCCATCAACTCTAAGGGCAAGTGATGGCTTATTATACAGTTATTAAAAAATAACATTATTACAATAGTTTTTATCCACGGCAGCCGTGCCTTGCCCAGCCCCGTGTCATAAGTTCCATTTCTGCCGCTCTGCGTCGGAACTTATGTGTCATAAGTCCCACATATGCGTGCCGTTTTGAGGGCCGCCGTACGCAGCCGTACAGAAGTATTCCTTCAACTTGTTAACTTTTATGTCATGTTAAAGCCACAAATTTCAGTGTGTTTTATTGGAAGTTTTATGCGGCAGACCGACACAAAGTAGCACATAAACGGGAACCGGGAGGGAAGGTTTTCTATCTCTTTGTGTCCGACTCTACCTGACTCGAATCCAGAACCACCTTCCTGCTGCCGCTTGGACTTTGAGGGAACGTCTCTACCGGCGCTCCACGTCCAGAGACAGGAAAGTTTTACCAATCCTTCTTTTCCAGATAGCTCCAGTGGGATCGATGAGCATCGACGAACACAGATACTCAGTTTGGTCTTTGGTTTGATCCCAATTACTCCATTCTAGCTCTGGTTGTCGTTCTGGATGATAATCCTGCAGCCCAGTCTCAAATCTATTGCCTCCTCCAACAGATTTTCTTCCTCTATTGACCAATTTTACGCTCCATCAAACCTCTCCTCGACTTTGAGCAGCCTCTCTTCCCAATGCTGTTCTCGCTGGTACGTCGTCAGCCGCCTTTTCCACGTTTCCTTTGGTCAGTTTGCATGGCTTTCCAGGAAGCTACATGGGACGTCTTAAAGCCATTCTTTTAACGACTGCTTTCTTCTTACCACTCTTCCATAAAAGCCAGGTTCTTGGAGTGCATGACTAAATGTTTTCCTGTCAACAGCGTCTCCCAGCTCAGCTGTGGATATCTGCAGCTCTCATCACGGGCCTCTTGGCTGCTCCTGTAGTCAATGTTCTTCTCTCGCCCAGCCAATATGTTTTGGGGAATGTCCTGGTACAGTTCCAGGGGCGTCTCTGTCTTTTCATCTTCAGACATTGGCTTGAGCGATGCTCCCTGAGATGTCCAACATTTGTGATTTACATTTCAAATCTAAAATTTCCACATCAGTATAGTTGTCATGTATATATAACTTATTAGATAACATTTCTGCTATTTTTGCAGAATCTCTTTTTGCTGCACTGATGCACTGTTTTGTAAATAGTCTGTGTTTTCCAGTGTTTGATACAGATGCACATTATGGACATTTTTGAAAACATGATCTGACCCAGTGAACATCTCTGGGATTGTGGGTCTGATATGCCTATTCCTACAATCTGCACAGTGTTTTCTGTTACAGTCTGGTACAGGATTTTCTTTTTAGTATTGCTGCTGTTAGTCTTATTTCTTCTTATATATATATATAGCACTTTTTATTAACTTTATTTAAAGTTCTGGAAAAAATGAAGAACCTACTGCACTGAACCCTTTTGAAAACCTCCTGGTTTTTCCCCCAAACATAAATTTCTGAACTCTTCCTGAGTTAAAACTTTGATATTGTTGTTTCTAAATGAATATGAACTGTTTCTATTGGTTTTTTGGGGGCATTATTTGAGGTCTGAAAGCACTGCATCTTTTTTTTTTTTTTTACTATTTTGACCATTTCTCATTTTCTGCAAATAAATACAATTTTTTTGCTTTTTCCAGAACTGTATGTGTTGCTGCTGTTCCACCTAACTGTACCTTTTTGCGGGACAATAAAGGCTGTTTTTGTTCCATCCTACTCTGTTCTCCAGTTGACCTGTAATGTACGCGGCATTTGTTAATCTTTGTGATGCTGTTTGTTCCCCGTCGTTCTCTAATGAACCTCTGAGGTCTTCACAGAAGAGATTTGTGCGGAAAATAACTGGATGATTACATGAAATTTCCTCTCGGGTTTATAAAAGTAAAGGCGCTGCTGCACCTGTTTGATTTCTTACTTTCAAGCGAAATTTAAATTCAGTTCTGCTTCTCAGTTGTGCATTAGTTTGTGTTGGTCTATCTTATGAAACCTCTTTAAAATATATTGAAGTCTTTGGTGCAAAAACATTTAAGGGGTAGATGTAGTTTTGCAAGGTACTGTGCACGAATTTTGTGCAAAATACACAACTTTTTTTGCACCAGACCGCTTTAAAAATAAATAAACACAAAACAAAAAACGCACACGCTGCTATCACTGACTGATCTATACAGTTTGAAGCCCACTGGGCCATTTCCTGTTGGTGGTTTCACTTGTCGGGCCTTTGAAGCCGGCTTTAATAATAGGACCCAACAGAACTAATGAAAATGCTCTCTTGTCAGATTAAAAGGGAGCTTCAGTCTCAGCCACCCGACCGCATTTCAGCACAAACATCGGGAGCGCGCTCGGAGGCGGCAGGCACAGAAGTGGTTTCACCACCGCTCCTTCTGATGTGCGCGTGACACGGGGTCGACTCCGTTCATCACGCCGTCGCGTGACGGCGAGGAAAAACAAACAAACAAACAAACAAAAAAGACCCAAACAAGCAATCAAGGCGGAAGTAAAAATGAAAAGGAAAAAGGCGAATCGAGACGTGGATGTCTGTTCACCTGAATGTGCAGAAAAAAAATTCAGGCTTTTCTTAGCTTTTTCTTCCCTCTTCCTGGATGCTTTAATGTGTGCCTTGGTGGCCGCCTGCTTAATAAAACTAAGTTTTAGTGTTCCTCTCGGTGAGACTTTAGGTCTAATCCCCCTCCTGTCTGGAGCAGTGACAGTCTGGCCCCAGAGGATGACATCTGTGAATCGTTCATTAACTCGTAATCAGCAGCAGATGTTTACAAAAAAAAAAAAAAAAAAGACAAAAAAAAAAAACAAAACAAAAAAAAACAAAGAAAAAAAAAAAGATTGACACGACTCCATCTGATTGACACGATGCCAGACTCAGCTTGGATGTACAGCAAAACGTCGCTTGGACCAAGCTGAGGTGATTTTGTAAATATCACAAGAAGAAGAAGAAGAAACAAAAACAAGATCATTAGTTCCATTATTGGGACAAAAACAGGTCATGTGCCTCTCCCCGTCGGCCCCCTCTGAGATCATTAAGCAGCCACATTACTTTTATTTCAAATGAGCGCTGCAGAGGGACGTTTCCTGTCGGAGTTTACTATCGGCAAAGTCGGCGTGGCACTTACAGCCCGCCGCTTACAGGATAACTGGGAATACGCAGCTGCAGAGCGCTGGAAAAAGACGCAGTAAAGCGGGCGCCCGGCGCTCTAAAGATGTAAGCTAGCAGAGGCCTCTTGACCAAACGTCGGAATTTTAACAAGTTGGAAGTGAAAATGGATTTGGCAGAAGGATTCGCTCAAATACATGCGTCTCTTTTATCTTTTTCGACGGACTGAATGTCTTGGAAGTTTGAGACTGGCACACAGATGTGAGCGTCGCTGCAGCTCGTCGATTCTTGTCAAGCTTGGAACTGAACGGGCAGTTCGGAGCTGGTTTCTTCGACTCGTTTTGCCAAATTTGTCATTTTTTTCTTCTGTTTTTTATGGCCTCCAGTTTCGGCCAGAATTGCGCTTGTGAATCCGCCTTTGGTATGTTGCGGGAATAATGAACGTTGGAAATTTAAGGTTTGTCCACCTGTTGGTTTAAATCTGAGTTTTGTGAGGCTGAATCGGATCACAGACGTGACCACTAACCGTTGATCAAAGGAAAAGACTCCACACAGCATGACTCTGCCCCTACCTTGTTGTAACCATGGAGATGATGCCACATAGTGTGTGCACAATGTGTATTCTCTAATATGAGTTTTCATGTATTTCCAGTCGACATCGTGATGTGTGGGTGAAGCGTGAAGGTAATACGCATAAAAGACTTAAATCAGTAAGAAGAACTAAACTAAGGTAAAATAGGAATAGTGCTCATCTAATCCAAGAAAAAGACTAAAGAATGATAATAATGAAACTAGACTCAATAAATCAAATCCTAAAACAATCCAGAACCTGACAGTTAATAGTTACAGTAGTTCAGCGTGTGCGTGTGTGTGTGTGTGTGTGTGTGTGTGTGTGTGTGTGTGTGTGTGCGTGTGTGTGTGTGTGTGTGTGTGTGTGTGTGTGTGTGTGCACCTCACTTGCTAATTTTGCTGGGGTTTTTTGGTTTTTGCTTCTTTTAAAGCCCAACCAGGGACTGTGTTTTGTAAATCAGCCTCTGGCTAGTAAACAACTGTTGCTTGTTTTTATCATGTAACCTGAGTTACTGTGCTATACTCGAATAAATAAACTTGAATTTAATTGAATTCTTATGGCTTTCTTTTGCCACTATTACAGTGAACCCTGGCCTTCGTTGGCTTCCGGCAACCCAACCACATGCAAATAGCTAAAATCAATGAAAACCCAAACCCACTTTAAAATCACGTTCGACTGCCTAATTCAATGGTTCAAACACTAAATGCACCTTAATATGCATTAATATGGAGAGTGGAATCCATATTAGCAGAAGCTAACCTTGATGCTGTTCATTATTTCTCCTTTTGGGGATTCAGCCAATTAATGCTCAAGGATTGATCGCTTTTCAAATACCAGCCAATGGCTGACATAATAGTACCATCATGCCTTTATGTTTCGAAGATGTATTTTGTTTTGAATATTTTAGTCCTCTGCAAATTTTGTCAATTTCAAGACTTAATATTTGTCAACATACGGCAATCTCTGACCAACGCTGTGTTTTGCTCGTCTCGATGGGCTTCGTGGCCGACATGTTGCCGCGCTGCTCGTTAACACAAACCAGGAACGCGGTGCGCAACAATAGTGTCACTGACCGGATGCCATTTGTTTAGTTTCGGGGCCGACTGCTTTCCGATTCGCATCTTCTGTTGTATTTTCTTGCATAACAAAATTCCAACCTTCCCCGGTAAATGTGTTTCGTATTTATCGCGTTACGCATAGTTCGCTGGTTATTCCGCCCAGTGTGCTCCAAGGGACATTCCTCCGCTTCGTATGGCCTAAAACGACTGTGTGTGTTGAGAAATATTTAATTCTTGAGAGACGAGTCCTTTATGCTTCAGTTGTAAATAAAATTAGTATTTTTTGGCAGAGCACTGTGGTCCGAGTTCACTCTGGGATTTCAGTTTTTGTCGGGTTTTTAGCTCTGTTGCCATAACGTCTCTCGGTTAAATTGTGAACTTCTATAAATGAGTGGCCAAGCCACCTGTGAAAAATGTTAGCGCTCTAAATGGACATGGGAGATTTCCAGACTGACATGTGTCCTACGGAAATTTCATATGTGAGTTAAAGGGGATTACGGCGGGGCGCGGGGCGGCTGAACCGAAGCGGAGGGAGCTACGTCTGATCTTCCCAGGGAAAGCGTGTGACACGACGTAATCCATCTGCTACTGTGCATCTATAAGCTGTCTGGTTAATACTGATTTTTTTTTTTTCCCCCCCTTTTTGATGATACAGTGTGGCTTTTGGGTTAAATTAGCCATAGGCTGCAGCAAAGCATTTTCCCCTTGCCCCTGAAACCAGATAGATTTAGCAAAGAGTGTATTACACGCAAAAAATGAATAAGTGTGCTTCTAATAAGAGGATGATTGATCGGGTGTTGCACGATAAAAGACAAGTTCCACACCCACGTGCTTGTCGGGGCATTACACAAAAGCTGAGATGGATGAGCCACCAACGGCAGGCGCTGGTTCCACGAGAGTACGTCACTGCTAACGATGCCATCACCGCTGTCAGGGCCCAGTCGACCGTGTCCAATCCTCTGGCTCGGAGGCAGAAACTGTGTCATGTAGCGCAACATAATGGCTTTCCCAAATGCTATTTCATTTCAAGTACAGCATGGAAAACAAGTACTGAGCACGTCAACACTTTCTCGTGTTGGTCTTGTTGACACAGGCAAAAAGCTGACATGAAACAGTTCCTGAAACAAAGTTAGATTTGGGAGGAAAAGTATCAACGATATTAACGGAACAGTTCAGCAGTTTTCCTGTTTAGTGAATCTATACGTGATCTCGACCCATCACGCCACACAATCCCTTGCACCCTGAAGGTTCTGGGAGCCTGTATGCATTCACTCCAATCTTCAGATGTTCTCTTTGATTTTCAGCCAGACTTAATAAGCCAGGCAACTGACTGGGCTGTTCTAGCAGCTTTATTTTCTTCTTTTGAAACCAGAAAGTATTTTGCTTATTGGGAATCACTGACTTGCTGAAACATCTGTCCTTTGTTTGAGGTTCTTCTTAAGAAGCTCCTGGTACTTTTCTCCATTTATTTTTCCATCATCACCTGGAAAAACAGCCCCACACTCCCCTGCCTTGTGAGTATGATATAGTGTTCAAAAAAAAGACTGAAATCAACTTTTACTTTTTTCTTCTGAAGAGGAGGCACTTAGTGATGTTTGAAACATCTCTCTCTGAGACTACGCTTTGGCTCAGGGACAGATCTTGTTGGACACCCTGTGAAGAGCGGAGATGGTAGATTGTTTGTGGTGACGTGATGTCCTACATCATCATTTTGTAACCAGGTTGTTGTATATTACTGGTCCCTCTTAAAAATGAGATCCAGATCTCAACGGGATTTACCTGCTTGAATAAAGGAAATCAATCGTGTCCCCAATAGTCTTCACGGGGACATTCAGAAGTTTAGAAGTAGTTACGCCATGTTGCCAAAAGTTTTGTCTCACCGAACCAAATGATTGAATTTAGGTGGTCGAGTCATATCTATGATCTTGTGTGTATAAAATCAAGCCCCGAGGTAAACAGACTGCTTTGACAGACACCTGTGAAGGAATAGCTCACTATCAGGAGACACTGATAGGATGCTTCCTGCGCAAGTCACGTTGTGAAATTTCCTCACTACTAACTAGTCTACAAAACAAAAGAGGGAAGGGAACTGGGAATAACAGCAAAGAGGGCAGGCCATGTAAAATCCCGTAGTGGGGTCAGCGGGTCCAACACGAGAGGCGCATGGTGTGGAGAGGTCGCCAATTGAAGTTGGCGACCTCTATTGATTGTCCAATTGATGGATTGGACAATCAGTTTCTTCAGATTGTTTTCTGAAGAGACAAATCATCCCTCTCTGCTTGGCCATCCAATGGACGAGTCTGGGTTTGGCAGTTGCCAGGGAAACACTGCTCCCACGTCTGGCTTGTATCGAGTTTAGAGTCCGGAGCAGACAGGATTATGGTGTGAGGCTGGTTTTGAGTTGAGATTGGGCCCTTGGTTCTAGTAAAAGGAACTCATAATGTTTATATCAACACGTCTGGAGCAATTGTATGACTCTTAGTCCATGGGAACTGTTCAGGGATGGTTTCTATGGTTCCAACATGACAATGCACGGTGCCTTAAATCGTATAAACAAGGTTAGTGTACAGGACCTTCACTGATGTGAGCCTGATCGAGTCCCTTTGGGATGGATTTGAAGCAGGCGGTCTCACCCAACATCAGTGCTTGACTCCAGAGAAGACCCAATGAAATATTCCCGTAGTCCTAAACCTCGTAGAGAGGTATTCCCATAGTAGCAGGAAGGGGTGGCCCAAACCCAAAATAAATATTCAGTGAAGTTCATATGTGTAAAGGCAAGAGACTGAAACCTCTTGCCAACATAATGTATATAACTAATGGTGTTCATCATCCCTGCAGTAAAAGTCTGCAAAAGTCTTGAGGTGGTTCTGGTAACGAGAAACCTTTTTCTAGGTCATCACTTAGGACCAAATCATCTGGCATTTATTATCTCTGACAGGAACGATGGTAACTTTCTATATACTGTAAATCTCAATTATTTCCTTTAGCTGGCTTTCCATAACAAATTAGTGCAAAACTTTGCCAGTATTCACTTAATGTTGAAAAATTACACTGTCACAATTGCAGTATTTCCAACAAAGTGCAAAACGCAATTAAAATCACACATGATGAAAAACATCATCCTCCAACCACTTCCTGTCTTCTTCTTCCTTGTGGTTTGCGCCAAGCGCAACCATCTGGTTGTTGATCACGTGACCTGTGTGTCGGGGGGATCAACAATTGCAGTTTTACGAAACAAACCAATCATTTCGATAAATTTCCAAAGAACTACGTCGTCCTTGCGCCAAATCTTCTTATCACAAAAATTGATGAGGTTTTTTCGCAACTGCCGTGTTTCCAGTGAGTGAATTCATTTTCTAAATCTCAAATTGCGCAATTATATAGTCAATGAAAACACGGCTTCTGGATGCCGTATCGGACCTTGTGGTCTTAATGTGTTCAATACTGGACAGACTTATTTCCCATATCTGTCCATGTCCATTATGGATTAATTTATACAAATTTCTTGCCTCAGATTACCTCAGTTGCCCATTAGGATTATATTTAGTTTATATATATATATATATATATATATATATATATATATATATATATATATATATATATATATATATATATATATATATATAAGTTCAGTAATGAAAGGCCTTCTCATACAGTCACATGAAATGCAGTTTTAATAAAACACAACGTACACATATGCAGTCCTATGACCATACATTAGCTGGAGCCTAATTATTAAACCTAGAATACATCAAAGCATAGTTTCATTTTTTTCTCCTTTTATGAAGCATCAAAATCAGTAGATGAGGTCAAACGAACAGCCTACAACACTTGCATGACAGAGATAGGCACCGATATAAGGAGAGGATATCTCAGAAAAACACCGACAGCGTGAGGCAAAATTTCTCACTGAATGAAAAGAAAAAAAAAAAAAAAAGTACAAAACTGAATTAATAAATAAATCAAATATATACCATATGAATGAAATTGCTATGAGGTGGCTAAGTTTATTATGTTTTTCATTATTTTAATCTGTAGCTTGTATTACAACCATTTTTTTTAATTATTATTATTATTATTATTATTTCTAAAACATTTAGAATGGTGACTGACTCAATACTGAAAATACAGTAATAGGCTTTTATAATTAGATCAACTATGTACAAGTCTGTTGCCATGCTAGTTGAACAACTAAATCTTCTTCTTTTCTTTAATTAACTGACACTATACAGATACAGCATTAAGCGGTCTGAACGTAAACAGTTTGTGCTGAGAATAAAATATTTCGCAACTATGCATTGGAGTTTTTTTCTTCTTCTTCTTCTTAATATTACTCTGGAAAATATACATAACATAAAAGGCCACACATGGGAAAACTCTGTTTCCATTTAGAGGGAAGGAAAGAGAGGGGAAGCTTTGACATAAATATATGAACAAAAAAAACAACCAGTCTCTTTTGCTTCAAGATGCCTTTTTTTTTTCTTCTTTTTCTCCTTCTTCTTCAGTCCATTAGCATCATTTGCTTCAACCGAACCTTCTCTGCTTCTTCGTCCTGGATGGATTTTTGTCACATCCCTTCCCTCCGGTGCAGTCCAGCTCGCCAACTCCCCTGACTCCTTCCTCCTCTTTCCCTGCCGCCCCTCTGGCTCTCCCGCCCTCCGAGTTCTCCTCCCATCTTCCATCCGCCCCCCCCAAAACCCCCCACCGTGCGGTCCGCGTCGCTCGTTAATGACGGGAAGCGAGTTCAGTTCTGTCAACTGCAAAAGGGTCCACAAGGCGAAGAAAGGGGGAATGGCGCTGGGAGAAAATAAGAGTCACCTCAGCCGGTCGCAGCAACGGGAAAGGGGCGGCGGGGTCGGGGGCGGGGTGGAAGCGGAGCGTGCGCAGGTGCTGATATCTGTGGGGTCGTCGGTGGGGTGGGGGCGGTGTTTGCATCCTGGTGGGTGCAGAGAAGGAGGAATGGGAGGCGAGTGGGGAGGAGGGCAGCGGGACGGGGTGTGGTGGGTGAAAGTTGTCAGTCAGAGTACGGGTGCAGCGGCGGCTAGCAGCTTTGCGTTGGTTTCTGTGTTCACTGGCAGGTTTCAGTCCTTACTGGCTGGAGCGCGCAGAGGCCAAGTGGTCGCTGTGCTGGTTCTGGGCCCGAAACCGCAGCCTCTGCTTGTTCTTCTTCTTTGGCTCTTTGGATCGGTGCTTCCCTGAATTACCTGCATAACACACACACACACACACACACACACACACACACACACACACACCCCCACACACACACACACACACACACACACAGGGGAACAAAAGATTGATTCGATTTTTAATGTGATTCTTCATTGCAACATAGTCTAATTTGTTCTCCTGCAGGATTTATGTGACAGACTAACATGAAAAAGTACATTAATAAAATCGTATTTGTACATAAAAAAAAGAAATACGGTGAAAAAAAAAGTCAGAAAAAAAAGCTTTTTTTTTCAGTTTAAAACCACGTCTGTCACAAAAATAACTAAAGACACAAATTCCTCCGAGACGCCTGACTGTAAAAGTGTTCAACGCATTAATAAATAAAAATGTGAAAATGGTGGACTTTAGCCCGTTTCATCATAATATCTTAAAATAAAATCCAATGCTATCAGTGCATTCAGAAGATTCCTGGTTAGCAAGTTCGAGATCGCAGTTGTTTAATTTAAATTCTGCGTGAGATGACTGGTTCTGTTGGGTCGACCGTTGAACGAAAGCGGTAAGAAACCCTGCTTTCAGTTCACGAGTGACGCCGAACGCAAACGGGAAGACGTGCTCAGGTCAGACGAAATAGATGCTTGGATGCTGCATTCACTGAATTCCCAAAAGCTAAACATGATAGTAGTGGAAATGTGCTGCTTCTGCAAGGATAAGAAAGAGATGCATAAACCACAGAAAGAGGATTTTAATAAATGGAGGTTTAACTATTAAAACCTTTAGCACAACTGAAATACAAAGGAAACTTGTATTTCCCAGTTGCTACACAATGAACACATTGATACTGGATCTGCTGCTGAAAATGAATGTTTACGGACACATCCTTTGGCGACTGGGATTGGCAGATATTCAGTTTGACGTTGTACCTGCAACAATGTCTCTGTTTGCATTTGAGGACGTTGAAGCTTTCTGAAATGACTCCACACAGATTGTCTACAAATGTGAGAGAGAAAAAGTTTTCCTTTCTTTTTTTTTTTTTTTTTTTTTTAATTTCAGCTGAATGTTTCAGGTGTTTGTTTCTGTTTTGTAGATCTCTGGAGAAGTGTAAAAGAATAGGCCTCAATTAGTGAAACATTAATAATTAAAATTCAAACCAATTGGACTGACATCGGGCTTCCAGGGAGCTACCACCAATTTGACGATGCGCTGGGGCTCGGCTCGCCTCACTTCTCAGGGTTGCGTTTCAGTTTCAGAGAAACGTCTAGTTAGCCCGACACATTTGGATGCTACGAGAACAGACAGGGAAGATTTAAGTGTGGGGTGTTGCATAACTCCTTTTCAAAGTTTTGGAAAGGTCCCCCTGCCCAAGGGTAATCCGTCCCAGGTTTCACCGAAAAGGGCAAAGCACCCTGGGAAAAATTTTGCTTGCGTGTTGGGAGGCTGCGCACCCACTGCTCTCTCTGGGACGGTGAAAACTTTGGCTACCGAACCACAAGGCAACAATTTGGCTGCCAAGGCCACAAATAAGATAACGAGGTGTGTGTGTGCGTGTGTGTGAGAGAGAGAGAGAGAGAGAGAGAGAGTGTGAGATGTACGTGTAAATGGGGAGGAGGGGGGAGGGTAGTCGGGGGGACTTGAGAAATGAAAAAAAAGTGGGGAAGGCGGCGCGAGGCTTGGATGATGAGACGGTATCTGGATCTGGAACGCGGCAGAACAAGCCGCGCTATGGTTCGTCGACGGGGTGAAGAGCGGGAAAGCGCTGGAGGAACTGCAGCTCTTGCATGCAAGCCCCAGTGCCGGGTCCTATTAGTGCACTTGTTCGGGCTTCGATTTTTCTCACACAGAATGTAGGTAACGGTGTGTGAAATGTGGCATTATGGCTAATTGCCTCCTTACATGCCGGGCCCCCGTGGCTTCCCCGCTCCTACGTTAGACCTGTTTCTCATTGTCCGCCCCGCGCTGTGAGGTACGTTTTTAAAAAAAACAAAAAAAATTCACTCTTTAAACCGATGCACATGAGAAAGCGAGATACTGCTTCGCGAGTAGGGTCTCCGAGCTATTTCCTGTAATTAGCCCAATCTCGTCAATCTTTGTTTTTCTTCTTTTCCCTCTTCTTCTTCTTCTTGTTGCTTTTCGTCGATCTATACTGTAGCAGTGAAGCTTCCCGCACGCAGTTCTCGAGGAAAAAAAAAAACTGGCCTTTGAATTCTATCTTTCCCATCTCACTCTCATGCCCTTAAATTTAAACAAAAATGTTATCAGGGGACTTTGTACACTTGCTGATTCCACTTTAGATTTTTCTGTGTGAATTACTGTACAATAATGTTTAGTGTAGCCAATCCGAAGCTCAAAGGCATTCTGGTGTATATGTTCATGTTTTCTAATTGCTCTGCAGAGGTCGTTTTCAGCCAAAAACAGTGTTGCTAGGTGCCAGATAAACATGTTTGGTTTGCTCGACATGAATTACACTTGATGGCGCGGCATTAGACTCCCTCCAAGGCCTCGCAGGCCGCTCTTTGTGCGCAAGACGCCGTTAAAAAGCGAGAAAGCCCAGGTTTACGGGAAATGCCTGGACGTACGAGCGAAGTAGTTTCCCTCAGATTCTTGGTGAATGGGAAAATGCACGTTGAGACTGGAAGAACGGGCAGGTTTTCCAGTCACCAGGTTTTGTTCACAAAGAGTTTGTGATTTCTGTTATTTGTCGCCAACTTATTTTGGATATTTAAAATGTCTTCCAGTTCCGGTGTTAAATGCGCATTAGAAATAACAATGTTCTGGCGTTATTATGCCATCACAACCGTATTACTCGAAAATGGTCTCAAAACAACAATATTATCGTTCATCGCGATAACTTCTGGGGCCAATTTATCGAGGAACATGTTGGATTTGGAAATGTTATTAGACACTGTCTTATATTCTCAACAATATTCAAAAGAGACCCCTGTTTTTGTAAGGTCAGCCACGGTTTCCATGGCGCTAAAGCAAGCTGGTGAAGGCATTAAAAAATGGTTTTTAAAAAGTTTCAACAACAAGTAGTTTTTGTTGGAACAAGATTTCAAATCGATTGATCATGAAAATATGATTGAAAAAAAAAAATCTCAACGTTTTTTTTGAGATTTAACTCTGTACTGAAATCTTAAAACCAATAACGATGATCTATTTCAGGTATTTCAATCATGAATTTATTATGCGTATTTCTTACATGTATAACAATGGAAAAGTTCTGGGCCGGTAGGAACCGAAGTGGTTCTGAGGAAAATTTGCAACAACAAAACAAAACAACGTCTGATATGAAAACAGCGCAAAGTTTATTTTAGACGCAAAAAACATAAGAGTTGGGATAAATAAAAAAAACGGTAACAGGTGCATCGCAACGTTGACATGTTTGTTTGACACACAGGGCCAGTTTTTCACCGAAGGACCCAGGACCGCCTGGCTGCGACGAAAACACTTTGACGGTTCGCTACTAGTCCGCCGACGCATTTCCAAGAATGGATTTGGAGATTTGGTCCAGAATACCAAGAAATACAGGCAGGTATTCCTTATCCATCATGCAGCGCCATTAACAGCGGAACAAAAAGGGGGGGGAAGAAAAAAAAAAAAAGAATCAAAAATTTACACCGACGTCAATAGGAGCCATATTCGCTTGCAGAGAAGAACAGCAAGTCCTAGAAGTGATGGTTTGGCCCACACAGAGGCCTGATCTCAGCATCACTGCATCTGTCTGTGATTACAGGAGGACGCGGAAGGATCTGAGGAAACCTACATCAACTAAAGATCTGTGGTTAGTTCTTTAAGATGTCTGAAACAACTTACCAGCCAACCAATTAAAGTCTCTGCGAGTGTACATTGAAGGATTAGTACCTAGTTCAAAGTACAGGGGACCGGTTGGGGGGGGGAGGGGGTCTTCACGCCAAACATGGTTTCTCGTTTCTCGTCTAAACTGCGTTTTTCTTTCGAGGCTTCATCCTGTTCTTTGTCTGCAGTCTTTCCTCTGCTGTCTATTTTCATTTATTTTATTATTTTTTTTGTTTCTCCGCTTGTGCTAAACTCTTCCCTCAGAGATTTATACTCGTTTCTTCCTGCACTCCGTCGACGAGTTGTGACTTTTATGAGCCAACACATCCTCAGCAGAGGCTGATTTCTTCCAATTATATTCCTCCCTCAACAGCCTCGTCGTCGTCGTAAATCAATTCCTCGGGTCGGGGCTCCGGCGGAACAAAAATACACAATAAAATTAACCGGTGTCACTTCATAAACTCACCTCAGCAGGAATCACCCTTCACCCGAAACCCAGTCTCGGCGTTGACAGCTAGAGGGCAACCAATCCCCACAGAAGGGCCCCCTTCCCCTCTCGCGTCGGATGCAGACCCGGTTAGATTGTCCATCACATCCGCCCCGTGAACTCCCATTTAGCCTTTTCCTCGGGGGCACCACACACTCTGCACACTGAGCTTTCATCATCTCATATTTACAACCGATGTAATCACTTAAGCTGATTACCGGGGTACATAGGGGAAACAGTTTAATTTCTCTCAATTGCTTTCAAAACCAAGAACAAATTCATAAATCGTGAGTATGCGGAGATAATTTCGTCTTGGAAGGCTCGGCGGGTTCCAAATCATTGTCTGTCTTTGTTTTTTGGGGAGGGGGAGGTTTCTGCGCCATAACTGGCACCGCTCCGGACGGAACGAGAGGACTGCGGCTTTTATAAGTAAATCACAATCCATCTTTGCAGTTTCTTTCCGCTCTGCTTGCATTTGCTATCACTCCGACAAAGCCATAATTTGGCCAATGTTTGCTCGTCGTTCGGAGGTCCCTCCCCGTGCCGGCTCGGGAGTTTTGTCTGATTTGGAAACGAAACATACATCAAAGAAGCAAACAAAAAAAAAAAAAAAATCTCCGGAGCAAATCATAATGTTGTTCTTTTCTTTTTCGTTTCTGAATCAGAGTAAAGGTCTGCGGTGCCATGCCCCCCCCCCCTCCGGCCCTCCTCCCACTCTCAGAGCAGACTTTTTTTTTTCTTGCAGGAAACACTGTGTTTATGCAGTTCAGTGAAAATTCACTTCCCTTCCTAAAGTTATTTTCTCGTCGTTTTTTTGTTGTTGTTGTTTTTCCGTCACGCTAAAATCAGATCGTCAAATAAATTTCATATCAGACAAGGATAGTCAGAGTAAATACAAAGTCATGGTTTCATTTATCGAGAGAAAGCTTCGAACCAACGAGGAAGAAAAACGAACGTCTCCCTTAATGTGAAACCTGCTTCTGCCACTCATGGCGCCACCAACTGGGCCAAAGCCAGAATTCAGCGAGTTTCTCATCACTGTGGAGGAATATCAGTCCTCTCTTCTTGGCAGAATTGTTTTTATTTCATCTGCGACAGATGAGCTTTCCAATATGAATCGCTCGTTTAAGGTCATACCCCCAGCCACTGGATCAGATTCGGGACTTTAACTAGGCCCCGACAAAACCTCAACTTTGGTTTTTTTGTTTGTTTTTTTTTCCTGTCAGTCTTTGATAACTGGATTTACTGGGGTGTTTCGGATCCTTGTCCTGCTGCGTAACAGATGGTCGAACGTTTGCTTTCTGGAAGAGAGCAGCACTCATTGACCGTGTCACTACGCAAATTGGAATTACAAAAATAAATCTGCTGAGTGGAAACACCTCAATTTAAAAAAGAAAAAAAAGAGGTACAACTGCGACGGAAACACGAGTCGCGTGATCGCCGACTTGGCGGAAAAGACAAAGACGACAGCAGATAGTGGTTGGTGGGATGATGGGCGCGACGTGGTTTTGAATGATTTCTCAAACTTTTTCACGCGCGATCTTAGTCGCGCTTCTTATTTCACGGAAGTACCGCTGACTTTTGTGGAATGCCGACCAAAATTTTACGCGCGTTTGGTTCTCAAAACGCTGCTGGCGATGACAACTGAGCGACATCCCGACCCACGCTGCCACACTGCCACCACCGTGCCCGATCGTTTGGATTAATGTTCTTTTTCTGAACTCCCTTGATAACTTGATGCCGCGGGTAACAGAATGTGTCAAAACTTTTCCATCTTTCCTCAAACAAATGAAGGCCTTTGGCAAAGGAGTATTTTACATACATTTCTATCCTGCTCTGATCTGCAGTCTGTAGTAACGGTAAATCAGTCTCAGTTCCTGATTTCATGTTTCTTTGCCGGCTCTGGGGTCACAATGGTAAATGTCCTGTTTTTCATCTAGGCCTTTTTCTAGACTGTCAGACCACCAAGGCAAAGTGGATGAAGTATTTTTCCCAAGGACACAAAGTTTGGCCCGGTTACAGGACAAAACTGTTGTTGTCTTAACCGACTGCACCCACTTCTCTGCAGTTCTTACTGTAGTTCTGCTATCAGTGCCCGTGTTCCCAGATCTGCCCAAGTACTTCCTCCTCAGACCCTCCCTGACGTCACCCATCTCCTCCTCCACTCATTCCAGTAATCAAGCTTCCCCGCATGAACACTACATGCTTTTCTCATTCACTGTCGGATCATCCTGTTATTCCCACCGGCGTGTTTCCCCCCTGTGTTGCTCTCGTGGTGCTTTGGATCTTTCTGGACTTTTGTTTTGGTTTTTTTTGTGTCTTTTTGCCTCCTGTCTGCGCTATTGGGTCCAGAGCTTTACCGTTTCATGACAAAACGATGTTTGTGTGGTCACGGGTTTATCTGTGATCCTCTGGATGAGTCATAATGTTGCTCTTGAAGTCATTTTTGCTAGGCTGGCCTGGGAAGGTTCACTACTTTTTCACGATTTTCCATTTGCTATTGAGTCCTACAACTTCGGAAAAGCCTCCGCAACCCGTTCCGGGACTGAGAGACGACAAGAACCTTATTTCTCGCCTGCTGTTGCATCTCTTTTGACCGGGGCAGGACGTGACGTTTAGACGTCTTGTGTCCTGCTCTGGCAGCAATCGGGTCAGGGTGTGGCAAACTGAAACAATGAAAACAAATGGGACAATTTTTTATTTTTATTTTTTTTCAACCCCAGGTTGGTTCGGGAAGCTTGTTGTCTCTCCTGTAAAATGAAATGATGGCTTAAGGCCTGCTTCTCTCACGTTGCCTTTGTCTGATGATCAGATATAGACATATAGATGATTGGAAACAGATGTGACCAATACCAAAATCTTGAAAACAAAAAAAAAAAAACCCAGCACTGTCTCTTTCTATGTGTGTGAGATTGAGACACATAGCCTGCAAGCAAGTGACTGTAATCTTCGGTATCACCTCTGTGAGCTTGAGAAATACTTAGTGTCATTTCCAATCGTTCCAGTTGTAATACCCATGTGAAAAGAAATAGTAAACCTCCCTGCTCTCACCGTGATGGACGTCCCACAGTAACCTCTCAGAACCGGTCCGCCCAAACCCTCTTTCCTCTTTCACATTTCTGTTTTCTTCTTCTCTTTTCTCCCCTCCGTGTTGCTCTGACGCTTTGTCGAGGCGCTCGGCAATAAGTGAAGCGTGTGCCTGCCGGAGATCCCGCGAAGAGTTAAGCAGCACTAAGACGTATCATGTTATTACGCTCGGACGCCAGAATTATATCTCCTTGTGGAACGGCAGTGCGACGGCTTCGTCCAACTGATGTACTGAAAGATAATCAGTCAAATCCATATCCAGAGGGAAGGAAGCCAAAGCCAAAGCTCCCTTCGTCTGGGTCAAAACTAATATCTTTGTTTTGTTGGAAAAAGGGACCAAACTCAAGGAAACGTGTCAGCGTTGCACTTTTGTTTACTCTGTCACTAAACCGGGTCTTCTGAGATTTCTCGACTCGAAAAGAAAAATAACTCTTCTTTTCTTTTTTTTTATTATGGCCCGTATCCTTAAATTCCTGCCTAATCGCTTAAACCATGACCCCCAAGGGAAAACACAAAAAATAAGGGAAAAATGTGCGCGGCATTTCGAGCGTTGGCATGAGCCGCCATCTGCTAACGCTCTGGTGACAGCACAGGAATCGAAAGGCCTGATCTTATCTCCTCTTGCCGTGCGGCTTGAGGAAAATCAATGGCTGACATCGAGAAGGCATTAAGACGTACGGTAAATAGGATCGTTTGCTGCTGAAAACGCGCCCCTCGCTCTCCTGTTACTCAATCCCTCCGTCCGACGGTCAACTGAACCCTGTTTTCCCCCCCCTCTGCCCCCGTCTCAGGACACGGAGGCGTCCCCTCCGACAGCGACATCCACGCCGTTTCAGTAGAGAGATTCCTCAGGGCTCACGGTAGGTAGGGCCGGAGTCGTTTTTGGCTCCTTGTCTTTTTCACAAACAGGCCAAAGTGGAGGCCATTATTTGTGAGGGAAGGAGAAAACTACTGGCGCCAGCGAGATTTGATTTCAGCAGCAGGAATTGGATTAGCAGCCATTAAGGGCCTCCTCACACATACATTTATAATGCTGTGAAGGGGGAAAGATCTGCAGCCAGCCAGTACTCTCCTCAGTCACCCACTGACAACCCCTTCTGTCTGGGAAAAGGTTACGGACGCTGACACTGCCCTGTATTACTGTTCAACTCAGTTTTGCAGCTGATTTATAGGTGGGACTGAATGATATGACCTTAACTGACCCATAGTTCATTAAGGCGTAGGCCAGAGGGGGAAGCCAGAGCTTATAATGGGGCTTTGTGCTGTAACTCCGCGTGCGGTGGAAAGGCTCTAGAGGGGCTACATGACATTTGTTAAGGCGGAGAATTCGACACTGGTGAAAATACACGTTAAAACGCAGAGAAATGTTTGCCGAACGCGGGTGCAAATGGGGGTGGGAGGAGGGAAATCGCCTGGTACTGGGTGGAAACTAAAGGGGCAGATGTGCAGACGAGAAGGAACAACAATTACAAGGAGCTCATCTTGCTAGCCGGCTGACAGGAGGCTCTCTGCACAGCGTCACTTAGCACTAACAGGGTTACTCTGGATGACACATTTTCGCTCAAACGTTTTCAGTCTGTCCTCCGGTTTTCTCCCCGTGCTTCTGCTTACCATCACTGTGCCACTGGGTGCGAATGATTTAAAGCATACGCATTCCGAGTTTCAAAAACCTGCTGTCGAGAGAGAGAGAGAGAGAGAGAGGACCGGTCGTTATTTTCTCATCTGCGACTGGTTCTGGACTCGCCAGGAGATTTAAGAACGCAGGTTAGCTCACTCTTCGGCTCCTCGACGCCTCGCTGCAGCGGCTGCGAGTAAAAGCGAAAGCCCAACTCGGGAGATTGATGCCTCGAAGAGGAGGAATCCTTTCAAAACACGTGTGACTGACACGGTGATTAATGTCCCGATGGCGAGTGGTGAAAGGGCCATTTTTCTCCCTCTGGAAGTGGTTCTTTAGCAGCAAGACGCATCCAGAGCCTGTCTGGTGGAGTTGATGCCCCAGAGTGGCGACCATCTTTTCCATGAGACCGCATCGGGTTTAGAGTCGCACGCTCCGCAGTTTTCACAATGCGGCGAGTGTTCAAACGTTGCCTCGCGTTGCTGAGGCGACGAGACGTCATCGGTCTCTCTCGGGGGTTTGAACTGATGTCAAAAGTCCAAACCTTGCGACACAACGTTTGAGCGTCCAGCCAAATTGGGTTTTAAAAAATTAAAAAAAAAAAAAGTGCTCATTTCCAAAATGTAAAAATATTAGAACTTTTTAAAAATTTTACTCCTTAAAAATATTGCTTTTATTGCCTTCTTTTGGGAGTTAAAAACACCTTTTGTTGCTTATACTCTTTATGTTTTGCTTCCCGTGGTTTATTTTATCTGCACAATATTTTCATTTCTAGAATCTTTAGAAACTTCACCTATTTGTCAAGTCTTGACTGAAAGTCAACACATTGAAATAAGCGAGTTGTTTCCTTTTACTGACCAAAAATCACAGCGAGTTTTAACAGCAACGACATGCCACCAAGATGTTTAAATATGGTAAACATAATTATTTTAAAAAAAAAAAAAATCTATCAATTAAATCGATTGAAAGGACTGTGTGAGACTGAAATGAAAAACGAGGATGAAATGGGGAGTGACTTTGGCTAATCTAAATTCTTTCCAGTCTTCTTTGAGCGGCGCGCCAAAGAAGACGCCTAAGTCCAAATAAGTCTTAAAAGCAGATGTCTGAGCTGAAGACAGCCGGACACAGCAACAGGGGGCGAGATGTCCTCATCCGTGGCGGTGAAGCAGTTCGGTCATTATTCCAAATCGTTTGGTGGGGGCACCAGACACCGAAGAGGAGAAACTGGGTCTGCAGAGTTAGATCATATGACGTAATACGGTTTCTGGTCTGTGACTTCCTGCCAACTGCTACAATTTTCCCACTTCCACTCGCAGCTGCCAAAATATAAAGACTTATAGTTTGGCTTTTAAGCAGAAATCTGAGTAAACATCGGCGCCCCCTGCAGCAAGGAGAGGTGACCCGAATGGAGGCCTGATGTTTGTGCGAGTCACTTTACAGGAAGGAAAGAAAGAAAGAAAGAAAACGTGGGAAACAATTCAGTCGGTAAGACGCAACGGTTTTGAATCCTCGTCGATCCCTCGTCGTCACGCGGGGCCTCGCGGCGTGCTGTGGATCCGCGTGGCACCGGAGTTTCGTGAGCCAGCAGCCAGGGCGCTGCACGACAATCAGACAGACACACACACACACACACACACACACACACACACACACACACACACACACACACACACACACAGGCGGCCGGCGCAGAGAGATGCGCTCCAAAACCACAAGACTCAAAAAGAGATGTGAGCAGTCCCCTCCGCGGTCTGCTATCTCCCAACTGCTCCTCAACACATCTGGGCCTGAGCACGCGGGGGCTCTCTGGCCCCCCACGGGCGGCTCGGGTAAATGAGGGATAATTAGCTTCAGTTGACTTTAATGAATGGCTTAATGTTGTGTTTCGTTTCTGATGAGAAAAATATAAAGCCGGGCGCTTATCAAAGGGAGGCACCGCGCCGTCGTCCCTGAGGGCGTGCTGCTGGCGTGGGTCTGTTTGTTATTGTGTTATTGCTTGTTGTGTGTTAAAGGATGGGGATGCGGGGGCAGTGGGGGTGAAAGGGCGCTGCAGGGAGCGGCTTGACATGCGACCGCAGATCCAGAGATCAGGAAACCTGCTGGGATATACAGTAGCAAATTCATCATTCGAGCCCGTAAGTTACTGCAGATGTGCGCTCTGTTTGTTTTCCCTCAAAGACAATAACAACCGTGGCACTCAACTTTAATTTCCACGTCGTCGGCAGCGAGACGAGATCTCCGTAAAGCCTTTGATCCGTCTCATAATTCCCACATGCTGAGATATGAAGCAGGAAATGTCTCGCAGAGTTATGATAGTCATCCGTCTTAGCCACCGATAAGTGTATTGAGCTCAGCTGATGAAACGTATCGTTTTTCAGCAGACGCGAGACCCGGCGCAGATGTACTTGCTCTACTTAATCTTCGGTCAAAAGCTACGCTTAAGGCTGCGATATAACTGTCATTACATTTGCACCACTTTACAATGACACACCACCAGCTGGCAGCCGCCGCCGCCGTTCTGTCAAAAAAGAGTGAAAGCCAGTAAAAATCGACTTGGAGGTTTAGTTCGCCGCACACTGACGTTTTACGGCGAAAGCGGGCCTCGACGTCCACAGTCGAAGCGGAATGAAACCGCAGACGTTCGCTCAACGAGGCTCCGCCGACGTTCCCCCGTGTCCGTGTAAACCGGCACCTCAACCAGGATTACCTGTGCAATTTTAAAAGCACCCCCGTGCCCGCAGCGGATCAAGGCAGGAAATGCAAATCCTGCAATGGAGGTGAATTCCTCCCCCGTGGCATTTAGCAAAATATGTGGAACATTCATTATTTGTTTGAGTGGGGGGTCGGGAGCTGAAACGCTGGGATCTGTTGGGTATAATGCTAGCCTGGACTCTGAGGAACAGGGGGTCGCCCTCATGGATGATTATGGCATAGGGCTTTACCTGGCTCACCCACCTCCCATGAGCATGTAAGCCTTGACCAAAAGTCCCCCCCACCGTGCAGGAGGCACGATACTGCCTGAGCCCTCATTTCGAGCAGGAATAAAACAGTAGTTAACAGCTGTGAAAAGACATGCAGGGGTACTGACTTGCATGCATGCTCCCACATGAGACATTGCTTTTCTTTGCCATTTTCTTTCCCTACACCAAAACTTGTCATAAAAAAAAAAAAAAAAAGGGGGCACGAAGGGGACTGTCTCTTTAAGCCGCCACAGCCCTTCTCAAGTCAACCCCTCGAGCTGTCAACATCTCGGAACGATGTTTGCATGCACAATTAAAGCCAGCCCTCCATAAACAGGGGTTGCAGCCGCTCCTTTGCTTAGTCAAAGAGCTTTTTTGAAATGGAGTAAAGAGCCAGTAAACTGTGATTACATGCTTGCGTTAGTTGGGGTGTTGCTGCTGAGTTATTAACTCAATGCAGCGTTGTTAACTTTCATGAGCTCGCTGAGGAGGAGGAAGAGGAGGAAGACGAGGAGGAGGGACTGTCACAAAGCCAATAATTCAATGTGCTCCTGAGCTAGACATTTATTTACTGTTGCCATTATCACCTGACTTTAATTGCGCTCCACAACAGTTGGACGGCATTGGGCTGTATGGACCTGAATTGTAATGTGATTATGATGGCATTGTGCTGAAACGAACTGGACTAATATTAATTGAAGTTAGACCTCTAGTTGTTGTCTCGGATAGGGTCGCAGCTGCCTTGAAGCACGAAAGTCCTGGTTTCTCCATCTGAGGTCTCTCTGCATGGAGTTAGCATGTAAATAATTATATTTGACAACATATACAAACCACTCACGTCAATCCAAAATGTCACTCTAGGTTTTGGGTCATTCCTGGCTACTACTGAATAACCGTAGAATTAGATATTTATTAAAACCTCACCCAATATGATGAATCATACCCAAAACCCAAGATATTTTGTTTAATCGACATGGCTCATTTGACCCTGGACTGAGTTGGCAACCTAACCCAAGCTGAGTCAGCTTTAAACATTTTAGACTGTGGGAGAAAAAAAAAAAAAGCATCGTTACATAATAACCAGAAACCGGTGATATCTGCTCCAAGCAGTGTTTGTCTCTGCAGTTTTGTTGCAATATGTGCCATAAAATGCATCTATTCCATAACGCCACGGGATAGGCGAGAGTTGCATAAATCACGTCTCATACTTTCCTGCAGGAAGCTAATCCTCTGTCAAACTGAGAAATAAATCTTGCCAATCACATCGTCTCACTTATGCAAGCATTGAGGCTCATAACCTCTTTGACGACGCAGTGGCAAAGACTGTTGTGTTTTTTGTTTTTTTTTTTTGGCTTGGAAGAAGTACTTGCAGAAAAGTGTAACTTCTAGGAAAAAAAGGACAAGAGCTTTTACCAAAGAAGGCAACAAAGCTTCGACGAGCCAGTGATCGGCAGATGCTAATCGCCGATGAGACGCTGCGACGGCGTTTTTGCGAGTCCTAGAAAGCCGTGAGCGCCGAAGGCAGTGCTCCGAAAAGAAACGCGTGATTAGCAGTGTGCTAATAGCATCGAGTGGGGCCATGCCAACTTGTTTCAGCGAGGCTTAGTGTGAGAATCACTACGGCTGCTTTGCTACGCTCTTTCTGGAATGTATTAGCGTGTGTGTCTCTGTGTGTGCGCGCGCTCATAAACTACAGGCTCGGCTCATGATGCATGCCCTCTGGTCGACCTTGCCTCTGTGCAATTTTAAGTGAGTGGTCTAAATGGTAGCCTGTGATGTGAAACCACTGAGTAGAATTCCCAAACATTGTTGCGAATGCCGTCTGCTCAAACAGTTGTAAATGTTGAAGGCGAATGTTGCCCGAGAAGGCCTTTACAAATGCCAGCTGGCTATACAATCTCAATAAACTCAGTCTGATCAGTGGTGAGGTGGTCCTTTTCCACATTCGGCACAATGGTGTGCGCTGGGGGATCAGAAATGCTATCGCATTTCAAATATCTGTCTTCAACTCGACCCTCTCATCCAAACATGCTTGCTTCTTCTCGTTCACAAAAGACTGAGACGGCGAATGCCAAACCCAAGGCTTCGTCACCGCAGTTCAAAAACCAAACGGAAGAAATTGGAGCGGCTGTGTCCAAGTTTCAAATTTGGTATATGCATACGAACTGTGCAAGAGGGTTTGACAGTCGTAACAATGCTAAATAGAGTGATATGGAAATATCAAGACATGAAAATGAGACCATATGTGGCCCGAAAAGACAGATGCTCACCACTATGTTCTACATTAGTGTTTTCCACAGAGAGGACACGCACACTGTCTCTTTTTTTCTTAATTTTTTTTTTCTTTTCCCACCATGCCTGAATCCCCATTGTCTCAGCGAGACTGCACGGGGAACAAAAAAGGGGTTGTAGAAGGAAATTGTCAAGCGCGAGTCTCTTTATGTCTCATCTCTGCACAAGAACTTTCATAGCCCCCTCCGTCCCTCTGCAAGGGAAATTCAGAAGGAAATCCCTCCTGGTCATGGGGGGCACAACTGTCCCGAAACAAGACCAGCTCTTAACAAGTGGGAAGCCAGGCTAAGTCCGACAGGCTTAGACGCAAAAACAGAGACAGGGGCCATCAGGATCACTCCGCAATCCCCCGTGCAACGGCGAGTGATGAAGGAATCAAGACGGCCCGGCTCTTTTGTTTTCTTTGATTCCTCGGCTAACTCTCAAACGTGGGTTTTGTTTAGTCTCCTGTGATGACTAGGCGGACTGCGCATATCTTTTGATAAAAATAGTATCTTAGTTGACATTGGTGGAAGGAGGGGCGATGGTGGGGGGGGAGGTGGCGGAGGGGACGTTTTTGATGTCCGTAGAGATCCTGTTGCACAGGCACAGAGGTAAAAGCCAGTGCAGGAAGGGCTTGATCCTCTTTAAGGCCTGCGCTGCATCAAACACTTGTCAAACACCAGGCGGACCGACAGCTGAGTGGCTCTGACAGATACGATCGCAGTCAGGGGCAGCGAAGAGTCACAGCCTGTTCAAGACACAAGTCACACTCTTGTCAATAATATGCCTTCAATTGACGGGAACGCAAACAGTAGGCCTCGGCGCATATGGCAGGAATTTTCTTGTTGTGGTTAGCCGAGTACGATTATGCCGCAATTTCCACGGTCATTTGAGGGCCTCACCTCTCCGAAGAGAGGTTCGTACTAAAACGTAGCGTACAGAAATCAACTCAAAGGGATATTTAACCTCCCGTCCTGCTAATCCGGAAGAGTGCTCTCATAGCTTGTCGGGATCACGCTCTCGAACCCTGTCACTCAGCGGGATAGCGCG
This sequence comes from Poeciliopsis gracilis, assembly GCA_911649635.1. Taxonomy (NCBI): domain Eukaryota; kingdom Metazoa; phylum Chordata; class Actinopteri; order Cyprinodontiformes; family Poeciliidae; genus Poeciliopsis; species Poeciliopsis gracilis. Next base: position 6,418,868 of record CAJVRI010000287.1, read on the forward strand.
TTTATGTTTTGAAAGGATTTGATATGGTACCTGGAACGGCATGAGTGTCATGACATTGACCGGTTAATCATGTCCTGAAGTTTTCCTTGCAGAGATATCTCATTCAAACAATACGGTACTTTACAAGAGTATGTGTGCCAAATCTCTTCCATGTTTTGGCATGCTGCAACAATCTTAAAGATAGTTTTTCAGGACTGTTTCTTTTTTTTTTTTTTTGAGATACTACATAAAATAAATGTGACGGGCAGGGAAAATGAGAGATGGGTTTTAAGAAAGTTTTACAAATAAAAATCTTAAAATAGATTTAAGTCTGGACTTAAACAGAGTTAGATGAGAATAGCATTGCACCACTAACATTATGTTCTAATTGTCCAAAAAAAAGTCTAAAAAATTGCTGGGATTGCGCTCAATTCTCATCTCTCTTCCGTGCTGCGTTTGGGATTTCTCCCATTGAGCTGGATTTCTCTCGTACATTTTCAACCGGGTCTGTCAGCGAACAGAAGTAGGAGTTATGAACAACGGCGTTGATTTTCTGCCCTGTTTTATAATTGCAGTTTTGTCATTGCAGTTCGGCAATGGCGGCAGACGAAGCGAACAGAGGTGCTCAGTGCGTTTTGGCCACGCTTCGAAATATCGACTTAACATCAACAAAGCACTGAGCCGTCTCGTTTGACTCAGCATTTTTCTCTCCGCAGTAGAGGACGGTTGTTTACAGCGCAGGCGATTTCCGGTAAGCTTCATTGCGCCGAACGTGGCGCGTTGCATTTGTCGTGACCAAATGCTAGCAATTGGATAAAAGTTGAAACTCCACACCACCAGCAAGACCAGCAAGCGATCGTTTCTCAATACCTGATCTTCTCTACAACGCAGAGCTATTCTAAGTCATTCTAAACCTTTGCACTGTGCATTTCAAAAAAGTAAAAATACTCTTAAATTTGCTATCAGTCAAGCTGCAATAAGTCAGAGCTTTTGCTCGTCAGGAGGGGTGTGTTAAACAAATCATGTTAAGGTCAGAAATGTGCAAATTCCTCGTTACATCACCTTGTGTTGTGCTTTTTCATACTGATGATAGTGCAGCACTCTTCAGAACTTTTAGGCTGGCTCTGGCCTCTACTTACCACCATAATGGCGGTGGTGTGAGTCAACACCCCCTGTATTTATCACTGTCAGTGCTAAAAAAAAAAAAAAAAAAAAAAACGCCCAGAAGCATAAGCAGGCGAGGGCCAGCAGGCCTGTACTTGAATGTTTGTTTTGTCTGCATGTCTGCACAGCGGGTCCAGTCTCACTGCTATGAGTGGGTCAACAGCCCTCACTGGGACTGACCGGCTGTAATTAAAAGCTGCGATGTCTCTAATAAAGACAGCCTGAAGAGATAGAGAAATGGAGGAAAGGGATGTGGGAAGAGGAGCGCCTGATGGCTCAGCCAGAGCAACTGTTCACCAGATGTTTTCAGGCTCCCCTGTGTGACTCCACGCCTTTCTTCTTTACTCCTCTCGCCAGTCCACTGGTGAAGGGAGCGCTGCAGCGCCCGAAAAAGCGTCTCCGTGAGACGCGTACCTTCAAAAAACCCCGCTGCTCTTCCGTGGCATGCACATTGTTCTCCCGGCCAAGCACAATGATACGCGATACACAAGCAGGCGCGTGCCACCCGAGCGCGAGACGAGGGAGGAGACGAAACAAACCGGGCTGAGGAAGGGAACAGATAATGTGGCGACTTCTTCTTCTGCTTGTGGGGCCTCTTTAAATATTTGCCGGTGTCTGTTACATGTTTCTCACGTTCTGGTTTTTTGGATGCCTGCGTGCATGTGCATCCTCATCTGTCTGGCGTGTTGCGGATGGGGAGATGAAAAGATCCGCAGGCCCACAAGAGAGCTGGCAGCAGCTCTGGGCTGGAGGTCTGGCAGACAGGAAGAGGAGGTACAATGAGCCCACACCAACCATCTCCGCTTATCTAAATACAACGCGAGGACTTCCGATACGGGGGCCTGCTTCAAGCTACGATTAGTCCAGTGAGGAAACTTGACTTGCTGTCAACTTTAATCTGTTCCAGTCCAGGAAAAATACAACTGGACCATCAATACGTTCCCAAAGTCAAAACAAAGTACGTCGTCTCAATGAGCAGGAGTAAGTTTTATTACCAATTTTACAACGTGCCACCGCCGAAACTGTTCTGTTAAAACCAATCAGCCGGTGGATTGAAAGGGAGACCTGTTCGACGACCCCACAAATCTGCTTTGGTCGACTCCCGTTTTGTGAAACATCAATCGTCGAGACGGCTGGAAGTCTGGAGCGGAGCGTTTTACCAAAAATTTCGAGCACACTTCAAAGAACTTCGCGCAGGCTGTTGCCACCCATGCTTGTAAAGACTGCGTTACCATTGGTGTAAAAAAAAAAAGAAAAGAAAATCACGGGGTGTAAATGTCTCCATTTGCCCGTGAAGGAAACGTCTGGTGAACGTTGGCTATACATCTCTGACCGTGTCATGGCCAAGATCAGCTGGCCCGCCGCACGGCGGCCTGGGGGCGGAGCCGATCCTGTTCGCGGGGCATGACAACAAGAAAGCAGCCCGCTTTGACTGTTCTGGTTCTTTCCTTCTCTTGGACCGATTTGTTTTCGACTCTATGTCCTCTGTTTTACGGTTGTTGATGCTGGCTCATACGCCTTAATTCCTCTGCCAGAGGATGACAAGTGAAGTCTCAAACTCCCTTCCAGAGTCCCTTATCTTCATTAAAGTCCCACTTAGAGCGTCGAACCAAACAACTTTATGTCTCCCAACTGAGCAATGAACAATTTACCCCAAGCCTCTGTTTTACTTCACATTGTCGTTGCGGAGTATCTGCGGTGGTAAACATAATCTGCATCAGAAACGTAAGCTGCGCGACCAGAATATCTGCGGCGGAGCCGATAGCGACAACATCAACAGAGAGTCGATCATCAGAGAGGCGAAGATGAGCCTACAAAAGGCAGCACCAGAAAGCTACCACTCAATCAGGCACCAATGATCTAAACACATCCTTCCCTCGCACCCCTCCTCTTTCTTCCTGCTTGGAAACGACCAGATGACAATAATGTGGAGAATGGAGCCCTGGTGAGTGCGGCTAACCCCTCCTCTGCTACCTCCCTCCACCCCACGGTCTTTGAACGGCATCCACATGTTTATGGCTCATGCCTGTGGTATGACGATGGATTCTCCATGTAAGAGCCAACAGGATCGTGGGGTGTTTCAAAAAATTGCCCTCTTAAGACAGTCGCTGTCAAAATGACAGCGGCGATATTTATTTTGGTCAGAGAGCAGAGGCACCTCGCGGGAAGTTAATCAAGAGAACCCACTGCCCCCCCTCCCCACTGCCGTTCCTCACGGTCTCCAGCATCATAAACTCCCTACCCTGCTCACTAAAGTGAGGAATGTACCCAGAGCAGAGGCGAATGCTTGTAGTTCTATCGCAATGAAAGATTTAACACTGGCACATGGCGAGAAGCTGAAAACAAAATCCAAATGTTTGGTTTTAGGCCATCTCCGCAAAGCCCAGATAGGAACATAGATTATCAGTTCGACATAGTTATAAAAATATAAAACTTGCTCACTTGCGTGCACGCAGTGAGAGGACAGTAGTGGTTGGGGTAGCTTCCAGTCTGTCTGTGTGAAGTGACCCCGACCAAACCCTTTGCAAACGATATCTGAAGCCAAACGCTGCAGTTATGAAACCCTGTCTACAGTTTTTCAACTTATTCTGAGCTGAAATGTCAGAGACTTGTATGGAAAGAGTGATAAACTCCCCCCATCCTAAGCAATGGGAGGTGAGGTTTTTTTTTTTAACATTAGACTTTGTCGAGGAGGCGTGTGTGTGTGTGTGTTAAGTCAGATCTGATGAGAAGAAAAGAGCTGTTCAAGAAGCCTCCTAAATCTGAATTTTGTGAAACTGAAATGCAACGATGGTTGCGTTTCCCTGGCTTTTGCAAATCTTAATCAAGATTATTATTATTATTATTATTATTATTATTATTATTATTATTTAAATCCAGATATGATCTCAACTCCAGCAGGTGTTTACATATCGGAAGCCTCACAAAGCGACTCGAGAGAAATATGCTTTTACTTCGCAACCAGCTTTATAGGGGCAAGTTTTTCTTTAAATGATGATGTAATGAAAGCTGTCACGCTGGGTGGCACCGGCATGTGACGCTGACCAATCAGACACCACGCCGGACCCCGTGCCCCGCAGCCAAGCCGCTGCTGCTTGGCCGAGTGAGGCAGAGTGCCTTTTAGGCTCCTTCTTACCAGCTACTGTGTCAGCCCCTATGGAGAGGCCTTATTAAATGAAGATTAAGCTGTGGCTCCATCAGTCACAATAGGTTGCAGTGAGGGCCACAAATAATCACTTTGACAGGGTGGCGGCCAATTAGTGCTCTCCTTCTGTCCTGGGAAAACACTTCTTGCTCCACTCCCGCTGGTGGGAAGAACTGATCCGGATTGTCTGTGATATTAGCCGGGCCAGAGATCACTGTTAATCACCACCTGTCATTCCGCAGTGGCAGGAGTCGGAGCGGGACCCGCCGGCCGTGAAAAACAGCTCTCATTCAGAAGTCCTGAGTTCATTTAAAGCCCGAACGTGACTCGCAAAGGTTTAAGAAAGCACAGGGACGGGCTCCGTTTGTTGCTCGGCTGGAAAGTCGCGGGTGAAACGACGAGGCGCGCCAACTTCTTCTGTTCAAAAACGTCGAGACGTTTTTCTCTCCGTGCGGAGAGAAAGCGGTTCTGACTCCCCGCCACGCTGCCCTGCGTGCTGCTTTGCTGACGCGAGAACACGCTCCGTCAATTAGGCTCGAGTTGAAAGTCTGCGTTTGTTCAATTCCAAAAACAGAAAAGAAAAAGAAGGAAAAGCAGGTTTGACGTAAGAAGGCTGCATCTGACAAAAAAGGAAATCCAGAAATGTGTTTTGGTGTCTGATTTCCAAGCTAAACACCAGGCCACGCTCCGATGTGAGCATGCTGTGAGTGATTAAAATGCTCAGAAGTTGAGTGGCATCTTTCGCCAGGGCTTAAACCCCGTTGGCATGGTTTGATTAAACAGCACAATATTGCGTAACACATGGTCCGACACATGCATGGGCGTCCGCTGTGCGCCCGGGCGCCGGGCCTGCCAGGAGACAGATGTGGTGATTTCTCGGTTTCCTCCGAAGCGGACCGCGCGTCCTTTCACAGGCCAGATGGTCGGCATGCAGCGAGATCGAGGACGTCCGCTGTGCTGCGAACGCACCGACCAACAAGGCTGGATGTGGACGGAGTTCACCAACCAAATTCTTCTCACGTTCTCGGGACGTCATTAGGCGCAAAGTAAATAGAAAATATAAGAAAAATTGTCAGGGATGACTGACACACAGTGTCTGACTAATTACTTATTTAAGCAAAATTAAAAATATATATATATAAACAAGGTAATGATGCGATGCGTCACAACGTTCGTATTCATCAGACCTTCATACTGCAGACTTTTCTCCTGTAATGCCAACAAGAGGCCCACCTTAAAGGTGCAGTATGTTACTTTTGCAAAAAAAACTTTTTTTTTTTTACATATTTGCTGAAACTATGTGGTGACAGTGCAGCATGAGACACATCATCTGTGAAAAAAAAACAACAAAAATTGAGCTCATCTGATGTCCCTAGTGCTCACTGGAAACAACCAATGAGAGAGCCAGGAGGAGGGTCTTAGAGCTGCCAATCAGGCTTGTGAGTATGCTGCTCAACCCTCCAGCGGATAAACTTTTTTTTCCCGGAGCGGTAAGTTACTTCTCCGTCGTTAGCACATTGAGCAACACGTACACGGGCTTGACTGGCAGCACTTAGACCCTCCTCTTGGAGGGTCCAGTTGTTTTGGACTGGGAGCCGTGCATTTCTTCAGGGAGAGAATAGAGGAGACGGATTTTTTTTTTTTTTTCTCAGATCATCTGTGGCAGCAACAGGACCGTTTTAGATATGCAGAAAAACACATTTGTTATGAAAGCTGCACACTGCAGCTTTAAATCCTGCTAATCGTCGCATGTCACACTACGAAGGGGTGTCCAAGTAGTCCACTTGGGCTAGGTGGGATTTTTATGCCTTTGCAGCACTGCCACAGAACATGCGTCAACTTGACAGTAGTTGGATTGGAGCAAGAGGCACGAGCAATTAGAGTACAAAAACAAACTGTACAGAGAAGTTATGACTTGGAGAATCAGTGCTGACTGAATCCTTACAGTCGGATGACTGATGAGATGGATGGCTTGGCCTCGGCCACGGCCTACAGCAGCAAGAGTTTCTCTGGTTACACACACGGGAGATCGATACTTCCACAAAAGGCCCGTTAGCCCTCTCAACTCGCAGGCCTATACGGAGATCCAATGACCGAGATAATCACTAGATGTTTCTTCTCTCTTATCCTTCGCCTCTTTTCCTCGTTGCCTCTTTCTTTCCATGAGGTCAGCACGGTGTTTGTGAGCCTTTGTGGCTTCAGCCCGGCACTCAAAGGCAGATTTTGAGTATAAATTGCACGGCACTTCTCTGGAAAGTCGGGTCTTTAGCGTGTTTGGGTTATCAGGTCCAAAATTTGCTATGCTATAAATCTGGTTTCATTACTGCGTACTGTAAAACTTCTGTTCTTCTGTGGGGTAAAAAAAAAAAAAAAAAAAAAAAGGGACTTGCATGATGAAAAATGTAACTTTTATCGTGTTTGATGGCAACCATTAGATTGTGTGAATTTATAGCTGATCCCAAACCGCAACTCTGTCAGTTTTTTTTTTTTTTTTTTTGTCAAGTCCTGTGTTTAAAAATATCTTCCTCTTTGAGTCACTGAGACTCAGATTTGCAGAGTCTTTCTTTGATTCATTGTGAAAGACCACAGTGTTACTCGACGAGGTCAGGTCTTTCTCGGACAGTTTCAGTTTAGGCAAATATTATGGATATTTCTTTAGCTTTGGGATGTACATAAACATTCATCCTGAAAATTATATTTTAAGGAAAAGCCTTAAAAGTCAAAAAGATAAAATGACTTTGACCAACAAACTTGGCAAGCAGAAAACATCAGTCCCTCGAGTTACGCGCGAGATCATCCGGGTACCCGAAAGCCGGTTTGTAGAAAACGGTCGTGAATCAGCTTTAATTGTACGTCGTATTGAACTTTGCGCCCTCAAGTCTGAAATCAGGGATTCCTGATAATGTTGGAGCTTCAGTTGCCTTAACACTTTTAAAGTTGTTTTGCCAACATCCGATGTCGCGGACGTAGCTGGCACTGGTCGATGGTTACTGGAGCCAAAATGTAGATGCAGATGAGAGGAAGAAGAATCAGATGAGAGGAAGAAGAATCGGAGAGGAATCGAATGTGTTTTTGCGAAACCAGTGAGTCAGATGAGTTGCTGGGAAATCTTTGCGCGGGATTTCCCAGTGTTATCAACGCCGATAGGGCCAGAGCAGCTATTAATAACGTCTCTCTATTGTTTTCGACTCGTCCAGTGGCGATCTGGAGTGCGGATGAGTTTTTTTAACATCCCAAGGGGTGCAGTGGGAATCCTAAGCGGACGAGGAGTCGACTCATTACTGCGACCCTGGTGTTTGGTGTGAAAATGCTTTTAATCCCGATGTCATCAGAGGTTCTCGGTTTCACAACTTCGCTTCACCTTTTTAATATGGGGAACAACAAGAAAGACCGTCATCGTCGTCGCCGCGGATTCTCAAAAATCTTTCGATAATGCTGGGAGACCCAACAGCAAAGTCCAGAGTGATTTCAATTTGGCTGTAAACAGAAAAACAACCCTGGTGGATCGTCGCCGTTACTTTCTCTTCTTCTCTGTTTCCAATTAATCCAGCATCCTCATAGAGTAGCTGTATAATTCTGTGCCTATCCCAAACACTGGTAGCTCATAAAAAAAGACATGACTAAGGTGTTTTTGTTTTTAACTCCAAGCTCTTTTAAACATTTTATGCACTTCTGACTCTTGTGTGCCAAGTTCTGATTTGGTTTCTTTCTAAACAGAAAAGGCCCTTTGCGGCGTTGCGACGTGTGAAGACGCTCTTATGACGCAAAGGATTTTGAGCTGTGCTGGAGAGGAAAAACGGTGCATGTTTAGGGTCGCCGTCCTAAATCTTAAGTCGAACCTCCAAGCCCAGCCTCAAGTTTATGATAACCCGTTGTTTTTTTTTTTTCACATTCCCCTCAGCATAATGATGCCACCCCCATGTTTTATCCTGCCTCATAAAATCCTCAGTAGGTTCGGGGTTTCAAATGTGACAAAATATGGAACTGCTTCGTTGGGTGTGAACTTGGCAAAATAACAAATTCTGCAGGACGATACGCTGTCCCAAAAACTATCGCGATATATGATAATGTTGTCATTTCGAGGCCATTTTGGATTAATATCAAAGCAAAATTAATGATGGATCACGCATGTAAGTATTCACCACTCAAAAATAAAAAAGAAAACTTTCAATTTCTAAATTTAATTCAATAATTAGCTTAGACAGGGAAAACAGACAGAAATGCAGGAACTAACTACTTCGTACCAGGTGTTTGCGACGTTTCTCGAAACTTTTCAACGTTATTATAGAGGACAAGTGTCGTCCAAATGAAAGTTATTGCTCTCATTTCAATTTATTGTGCCATTGATTTTATTGCTTATCGCGACAAAAATAACTCTATGCATTACCTTTTCCTAGTTTTTTTTTTTTTTTACATGTTTTCTCATGCAGACTTCGAAGGCTTTCCTTCACTACAGACAGTGACCTCCCTCCGACCGAGTTGCTCGTTATTATCGCCCACTGGAAGCGATCGCGTCACCACGTCGTTCCTTGCGACAGCCTTGTGTGTGAGTTCAGCCTCCGGGGCTCCGATTTGTCCTCTTATTTATTTGAACTGCAGAGTGTTGCGTTTCCCCGGCTTTTGCCAAGCGGGGTTTTTCACAAGGAGTGCGGAATTAACAACACATGCTTAAGTATGAAATGTTGCCTTTATTAAACAGGCCCACCGCAAGCATTTCACGTGCCTGAGGAGTCCTGAGACGCATACGCAGTGACACTGTTACACTCGACCCGTGGGCCACTGGAGCTGGAACGCGCTATCCGGACGAGAAGAGGGCTTTTCATTCGACTGGGTTTGAAAGTGTGCTGCTGGCCTCTGCGCAAGTTTTACAATCGCTGACTACATCAACAAGGAAACAAAAAGGAAAAAAAAAAAAAACAAAGAAAAAAAACGCTGCTTCTGTGCAGAGCATTGCCAAGTTTTGATTTAGGACGGTCATAAAGTCTTGTCGAAAAGATCAAGTAGCCATGGCGGAATCACGAGGAGGTGCGCGGCGTTTGGAGGGAAACTCTCTGACAAACAAGACGGGACATTAAGTACTAAATGTGCCATGGGATCACAGTTTCCAACCCAGTCAGCAGCCCTCGCAGCGCTGAAATATGAGAAACTATCAGGGTTTATTTCAAGTTTATTTACTCTTTCACCACTTCGCTAAGTGACCGTCCCGTTCCGCACGCCCGCTCCAAAAATGGAGAACAATCCTCCAAGTTAGCGAAGGTCTTTTTCTGTGAAGTTGTTGATAGACTGATATCTGCCACGGTAATTGCTTCCTTATTTGGGGCATTAAATATTTACACTTGGCCTTATCCTAATCCCAAGTTTATGAGCGATGTCAAACCACACTAAGGGGAAAAAGACATTTATTTTAAAAGCGCCGCTAACAGAGGCCGTCATCGCCAAATGGCGTGTCTGGACCATCTGCGAAAGAAAAAAATGGTTTACCCTGGAAATATATATATATATACATATATATATATATGTATATATATATGTATATATATATATATATATATATACATTTCCTTTAGCCGTATGCGCACACAGAGAAATTCCATCGACTTCTCGCATAATGGCCTGACATTCACGCTCTGCGTACTGCAGAAATCTCTCAAGCTGACAGGAGGAAACAGAGACGGCCATTGAGGAAACCTGCAGATTATACTTTGAAGGATTCCACAGAGGAGAGGAAGGGAGATGGTGGGAAATAAGCCCCGGGAAAACAAAAAAAAAAAAGAAGGAAGAGAGAATAAAAAAGCTGGCTGGGACAAGGGCCACTTTGGGGAAAGCAAAGAGAAGCGCCGCAGTGAACCTCAATCGCTCAGACGGCAAAAACAAAAAGCCGGAGCGTGAGGGTGACGCGCCGCAGGCGAGAAAACAAAGATGGGCGACAGGCGCCCGCGGGTGCTCCTTACCTCTCCTGCAGTGTCTCATGGCCATTTTGCACATCCTGGATTCGGCAATGGTGGGACATGGTATTGTGTCCTTGGGGGGTTTCTTAACAATATGCCGCGTCCGGGTCTCCAGACCCCACTTATAGCCACAGGTTTTGTTTCTCCTGGTGCAGGCGCCCCACTCGCTCCACTGGCCCACCTCGCAGCCCTCTGCGTGGGTTACACAGAAACAAATGGCGTGCCATCAAGTCACAGGCCGGTGTTCATCAGAGACAACTGTAGGACTCATAGATTTAGCTCGGCTTCACTGGGATCCTGTAAGCTCGTATTCAAATTGAGATGTCAAGAATTTAGTTTTCAGAGGCAAATTTAAAGATTTTGATTCACGATTTGCTTTCTCAGATTATTAGAACACGCAAGACCAATAAGAAAAGTATTTTTAATATAGAAATGTTAGTCGATTAAAATGCTTGTCTATGCGCGGTAAATTAGAATAAATTACAGTATTGCCTCTACATGATGCCACATGAAGCATGAAAAGCTTCATGCGTTTTAGACGGAAGCACATTGTATAGACTAATAACACAACGATGGATCCTTGACAGCCTTTAGTTCTTATTATTTCCCACTTACAGCGACTTAAAACATGACATTTAAATTAGAATATTACATCAGACCAATACCAAAAATATATATTATTATAGACATAAATGTTAGCTTAATGGAAAGCATGCTCAATACCAGCTCATCGGTTTTTATTTTTAAAATGTAATTCTGATCTGTCAAATTCATTGGGATGTATTTTCTATTTAATTCAATATGACAGCATTTGCACTGAGTCACTCTGGGCTTGAATTCCTTTGTGCTTGAATCAGAGGATCAATAAGGCTGTGCAGCGGCATTAAGGAAGGCTGATAATTTGTATATATCAACTTTTCTGATTTATTCATTTTAAATGAAATGAATAAATAAGAGACATTAGCACCTTGTTTGTTCTAGTGTCTCTTATCTTCCTCTAGGCACAATTCACTCACCTGACTTTTTTCCAGTCAGGTGAGTGAACCGAAATCAAGATCTGCTTTAAAAATGTCTTGGAAGCATGACATTTCGAACCCTTTTCCACCATTTTTTTTTCCTTCCACTCAACTTTCCATCAACATGGATTGTGACAGCTTCTTTGGCAATGACTGGACAACTGAATCTGCTTGCCACAACGAGGGCATAACATGAAATTACTGTAATAGAAAAACAATTTCTTATTGATCTGTTACCAATAAGAAATTGGTAACAGACCAACCTGGCGATCTGGCGAGTTCAACATCCCTTAATGTTGCCATTTTGTCTCTCGACACGCCTGACTTTGTTCGGTTTGACATACCTCCACACTCCATTGTGTCTTCCAGCGGGGCAAAGCCCTCGGGGCACTTATCAAAGCAGCGCCCTTTGTGCAGGTAAAAACCAGATTTGCACTTGGTGCAGAAGTCTTTGCTGAAGCAGGACTCGCAGTTGTCTATCCTGCACCCTGGAGGAAGAAACAGAGACAGAGGAAAAGTCATCTGGGTTTCAGAAATCCGCTTCATGTGGAATTGATTCGGAGCTAAAGTGTTTGGGGAAAAAGGGGGTTGTTGAACGGATTATACTCTCCCTTGTTCGAAAATCTAAAATGGTTGAAGATTTGTGAATTATTTCACATGGGGGAATCGCTGTATTGTTATTGTAGAGAACCGAAACCCTTACGTTCCGGCTTTTGTTCAAAGCGAGTAAATCAAAAGTGTGAAAACACACACACACCAAAAGAGAGAGAGACGGTGAGGAACTGATGGAAGCTGACCTCTTTCTGCAAGGTTCATCCAAAACTACACATGCAAAACACGCCAGCTCACATGCTTTCAACTACGGGGTGCTACAAAAAGAACAATAGTGTCTGTAATGCTATTGTATCTCTTCCATATCTCCACATTTTTCCATAACCCAACCCCCCCGAAAACTTATTGGAAAGTCAGTTTTTCATTAAGTTCTGAATGATGGGTTGCAACAACAAAAGCCGGTTTCGGTGTTTTGGCTTCGTAACCAAAGGAGTTCGCAACTGAGAGGCGGCGGGGGGACCGGCTTCGTCGGCAAACGCAATTGCAAAAACTTTGTGTCTCACGCCACGCCCTCGTCGTCCGAAGAAAAGGCACGGCAATGTGTCATCAAGGTCCCTGCAAATGACACGTCGAGCCGAGCTAAATTACAACGACCGCACCAACGGGGCGACGCACAGCCCCACATGATTAGAAGGAGCCTCCCAGAGCTGTCTAATTTATGCTGCTTCTCAGAGACTGTACGCATGCCCCCCGATACCCTCAACCTCCAACCTCCATCTGAGGCCTCCGGGCGAAAGGGCGGGATGGGGGGGGGGGCTTCCCAGGTAGGTCGTCATCTCTCGCTCTGAAACCCGAAAGACTTTCTTTCCACGCGCGGAGAACGACGGGACACTTGAGGCGCTTCGCTCTTTTATCTGTGACCCTTTCTGCAGAGCCCGGAGAAGGGAAGGTTTCTCACAATCACACCCCTTAATTACACCATCTCCAGCTAACCATCAGGCCTCCTCCTCGGCATTCCTGCAAAACGAGGGGGTCCCTCCCCGCTTCACTTTGAACCCTAAAGTATGGCCTCGGCCCACTCACTCTGGTCTCACGCTTTCCCGACCAGTCTAAACAAACCGTGAACGCACACGCTCTGCACAATCGCACACATGCCAATAAGATATGGTTAGAGTTAGGCTCACTCTACAATAAAGCTGCGCTCTGGAAAACGTGACTGCGCTGACCGTAAATCACGTCTCCGGCAGTTTGCCTTTCTACTCCGTGTCCCACATGTACACATTTAGACACCCCGTGTAATTATTAAGCGTGTTTTCTTATCTCCTGTGCTCCAGGCTTATTTAGAACCTAAACCGGGGGTCGGCAACCCGCGGCTCCGGAGCCGCATGCGGCTCTTTAGCGCCGCCCTGGTGGCTCCCTGGAGCTTTTTCAAAAATGTTTGAAAATGGAAAAAGATGGTGTAGGGAAATATATTTTTTGTTTTAATATGGTTTCTGTAGGAGGACAAACATGACACAAACATTCTTAACGTTTTCCAATGCTGTAAAAATGTGTAGATTAAATATTAAATTTAAAAATTTCTGTCAACGAAGATTTGCGTCATAGCCTGCGACACACGTTTCTAACAGCAGGGCGGGATGCCAGGCAGGTGGCTGGTGTAAACAAATCGGCGGCTGTGTGATGGGCCATGGATCCCAAAGGGAAAAAAGAGAAAATAACAGAGGAGGAGAACAGAGGTTTCAACGTTTCTTGGACCGAATCATTTGCATTCATTGCTAATGTGGAAGGATTGCCTGAATGTTTGCTATGTAGCGAGAAGTTGTCAAATAACAAAAGAGTAATGTGGAAAGACATTTCCAGGGAAGGCATGCTACATTTGCAAAGGCTGCGGTTTTATGTGTATAAATGCAGGCTGCGTTTTGTTGCACTCTGTTTGTTGCCCACATAAGGGGCACGTTATGCACGTTCCATTTTGTTGTTGTTTTTTTCGAATCCTCACCATTAAAACGACATCAAAAATCTGATTTCTTTATTACATTTCTTTAATTTCATCAAAGCAATGAAACATAATTCATTAATATTGTAATGAAGTTAAACTTGAGGCGGCATCGTGCAACAGAGTAGTCACGTGGTGCGTCATTCTCTAGGATGCACTGCGGGGAAAAAAACATTTAATTGTGAAGGCTCATTATGTATTTGTAGCCAACTTAGTCATTTTGATAGTAGGCTAATATTGCTAATATAGATACATACAGCATGTGTTTCCTTCATTATAAAGCTTATATAAGGCTTTTAATTTTTTGCGGCTCCAGACATATTTGTTTTTTGTTTTTTTGGTCCAATATGGCTCTTTCAACATTTTGGGTTGCCGACCCCTGACCTAAACAAACTAAAAATGTGTTGTGACCTCATGAACATTTTTTTTTACTACATTTAAAGGGGGAGTATTATGTGTTTTCCAGACACATAATACACATAATTGTGCCATTTCATGGCACAATTGAGTTACCTTCAGTTAGGAAAATGCTGTATATGTCAAATATGACTTGAAAAAAGTTTAACGACTTGAAATTGGGGCACTGTCTCTTTAAGAAACTCCTGCTTTTTCTGAGGCTCCACCTTCAGGAAGTTGTCATTCTTCTATTAATCCTTTAACAATGTTTTCACTAGTGTTGCACTGAGAAGTAGCTGGTATAATGAACTCAGATGCTGCACAGTTCCACCAGGTGGTTTGCTAATTGCTGCTGGCTAGTCTGCAGGAGCTGAGCCCGAGAGGGGTGCTCTGTGAGGTGAAAGGTCAGATGTTTAGAAACTGCATCTCTGAGGAGGCGGAGCTAGGTCCAACTAAGGACAACTGAATGGTTACCATGGGAGATTAAGCAACACTCCTGGTACGTTTCAACATTATGAGATGAAGTTTTATTTCACAAAGTTGATTTTACACAATACTGTCCTTCTAATTACATCATAAAATTTATGTATCATATACCTTTTGATAGAAATGTATATGCTACATGAATTTAAAGTATAATTGTGTCGTGGTAGAAAAATAAGACATGGTTTATAAATTGGAAAAGGAGAAAATCAATCAGGGAAGAAGCCAAGCGGCCTGCAGTGAGGCTGGTTTAGGAAGCTGTATGGACATCAACACGGGGCAAAAGTGGAAGAACATTATCAGTACAATCATTCAAAAACGTTAAGCCAGATCTAGAATAAATGGTCGAGATTAAAGCTTCTGTTAGAATGGCCCAGTCAAAGTCCAGATCTGAGTCCAACTGTGAATCTGCGGCAAAACTCACAGGTGTTCTCCATCGCACTCAGCATGAGCCTGTGTACGTTTGTGGTTGTAAAGTGACAACTGAAAATAATCAAGGGGTATAAATACTTTTGCAAGGAGCTGACTTTTTTTCATTCGTTCTTTTTTGCGTAGTGTTCTTTTGAAACGTTCTGCTCCCCTCATCCCCCCCCCATCCCCGCACCCCCTATTCCTGTCTGGGAGAAACTGCATCTGTGTCCAGACTAAACACAGTCTGCCATGCTGGAAGCTGGTACAGCCCAACTGCAACACGGGGAGCGAGTTAAAGCATCACAAACTGAAAAGCACAAAGTGTTCCTTAATATTTTCAACATGCTGTAGACTTCTCAGACTTGTCAACACCTGGGAGAGTGCTAGTTCACAAAGCGAATTGTAAAAAGAAAAAGAAAGAGTGAGCAGGAGACGAAGAACATCTGTCAGCGCTCTTTCGCGCTGAGCTTGTTGTGCTAGTCTTGGTTATTGTTGGCAAACATCACTAACACAGCTGTATGAAATACGGGATCCTGCCAACGACGGTAGCGTTTTAACGAGCCTTTGATTAAAGCGTCACTTTTTGGTTTCCCATCTCTGATGTAAACAGGGAGCGGCGTAAAAGAGGCTTCTGTGATGAGACGATAATGTCGCCCTGCGACGGGATGGATGAGGTGGAACACAAATGAGGCACTGTTATGACGGAGACGGAAGGGTCAGAGGTTATCGGATCGAGTTGGGCCGATGGGGATTGACGGACTATCTAGATCACGAGGGCGAGGGGGGCGGGAGCTAACGTTGCGAAAGCAACATGTACAGCAGTGCCAGAGCAAACGATACAAGGGAGCGGGTTCATCACCCCGGTGGGATTAACCTCAGGACCACCTTTAAAGTCTTCATCTAGGTGCCACAGGGAAACTAATGAGACGTAATGAGGTCACTGGATCCCAGCGAAGGCCTCCTGTTCTCCGGACTTAAATGTATTATCCTAATTATCGCTCGGACTGGTTCTGGCCGTGAGTCATCATATTATGAGCGGAGAAGCAGGAAAAGCCTCATGACCGCTCAGAGGAGCTGCACAAGTCGCCGCTGAAGTAGGTGACGTTTTCTGCGGTTCACGCCGCAATCGCGTCTCGCGTTTTACTTCTCTCTGTGTCGCTCTTGAAATTTTATCTCAAGCGGATCTGAAGCTGAGACATGAGTCACCGAATGTGACTCGGGATCTAATAGCCCGGCTTGGCAGGCGACGGCCCCCTCAGCTGCGGTCTGGATGAGTAACCCGTTGATTTTATCGAGGACACTTAAAGCCACGTGTCAGCTTCAATCACTTCCTGTGTCTTCTCGAAGCTCCGTGCGCACTCGCTCAGCTAATGAGCGTGAACATTCGATGTGTCGAGAAAGAGATATGTCTCGGAGAGCTGATAAATCAGACAGGTTGGTTGTCAGATGCACACTCATCGGCCCACAAGAGGGTGCGCCCGGCCTCTGATCGCCACGTCCGAAGAGCAGATGGGGTAAAAAAAAAAAAAAAAAAGCCTGGCAGAAAGAAAATGGGAAAACAAACCATGTTTTTCTATCTTCTCCATCTTTACCTCACATCCTACGTTGTGAACAGCCCTGACCTACTCTCTAGGCTCTAGGTTTGGCTGACACAAAGGCTGTTTGGCTTCCTCACTGCCACCCAGCCATGTCTTGCGGGGGTGCAGATGGCAGGAGTTCGCAGCAAAGGTTAGAGCTGCCATTTTCCTCCCAACTCTCTCCGCTGTGGGGCTTTTGTTTTTTTTCCACTCGGGCGCTCCTTTCCTCCCTAGCCCAGCAATAGGTGAGGCAGAGGTGGTGTTCCTGCCAATCACGGCCATCCAGAGGGAGATCGGGGATGACAGATGTGTCAGCGGTCCTTCTAGCTTCTTCACACCGTCTGTGATATACCCACCTCCGCTTATTTATGCTCAGCCAGCCCTAGCGCTCGCACATACCCGCGCCGCTCAAACCTCATGTGAGCATTCAAGCACAGACAGTCCACAGTTTACTTTTTTTTCTTCTTCTTCTTTTAGATAATAAAAAAGCGAAATGAAAATAACAGTCTGTTTCTGGCTACCGTTAGCATGTAGAAGGGCTTGGTTTTATGGATCCATTCTACTGACTGGCAAATCTAAAAGAGCGGTTAGCAAAGCTGTGATGATTAGATGTCCCTTGACAAAGCTCAAAGGCCAAAAGCAACTGTTCTTTCCCTTGGCCAGACTGTGTGGTGGAAATACCCTCCAGTTCGGATTTAGAACAAGAAACAAGGAGCTCGAATGAGAGCGAGTTGATGGGAAGAGAGCTGCCAGTGTATACAGCCATTTGACTCTAGCAAAACTCAAGAGTTACTTCCTCTACATACCCTCGCCGTCTTTGCTACCCTGCGGTCTTTCATTGGACCATAGCCTCACCCTGAACTATAGCCCACACACCTACTTTACATATCACTGGCATATTGGCGGTCCTGATGCCTTTTTGTCATCCGCTTACCTACAGACGGCACCAGTAACCTGAGCAAGAGATAACTGGTACCTTTGAAATCTGCAGTTGTGTGGCAAGGCAATAGATCTCTGGTGCCCAAAGATCTATTGCCTTTGGGCAATAGATCTTTGTTTTAGTTCTCGGCATGTTTTAGTTCTTTCCCTAGCTTAACGCACCTGCATCAGATGATGGCTCCTTGGCAGGCCGAAGAATAAAATTGACATGCTGAAACGATTGTTACAACCTCCAGGGAGAGAACTAAAACGTGCAGGATGCCGTTTTAGATTGCCTCCTCGCAATAGATTCCCCTGCAATAGATTCTTCACTAGAAAATGTGCGTTTGTCAGTAGCAGCTGTGGGTCCTTAATTCAGTCTGAGGAAGCACATTTTCAAACCAGCCCTACTCTCAATGCGGACCCTCTCAACACTTAAGTCATGTAGACGATACAACTCTGATCGCCGTCTGATGGCTCAGAACGCTTTCCCTTCAAGCATTTCGCCTTTGATACAGCGTGATGGATTGTGCTTTAGCTTTGGGATTTGCGTTAAACTTGAAGTACTGTGAAGAATTGCGGCTTAGGCTGGAGCATGGCTGGCCACCGTTCACACCAATTTGGTTTTAGATCAAATGTAACCTGAAATCACTACAAATCTTCCTTGCAGAATAGCACCCAGAACGACATGGGTGCTAGCAACTGTTTTCCAGACAGTTGATGCAAACTTTGGTGCATCTCACTGGAGCTTCAGCAACTAGATTTGCCTCTTGGAATGCGGCACATGCTCACATAGAACAACAGGGTATAAGACGACACTCCTAATGAACCAGCTCTGCAAATTATCACAGTGCTTTTGCATTGAGCTCTTAATATGCTTAATATCTCAGCACTGTGACCACACTACAGCTAGTTACCACGGAGATTGTATGCAGTCTGATGGACAGGCATTGATGAACAAAGACGTAAACCGATTTGGGTGTCAAGAGAAGTGTTCTTTTATCTTCTAGCACCTCAAGGCGCTTTCATACTTCATCCAAAGCATGAAAATCAACCTTCGTCGACGTAGTTGAGTGACGAACATTGCATCATCTTGTCCACAGGGTGACGTCCTGGTTCCCTTCTCAACACCGGGTCCCAGTGAAACAATTTTTGTACAGAGCTCTGCGCACTGTGTTCGGTGATTGGTTAGAAGTTTTATGCAGAAATGCGCTCCGACAACAATGTTGACATTTTGCCACAAGTAGTCTGCTTCCTGAATACTTCTGAGGAGCGGTTATCACAGACGGAGATGTATTACATACATTGGCATTTCTCAGAAAGATGTGGCGTTCTGTTCATGACCGTTGAAGCAAAGCAGAGGACGGTGCCGCAAGGTGGTCCGTGCTGTTTGTGAGAGATGTGTGCGAATACGAAGGCCCTCCACACACAGCATAGCCTTAACATTGTAGTTGTCTTGTGATGCAAGAGTTATGGGCCCGACTCCAGCTGTTCCTGCACCTGGGCATGTTTCACTTAACTCCAAGTTGCCTTCCGATCCATGTATCAGTGTATGAATGAGTTGCATATTCGGAAGTCCAGTGTAAAGCGCTTTGAATAATTGGTTTTAGTAGAAAAACACTTTGTAAATTCTATTTCTATTTAAAATATATATTTTGTTTAGCCGCATGTTTTTTCAATAGGTTAAATAATATATTACTTGTTAGTAAATGTCAAACTTATTACTTTTCAGGCCTTTTAGCATTCAGACTCCGACGACGTGGAAGTCCAGCGAAGGTCCACCGTAACTTGGGTTATGTTGTGACCTGCGTTCACATGGGTTCATTTTATTTCATTTTTATTTTTGTTTGGTTCCAACAATCACAGTGAATAAACTCACATTGGACCCAAGTGTTTGCTAAACCTTCCCCTTGAATACGTGTTGGTCTGAAATGCAATCTTCCCTTACTAACTAGCAGAATAAAGTAAAAAAAAAAGCACGTTTATTGTTTGCCACTGACTGATCTTTCTCAAATGGAGACATTGTTTTTTGGGGTTTCTCGCTTAACTTTGTTTCCCCTGCAGTACATTTCTTCTCCCCGTCCAGAGGCCTTTGTGTTACATGCCTGTGGATCCTACAGAACCCCTGCTGAAGAAATAGTGAGGTTTCGGCCCAGCAAGTGGCTGAGTGTGAAGACCTTCTGCTTGTCTGGCTTTTGTTTTTCTTTACTCAGGGAGTCCACAAAAAAATAAAAAATCTTGAATGAGATAAGATCACGCAGACGAACTCTGGGGTAATAACAAGCAGCCGCTGCTCCTTCAGTGACTTTTACAAGTCGTGTTGAAAAAGCTCATGACAACAGGGTCGTAACACCGAGCGCCGGGACCCCTTCAGAAACCAAAGGGGCCAATTAATTCCTCACTGTCGTTTGTCGTAGTCATATTTGAGCCTTTTGTAACCAGTCGGCTGGACCAGCTCCCGAAAAAAAAACCAAAAAAAAAACAGTAATAATAATTTGACATCTAAAACAATAAAATATCAGTTCACGTTTCATTAAGAAACAAAAAAAGGCGACACGTGGAGAGCAGCTGAGGAACGAAGAGCGATGAGTGAAGCAGCGGCGGCATCGAAGTGAGCCTCGTCCTGGGAGCTAACGCTACGTGACAGCACAAGATGTTGCTCTGACGGCGCTGCGTAAGGCGGCGGGTCCAGATCGTCCAGCCAAGCATCAGAAACTGCTGGTGAAAATTCAAACGCGATGGGGATACAGTGGTTCTCCATGCTTCAGTTGACGTAAATAAAATCGCTTTTATTACCCAAGAACAAGATGTCTTTCTCTTTCAGTTAAATAAGAAACAACAACGGTTTATAATGTCCGAGGAGCATAGGACGTTCCTGATAATATGCTAAGAGTTAATAAAACTGCACTGGAGCTCTGGTGCTGATGCAGCAAACAGACGCGTGTGCGGACAAAAACCCGCCGCTTGCTGGTTTTTCAAGTCGGGATGAAGTTACTTGGGAAAAGTATATATTATCTACCACCTAATGTTGTGTATTTTAACGAGATTAAAGAATTTGGGAACGCTTAATATGTGCAACGAGCGTCACAACTGTGTTTTTCGGAGTTCAGACGTAGCAGAAGATCTCCTTTTGCAAGCAATTCGCGTTGGCGTGGGCAGGCACTTCGATCTGTCCCTACTCCAACACATCTGATTCAAATGACTGAATTGCCTCCTCAGACTGTCAGCAAGTTCTACAGAAGCTTCTCAATAACCACTGATTTAAAGAAGATGTTCTGACACGGAGAAAAATCTGCAAAATTGTTGCCGCCCCCACTTAACAAACCAATGTTGAAGCAATTGATAATTTAGCACTGTTGTAGACACATGTTGACAGTGAAGGAGTTGTGCGTTCCTGGCAGGACTGTGATTATCTTATTTTGTCAAGAGAATGATTTTTGTCTTGGTTTTGGTTGTTGACAGAAGGTACTCTGTACTTTGTTTAGACCGGTCGTCCACTCGAGACCGGCCCTGAAACCTTAAGGAGTAGCTGAAATCTTACAGTCAGTTCCCAAACAATAATATGAATTATTGGGAAGAACAAACTGTTGAGCATGCCTCTCGCAACTTCCTTAGCGTTTACGGCATTCAATTCTAGCTTTTACCACATTTTCGACGAACGGTGACGTCGCCCGTTGTAGATCTCGCTATTTAACTTACTTATTTCTTTTTCTCTTTGACTTGTGTTTCATTTCTGCAGATAGAATTAACATGGAAGATTTATTTGCTCCTTGGCTGTCCGTGATAGGGTAAGCAGAACGTAGTACTTTTCTGTCTCAGGAGTTGCTACATGTTCATATATTTCAGCCTTAAGGTTCAGATACCCTCCGCTGGGGATACGTTTTTAGTGCGTCTGTCAGAAGTCTGGCTCAGGGAACCAAAAAGCTTCAAGTTTCTCACTGTTTTCATACGAAACACTCAGCCAACACCTCGGGCTCTGCATAAACCTACAAAGTCCCTCTCCATCTCTCCGAGCATAATCAATGTTAACATAAGGTTATGAGATCAGGGTGCTACATAAGGAGGAGAAAGGTACTTTTCATTAATTGGATTTGAGTGTTATTCTTTAACAACTACGCCTGAGAACATTTTGATTTGCCTGTGTTATTGTTTGGCTTTGTCATTAACTGTAAACCAGAACTCCACGGAGCCGCGGAGACCAAAGGTGTGGCCTCTCTTAAAGCCGGAGACCAAGAGTGTTTTGCATGCCATAAAAAAATCTGCAACAAAGGGGCGACGATTGCCAAAATATGGAAAATGCTTTCATCTCGGAAACAGTAAATAAAACCGAGGCAATGAAAACTACATTCAGCCTTCCTCGTAAATCCTTTTTCCAGGCGAAAGAGTTCATGCTTGTTTTAAATTCACTGTTTCCTTCACCTGTTTTCCACTTTTGTCTCGTCCGTCGACGAAAATATTTTTGCCTTTGGCTCGTGAAAATGTTTTCTGGCAAATGAAACACTGGTCTTTGGTCAGTTGTGGTTTTAGCCTTTGAACTCTGAAATGGTTGCTAATTTTTAGGGAGTGCGCCTCTCTCTTTAATCCCGTCGTAGCCAAAGGGAAGTGAAGGTTGTATTGCACTGTTTTTCTGGGTTCTTCTAAGTTCTCTCAGGTGTGCATCGTGCACTCAGTGGTGAAAACTAAATTTGTCACATCTTTGACGGTTCATTTTAGATTTAACACGTGAGTCAATTAGTTTTTTGGGGTTTTTTACACAGAGCCAATGAAATCGTCATTAGAAATGTTCCTACATTTTCCTACTATGAACATTTATTTGAAGTTCTGAGACAGCATTGTGGCAAAGAAGCACAAACTGAAGTGATACCGTTTCTTCCGGAATAACGCGTTATTTATGACGTCTCCTGGGTTTCTGGACCTTCGGATATCCTCATAACTTGGGCATGTTTCGGATTAAAGGGTTAGGATGGTGTTACAGACGGATGAGAAACAGCAGGCTCATCCCGAGGGACACGATGCTAAGACGAAGCTTCACTAACGTCAACCTGCGCGCCCAGACAAACCATTCAAATTGTGAGGTATGTGTGTCTCCTCTTGATAATTGACAGTAAATCAAGCACTGTGGGAAAATGGGAAGCTGAAGTGGGGGTGTATTGAAGGCCTGCCTGGTGGGATTGAAGGTAAGGAAGAGTTCGGGGTGAAAGGGTGGGGGGGTTCTTACTGGAGCACATGTTGATTTCAGGGCTGCGCATGCCGTAGTATCCGGCCGGACAGTCGTGAAGACACTCGCCGTACTGCCTCATCCTCTCCCTTCGCAAGAACAGGAAGAGTTTGGGCTGGCAGTTCACGCAGCCGTTATCCCTGGAGCACACCGAGCAGCCTTTACAGATGGGGTAAGCTCCATAGCTAGCTGTAAGAGAGGAAGAAGAATGATTAATGAGACGGTATCAGATCTAACACGTCCAGTGTGACTGTGAAATGCTTCAATAAAAAACATGTGTTTAATGTTCACACTGAAATCTTTCAGCTATAGTCGCAAATGTTTGTCAATGAGCAACAAGACGGCTGGATACACCAATCCTCTCGCGGCCTTAGCGGATGACAAATGGTTATCCCGTCAGACCGTCAATTCCCCAAACTACAAACGGAACAAAAAACTGGTAAAGGCACCGGACCGTGCACAGAGTGAAAAACTCGTGAGGTTTAAATGACCCCATCTCTAAAGATAAAGGTATAATGCACTAATTTCACATTATTGGACATCATGTAATGTCAGTGCCTCATTCTTTGTAGAAAGAGCATTGAGGATTCAGGAGGTTCCAACCCAATCATAAATATTGCCTTGGGGTCTTGATCAAGGCTGTATTTAATGGTGAACACCAGAAGTTTCTGACAAAACTCAATTTCTGACTCCGGTTGCTGGTGCACTGCATACTATATTAGCTGGACACCAAGAAAGAAGCATAATTTTAACAACCACAACCGGCTTTAATGTGCAAAACTGTGTTTTGGGGGGCATGCATGTGACTTTGTTGAGCTAAAAAAAAAAAATCTGATTTTTTTCATCCAGTTACATAGTTAAGGTCATGCAAACAGCAGCTGAAACACAACCATCACACTGGAAGCAAGGCTTGTAGGAAAAGTAAGGAAAGAAAAGCAAGTATTATCATTTTTGTTCACACATGATTGTTTGTGTCATGCCTAGTTGACACCGAGTCCAATCAGAACACAGAGTAAGCATGCTGCCATTATTTAAAGGCGCTACAAGCCTCGGTTTGTGAGCGCTTTTCACTCTAAAACAGGTTCGCGAAAACACAACTTGTCCTGAAATGGCTTCCCCAAGTGTGGCCAATCTCTGCTCCAGCACAGATTGGCCACATTTAAACGAGGCATTAATTTCTGTTGAGTTAAATCTCAGCTGCAGCAAATTTCTTGGTGTTCTCAAAAAGTCAGAGCTGTGCAAGTTGAGTGGGAAAATTAGCATATTTAATAGGCCAGTGTTTTGGGTTTTTTTCTGTTTTTTTATGGATATAAAAAATATTTATGGATATTGCTTCTGTAAGCATGTGGGAAAAGATGTAATTGGTTTTGGCCTTTGTGCGTAATATTAACATACTTTGTTTAGACCTGACTGTTTTGTGCCACTTGGGTGCAGGACAATAAGGAGGGTGATGCAGAGGACCACAGTAACGTGGGTGGTCCGGTGCAGCATGTACCAAAAACCTTACTTTATGGGGGAATTAATTAATTGACCCACAATCCGGCTAATTATGGGGCAATTAACGAGAAGCGACTGTGCACAAGTGGGGTTTTTCTTTGTTTGTTTTTTTTTTAATCCAACTATTATACAAATTATGAAGCTTCTAGTATATTTGTGTAGGTCACATACTGTGATTTTATTCTATATTATTTTAGGTTTTGTCTGACAGTCTTTTTCATCATTTAATACCAAAAAAAAAAGACATCGCAAAGTGGTTTGTCTTCGAGTCCGATGTCCTTCCTTGACGTTTTGAAGAACGCCTCGTCAGATCGGGAAGTGGAGTTCTTCGAAATGTGAAACTTCCTTTTTTTTTCTCTATGTCTTTGGTCACTTTTAGACCTAAAGACATCTGGGAGATTGCTTCCATCTCCCAGGTTTGAGTGGCAGGCTTGCTAATGTGTATATTTAGTGCAATCTGCACGGCGAATCTAGAGAAGAAGAAACCAACGAGGAAAAAAAAAAAAAAAAAAAAGACGTAAATCGTGGGAGGAAATGGGGCGGATTGCACTGCTTCTCAGTTCTCAAGCGCGTACATGCAATTGATTTTAATAATGTGCTGGGTCGGGACTCGGCACTGGCAGATGAATATCCCAAAATCACTTGGATCAGAAGCAAAAGACAAATGCGGCTCATGACACGGCATTCTTGTATTTGGTGAAACAGTGGCTACAGCAGAGAGGTGGAACCCGTGAAACTGATGAATCAGAACGCACTTCTTGATGGCCTTGACATTACCCAGATAGTCAGGATTTTATTTATTTATTTTTGTTCTTTTTTAGCAGACAGGGACAACTTAAGGCAAAAATGTAACTGTGGGCGGGCTAGGCCGGCAGAATACAGCACAAGTAGACCATAATACCCATAATAGATACATCAGTAGGATATTCTTTAACTCAGAGTAAACATGTCCAACTCAACAATTTGTCAATTCATGCAAACTCTGGTTCCCCTCTCAGAATTCAAATGATGATGATTGGTTATGGATGTGAATATTGCATTAATTCTGGTCAGAGCTGGCCTCCTAAATGATTGTGCTGAGACAGCTGATGAAAGCCCTCAAAACCGCTGCGGCTCTGGCCGCGGCCTCGCTCGCCCGCGGAAGACAAAAGGAGCCAGTAGAAAAGACGGTCCATTCCACAATGAGCGACTTTCAATGTAAACTCCTCGGCGTCCCATTTACAGGAAAATGTCCTCGGGCGAATCCAAAAAAGCGAAAAGACACTCCAGCCGATCCTCGGCCAGAGTTTTAAATATCACATGCGCAGGACGCGGGCGGGCGCTCACGCTGAGCGACCTACCACAACGCTCCATAAAACATTGCGGAGCACGCCGGACAAAACCTAAGAGGCAGAGCAAAGTCTGCACTTACTGGCCATAGATCTGCATATTAGGTTTCTCTTTCAAAAAAAAAAAAAAACAAAAAGCCCCAGCACTGTTAAGTGGATCTAGTGCAAGCAACAGTTTGCAATCAGGTGAAAATCACTTAGTGAATGTCTGTGGCTTCTACTTTCTTTTTCTTTTTGCATTCGTCTGCAGCCTTAAGAGTCGAGGCTTCAGAGAGGCATGTTGGCTCCACCGAATCGCGTTCGTCCTCCCGACGCTGCAATGGACGACTTTGGTAGATTAAGTGCCAATCAGAAGGCCTTTCTGCTGGTCTGTGGAGTTGAGGTTTAAAGCGACACTCCATCAACTACAACAAGTCCTGAGGGACACACGATCCCAGCTCCGCGTATCACATGGGCCGGTGATGGTTCGTCTGAAGTCGGCACCCGTTCAGGAAGACGCGAAGGAGGAAGGAAAACCTCATTCTGGCTCCTGAAATCCTCACATGGAAATCTCTTGTCTCGTGTCCAGCTGTCAGTTCAGTGTTTTGAGATGTTATTATTTCCAATTAAGAGCTGGACGGGTTTCAGTCCAGCGTCTCACCCGTAGTTGCGTTAAAAACTACCTGGCAGGTAACACTGCGGCCCGAATGTGTCGCATATGTTTCCTATTTTCATTTCTGTAAAATTATGTAACCATCGGACCACACCTTAAAGACTTTAGCGTTGTAATCTTTGTGTGTGAGTGTGTGCGTGTGCGATACAAAGTCTAAATATGTTTACGGTGAACTGACAATCACATTAACGTGGTCGCATTCACTGCGGCCGCCATCGCCAAGCTTTGTGTGCAACGCGGACAGGATGGGGAAGCCAACTTGGCAGACGCGGGGAACTCTTGAGGCTGAAAAAAAAGCTTCTCTCCCCAGCTTATTTCTCCAGGGTTCATTCCTGTCACTACTGACAGTGTTACTCCCTAACAAGAAAATACCGTTGCGGGGCGTGTGGTCGCAGGATCACTCGCCGGTCGAGCAGCGGCAAAGGTTCATCGAGACCCGGCCCCCCCCCCCCACCCCCCAAAACCCCGCTCGATCCCCGTTGCCAAAGCTTTGTTTTGCTGGTTGTTAATCTCAAAATTCACGCTGATTGAGGATAACGTGACCGCACACCGTCTGAACTGAGCATATCCCACATCCTGGAATTACTGTACGGCCAGAGGGGGGGAGAGGAGAGGAGAGGAGTGGAGAGAAGAGGAGTGGAGAGAAGAGGAGAGGAGAAAGGGGGAGAGGGTGGGAGGAATGGCTGCACACAGTGAAGAGAGAGCAGCTCTTATAGTGCTGATCTTGAGAGATTAGCTTTTTGTGTGTGTGTCTGTGGAAAGGTTTGGAGGTTCAGGCCACAGGTATGTCAGGAAAGAGGCCACAATTCACAGCGTCTGCAGCGGCGCTGTCCAACTCACGTCCCACACGACAGGCTTAACGTCTAGCGCGCTTTACATCAATCTGTCGTCAGACTTTTCTTACAGAACTATCATTTGTATGGATCTGTTTTTGGGTTGTTGTTTTTTTTTTTTTTTTTGCGACTTCAGCGAGGGGCTTTCTTTGCCCCCTCTGCATCTTAGCGTCATTTGGCGAGAACTGAATGTTTAGTTTGCTGCGGAATGCATTTGGAGTTGTTGATGTGGCCTCTCTCCTCATCTCTGCACGTTGAAGCCCAGCACAAATGAATTCAGACTGTATTTTGACACATGTCCAACAGCCCTCTGCAGCATTTTTTTTTGCTCTTCCCCTTCACCCCCCTCTCGCAAATCATGTATTTGCCTTTTTGGCGCGTCCTGTGAAAACCAAAGTGACCCCGACATGCAGAAGAGACGCGCAGAAAAGCGGCCGCCGGGAGATTACGGGCCACCGGCTTTGACGCTTTCACGTAGACGTTTCTGCTCTGCAGCAGAGAGGAGAGCGCACGTCATCAGAACCGGTGGTCCCTCTGCGCATGATGAACTCGACGTCGTTTACGGTTTCAACCACAGAGTGTACATTACATGAAACGCAACAAATCCACAGTTCCCACTTCTGAAGGGATCGCTGTAGGGCCTCAAGTATTGCGTTTACAAAACAAAAAAAAAAAGCAACAACAAAAAAAAAAAAAAAAAAGCAGGGCGTACGATCATCTGCGTGGAAGCCTGCTCGACGTTTGTTTATTTTTTTAACACAATGACTTAATAAGTGGCTCGGTTTGTCGTGGCTGCAGTTTTCAATGCAGCCACGACAAAGTCCTTGCAGCTCTCAGTCCCTTGCAGCTCCCAGTCTGCAAGGACTGGGAGCTAGGGAAGGTGAGCGTTTTGGCAGTTCATTGAAAAGAGTAAGAACGACCCGACCTTTCATGCCAGCATTTTGCCCCCAGCATTTGCGGGGCAAAATGCTGCTACAAAGGAACCACATCCTCACCTCTGCTATCAATGAAGCCATCACAGATTGTTGATTCCAAATGGAGTCAATTACACCATTTGCTAATTTGCATCTGAAAAGTCAAAGTTGCGGCAGATAATAATTTGATCAACTGGTTAGTTTACGTCACTTGAAGTAAATCCATTTTTGAACTGCTTATAGCGAGGTAAAGGTAGACTTGGTAGAAATTTTTTAAACACGCTAATGGAAAATGGTGCTACATTTGGACATAGCGTGGCTACTGGTGCTAACGTATGCTACGCAGTTTGCTAGCAGGTGTTGACTGAAGAAAAAATAGCAAAAATCCTTATCAATGATGTTGGTGTCCTAATTTTCTTAAATTGGCTTTTTCTGTAGTTGACGGCTAATTCTTCTAGCTAATGTTAGCAGTTAGCTCCTCGATAAGCTATCTCTCGCCTTTCACATATCAGCAATCAGACTGAATGTCCACCTAATTTGCTAAACCTGCTATGTTCATTAGGAATAGACAATAAAAGTGGGAATCAGCTAATAGTGTTGGCACAGTGAACATTTTCTACTCCTCTTCTGTTTTTCTTTTGATTTTGCAGCTGGGAGGGATTCGTCTGCAAGGACTGGGAGCTAGGGAAGGTGAGCGTTTTGGAAGTTCATTGAAAAGAGTAAGAACGACCCAACCTTTCATGCCAGAGCCTCTAAAAACCACACTGATCATATGGACTCCCTGTCATCAGTACATCACGTCCTCAAGTCTCTCTGTCTTGACTAATTCTTTTTTTCTTTTAAGCTTGAGAGCCCTTTCATTCAGTTGATCAGACTTTATGGAGCTGTGACTTGGGAGCTCAAAGACATAAAAGCATCAGGTTTATTTCAACCCTCACGCCACTTGTTGCCTCCAAACTTTGAGGAAACGCGCAGATGGCCAGCAGGTGCCCCGTTCCCACCTTGAAATGTTAAAAAAAAAGAGGCCAAAAATCAAAAAGATATTCAGTGAGACGATCGTCTTTTGAAGTAAAGTTTTGTTTTCTCTGAAAAGTCAGAGACCCCATTTTAAGAATGCAAGTTTCCGATCTGGACTGTGTTCCTTTGACATCCACGCATCACGCTGGGAGGTTTTGCTGCGAACGCAAGTCCAGAGAAACTACGGCGTTAGTTATATCAATCAGAAAACCAAACTGCATCTCTGGAAGGTTTCTTTTCTCCTCTAAAGTGAGTGAGCATGACAAACTGCTCTTTCGGCTGTCGAAACCCCCGAACAATCACACGGCAAATCCTCCCACGTCAATGGCGAGCTAACTTCCTCCCCTCTGCTCGCCTACCCTACCGGCACCCATAAAACGATTCTGAACGAACGATTCCAACTTCATGTAACCCGAAACCCTACCAAGGTAAATTGCATGTAATTTGTGTTTCATTTAGACTTCTGAACTTAACATTAGGAGGAAGATATTTACCGATGTGAGCTTTTCATAGGGGTCCTTTAGTAAAAGACCTTCAGAGCCATTTCCATGCTCATGAATTTAACTCAAAAGCTAAAGAAACAGAGACGGATGATGAAGCAAACGATCATATTCACATCAGAGTTGGACATTTTTGGCAAGCTATCCACTTACGTTTTATTTATGAAGTTGTCAGTTGTGTAGTTACACTTCACAAATGAAACAGCTGTACGGCAACAAGTTTAACCTGAGCAACTTTAAAGGTGATCAGTGAAATAATTGCTAGAAATAAAACCCTGGGGTTCCCGTGGCGTATGCCATCTCTCGCCAGCCGACTCTTGGGAGATGAACCAAAGCCCACAGGCCTCACACACGCCCCCCAAACCTCAGCAAACCCGATCTCATTGCAAGAAACAACCGGATATGCGAACCGAATGGACGTATGGACAACTGGATGGAACATAGAAGATCGTATTGAAACACAACTGTCCCTGTTCTCGCAGCACTGTTCCCTTTCTCCAAGGACGTCTGGCATGTAAATCCAATAACACAGACTGTCAGAGCAGCTATCCAGAAAACACACTGTCTTTTGTTGGCTCTTACAGTACAGT
Organism: Poeciliopsis gracilis; assembly: GCA_911649635.1. Classification (NCBI taxonomy): domain Eukaryota; kingdom Metazoa; phylum Chordata; class Actinopteri; order Cyprinodontiformes; family Poeciliidae; genus Poeciliopsis; species Poeciliopsis gracilis. The sequence goes on from CAJVRI010000287.1 coordinate 6,449,002, forward strand.
ACGGAGGGGGAACATATCGGGCCATCAACGTAACACTTTTTTAAAAGAAATTCGTCAATACGACTGCATTATCTGTGTCACATGGTGACAGAGCAGAAGTAGAGAACCTGAGGTTTGGCAGCACCGGCAGATCAAAATGAGCTGCGTTCTCATGTGGAAAGCATCGCGTCCAGCAGCAGAATTATATGCTTTCCTCATGGCACTGAGACAAAGATTGTTTATTGTCTTGCTCACTTGTCCCCCCCCCCCCCCACACACACACACCCCCTGAAATGATGGTGTAGGCTTACTGCCTGCTCCACTTAAGAGAAAGGGCAGATACAGGACAGCGCAAGGCTGCAGCTAAACAGCCGCTTTCTGCAGCTCTTCAAACCACTAAGCCACAGGTGTCAAACTCCGGTCCTCAAGGGCCGGAGTGCTGCGACTTTTAGATGTGCCTCTGCTGTCATTAGCAAGGCTCTGGAGAACAAGGAGGAGGTGATGAAGCCATTTCATTCCCATGTTTTGTACCTGGGGCACATCTAAAAACTGCAGGACAGCGGCCCTTGAGGACTGGAGTTTGACTCCCCTGCTCTAAGCTATCGAAGCTGCCGCTGCATTTTCAGGAGTCGTTTTTGACCCCGCTCAAGCTGGCGTGGGATGAAACGACACGAACACCTTTCCAGGGCCTTAGCTTCCTGAAGATGTCGAAGTGCTACCTAATTTGAAAATGACAAAAGCGGACCATTTCTATTTTGGGTTCGTCCGAATAACTCTGCCAGATGGGAAGAGTCGGGTTTGTAGGATTTACTTATTTGTTCCTCCGGTTTGCAAAAGCAGATCATACTGTACACACAGGTCTATAATTCAGGATTCCATCTGCTTCTAATAATTGGGCTTAATGAGATTTAGCAAACGCATTTGCCTGTCAAGAGGTTCTTGTGTCACATGGGCAGGGAGGGAAGCACATCCTCCTGCAGTACAAATGTAAAGCCAAACGATGAATGGTTAAAATAATAAGCTATGAATCTCAGCGATGAACGACACTGGAATGACATTGTGATTTTTTTAATTTTTTTCACACCCTGTGTCACGGTAAACCGCTCCAAGACGAGACCTGAAAGGTGACTAAATGCACATCATATTCTCACTTTTAGACCCAGCTAGCATTAGCATGAGCAAACAAAATCTGTGGAGCTTCCAGTAGCTAGCTTAGTTTGTCTTTCCAATCTATGAGATAAAACAAAGCATAAGCTTTGCTTTTAGAGTTGGAGAACTTAGGTGGATGGATCTTCTCACATCAGGGAAGATAGCTAATAATGACAACAATAATACTTTCTCACTGCCGCCTTTGACAGCGAGAGTCAGTGTCGGCGCGTGTTTGTCCGACCACATTGTTCAGGTCAGATCAGAACCGAAATGCTTTCTTCATGTCCACCTCCTTGGTTTGTTCCACTCCTCCTGGTGGATCGCTGATGTCAAAGAAGCCCTATGAGCCGACTCCGCTGACTTTTGTTAGTGTTGTTTCCGTTATTTATTTATTGTGCAGTGTGCCACGCTGATTACTAAGCACTTTCTCCACAACAGTCCATTTTCTACTTAGGAAAACTCCATGAGCACGTTGGAAGGAAAAACCCAGAAGCCTTGATGTGGTGGTCAAGCAACAGAAACAGCTTTTCACTTTGAGCCGTAAAGTGTTTATATATATATATATATCCATATATATATATTTATATACTCCATTCGAGTTTTAACAATTACAGAAAATCGTCCCGCTCAGTGTCGAGATAATTGGAACAAAATACTCCGACAATAAAATTCATATTTTTTTTGTTGCAGCAAAGGGAAAAATCCACCCTACAAATATTTTACAGTCATTCAAGAGGTCTGTTTTTTTTTTTTTGCGGTGCATTTGATATGTTTACAGCTTGGCTTTCAAGTGGTCTCAGCACAAACAAATGTGTCAGTTAAATCCACTCAACGCAATTTAATGTAAGAAACATTACACGACGAATGGGATTTTCTATTTATTCATTCGTTTTTTTGATGCAGTGGAGTGGATTTCTGCTTTAAGAGAGACTGAGCACTTTATGTCACTTTTCCACGTGCCACTGCTTGAACGTGAAAATGTGACCCGGGCGTCCAACAAGCAGACGTCTTTGGAAACTAAATGCTTTTGGTCTGGATTTGAATCGTATAGCAACCTTCCAGTGAATACGCCACAACTGACTGACATCTTGTTTCAAACACTAGAATACAAGCAACTTTTTATTTTATTTTATCTAAACATTTTCCCTGTAAATCAGCCCAGACTAAGTCAGGCTGGACAGTGAGTGATTATGAACATAAACGGAAAAAAAACAAAAACAATCCGGGCTGAGATTTCCAATTGGATTCAGGACTGGACTTTGACTGGACCGTCCTAGTATGTGGATATAATTTCATTTGAACCAGGGTATTAAACATTTTGCATAGAGGACCTCTAATGTCAAATTAAAAGCAGTTGTTGGCCACAAACGTTTGTTTTGTTATGACAAATGCAAAAACCATATATTGTAAACGTACTCGCCTGATTTCTACCTGCAAACCATTTCAGATGTTTTATTTTACAAAAACATGACATGGGATCCACTTTTTCATTTTTTTTTATAACCCTCTCGTTTTTCCTAATTTAATAAAAGGGTGCGCCCAATTCTACTTTCAAATTCCTTGCATCATTTTTTTATGTATTTTTTTGATCAATGACAATTCCACTTGAATTCGTTTCAATCGTATCGCCATCAACGGCCTGGTGAAACAACGTGACTGATTATTGTCTTCTTAAGGTTGTGCTTTTGCTGTGTTTGTTCATTTTCTATTGCATCTCTGAGGTTCTGCCTGAAAAGCTGTATTAACGCTGAAATCAAATTACCCAAAGGGGGAGTTTCTACACAAGCACGATCACTTTTCTCCAGGGTGTGAATGTGAAGAGGGGCTGAATGCAAATGCAGCTCTCACTTCACAGCTATGAGCTCCTTTGCATAGTTTTCACTGCATCTAACGCTGTAGTGAAACAAGAGAATGGCGACCCAACTTAAAAAAAAAAAAGCGAGAATCGGTGCCCAAAATGGAGTATAGTTTCTCACTTCATTCACCTTTATTTACCTTGAAAGCTTCATGGCCTCAACAAAGCAGCTTAGATGAACTTAATTTGATTACAATTCAATCAGCCGTTCAGAAAACAGATTTTCTCGAATCTGTTGACATTATTACTGCTGAGAAAATCCCTGTAATACACATATATATATATATATATATATATTTTTTTTTTTTTTCTTAAATCTATCACTGCTACTGTTATCATCATCTCAGCATAAGACGATAGCGAAACAACATGGGAAGACATGTCAGTAAAACGTGTTTTTGATTTATCTTTGGGTTTGCGGTCCCTCCTTGCAGCACAAAGATTGGTTGGGTCGGGCGTTGATGTAAAAGTGTGGAATCGACTCAGGAGTCTACATAAAGCATGTGGTTCCTGTTTCTACTCAGATTTTTTTTTTTTTTTCTAACGTTCATCTGTTGATTTTTTTTTTTTTTAAACTGAAAAATGCTGGTGTTGCGCGAAAGGCTCTATTTTTTTTATTTTTGCGAACGCACCTCCACTTACAGTATGACTAATTGCAGCGGTGTGTGTTGGCGGGATCAGCGTCGTCAACAACCGTGCACTTAAAAAAAAATACAAAATACAAAATTTGCTTCAAAGATAAAAGATGGATAAATCACGACTCTCTTTATAAATTGTTGCCAAAAAGCCCTCCGGCTCTGAGCAAGTGAAGCGGCATAAGGTGTAATAAATCATCCCATAGTTGCTATTCCTGAGAGTCTAGAGGTGATTCTCTCGCCACATTTGGAAAGGATTAGTTCGACCGTCCTGAAGATGTTTTGCAAAATTTAGGAAGTTACTTTTTTTTTGTCTGTTTGTTTTTTTGGAAATTCAAAATCATTCCTGCGTTGAAAGGAAAGGCGAGTCGCAAATAAAGGTTGCTTGGAGAATTTAAAACAAAAGAACAAATAAAAAAGGTGTTTTTGCGAGAGGCAGACAAAGCCTACGTGACAGTTTTTTTTTGTTTTTTTTTAATAATTACAATAATAAAAAGAGAAACTTTTCTGCTCTGAATGAATGCGCCTAAAGTCATCCAAGCAAAGCAAAGTGCGAAACAAGCCCCAGAAGTAAAAAGGAACCGTGCAGAATGTATTTACACTGCCTCAAATTCACTCAAGCTGTGGAAGAAATGTGTTTTTGCCCTCTCAAGAGAAGTAAGAAATGGCGAGGAGGGGAAAATCCGGGTGGAGGAGGGAGAAAAAAGAAAAAAAAAAAGGTGGAGTGGCTCCTATTAGCCCACATGTGGGTAATTTATCACACATAAATCTAACACCTAATTCTCACACCTGTAGCTTAATGCTCAGCCAGTCTAGTAACACACTCACTGAAGCACTTAAAAGGGACTTTGCCGGCATTTTTCTTCCTTTTTTTTTTTCCTTTTTTTGTTCCTCGGTGTGGGAGGGGACGTATGGCATCCCAGAGATTGAACGAGTCAAGCTGACGGGCATGCTTGGCATATTTGCACCCCATGTGGCATTCCTTCATCTCTCCCACCCAGCTCACGATCACTCCTCCGTCTGTCATCACCTTGACTAACCCCGTCTGCCAGATCACGCAAAAGACAAAGAGCGAGCTGCAAAGCTTCCACGCTGGACGGAGTGCGCAATAAATCTTTTAAAAACATTTAATAAACTGGAATTTTTTTTTTTTTTTTGAGTTGCAACAGCTAGACAATCTACTCATGATGGAATATATATATATATATATATATATATATATATATATATATATATATATATATATATATATATATATATATATATATATAAAAACTGCTGTGACTTCATGGAGGCTTTTTGCTCTTTCTGTTTTTGTCAATCTTCAGATCATTGAACAAATATTAATATCAGACAAAGATAGCTTGGGAAAATTAAAATGTGATCTATTTAATTTGAAAAAGTAAGTTAAAATGACCCCAGCAGCAGCAATAAATCAATTAATTGAATGATCAATTGCTCAATAATTTCCATTTCGTTTCCCTCTCTTCTCTTTTTCTACCAAAACTGGATGATGAAGGTCTTCCGCCTGGTGCTTCGGTCTCAACTAGTCCCTTTGCTTTTTTTTTTTGAAAGACAATTTTATTTGCAGAGATTTCATAATTCATTCTGAATTGTTGTTTCTGTCGTGTGGTTTACATATTTTGGATATTGTAAAATGCCTTCCGGTTCCAGTTCCAGTGTTAAAATGTTCATTAGAATTGAAAGTTTATTGATCGTTGAGAATGAGTTGTCGCGTCATTACGCCATTAGCAGCATGTTACTTGAAAATGGTCTCAAAACAGCAATATTATTGTTCATTTAAAGCAATCGGCCATAAATATATTTGACAAACACCAATACTTGCATTGTTTGGATGAAATGTGTGCACTAATCAAGTTTGAGCTTGGAAATAAATCATTTAAAACTCAGATTTTTGTTGTATCACAAGCCATTCGTCTGGTGTGTCTTCATTAACAACCTCACTCTCCCTTCTGACCCGCTGGGGCCCATCTCCCAGGCCCCCAGGTCAAGAGTGGGAAGCACAACGGGGGACGGCATCATTTTCAGTTTAAGTGACTGAGAAAAAAAAAGAAAAAAAAACTCCCCAACATCAAAGGACCACTGAAAAGGAAACAAAAATAGGAGAATGGATCCGATATCAGCAAAAGCAAAGTGAGTTTTTTTTTTTTTTTTTTTTCCCCTACAAGAATTTGTCACAACACAAAAAAAATCGTCACCCTGTCACGTTACGTGACAATTCGTGTACATTTTCAAGGCACACGCCAGCCATTTTGTAGAAAGACTGGGATTGCGCTTTTTGGTAGATACTGCCACGGGTTGACCAAAAGACGCTACGGTCTGAGGAATTTCCCAGGCAGGCCTTCTGGATTTATCTTGTGGATTTATCTTGTGGCTTCCTCGTGCAGCAGGTTGTCTACGTAACATCTGGGATTATACTTTCACACCACAGACCTGCGCAGGCTGAACTTGAACCGTAACACGACTCAACAGGCGAGGCGGTTTTCTTACAAAAGCCCTTACATGGAAGAAATTAGAAAAAAACAAAAACTATTTCGTACCCAGCCACAGGAAAACTTGTAAAATATGAACACAGCTTCAGCAAACCGCGAAGCTAATACGTGGTATACGTGCGAAAATGTGTTTATCCACTCTCAAACGTCGCATTTGTGTCCAAATGAAGGCATTTTTAAAGGATCAGTAATGGAGTCCTTTACTAAAATCAGAAACGACATTCGCCGTCTGCGTCATGCGATGGGAGAGCTGTGCATAGAGCAGCTGAAACCTCGGTCAATGAAATTTAAGACATTCATAGCAAAGTGGCAAGTTTATGAAGCAGGAAAGCATCTTTTTCTTTTCAATAGATTTGCAGTAAGTCTGCACACAATTAACTAGAAACCTTATGAATTTATGTTCAAAAAGTACGTAAGCGAGTCATATCAAAGAGAGAATAAGCAAGCTAAAGTTAGTCTAGCATTTTAAGACTAGCTAAAAGGCTGTGAAAGAAACAGGTGGGTATGAAGACTTTTCTAAGTCGCGGCTTAAGAGCAATGGAGTACGTGGCACACAGCGAGCGCCCAGACAATCTACATTGATAATGTAGTGTGTCAATGGAGTATCTATTTACAACACCCTGACATTTCTATAGATTACGCTACGTACCGATGATGTATCTATTTAAGGCCGGAAGCCAGAAACTGGAACTAGCGCACAGCGTGTATCTCGTTCATGTCATTCATCATGTATAAAGCTAATCTCTGAATGTTAGATCAGGGTTCCAAGGTGGGGTTGACCCTCGTTTGTCCCCGTACCGCCTCCGTTGATGCTGCTCATAAAAGTTCGGCGAGGAATCGGCCGATTCGCAACACCTTGATCAGAACGAACGCATAAAGATTTTAGAACTTTGACGGACTCGTTCATGTTGTAAAGTGCTTCAGTATGTTAGCTGTGTGGACATGTGGCGTATAAATAAAGCAAACTGTGAGGGCGGTAAATTGTGCAGGGGAACTTTATCTTCATCAAGTTTTTGCTCTTGAAATATCAAGGTGTCACGAAGTCTCCCGGGAGTATCAGTACAATGGACAGAGCAGACAGAGAAGGGCGGTATCATACCTGTCTTGCACCAACACGTTGCGCTGCATCGTTTCGTGCTTACTGCGACTAATGTGTTGCAAATCAGGTTGGATGCCATTACAGCAAAGCTCCAACTGTCTGGACGGGCCAATAACAACAGGAACTGGTTTTGGGTTTTTTTTTTTCTTTTCAAAAGTATTTTTAGAAAGAAAGAAAGAAAAAAAAGCTTAACTTGAGGTTCTCAAAAACCTCTCTTTTTAAGACATCACAACCTCAGAAGTGCTTGTTGCCGCCCTCCGTGAGCTACGCCTTATCGGTTTCCATGACGGCACCGAGGCAGTGCCATCTCTGAAACCATTAGCTGGTAAACATGTAAACTACACGTGAACCCTGTCCACCGATACCTATTACTTCTGAATCCTGCCGCTGACAGCTGTTTACACAACCAAGGTCGCTCCCCGAGACCTGGCCCCGGTCCAAATAAAATAATGTGCAGTTAAGGGAGAAGCTCGCCAAATCGTAACACAAGTGTGTAACCGGAGATGGGAAAAAAAGAACAGAGAATTTCAGAAATGTTAATGGAGTTCTTTGTCTTTACGCTTTTATGCCGAGTTTTTTTTCTTTTGTCACCCAAGCGTGTGTGTGTGTGTGTGTGTGTGTGTGTGTGTTTGTGTGTGTGTGTGTGTGTGTTCGCAATGTTGGCCAAGGGAGTTGGAGAGATTTAACTCTGTACTGTTTGTGTCTTGCATAGAGATAAAAAGCTGAACAAAATGTATATTTTATTCAGGACACATCTGTAAATATTTATATATCTTTCGTTTGAGAGATATTTTTATAAGATAAGAAGAGCTCATCATCTTTTAGAGTTTTTAAATTGCATTGTGAAAATGTGGGACCTCAAAATGTTGGCACCATTTTGGCAAAAACTGACATCTTTACCTTTACAGTCGTGTTTTTGTAAACTGTTTTTGGCAAGAAGCCCCCCAAAAAACAATACTTTCCATGTCTTGTAATTCCTAAACGACGAATTGGAGTAGGACAAAATTTGTGATGTCAATCCTTTTTTTTTTTTTTACCAAAATGAGAGAAAATCAATCATACATTTTGAAAGAGAATTTCCAACAGGAAAGTAACGTTGAATTTTTTTTTATCACGTTCTCAGTTTCCTAAGCTTGACTGCACAATCTCTTTGAATTACATGGCTTGTGGATTTGTTGTTTAAAGTTTGTCATTCTCTTATGAATTGAGAGGTGAAGGTTAAAACCTATTGACCAAATGCCCTTAAATAAAAAATTTAATCGTAAACAATAACTCTCCATGTAGAATGAGAGTCCTGCTGCAGTTCCTGTCTAAGCATTTTGACAGAAAGAGAATTAAAGGTGCTTTTGTTGTCGTTGTTTCTTCTTTTCCAGAAACCTAACATGCCCTGCAATTTGAGCAATGTGGTCAGATTGTTTGAGGTCAATCTTCGTCCAAAATTAGCGCTTCGCATCTGATGCGCAAAGCGAATAACACTGATGAATAGCTGGAAACGATCAGCAGTTTACACTACTTAACTCATTAACGACCTAAATATAATCTCCTCCTCAAATACAGGCGGCATCAAATTGTCACAGAACGGATAAGCCTAACAGGATGTACAGTGAGGTTTTCGCAATTGCTGCACAAACAACTTTTGGTTGTATTAGCAAGAAAAGTGTGTTATTTGTTGTTGTTTTTTATCAAAAAAGATAGATGCAGGTTGTCATTTACGGTGGAATTATTAATCTCTTTCACTGGCATCCTTTGAGGATAAAAGCACTGATTAAAGTTAATGTTTCAAGTTATACACATATTTTATGTAGCCCAATAAAGATATTTATAGAGTGAGCAAATCTGTAAAATGTCAGGATATTATTATTTTCTTAGTTAATAAAAACAAAAGGCACCCCGGGTTCTTTTTCCCTCATCATGTTTTCCATCTTGATCCCAGCAAAACTCTTGGCGGGGACAGAGTGTTTCACTGAACCCTAGCCACAATCTGCAATGTGGACAGGTCTTATTTACAGACCTAATTTATTTAGTTTCTGCTCTTTTGACCTCTGGATGTGAAACGCCACGCGGAAACGCTTAATAATCGCAAAGTTTGTGTCCTGAGAAGGAAACAACAGGACCTTATGCCCATACAATTTACTTTTAAATTAGAACAGTCGTTTGTAACGATTCGAGTCTTATTTTCCTCAAATTTATGTTGCTTTTACTTCTCTGGTGCGAAACTGACCAGTTTTAAGGCTGTTCTATCTGCACTCGCACTAGTACTGCCAGTCCTGCGTCCCGATTCTAATTTACATAAATAAAAAGTTGCTTTTCCAATCAAAATACCTCTTTTTAATGTGGGCAGTTAACGTAATTTCAGGGAGATGCTACTGCAGTGCAATTTGGGGTGAAAATCCTCGTTTGCAGATGCTTTGCGAATGAGACGCTTGTTTAAACTCTCGTTTGGGAGCACGAATAGCCACTGGCTGTTGTTGCACGCAGAGCATCGTGGCCAACCCGAATCTTTTGACTCAGTGCTTTAACCTAAGTTGGGTGCCGTGGAATTTGGTGTTTTTCGGTACAGCAAAAAAAACAACAAAAAATAATTAAAAAAAAAACAGAACAGTGACCCACACACCAGTTCTGTGACAGATCATTAGCAGAGCAGGTGTTTTAAATGAGCTAATCAACCGCTGTGTGTTCAGACGATCCCCTTATTAATAATCACAAAATATAAACGTAGAGCCAGAAAACATAATACTGTAACGGACTGAATGTTCTGTTCTTTGTGTGGGAAATGTTTGCGTGTTTCTTTTTTTTTTTTTTTTTTTTGGTGTTAAACCCTGATACACTAGCGGAGCTGTTGTCAGTCGGTTGCTACGGCGACGGGTCTGTTTGTAGCGTTGTCGACACAGACAGCGAGAAAAAAAGAAAAAGAGTACTTGTGATTTTGAGTTGTGATTTTTTTTTTTTGCGTTATTTTTCCCTCCTCTGTGGCCCGCTGCACTAAATTAACAATACAGACGTCTCCTGGTTTAATTTTTTTTGCAGAATTGTTCTACTGCAGCTCCACGGTTACGGGTGGCAAGTAAAAGAATAGTATTTTTGCCCTGCAGTGTTGAGCGCATGAGTGAAATTTCTGGATGTTGACAACAGCGTCCAACGTGTCTACATGGTGCTCCTCACTTTGTGCACCGCCCTGGGCATCTGCCCATTTATCAACTATCAAAAACAGATGGTAGTACTTTAACCTTTCACTCCGTCAGAAAAGATCTGGGATACTTTGACTCTTCACATGAAACCTGGCTTAGTGGCAGTGACAAGGGTCAAAAATAACATTTAATGTGTTTTTGCAAGAAAGCAGGTGAAAAATTTACACAAAAACCATCTACAACATGTCACTAAAGTCTATCAAAAGCCTTCTCAACTCCAAAATGCAAGGTAGGTTTGAGTAAAGAAAGGAAACGATACCGTCAGTGCCGAACAGAAGGTGTTTCCACAATGTCAGGAGAAACCACTTCACGGTTAGAAAGTTGGACATTTTGAACCCATCGTCCCAGAACTGCTGTTCCGGATGGTTACTGATGGTACACCTTATGATTTGCGTGTGTTAATTACAAAATGCACAGTAGACTCAGCACGTTACCTTCATGGATAATAACATGCAGGTGTAACAGCTTGTTGTGCTGCCCCCCAGTGGCAAAACAACATCAAATAATAGTCAACAAACATTGATAACAGACGGTTGCTGTTTGGGGTAAAGGCTGGGAGTTCTGGGCAATAATGGGACGTTGACCAGTTACACACAAGCACAAGACAAAGCTGCAGGAAATCCCATCAGCAACAGCGGAGTTGGATAATTCGGTGGGATCAAAAGAAAGACAGGTAGCACATAAATAATCTTGTGAAAAGTATATATAATTATATCTACATTCTCTACATGTTAAAGGGAGGAAAAAGACGAGGGAGAACAAACTGTACCGACTCGCAGTTTGATAGCTTAAGTCCAAGCCAGTTGGAGAGGTGTAAATTAAAGACAGACAGCGAGGATCTGTAAGGATGATAGATCCCTGAGCCATGTGGATCTGAGTGATGAGCGTTACAGAATCTTTTTCTCTCTTTTTTTTTGTCTCTCATGCTTCCTGAAATAAGGATCCACTCAGCACCTTTCATTATAAGAAGACAGAGTAAGGCTGATTTCCTCTGCGATAACTCACAGCTTCTTGGGCATCTCCTCTCTCTCAAATCGCTCGCCTGCTCTTTTCACTCACCACAGAAATTTACATGTTGTGTTGCCTTCGCTTCGTCCTTCGATTCTCCCCCCTCACCCCCACTCCCTTACCCATCCTCCTCCCTGCCGTCTCCTCCCTTCACAGAGGGAGTCGGAGAGACAATGAGCTAAGCATCAAGGCCCACTAATGACTCCCAGCCTTGTCGCTGATTAAAAACACGCCGGGTGCTTCTGCACTCCGCAGGAAGTCATGAGGCCTTTCCCTCCTCATACCGCAGGGCCAAGCAACTCTGAAGCCAGCCTCGGTAACATCTCTAAACAAAACACGGCAGCAAATGTTCACGTTAAGGTGCGCACGATGCCTCGTTTGGAGAATTTCGCCCCAATTGCCAATCTTATGCAGACCAAAAGCCAAAGCAAGTTCAGCTTATTGATTCTTAAATGTTATTTATTGATTGGACGAATCAAAAATAACCTTGGGACACCTATTTCCTGCAACTCTCCACATCTGGACATCGACACATTTGCTGATGAGGGTAAGGTTGGACACTTTGCTGCAAGTTAGCAAAGGTCTGTTGAGTTTGCGTGTGATCACGCACAAAATGCTTGGGAGTTTGATGATTTTAAAGGTATCTACAAATTATTTGCCTGAAGTAATAAGGCAAAAGACGACTCAAGCCGTTGTTTTCAGGAAGGTGACAATCTATCAACGCAACACATTCGAAAGATGGATTGAGCGCGTGACGCGGTCCGCGGGGGAAAGTGGAGATTTCGGCACATCTACCTTTACCTCTCGGTTTCTTCACCCAGGCCTCTAAATTATAGGTGAGCTCCACGGAGAAATGCTTTATTGCATCTGGCCAACGTACTTCCTCTCTATTCCAAAGACATACCACGCTGAGCTCTATTTTGATGTGGTTCGTAAGCATAATTAGAGGTCCTATAAAAGCAGGAACAGGGTGAACAAGGAGTCTTTCCCATCTGTCGCTTGTTAAGGGGTGAGCACAGGGGCAGTGATCCACGGCCCCTTGACTCCCTGTTGTTACAGCCGTTGGAACAGACACCGTTTCGAAGAGCTGTTTTGTTGTTGGTTTTTTTTCGCACCAAGCTGGAGATGACCTGTGTTTATGTGTATTCTCCCAATAGTGGGGCAGACTTTTAAGATTTTCTTTACTAGTTTCTAGGGTTTTGCAACTCAATGCAGACAGTGATCAAGCGTGCGACGAAGCAAAGTCTCCTGGAAACACAAGAGATTAGAGACCGGTCTGCAAGCACGCGGAGAGTTTTTACAGTTTCTGGACTTTCTTCCTCTCCCTCTACCAGGGAGTTCCTAAAGTAGGTGGCTAGGTGCACCACAATTGGATTTGGACTCATTATAATATCAATAAAAAATGAAGAGAGTTATCAATTTCAAAGCATCTGTTTAGTATTAAAGTCAAAATCATGACCTTTGGTTATTTTATTTTTTGTCCTCCCCCTCATAAGTCTACCTCGGCTATTTCGGAATATCTTGGAAGTTTAAAGGGAGATGGTAAATTCATAAGGAGCTAGGAAAAGAAAATTGCGGCGAGTAAAGAATCCAGACACATCTCCACTAATTTGGGATGTTGGTCTGGAGAAGTAAAACTTCAGCTGTTCAAGAAAATATCCCACAAAAATCTCATTAAGGACTTTTCCTAATGGGTTCCTACCGCATTGTTTCACAGAGGCTAAGTGTTGCAACCACAAGAAATTGCTGGATGGAATCCTGTCCTTTCCCCATCATTAAGGACGTCCTGCCGTTTCAAAGGAAACTTTGAAGTTCTCGTCCTTACTACTAAGAAAATTCAAATATTTCTAATAAATGCAGCCGCTGAGATGCTTTCGGCGTTATTTCACCCAGTCTGGAACCTTCCAATGCGAAGGAGACTATTCAACCACAAACGCTCAGAGGAAAATGTTCCTAAAATAGAAACTAGCCCTACTGCAGAAAATACCTATATTTAGAGAGATTTGTGCTGAGCATCGTTCTGATAGATGTTGTTTAAATCACACAGCTACGTATTTTGGATATTTATGAAATTACATGAGGAACTTTTAAACAGGTCAACCCCTGTTTAAGGCCTATAAAGGTGTTAATATTTGAATTTTTTATGTTTGTTTAATGAGTCATAAATTAGATATTTACATTCCCCTGTGTAAGTATAAACTCATTGTAGGACTAATTGGCTGGACTTCCGTTGAATTAGGTCAGGTCACTTAAAAGGGGGTGAATATTTATGTTGTTTTTTTAAAGCTGCATGCTTTTATTTTGTAGAAATCAGCTCCCACTTCGACCAACATGTTTTTCTTGCAATGGCTTTTGTAAAAAAAAATAAAATAAAATGAAATAAAAATGTTAATTTTGTTGATCATGATGGATTTGTAAATGCAATAAAAACGGGTAGAACATCCAAGGGACTGAATACTTTTTATAGGCACCGAACCGAAATTACACTTCGACCCGTATCATCGGCCAGACTGCTGAGACTTGGAGACAGTCTGGTCTTCCAACGGGAAAATGTTTCCAAACACGCATTAAAATATGTTTTGAAATGGATAAAGCAAACTGCCATTAAAATATTTGGAGAGCTCTCACCTCCGCTGAAAATTTGTGGATTATCCTTAAAAGCCTCATCGGCGGGAGAAAACCCACCACTTTGAATTAACTCTTTCAATTCTTCAATTTGAAAGGGTTTGGGACTCGCAGGTCCAGCTATTTGTGGACTTTTCAGCGGGACGAAACGAGCAACATATTTGCCAAAATGTTGCCTAATTATGGACTTCTTTTGTAAAACGTACCCAAAATATTTGAACAAAAATGGGGGCTTGGTGAGTTGGGACACCTGTGGGAATTAAAGAAACAAAAGATGTGGACTGCAGTTCGACGGTAATCCACCCAAAACCCAAGTTGATCCTACTACAGCCATTTTCACGTTGGGTGAAGAAAAAAAAACAAAAAAATAAATTCTTGATCCCCTAAGATCCTGAATCTTTGCATCCGGCTCACCAAAAAATATCCGTGTTCCTTAAATTGTCCACCTATTTACGCTTAATTCAGTTGCCCCTATTATAATAAGTAAAGTGGAAATGGTTTATTTTAACAACTCCCGTGATTGGATTAATTGAGGAGAACAGCACAATGGGTGCCTATTGTGTTCACACCATTAAGTCTGAACAGCTCTTCGCTGGATTCTTTAAGAGAGGTGTATTAGTAATTGGAGAGGAAGTGCGTTTCGCTGCGAGCCCGAGGGCATCTCCGGCTCTGGGCAGCTCTCCTACCTGCGGAGCCTTTTTTGTGTTGCCCGTTTATGTGTGGCACTCAGAAATGATTCCCAACATTACGATCTTTATGGTGCAATAAACTTGAGAGAATCAGCCCCAAATTGGCTGGTCACATTTAGAAGCTTTATAAGGAAACGTATTAAGGTGTTATTGCTGCGGGGGAGTATGCAACCGAGAAAGTGGGCATAGGTGAGGGCAGCGAAAAAAAAAAATATCACACACTCACAGAGGAATACTGCAGTCGTTTTTTGGGGGGTTTTTTTGTCCGCTGCTGAGGAGTTTCCAGTCTCCGCGAGGAAATGTGGGAAGTGTTATAGGATTTGATACAATAACTTTATTTTATTTCACATTTCCGAACAAAATGAGCTTTTACTGCGTGGTAAAATGTAGTCTGAGATCAAAACCATGTGTTTGGCGCTTGGCTTTACTAGCATTAGGCATCCTCTGATGACAACGACTGAGGGTGGAAGAGAGAGTCCCCTCCAGAAAAACAGAAACGCTCCAAGGCTTTGCAGGGTTACTTCCAGGAGAATCCGGGGAGTCGATAGGTGAGAAAAAAAAAAAAACAGTCCAATATAAGCAACACGCAGCGCCTTGCTAAAATACTTCTGCTACTTTTGAACTTTTCCACATTTTGCCACTTTAAATCCATTAACTTCAACAACTTTTATTAGATTTGTGTGTGTGTGTGTGTGTGTGTGTGTGTGTGTGTGTGTGGGGGTGTGTGTGTGTGTGTGTGTGTGTGTGTGTGTGTGTGTGTGTGCGATAGACCAACACAACATGGAACACTTGAGTTCAATTTTTTCCAAACAACCCCCACACATCCATCTAACGTAATTAGGTTTTCAGCCTCTTTTATTCTGGTACACCCAAATAAAGTCAAGTGCAACCAGCTGTTTTCAAAAGTCATTCAGTCAGTAAATGGAGTAAGCAGAGTTGGAGGCTTGGAAACAAAATCTTATCCGTGAAAGCAGCATGCAATGGGAACACTTTTGTTCTAATGGACAGAAATGATAGGAAGATAGATGGAGCTAGACATGAAATGATCAAGGAAGACGACCTTTCAGGGGCTACAAAAGACTTGAGACAAGGGTTGGGACACATGATCATTGTCAATAGAAAATACGCTGTTATACGATATAATTTACATTATATCACTGAATTCCGGTTCAGAACCACACGTCCTACCAGCTAACCTGGTCTAAGTTTGGCTAGGTTAGCTCGGTTCATTGTCAGCTAGGCCGATCCCCGCTCTCAGGATAGCTGGGCTAGCATCAACTACCTCACTCACGCTTTGGCTAGCTAGCAAAAACTCGTGTAAGATTCACTCTGCCAAGGTTCCCACAAGCTCAATTTCGGTATCTGCTAAATACGCACACGTTCGGCACGTTTCAACAACACCGACCCGCACAGGAAACAATTGCGAGAAATGTACGCAATCGCTGCGCTTAACTACGAAATCTCAACTGTCCGCTGACAGTGGACAGATCACAAATCGCCTGAGTACGTGGGAGCAGTTTTATGTTTTGCCACCGTGCCCCAAAGCTGCTTTAGTGGTGGCACTTGGAAAAAGTTTAATGTTTGTTACTGGTTTCACAATTGGTGACAGAAGGATGTGTTTATGACATTTTTATGTTTTCATGATGTGAAGCACTTTGAGCTGCCATGTTGCTGAAATGTGCTGTACAAATAAGTAAGTTATATATATATATATATAACTTTTTTTTGGGGTCTAGCACGTAAAACATCCAGTAAGATGCAGTTAAGTTTGCGTTTGGGTATCAATTCGATTATGTGGGAATAAATTGCTAATCTTACCAAAAAAAAGGTAAATTTCTTCAGATTCAATCACCTTTTTGTGAGAACTACATTTTCCAGGGAGAGCACAATGAAATAGTGTCCATAAAGGAGTCTGTGTCTGTGTCTGTCAAGGGTAAAGTTCATGCCACTCCATATTTTTTTTCCTCTCCCTTACTGGGGTTTTCAGCACTGAGGATCCTTTCTCAAGGTTTCATCTGATACCAGAGTGCCTCGGACCAGGAGCTCCACTCCAGGCCAGGATCGACACGCGGGTCAAACAAGGAGCTAGTCTTTCTCAATGATCGGGGTCGGATTTTTTTTTTGTAGGTTGAGGTGAATAAATGTGATTGAAAAATAGAGATTGATGATCCTGAGTGGCTTTCCAAATACAAACACGCTTTGTGTGATTGTTCAAGGAAGAAAAGAAGATTCACGGATCTCCGCAAAAGAAAATCCACCTGTTCCCGAAACTTTTTCTCCCTCTCCCACAAACACACACTTGTGGAAGTTTGAGAGAGGTAAAAAAAAAAACAGCTCTGTTTTGATGCCGGAGCCGGAGCTCAGGTCAAGGTTCGACCCGCTGTAATCCCTCTCAGGTGATGCTGTTCACTTTCAGCTATTACCAGCTGATCAGCTTAAATATGCCTTTTTTTGCCCCAGTAGGAAAGAGAGACAGGGGGGGGAGACAAGGAGGACCGTTGGCATCCGGCTCCGTCATAAAAACAGGACGATGTCTGAACTTTCCATGGAAGTGACCAATCTTGTGCCTGGGATAAATGAAACGGCACAAAGTCCCTGTTTTATGGGTGGAATAAGAGCAAAGTGTCAGAACGCGGGGGGGCTGAAAACACCTGGATCGGGGAAGGCATCGTGTGAGGAGGCCTTGTTGCGGAGACGGTGCCGTCGAGCGGAGCTTTTTCACTTTTTCCAAAAAATAAAAACGGGGAGAGGTTCGTCTCACAGCAGCTTCTTGGAGTGCTCCCTTCCCCATCACCCTCAGGCACTTAATCAACATATAATATTGCGCCGAAGTGCCGGGTTCCAACATTAACACTTACACCCACAGGCCTGGGAGTTGATGAGAGCTTTCAGCACACACAGACTTGATTTCCAGGGCTAATAAATAGAGGGCAATGTGTCTGGGTAACTGTAAGGAAAAGCTAAGGGTTTTTGTAGTGAGGTTTCTGTTTAAAAATTATTAGCGGTTAATATCTTACCTACGGTGGTTGGCGCTGTTGGCGATTTCGAAGCTAATTGCTAGTCTGAGAAGGGCCAAGACCAGACTTCTTCCATCTTAAGAAAAACTCAAATCCCCTCCTCCTCCGCCTCAAAAAAAAACCCCAAAAAAAACTTCATAATAAGTTATGTGAATGCTATTTTTTAATAACCTGAGAGCCAACCCACCAGATGCTTATTTACACAGGGTGCTATAACTTACATGCGAAACAGAGGTTACAGGCAGTGCGCCACCAATCATCTTCCTGTTATGACTGGGAAAGAAACAAAGCTCTTCCAGTCCGAGTGACCAACATATTAAAAGTGTATAAAGAGGAAAAATATAATGGTTTTCACTGCCTTCAGTTATTACTCTAACTGGAAGTAAGGGCTGTAATGAGGGTTTGGGCCACGAGACCTTATGATATTAAAACCTTACATTATATCACCTCAAAGCGCTGCAAAGCTCGACAGTCGGTCTGGACCTGTCCTTCTCTTATTCTGAAGCAAGACAGGAAACGGATGTTGTCGTCTGGCTGCGTCACAGAAGTTAGCTAACAAACGCCGCGCGTAAATCCGGCTGACAACACTAGACAACAAAAGCAGAAGAAGAACTCTTAAATCATTCAGGTTGGGAGGATTTTTGTACAACTACGAAAAAAATAAACGAGGTCAACGTAGGGGAGATTTGTTGCGAATAGAGCAACTGGCTAACTGTTAGCTGACGTTAGCATCTCTCCTTTGGGCTCTCAAAGCTAAAGCTAAGGGAAAGTGTGACTTTTCTTTTTAATAAAAACTTTATTAAGCGAAAAATGATATAAACAATATTTCTAACATTGAATAATCGTGTTTTTTTCCCCAAAAAAAATCTTGTTAAAGCCTAAATTTATTTTCATAAACCCTGTAAAGTCTCATGGACTGGAAACGTTTTACGCTAACTCAAAGCCCCACAATTCCTTTAAAAGTATATTAGCTTTGTACCCGCTTAGCAAAAGCTACTAATATTTGCATTCAGCACTCATTTTCGATAAACTGGTCAAAAATGAATATATAGTTCATTGTTTGGATAAATAAGTTATCAGAAATGTTTTTTTAAGTCTCATTGGACATTTATGAGGTTGTTAAGGTTTCTTAAGATGGTCATGAATTATTTCAACAGTCTCACATTGAAAGTCCTGAATCATATACCCTCACACAACTACATACAGAGTCAAATATTGTAAAAAAAATAAAAACTTTTCGTGTTCCCAGAGATAGCTTATTTGATCGTCCCCCTCCATGACCCCAGAAAGGATTTTTGGACTCAACAAATTGAAATAAATGTCTTCCTTTCTTTTCCCTGCAAAAGCAGACCACATGCAACCCAGTAACAAAATAACTGGACTCACTACCTCAACTACTGGTTTCATTCAGTCCCTTTTTGTCCTTCACAAAACATCTGGAAATGCAGCAGAGCTACAGATTACACAGCTGAATATGATCCGAGAACGTGCCGGGGCCTGCCGGGAATTCAGATTCAGGGTTTCTGCGCATGAAGTGGAAGGGGTTAACCGTATCACATGGCAACTTTTCACCACTCGCGACTGCTGTTACCTATTCATTACCTGCTTAAACATCTTAGGGCCCCACTGTGCTTCTCTGTCCCTTCAGGCAGGGCTGCCCGCTACTCGGCCTGATTTTATGTAGTCAGCAGGTGGCATCATTAGCCTGAGAATAAAAAATGAAAAGCAATCCCCCCGCGTCTTGCTATGATATCAGAGCAGGGCTCGTTGGCATCGCTTTCCTGTTTCTAGTGGGCAGGATGAGAGCTAAAGGAGGTGTAAATTTAATATGTTTCGTCATCTGGTTCACATTTGCAAAATAAAAAAAAAAAAGAAAGATGCGTGCGTGCACGCATACCGCAGCCGAATGGGTTGTTGGGTCATGCCATGCTGTGTGCGAGCGAGACAACATCAGCCAAGAAACCGCACAAAGATCCCAATCTGGTCTGCGCTGAAGTCACACACACTGTCTGTTTTACGCCTCCCCTCCTGCTTCCCCCTAATTACGCTGGCATCTCTTTCTCTATCCTTTGCACCTCAAGAGTCGTGTGGCGACGTGACGCTCTATCTTTCTCTCTCAACTGCATGCTTTTGACAAGTTCATGTATCGCTAAGCCAGGCACCAAGCGAGCTAACAGTGTCAAAGTTTAAAAAAGTTGGCTTTCAAATGGATGCAATTGATTCCACAGTTTAGATTCGTTTTAATGAACGCTAAAGTGTTGCCGTGCTCACCCCTCCCCGCCTCCCCACTTGTTGCTGCACACTGCCGGCCAGCAGGCTGAACAGGCTCCCCAGCTTTTAGCCTGCTGACAAAATTGTCCCTTTTGGAAAACTGTCAAGAGGCAAAATTCAGGGATATTCAATATAGATATAGCAACAATATAACTATAACTACCCAATTAAAACAAGGGGGACAAACTGTTGCTTTTTTTGTTTGCTATTTTTTTCCCCAAAACACATTGAGTCAAGTTTTTGTTTTTCACTCAAATTCATTATTCTCAGTATAGAGTCCTATCCCACCACTTCTGCACACTGTTGATCAGCTGGCTGAAAGAAAAAAAAGCTACCACACTTACAATGAAAACATATTTAGCTGTTCTGGAAAATCCCAGTGGCAAAGAAACACTCAATTCATGTCACACATGACTTATCACCATAACAATCTTGATATTTTAGCTGAAATAAGAATGTCTTTGCTGTTCTGTCTGAAATAAATGGATTAAATAATGTCATTCATTTTTGTGCTAATGCCATAAAACAGTTTTGTTGTTAGAAGTGGTTAAGGTCATGCCCCTGTGCTCTTTGCCTCAACATGCTGCTTTCCCTCCGTTTGCTGCACACTGCTAATATCATGCCATCTGAACCTCTGTAGTACACTAAGGGCTTTTCAAAGTTAGCTAGCAGTGATTAGCAAATTAAAACCACAACTTTCCACAACTGTAGATTGAATTCAAATGTAGCCCAATCAAAATGATTGAAAGTCAGACTCGGTTCAGCCTTTCGATCACCAGCAACAGTCACCGGGTGTTTCTTTTTAAAGTTCACGCGCAGCAATTCTCTCCGTCTAACTCAACCATGCCGGTGCTGCAGACTGCAATGAAAAACGTACAACGGCATCAGTCAGTCAGGGAGGAGGCAAAGGGCGGTGGGGCCCCTGAACGAAACTCATCTCTGGGCCTCGTGCAACTTTGGACCGGCCCTGCTACTAAACCTCATGCATCTGGACTCTTTTTGTTTTTCTTTTTTTAAATGTAGCATCTTCTTTCTTTCTTTCTGTCTGTCTGTCTGTCTTTCTTTCTTTCTTTCTTTCTTTCTTTCTTTCTTTCTTTCTTTCTTTCTTTCTTTCTTTCTTTCTTTCTTTCTTTCTTTCCTCTAAGCTGGTTGCACTCAAGGAAAAGAAAATCTGTTCTTGAGGTCAACTGTGCAGGTTAACCTCTTGATCTCACCCTTACTCCTCCTGGACCCAGCAGCACCACCTCTTCCTTCTTCCCTCTCACTCACAGATAAAGACGCCCCTCACCCCCCACCCTCTTGAAACAATAAAAATAAAAAAGACATAAATATGCTTTACCGTATACCCTACATTTCTTGCCCTCCTCCCCACCACCACCACCTCTCTCTCTCTCTCTCTCTCTCTCTCTCTCTGTCTCTCTATCTCTCTCTGTCTCTCTCTCTCTCTGTCTCTGTCTCTCTATCTCTCTTCTTCTGAACAGCTCTTTGAAAAAACGGATCAGACCGTGACACACCGTCTCCTGCACGCCAGATCACACAGCGCACGGAGAAAGAAACACACAGAGGGAGCTGAGAGCCGCATGTGTGCCAGTACCCCGCAGTGATTGCCCTGATTATTTGCAGATGGGCAGCGGAGGGCTCGCAGAGTGTGGAGGTCCCCCCCCCCCCCACACCCCCACACCTCCCACCACACCCCCTGGCACGCAGCGCATATGATTAAATTGGTGATTGCCTCAGTATTTACAAGCACCCACCCACCGTATCCTCCACCCTCCGGTGACTCCATCCTCTCTCCCTGTCCCAACTCTCTTCTGATCCCGGTGATAGGTTATGTCACGGGTGTGAGTGAGGAGGGGGAGGAGGGCTGCGGGGGCAAAAAGGGAGGCGGAGAGGGTTACTGTTCCCTAATCCGACTGTCTCCTCATTCATTCGCAGCAAAAGGCTGGTGTTTACAGAGGGGCTGCCCCCCATCCCACCCCCGGATCGACTCCAGCGCCTCCGCTGAGCGATTGTTATGCAGGTTTCCGACCAACTGTTCAAAGTGGTTATGAGATCAATTAAAACCAGCTTAGGGAAGGAGAGGGAGGCCGGATGGATGGATTAATGGATGGATGGATGGATGGATGGATGGATGGATGGATGGATGGATGGATGGATGGATGGATGGATGGATGGATGGATGGATGGATGGATGGATGGATGGATGGATGGATGGATGGATGGATGGAGGACGGACGGAGAGACGTGCGGTTCAGAAGTCTCGGGTTCGGGACTCTGCAGGCACCCCGGTTTATTTCGGACGTGCCCGAGCAGCAGCGGCGCGTTCAACTGCGGAAACAAGCAAAATGAAAACTGAACCGGAGGGGAAGCGTGTCGTCGAAGCGCTAAATCGTTCCAGAGAGCGCGTCGTCCTGCGCGTATTTTTACGCACCGATAATTGGTCCTGACATAAAGTGTTTGAGAGACAAAAATATTTTTTCCCCCTCCTCTACTCTCCTTTTTTTTTTTTGCACGTTTAATGAAAGTATGGTGGGTGTTTTTGTTTTGTTTGTTTTTTTTTCCCACTCAGAAGAGAAATGTTCTGCTTCTCGTCTCTCTTTCTCGCTCACTTTACGCACACCTTGCCTCTAACTTGGACCCGGCCGCGAGAAAGGACGACATGAACGCTTTCAGCCGCCCGGTTGCACAGCAACAGTCTGCCGAGAGTCGCGTCTGCCGGACGCGGGGGTTTGAACTCTGGGTTACCTCTCTTGTTCCTCCTCCAGCGGTGCGACGGCGCCTGACAGTTGCTGTACTCCATACAGTTCAAGACGATCAGGGCAAATGAGAAGAGTCGAAACTGCATCTGGACGGTCGGTCTGGTTTGCTCGGAGTCCAATAAAATGACAAAAAAAAAAAAAACAACAACAAAACAAAAAAAAAAGCAGCAGTGCGCAAATAAAAAAAAGAAAAAGGCGCACCGGTCGTGGCTTAAGAGAACTTCTCTGACTTTTGCTTCTTCTTTTTTTTTTTTTGGTCCAATTTCTCCAGTTTCTTTTTTTCTTGTTTTGTCCGTAAAAAAAAAAAAACAAATGTGTCAAACGTCAGAGACGCGACATGGCATCACGTCTTCGGCTGGAAGCATTTTTTATTATTATTATAATATTTTTTTCTTTAAAGCATTTAATAATGGAAGAAAAAAAAAGAAGAAGAAGAAAAAGTGTCCGTCCGTGCAGGAGAAAGAAAGGGTGAGGGTGAGGGTGAGGGGGGGAACAACAGAGGTGTGATAAGAGAATAACGAAATCAGCGCCTTCTTGTGACCGTGGAAGATGAAAGCGGAGATTCTTGTGTCCAGATTGTGATCCCCCCCCCCCCCTAAAAACAAACACCGGACACCAAACGGTGCGTAACAGCAGCCAGAGTCACAGACGGTTCACTTCTCAAACAAGAGAGGAGAAGAAGAAGAAGAAAAAAAAAAGAAGAAAGAAAAAGAAAACAGATGGAAGTGTAATCCCGCTTCTAGGTTCCGTCTGAGTGCAAAGTGCGGCTGAGCAGCGCGCAGCATCCCTCTCTCTCTCTGAGTGACTGAGAGGAACTCGCGTCTGGAGAGTGGAGGTCCGAGAAGGAGGGATGAAGAAAAAGGAGGTGAACTGGGAGGGAGGGCTGGTCCGTCTCTCTCTCTCTCTCTCTCTCCCTTTTTTTTTCCTCCAGCTCTCTCTTTTGGGTCTTGCTCTCGCTTTAACCTGAGTTTCTCGGCCGGTTTTCGGTCTTGCCCTGCTCGCGGCGTGCCCGTCTTCCCTTTGGAGGAAAAAAAAACAGAGGAAGAATGTCTTGGGAGTTGGGAGTCGGTGGTGAGCGCGCGTCGTGCGCCCTGGCGTGCGGCGGAATGGTCCTGATGCTCTCCGCCGGTCTCCTCATATAGCCAGGCGGTTGCGTCGCTGTCACGTGCGGAAATTTCCAGCTTCCAGCCTCTTTATTTAAAAATGTTGAGGAGGGTATGTTGTTCATCAGCTCCTCCGCTAACCCCCACCCAGCCCCCCCAAAACCATCCATCCATCCATCCATCCATCCATCCATCCATCCATCCATCCATCCATCCAGCCTCACTTGGCCGGTTGGAGGTTGCCTCAGGGTCCTAGTGAGCGTGAAAAGTTGGACGACGTTCAAGGAGGGGAGGGGAAGTTCCGATGCCATTCTTGAGTCTCTTGTTTTTCACTGGCTGCTAATTTTAGACGATCTCAACACACTGGACGACTTTTCAAATCCACGCAGAGGCGATCCGAGAATATGAAGGGCCCAAGTCAGAATGGGATTTCTCGGGGGCCCGTTTTTGTTTTGTTTTTTTTTTCCTTTCAAATGAAAAATTTCATTTATAATTTTTCTTATTATTTTTGTAATTTGTTGCTACGAGTTTGCAAAAAAATAAAAAAAAATAACAATAAAATTTAAAAAATACAAGACGTAATCAAATCCTAAGAGGACAGAAACTTTTAAACTTGAAATCACATTCCTATCCAGTCCTATGTTGGCAGACATTAACTGCACCCCAAACAAATGTGTATTTTTCTCAGCTGAGAAATATCTGCGTTACTTTAATCTTAAGCCAGTGGATGCTGGTACCTGCGTTAATCCGCTCCGTCAGCTGCCAGGGGAATAATCTACTGGATTTTGTGCAATGCTCCTTTTGCGTTGTGCTTTTCCAGGTCCTGGAAGGCAGACTGTAAATGTGTACATGTTCAATATCCGCTACTGCGGTCCCGTGTTCCACAGGTGTGATGTTTTCATGCCCGATTTGAACATTCTGCAAGTGGCCTATAAATGCAGCAGGTCTGGATAGATGCTAGCTTCTTAGCGCTCTTTTCTTAACTTAAATTCTCCGATATGACATTGTTTGTCTGCAAATAAGATGAACAACACTTGAAAACAGCAAAACTGTTACTTTAAGGACATCACCCGCCAGTTGTTACATGAACCAGTAATGCATCTTCTACATTAGCATAATGCATTACGCTAACATGAAATGCTGTTGGTCGTTTTGTACCGGACATTTTCAGGAACAAGATGCAACTTTCTGCTTCATGCTGCGCATATAAGACAATGTATGAATTTACTCCTGGCCTACTGTGAGAACTGTGGTCTGACTTGTGTATGCAATATCTATTACCAGGGGTCACAATTAATCATATTTCACAAGAGTCGATTAGCCTAAATTGGATCTGATCTGCTCAAATTATCAATCAGATTTATAACTTTTTATGAGCGTTCATATCATACTGAAATTATAAAACAACAAACTGAAATTATCATGTTTTGTTTTTTTTACTTACAAACATGAGAAAAACTGTCACTCAACATTAACTTTTGTACGTCTGGAGACAGATTTTACATACAGAAATGACTCTGCCATATCAGTGAATTTTTCAGGGGTCAGAGGTTAAAATTGTTTGAAACAAAAAAAAGAAATCAGTTAAATAGTTTTTATCCGTATTAAAATGCTTTTAATAAGGTTCTGACGCATCTCCTCACACTTCTTCAGTTATAGAAGATTTCTTTGATTCTCTTTTTTTTTTTTTTATAATAAGTAAATAAATAAAATCTGTCATTTAACAAATGCTCCTCCTCCCTCCCCAGCCCACCCCAAGACCCCGTTCTGATTACGGCCCTATAAATTCTTGGATTGCCTCTGCATTGCTTCGAGTTTGCTCTGTCTCATTAACTCATCAAGTTGAGTTGCGTCACAAGGAGAGAAACGAAAGCTGTTCTCTGCAAATGTGTCTTGAAACCATAAGGCAATCGAACCCACTGCACCGTTTATCTGAGCTGCAGAAACACAAAGAAAATCATTGATTTGCAAAGGCACTAAATATTCCAACAAATTTAACGAAGGTGAAGGTGGTCATCCTCTCCTTTACCTTATCAGACTGACGCTCCAACCCTGGAGGCAAATGAGCAAAAAAACAAACAAAACTCCAAATAAAAGCACACTGCGATTGATTGACGCTGCAGAGGTTCTGAACAAGTGGACCTTTGTGGGAATCTTCTCAGCTTCATCCCTCCTGGAACGCGAGCAAACCACTGCTCTACTCCTTTCAGCCACTAGGTGTGGCACTTAATCTTTTATTTCTTAGAGGAAATTACTTTTATGTGAAAGCAACGGCGTCCAAGTGAGAGAGAGAGAGAAAAGAACGTTCTCGAACACAGGAGACTTGACAAAAGGCCTCCTATCCTTCATTTGCATTGTTTTTTTTTTTCTTCTTCTTCTTTTCCAGTTTAAACAGCAAAAACCAGAGAAGAAGAAGGAGAGGAGGAGGAGGAGGGGAGAGGGGTGAAGAAAAAAAATCCTCTGGTTGTAAAATCTACTCTGAGGGGAATATCTTTGTTTAAAAAAAGGAGTTTCGGAAACCTTTGGTGACCTTTGTGCTGGCCTTTGTTTATTTGCCTGCCCAGAGAGCAGTGACAGACACCGCGGTCAGCGCGGCTGTTGCAGCCGCAGGCTGCGCTGCTGGTTTGGATTGTTCTCTACAACAACATGCGAGGGCGCACGGCGAAGGTGGACGTGATAATTTAGGCCCTCTGGCACTTTTATCCCCATGATGTGTCACGGAGAAAGGGGGCCGGTAAACCAGTCACTCTGCCCTCCCCCCCCCTCGCTTGTTGCAGTGCACACCAGTGGAGGGAGGGGAGGGGGGGGGGATGACGTCAGCAGCCGGGCGGCCTGGCCCGGAGCCCTCGGTGCCATGACAGCAATGAAGGGAGAGAGCGGCGCGTGCACTCGGCCCGCCGGGGATCCGGCCTGGACGGCTTTCATTGTGGGTTTGGTCAAAAGTTTTCTTGGGCAAAACAAAAGGACAACAGAGAGGAGGAGAAACAACCTGACAGAATCTCTGAAATGTCAACGATTCAGAAATAACCCAACATGACATTTTAAAATAAAGATAAACCATCGCGGTGCGCAGATGGACGAAGAGGATCGCAATGGAGGCCAGGGCTGGTCTTTATCTGCCGATGAAGGTCATTTTGATAGAAATCTAAAGAACAGATGGAATAAAGGAAGAAGGATTTACACAAAATAAAAAAGCTGCCAACTTATCCGTGAGGCATTTCAAGAATATATTTTATACTTATAAACAGTTCAGATAGTCAGTCTCTGAGGCTGAACAGTCATTTGCTAACCATATCGAGGTAGACATGATCAATATCGACACATGATGTGTCTGACAACAGCACAGCATTCTGGGGGATTTAGGCAGAGTGTGGCATCAACTGGTTCGCTTGCTCTTTGGTTTCCTAGCAACAACCTGTTGAGCAAAAACAATTTGGACATTATATCTGATATTATGCTAGTAGCATGATCATGCTGGCCATGAACGTCAAATGATTATCGTGGTTCCTGATGAATATGCCGACACACCAGCAAAGCATTGTGGGATTTGGGATGCGAGCCCAGGACCAGCAGGCTGTCCTCATGTCTCACTGGACAAAATCTCACCAACGGGTCTGAGTTTAAGTTTTAAGATCACCTTTATTTTGAAGGCTTTCTTGTACATTGGTGTGGAAATGTTTCAATTAAAGAATGATGCAAAGTGCAAGGTCAGGGTGAGATTTTCACTGACCAATTGGAATCCTTGAATTTTGTGGAAAATGTTTCTATTGCGACAGTCTGTTTTGTTTCATTTACCTTTTGAAAATTAACCAGCTTTAGGAGTTAAACTCTCGAGTAAGGATCATTTCTGTATTTAAATTGTTTTTATTGGTCTGATTTAATATTCAGACTAATTTACAGACTTCCAAACATCCACCTGTGTGTAATTGATCTATATAATGTCTTTCATTTAGTGATAAAACTCCTGAAATAAATTGACTTTTCAATAAGATTCTTTTAATTTATGAGAAGAGGTCTGGACACTTTGGTGCGACGCGTCCACTCATCAGAAAAAGGTCCGATTTTTGAGTTTCCGTCCAGATTGTCATCGGTCCAATCCGATCCGATTATGATCCGGCGATGCCTCGTTTATGTCTCTCAGTTTTTATTATTATTATTATTATTATTGCAGCAGCAGTGGTTTACTTTCTGCAGGCGACAGCTGCTCCTTGCTGAAGTTAAGAACAGGATTTACATTTTGAAGAAAAACGTCTCCATTATGCAGCTTTAGGGACAAAACGTGCACAAAAAAAACATTTGATTTAATATTGTAACCGTCTTGATTAAACGGGTTACAGTAAAGGGAATTCGGAGAAATATCGACTGTAACAATTAATATCTCATGTTTCAGATGGAATAAACTGGGGGGGCAGAAAAGCTGGAGAGGGAGCAGGTTTTATTCTTTAGTCCTCGGTGCAGTCATGTTTATCAACCCGGCGAGTCTGTGACGCATTATGGTCCAAAATAAAAGGAGGAAAGCACCAATTATTGGTCTGTCCTCCGTCTCCTCTGGACGGCGCAAAGTCATACATCTGTTAAGGAGTCCGTTCATGGGTGAAGCACGCAGACACGCGCTCGCTCGCGCACACAGGTGATGCAAGACACGCTGCCCTCTGCTGACTTTTGATTTAACCCTAAACAGCAGGTGTATTTGACATTTTAAAAAAAATCCTTGTTTAGTTGTTAAATTACACATAAGGAGAAAATTACAGCCACAAGTAGGAGTAACAAGCTGTTTGCGAGCAAGTGCAATAAAGTAGGAAGGAGTAAAGGCGGGTGGGGGCAGTAAGACAACTGAGTTATGAGAAGGTTAAAAGCAGAGGGAAAGAGCGGCGGGGGTGGGACAGGACATTAAAACGATGGTGTCCGTCTGGCTAATGGTGCTTTATGGCTCCCTGGTGTCCTCAGATGGACAGGATGACTGGCAGAGTGCGTGACCGTGGCTAGCCGGGCACGGCCTCCGCTCGGACCCCCACTCGGGAACAAGCGGCCCGCTAAAAACCCCATAAAACCCCACAGACTAAACAGCCGTTCATCGACGCCGCGCACTCGTGAGGCGCATCGCACGCGGCCGACTGTCCCGCTCGGCAGCTCAGGGCGCACATTAACACTCCATCAAGTATTACTGATGCAAAAAGCATTAAAAAAAAAACAAAACCAAAAGGCAGACCGACCACCTGCGGACCCCAGAAACAAAGCAATCACAGGGTGAAAGACGGTTTCGCTGGTCACTTTTATTGAGCTGGTGATGATTCGAACCGAGAGCATAAAAAAGTACACCGTTTTTGTTGTTGTTTTGTTTTTTTTTATTTAATTTTCCTTTTTTGATAGACAAATGTGATCCGTCGTCATCGGGTAGTTAAAATCCGCCTTCCTGGCCGGCCCAGTTTGGTGTCTGGGGAAAAAAAAAAACAACAACATGAAATTAGACTTTTTTTTATTTGCAGGTAACTGTGGTCGATCAAAACCAAACGTTTTGGTGCTGAATGTGGGGAAATGTGAAAAAGCAAAATACATGTGCAGGCACTTAAAAACGCTTGTTGGGAAATGCGTGTGTGTGTGTGTGTGTGTGTGTGTGTGTGTGTGTGTGTGTGTGTGTGTGTGTGTGTGTGTTCTGCTGGTGAGTGCTGGGTGGCTGACAGCGACCTGAAGCAGTCAGCCCAGATGGCAGGCAGTAAATGTTCCCTAAATGTAAGTGATTTGTAGTGTTGAGGACAGCAGGATGGAGTGGTGCTCTGCAAGTTGTTTGCAGCCTCTTTTGTCTAATTAGAAAAACTTCCTAATGAGGCGGGCCGGTTTTTAACTAGACCGTTTTGTGGCTCTGCTCCAGCTGCAGATGTTCAAACAATAGACAGGAGAGTAAGCAAGGAGCTTTCAGCGGTAACATAATCGTAGGGTGAAAGACGGAAACCGTCTGTTCCATTTAGTGGAGGTCAAAATGGCTGGCAAAGTTTTTTGTTAGCCCTGAAAGTCACACCAACTCTGGAGGAGCTGCACGGATTCAGGGCTCATGTGAGAGACTTTGGTAAACTTTAGTTCAAGTGGTTGTCAAGTTGAAAGCACTGTAAGAGCAACAGAATGTTTTTCTTTGCTTTTTAAGGGGCAGTGTTCCCACATGGTGCAATTTTATATCACAATCAAGTAACTATGCTACCTTTAGTTGTTTTAAAATGTATATATATATATATATATATATAGAGAGAGAGAGAGAGATAGATCAATAAAAGTTATGACTTAGAAGAGATCTGACTTTGTAATTTAACGGCTTAAAATTGTTCCACTTTGCGTGACGGCCACCAAACGCGGCAAGAGCGTCCTCCTTGTTTACGCCGCCGAGCTGAGTCACGGCGCTCGGGCCTCGTTTATGGCCGCTTGGACTCTACCTCGTCATTAAGCCTCTGAAGAGACGTGGACGGATGAAAGCGCCCGCTCTGCTCTTATTAGCCGACTCCGTGAAAGGAGAGCTTTTTGTTGACGCTCGTTTCATCGACATTTTCGCGCCGTGTTCCTCCGAGGCACTTTGAAGGTTCACGCTGACCTTGGCTCTGACCGGTTGATGGGAGTTATGGGAGCCCTGCAGCGGCGGGCTGGAAGGGAGTGCTTTGTGCGGTGTTGGTGTGAGCATTACTCACCTCGTTTCTGTTGCTGGCGGCCTGCTTTTTCTCAATGTTCATAACCAGCATTTGGCTGCGGAACGAGAGGCTCTTGGTTTTCTCAATCACCTGCTGGTAAGGCGATATGGCGTTGTTCCCCATGACAACATGACCCTGACGCACAAAATAATAAGAAAAAAAAAAAAGAAAGAAAAAAATGATTTGACCAAATTATACAACGCGCTGAAAAACAAGTTTTTAGTGTTCATTTCTACTGTACGCACGAATCCAGGCCTGCTGGAGTTTGTTCTGATAATAACAGAGAGCCTTTGTGATGTGTATACCACGATATCGTAAAAATGGCTTTGAGCACAGATGTTTTCTATATAACCTCACAAGGGCACATCATTCAAAGTTTAAAAAAAAAAAAAAAAAGAAGCAAATGTATTAAGCATCGAAGCCAAACAGAAGGAGAGGAAGTCTCACCAGTTTGGAGTCGATCTTGGCGTCCAGCCTGGCGTTGCGGATGAGGTTGACGATCCATCTCTCGGCCTCCTCGGGAGACATGTTCAGCTTGTCGGCCAGCATGCTGTTAAAGAAACCGACAAGGAGATGAGGGGCTCCAACTTGATTTGAGCAACAACAAAATAAAAGTCCAACGGATCGGAATCTTGTGCCGTCACTGGAGAGTTTAGATTTGCGGCCTGAAAGTCAGGTCGGGTCGGTCTTGGATCTTCTGTGAAACGTTTAATAGGCTTACAGGACGTCCAGCACAGGGACAGTCAAGCGAGAACGCGCGGCATAAAAGTTGAGTCGACCGAATTATTAAAGTCTAAATATAGGAGTAGCTAGCGTAACCTGGTGAGGAAAGACAAACTATAAGGCGCAGATGTTCAGTAGATGTTCTGTTCCCATCAGTCACACATCCCAGATGATTTGGCCTCGACTCGTCCTGCGGTTACAAGCGACTAAATGAAGCTCGGAGACGTGAAACAAAGGCTGTAAACGGCAGAAGTTGCACTGCGTACTCAAACTGAGGTCCAAAAGCAACAGCAGTGAAATCTTAATTAAAATGGCATGTAGGTAATTAGAGTTAATTAGTCGGGTTGGGTCGGACTCGGGCGCAATCCCTATGGGGTTGGGTGGAGTTGGGTTGAGTTTCTTGGGTCCGATCTAAACTCTACCGGAGAACTCCAATGTACCGGTGAATCATGTGATTCTGTTGTTCAGTGGTTCAAAGATCATTGAACAAAATCACTTGTTCTGTCAGATCTTTATTCTTGACCCAGTGGGTAATTAGTTCTACAGCAACAATGAGTGTTTGACCTCACATAACACAAACGCACACGGTGTTGTGAAAGTGCGCAGACCGTGCTTTTCTGGCCATTCATCGATATTTACGAAGCCTGACCTACCGATTCCGGTTTTGGCCAATACAGATTTTTTTTTTTTTGTCTGAAAAAGTTGTGAAGTTGCAGACAGTGGGGAGACGACTGATAACTGCGCACACGCAGAGGTGGTCAGGTCTGTCAGTCAGCCCTGAAAAATCAGTTTCTCACCTATTTAAATCAGCATAGCGTCAGATCTGACCTTTCGCTGACTTTAACTGCTTCCAAATGTGTGATGCATTTTAGATCTTGTCAAAAAAATAAATAAATAAAAAAATCAATGCTTTTAAGACTTTGGAAGGTTGTTCTGTGTGAAGGTTTTAAATGCCTGTACCTACATGCTATAGGAACAATCGTATTTAGCTCCTGCTGAAATGCATAAAGGGTTCATTTAAAGGGTAGTTAAAGGGCATAAGAGGTATTGAGTCAATGCTGCAGTATGAATGTGCATTTTATTCAACAGAAAACCAGTCATGAGTCAATGTTTTGGTTTTTGCAACACTCTTATGATTATTTTCAAATCTGTCACTTCCAACAGCACTCCAATAGTAATAGGCTGTTTAATGAATGCTTAACATTATTTGAAGTATGCATCCGACTGGCCGATCAGTCCCCCTCTCCCATAACACATTGCTACTACTGAGCTGAGTTTAATACCCCCACATCCCTAAAGACCCAGTGGTGAACCCACAGAGAGGCTGGGCAGGACTGACCACTGTGATGCTTTTTATCAGCGTCACAGAAAGTTGCTCCATTATTTGTTCAGTGGCCGCTTTGGTGCTGAAACGTGAAAAGTTTGGTTCTGGAAATCTAAACTCGACACCACTTCTGTTTCAGATTAGCAGAAACATCAGAATTAGGCTGCAGCACTCCTTTCTTCAGGCTCCTGAGAGAACAATAAACACTTGTTAAATTTAAGATCTTATAAATTTCTCCGAGCTCATTTTTTATTATTGTTCTGTTTTTTAAGCTGCCTTGATCTCATTCTATAATGGAGTAAGTCTTGGTGTGAATACATAAAATTTCCGATTTGGTTGCAGCTCTCTTGCAGATTTTTCTCATGAACTAAGTTGATGAGGAAAAAAAGGCCCGAACTGCTGATTCCAAATTTTCAGACAATTCTTTTTGTCTGAAAATATTTGCGACAAAGTTGGCGACTATTGTTAAACTGGCCAGATGCACGTGTGACCCAGTGGGCTGTCAGAGCACAATGGGATAGGGGCTGATTTTCAGACCTTTGCAGGTAAATAAGATCGACTTCTCATGTAAGCATCAGCCGATCGAAAATCTATCAAAATTAAGAAAAACAAAGCCGATTTATTGGGGAGCCCCTACATTGATACAGTTCAATTGAGCACAGTGCAAGTATTTTTCGGTTTTGGGGCTAATATAATAAAAACATGCGTTTGGGTCCGGCTGCTTTACTGTCAAAGGACAAAGCTTAATAACTCTTCTTAACAATTAGTGAAACAAATCTATCACCTTCATCTGGAGTATAATGAACATGAAAACATGATGTCGAGCTAAAAATGGTAAAACTCATAAACTGAAAAATGCTTCAAACTGTTACTGTGAAGCAGAATCCTAGAGCCGTTAGAAAAAGTCCAACTAAACCTTAGAAACAACAACAGGTGTCTTAAAGCAAACAATTTTAGAGTAGTAAAGAACATAAAATTGAAGCTATAATGACACCGTTTTTCTTGATGGTAATGAAGAGGGATGTTTTAGAAATTCAAAGGCATGAACTGCAAACAATCACTTCAGCCGAATTGTAGAAAATGTGTGACAGAATCCAAAAATGTTCCGGTTAACGTAGCAATATGCATGATCGATGTTGTGCGTTTAGCGCTAAATAAATAGCGACTGCTCCAATCTGTTTTGCTCCAGGCGACGTTTCTAACACAAAGCATACCCAGAGAACCTCTAATGGCCCAATACTAATGGGAGCGTGGTTTACAGACTTGCAGGAATTACTCCATTAATGGTGCCGGCACTGGCCCGCGTGTTGCCTTCGGTTGCTTCAGTACCTGCGTCCGCGTCAAAACGCGCTCCGTTGGGGTCGCGCTGTGACTCACCGTTCCGACCTGCGGCCGTGGCGGAGGATGAAAGCCGGGTTGGACGCCGGCTTGCTCTTTCAAACATCTCCACGCAGTCGTGTCACAGAGACGGGAGGAGCGGGGAGCTGGCCTGCTTTGATCTGAAGCTTTCCCGCACTGCAGCTGGCCTCCCTTGTGGCTTTCTTAATAACTAGACCCCCTTGATACCCTCAACTAGACCCCCTCTTCCACCCTCCTCCAACATTTCCTGCCCTCATCGTTTGACCCCCCCCCCACCGCTTCTACCGCATTTCATATAAGGGGCCCAATAAATATCCTCTACCACTTTGAGCACAGCTGAGAATATGAGAATATGACGACCTCATCTAAAGAGCTATAAAAAAAATAAATGAAAAAAAACTTGTGAAGCCATAACGCAGAATGAGTTGAATTTTTCTCTGTATAATGAGGGTTACGAAGGCCAATATAAAAACAATTTACTCCGCTAATTTTTCACTTCCTGGTCCATAAATCACACTCGGTGAGCCTCGGTCGGCGTTGGCTGAAAACTCCCGAGACCCGGGCGCTTCTCACGCCACCGCCGTTACAGATTTTCTTCACGACATTCTTGTAGTGGGAAGTAATCTTACTTGGGAATTGGAATTTACAATATGACCGGTCTTACCTCAAGGCCACTTTCAGGCCCATGAATGTTGCTAAAATGGTGGCAAAAACCACATGAAAACAGGGAAGGGAAATGATGTCAGTCTGTGGATGGGGCGTAAACAACAAATAAGAGGCATTACCTCAGCATAATGAGGAAAATACGGTCTGGTTTCCCCCCCGAGTGACCGGGCCCCAACACGTCCGCCGCGCCGCAGCGTCCCCGAGAAGGGCAGGTAATGAGCTGAAGGAGTGGCACGTGTGTGTGTGCGTGTGTGAGAGCGCGGGGTCATGACCAGGATGGAAAAGGACACAGAAAAGGATGGATGTGTCACTCGCGCCGAAGAAACACGAACGCTCGGTCTGCTGAACAGAACAGCTGATTATAATTCAGCTCGTCAGACACGGGGACAATGAGTCATGACGGCTAAATTGCACCTATGGGTCATCGTTGGGAGTCTGATCTGAATCTGGAATCATTTTTTCCATAGATAAAAAATCTCGACAGATACAGAGTCAGAGAGAGACAAATAAAGATAGATACAGAGATAGAGCGATCAATAGAGATAGAGTGATCAATAGAGATAGAGCGATCAATAGAGATAGAGCGATAGATACAGATAGATAAGGACATAAAGATAAGATAGATGCAGAGATAGGTAGAGTGATAGAGATAGATGCAGTGCTAAAGACGCAGTGATAAATATGCAGAGCGACAGATCAATCGATAGTGGTGTTAAAATTTGTAATGAGTTAAAATCTATGTAATTAAAATAAAATTATATCTATAGCTATCTTATATCTGTATCTGTCTTGTATAAGATAGATACTGGGACATCTGTCTATCCATCTATCTATACAGATATATATATATATCAATAAAACTACATCTTTCTATCTTATTTCTCCACAATCAAGAAACCTGAGGAGGATGTGAATGAACCCTGACATTTCTTCCAGTTCTGCAGTGATTAAATGATTGCAGCAGAGCCGCGGTGTGGCTGTTTTGCTTGATAATTTAAGTAACTGGGGGCACATGTCAGTCAAGTCCAGGTCAGACGTGCTGATCAAAACAAACATGGTCTGGTTTCCTCACTGGGGACTTCAAGCTAAGCTCTAACCCTTGTCAACGAGCTCTGTGCAGCATAACGCAGGACCACCAACCCCTGCCCAGCCCCCCCAAAAAGGGCCACAGGCTGAGCCCCGGATCAGTCTCGGCTTCTCTAATCTAATTTATAAAAATCAAGAATGGCAATGTTTTCCTGTGCTGGAAGCACATTTGTACATCAGATCAGAGGTTCTTCACTTTTTTGAGGTTCTCCACTTAAGCAGGGGGGAAAAAAATTGGAAGTTTTAAAAGAAAGAAGAACCAAGAATTGGGCGAGATCTCCAGAAACGACACTATTGACACCCTATGGCCAATGAGTCGAGTCGAAAGCCTCCGTGGCTGGTTTTATTTTACGTAACCATGATCTTGTTCCCTGGGGTGCGGAGATCAATTTCGCTTCGACCCCTCGCGCTCTCTGGCTCCTGAGCCTTCCACTCCAGGCTGGGTGGGACTCCTGTGGCTCTTAATACCCGCCTCACACTGGAGGAGAGGGGTCAGGATTGGGGTCTGACTCAGTTAGAGTCAGTCACCAAAGTGGTTCCCCCTCCTTAACATAACTGCTCTAAAAATGCATGCGTCGTTAAACAGCAACACATGACAGGGGGGCTTGGGATAAAATTGTTTTTTGTTTTGTTTTGTTTTTTTTTGTTCTTTGTTTCTTTGGGTGGAGGGGGAAAAAAAAACAACAAAAAAAACAAAATGATTGTGTGGTCTTTTTAATGACTCAACTGTGAGGTGGAAAAGATCTCAGGGTTTCCGACCAAAACACCCAACAACAACAGCAACAAAAAAAAAAACAAAAAAAAATCCTTCAAACTACAAGTGAGCTGTTGTGTACAAATAGAGATGAAGTGGGGAAGCTTCCCCTTCACTACCCGTCTCTCACCCCCAAATATTCACATCTCAAGCTTTTCTTCTAAATCTCACAAGACAAGTGGGCACTTTGAGGTTGAGAGAGAGTCTTGCCACTCAAATGTTCACGGGAAGACGATGGAAATAAAGCAGGAAAACAAGGCTAAATTGAAAACATACACTTTGGACAGCGAAAAGTCTAGACAAAATACATTTTATCTGACTGCAGAATGCTTCACATAAGCCTTTACTGCATGAAACGACTTCATCTTGCCAATGTCTGGTGTAGTTGGGGTTTTTTGGGGGGGGGAAAGGGAGAGGCAGTCCGAGCTGTGGGCAAAGTATCTGTGAAACCATCATGGCCAACAGCTGTAAAAACCGCCTCATTAAGTGGGGAGTGTGTGGGGCAACAAATTCATTAAAATCAACGCTTGGGTGCAGCGGGCTACTTGGGGAGAGAACTAATGACTTGGCCAATCCGGCCGTCTGTCGGAAAATAAGACGTTTTCCCCCACCCCCCGTCTCATCGTCATAACACCCGGCGAGTAAACACGGAACTCCCTCGAATGACCCCTAATTTGTGTTTCCCGCGCTGAAAACCTCAACAAGAGGAGAGCCGAGGACGCCGAAGCGAATCGCCGTTCAACTTCCTCTTCCAGCGTTACCACTAACCTTTGTGGGCCTTAACGAGAAAATGGATCCAATTGCAGTAAGTCTGCCAAAAAAGAACCAGGGCTCCTAATCAATTCCAGACGATCTGCAACTGGAGATTTAGACGGGCCCCGATCATGTTCCACGGTTCAACCTTGACAGCAGACCTCCGAGGCTCGACGCGGCAGTCGATGGCATCATCTTTATGTGGGGTGGTGGGTGTGGGGAAGTAATCAACTCCCCTCTTTGTTTTGTTTGCGCGGCATGTACAAAAACGCAGACCCTTCCTTTGAAATCTTTAGCGTTAATTACATGTCTGGGAGGCCGTTTCTAAGAAACGCAGTCAATTAAATCATGTAAGGAGCAGGATTAAACACAACATAACTACAGGACAACCGTGTGATACGAGACTGAATTCCCTTATATAGACTAGCAATCGTTTCTTAGACGGGTGAATGCCGTCTTTATCCCAAGTCAGCTTCCAGATCTGATGTAAGGCGGCAGCCAAATCCTATAATCTCTCCTAATTGCAGACAATTAAAAACAATCTTTTTTACTTTTCTCTCCACTAATGCTATAATTAGCAATTACTACATTTCTTGGTTTTGGGGAAGCATCCAAGGTCAACTGTATTTTGTTGCAACTAAACCCCCGTTTCAAAATTGCGGACACCGTCGGCAAGAAGAACCCCTGTTTAACCTCCATCTACACCAACAAACAAGGGCTAGAAATGTTTCCGAGCACTGAAGCAGCTGGGAACGTCTGGGGCCGTCTAAGCCTCGACCTCCCTCTGGGGAGGGGGGGTTAAAAAAAAAACAAAAACGGTCTGAGTTTGGCATTGGACAGGTGGTCTTCAAAGTCAAGCCAGCCGAGAAACCTGATGAGACCTGGAAGCAGTTAAACCACATCAGCTTTAATCCCAGAGACGTGTGGGGTCAGAATGGTTGAGTGTGTGTTGGAGGCAATAAACACTTGTCTTCAGGAAAAATATGACAAATCACAATGCAGACCACCTCAAACGTCTAATTACCACAAAACGGTGTCGCTTTTTTTCTCTCTCTCTCTCTCTTAGAAATGTCTGCATGAAACTGCTGCTTGAAGCACGGCTGCATGTTGTTTATCGGGGCCGTGCGGTGGGACCAACCTGATGCTAATGCACTGGTGGATTCTGCAGAATGTCTCGAAGATGAAGAGTCGGGCGTTTTCGATGAAGTCCTCCAGGCAAGCCACCAGGAAGAAGTCGTTCACGAGAACCTGCGAGGCAGAAAGCAAAATGTAGATGGAAAATATTACGCAGGGATGTCAACGCTTGAAACCCGAATGTTTCCTCTGATGGACAGAAATCTTAATTCCTGGTAGGCCTGTTGCAATAAGCAATAAATCACCTAATTGCACGATAAATTAGGACAATAATTTCCATTTGCATGTCTTGCTGTTTTTTCTTGCTACCAAGATCTGGATGACAAAAGCTTTCATTTTGTTTACAGAGGCTTCATAATTCATTTAATTTGCTTTTCTTTCATTTTGTTTATTAATTTGGGATATTTACAATGTCTTCCAGTTCCTGTGCTGAATGTAGACCCGGCTGTCAGTCAGCCCTCTCTATTGGCAGAGCGAAAAGTGTTGACCAATCACTGGTCTCCCAAAATCAAGAAAATCGGGGCCGATTTATTGTGGTAACTCTACTAGTAACGGTGTGACACCAGAGATTAAATGTTCATTAAAACAAACGAAAAAGAAAAAAACATTGCCATCTGTGCAGAGACAAGCATTTTCCTCCAGTGTATTATAAGCCCTGGCGGGCCACCAGGCCCACGGTTAGCTGGCCACCCCACAAAGCTAAGCATCATTTCTTGAATTTAAATATGGTTTTTACACACCACTAATGTTGACAAAATAGACTAATTAAGCTCCAGGATTAGATGACTGATGTCTCAGCTAGATCTAGAGAAACTCATCCATGCGTTTGCATTGATTACAGCAGCAGCGTCTTCACAGGTCTGTCCAGCAAATCAAACATCTGCAGCTGATCCAGAAGCTGCCGCTCACGTTCTCACTAAAACCAGAAAGATGGAGAACATAACACCAGTTTTACAGTCCCTACACTGGCTGTCATAGAATAGTCTTTAAAATACTGTTGTTAGTTTATAACTCACTGAACGGTTTAGCACCACGATACATTAAAGATCTGCTGTTGCTGCATCAACCTTCCAGACCGATCAGGTCTTCTGGTTCTGGTTCTGCTCTGCAACCCCAGAACCAGAACCAAACGAGGAGAAACAGCTTCCAGCTTCTATGCACCAAAAATTTGGATCAAACTTCCAGAAAACTGTAAAACAGCTGAAACACTGACTTCCTTTAAATCTCGACTAAAAACCCACCTGTTGAGAGTTGCATTTGAATCGTAATCAATTATAAATTTAATGATGGAAATTAACTTAATGTCATGTTTTGATTGTTGATTATATGTTGCATGACTGTGTTGTTGTTTGTTATGATATAAAGCACTTTGAAATGCCTTGCTGCTGAAATGTGCTACACAAATAAAGATTGATTGATTGATTGATTGATTGATTGATTGATTGATTGATTGATTGATTGATTGATTGGTTTGTAGCTGGTGCGCACCAATTGCTCTATCCCTGCACCTGCCTGTTGGTATTAGTTCCAAATTATGATGCCTACTTGTAGATCTCTGAATTTTTAGAATTTAACTTTTTTTTTCTCCACAAAAAGACGGTGGGTTCTAGTGGACTGACCTTGCCCCCTGCCACAGCAGGTTTTCTGGGGGGGGGGAGCCTTGCTGGACACATGTCAAGAGTGTCTGTTGCTCAAAGCTCACCAACCAGAGCTTTGATCACCATCTAAAACACCATCTAAAACCTGCAGGGCCTCCTAAATGTACCGCACACAGACCACTCCTTCACTGAATCCATTACTTGTGTTTAGATGAGGTAAGAAATACAGTCTTGCTTAAACTTGACTTTTTTTTCTTTTTTTTTCTTTTTGCGTGAGAGCAATTCAAGTGCTTCATTCTACTGTAGCTGTTCATGACAAAACTATGGCCCCAGAGGTACAACTGTGTGAAATTTCTCAGTGCCTGTTGCATTCCAACTCTCCACAGAGAGCCATTTTGCAGCACAGACTTCCCAAGTTTTAAAAAGTTATTTAAGAATTACTGCCTCTTTGTTTTCTTAAGCCTAAAAAGCTGCTATCTAACCCAGGGTTCTGGTCGACTGAATCCAAACTGCACGGCGCTATCGGCCGACGCATTCTTCAGCTACATCAATGCTTATCTACGGTTGATAAACTTTGAACAGCTAAGTACCCTAATTATTGTCATCTGGGGTTTCAGACCACAAAGCTCAAACAAATTCTGAAATGGGTTGAAGAGCCCCTTTGTACGCAATCTGCGGGCCTCGCTGCACGTCGCTCTACGCTTTTCGTTCTTGGATATGAAGGCATCTCACATCTGACAGTGATTCAAGATGCGGGCAGAGTGGGTACGGATCTGAAAGAAAACCTGCGAGGCCTAAACAGGATCGTTTAACACAGGCTAATTTCCTCATTTAAAAGCACTTTTATAGCGTTCAGCAAACTTAAAGCGGGACAGCTGAAAAACAATATCGGCATCTGGCTGTTGGGGGAACTTACAAACAGAGATGCTCTCGGTGGCTCTAAATTGATGCACTTTTAGAAAAACTCGAGCAAGTGGAGTATCCATTTACCCCAATTGCCACTGTCTGTGAAACATCCCTTCTCCCTTTGAAGCAACTTGTTTATTCTTGAGAAGCCTGCATGTGTATTTCTGAGGGTAGACCAGCTGCTCTGCTGACTTCAAACGAGTCGATTTTGATAAAATACCTCGAACCATTTTCCCTCACCACACACACGCTGCAAGACCAGCTTCTGGACTGGCGTTATTTAGGGAAAGCCACTGTTAAAAGCATGTAGAATGTCTTGGTTTTTGACCGAAGAGGCATTTTGAAACGTCCATCAATTGTTAACAGTGAAACCAAAAAAATGCATGCAAGCACTTTACAGGGCCTCGGATTAAAAAATAATGTGTATTTTAGCTTAAATCCAGAGCTGTTTTCATCTCGTTGACAGGCTTTAAGCTAAAATTTATTCCCCAGCAAAAGGTGACATCTTTGATGAATTAAACTCAACTTTGCGCTTTGTCATTTAACATATAAAGTATATTTTTGAAAAAGCGTATTTCAAACTAGGACTATCAACATTAATCTGCTGACAAAAGTGATCTGAAACGCTCAAGTGTCAATATTTACTTAATGTCAATTAATTAAATTACCTAACCTGACCTAAAAGTCTTTCTCTGGCAAAAGGCGACCATAAACGAACTGTGAATGTTTTTCCACCACTTGGGTTGAGCCCAACACAAGGAATGTGATGGGGAAAGTTGTGAGAGCGACAAAAGTCGATAAATAAAAAGCTTCAGTTCGAACTGTTCCTGCTTACACTGTAAATCACATCGATCTAAGAAAGGCGGAATATAGCGACGCAGAGAAACATTCATAAAATTGTATAAACGAGACATTAAATTACAACACCAGTTACGATTTTGGTCTATTCATGTAGCAAGCTCATGTAATTATCTTCCGCTGGACATAAAGCATCAACACACCAAACTGCTGAATGACAATTTGCACGATTCTTTGGAGCTGCGGAGGCAGAATGGATGCGTCGTCTACTATGAAATCCAGTTTTTATTGTGACGATTAAACATGGTTAAAGTTTATGTTTCGCACTGTGTGTTTTTGATCCCGCAGTCGGCTGAGACACTTTCTCTTTCAAGCCGAGCCACAAAAGCTTTCATCCAGCAAGTTCAGCCCCATTTTCTCTCTTCTGGTGCAAAGTGTAATAATAATAAAAAAAATAAAAAAAAACAAACAAAGAAGAAGCTGATGTCGGTCCACCAGCAGGAACGATAAATCAGAGATGAGATGGTGAGAAGAAGGAGGCGACGCATGCACCAATGTTTCCAAACAAACAGCAATTACTGTCAATTTGCTGTTAGCACGATGCTAACGGCACGCGTGAAAGAACGTTGCTGTGCAACATGGCCTCCTTCACTGGGTTGGGTATGAGAGAAAAAGAGAGAAAATAAAGAGAGGGACTCATGCTTGGATCGCTGTAGTGTAAAACAGCAGAGCCTGTTACACTCTGCTGTAGCTTCATTTTAAAAATAGGGCAAAGTTTGGAAAGAGGGAACCTTAAGGTCTGTTATACGACCAGAAATGATATTGATTGACTTAAAAAAAAAAAAAAAAAAAAAAACATCAGCTGAAATTAGATAGTCGGCTTAGTTTATAGCTACATAAAGTACAAATCTGCACTCTCAAAAAATACTTTACGGCAGAAAAAACATGAAATATATTTTGCTTTAAATGCCAGCTTGAATCCCAAACAATGTTATACGAGCTGTTCTTTAGGTGGACACACTACAGATGTCAAAGCTCAATGTTCTCCAGTATAAGTAAAACAAAATGGTGCTGTAATCCTGTTACATTTTACAAAGCTCAAAAACCTGATGTTGTATCAAAGACGGAATGATTTGCTTCCTTAAAATGTTGCATATGTTTCATATTATCATTAGCTCTGCAGATAAGTGCTGCTCGGCCATCAGTTAAGTCATGCTTGTTTTTTTGTTTTTTGTTTTGTTTTGTTTTAAGTGACGCATATGGATTTAGAACCAGCTACAAATTTGCAACACGTGGTGGGAGGAGCAGCTCAGCCCCTTTGGGAACTAAAATACTTCTGGGTCTGGTTTGAATGTAAAAACCAAACATTGTAAATGTTCAATGCAGTTCTTAGAGCACGTTAGCTTAAAGAGCTAACGTTTTTAGCAATCGTTTCAGACAAAGTTCCAAGTGTTTTGTTTTTTTTATATAGATAAAATAAATGACAAAATTTAAAGCATGAAATGTTTGTTTGAGCTCCTTACATGCTCACTGTAACGCTGTTCTGCGAGTGTTTAGTTCTGCAGTCAACATCCAAACCCTTTCGCTGCGTACTACCAACTCTATTTTCAGGGTTTGTAGTTACATCCAGCTTTTATGA
This sequence comes from Poeciliopsis gracilis, assembly GCA_911649635.1. Taxonomy (NCBI): domain Eukaryota; kingdom Metazoa; phylum Chordata; class Actinopteri; order Cyprinodontiformes; family Poeciliidae; genus Poeciliopsis; species Poeciliopsis gracilis. The sequence goes on from CAJVRI010000287.1 coordinate 6,492,303, forward strand.
AGCAAGAGTTGAAACTCCCTAAATAGCAGCGCAATGACAGATCTCCCCCCCTAAAACAAGTGTCTGCACGCCTCTGCGGAGACTTTTGCTTATAAAGCTTTTACTGTTAACAACCGGCCTGATGGGTCAATTACAGGCCGTAGTAAAATCCGACTGAAGCCTGAGTCATCCAGCATCCAGAGAGGCTTCTATATGAGACGGTGAGATACGGCGTACAGGCTCTTACTGTTCAGTAATGACCCTGCATTGAATGGGGCTGGGGGTTGAAGGGGTCAGTCGGGGTCACATGACTGTTAGTCGTGTTTACTGCGACGGCCTGTGAGAAGGATCAAGGGGTGACCAACAAATCGAGACGTCCAAGGAGGAGAGAGACAGAGAGAGAGAGAGAGAGAGAGGCCGAGTGCTGCTGGTGTTTCAGGAGCGAGCAGCTGAAATGAATGACGCCGGTTACATTGTGGAGGCCGTTTACTTACAGACTCGCACTCCCTGAGTTTCTTCTGGGCGCTGTCGAAGTCAAAGTTCACGTAGAGGCACTCCACAAACTCGGTAATTGGGTCTTTGTAGGTGTACGACTCCTAAAAAGAAAAAGAAAAAAAACAATTGATGGAGAACGGTCGGTGTGTTTATTGTTTTTACATGTTTGGAAAATTCATCGTGAATCTCTCAAGAAGCAACTTTGACAAAGAGAACATTAGTCTTCATCTGAGCTTAATGTCCAATAAACGCCCACTGTGCTCAAAACGGAAGCGTTGGTTTAACCATTTTTCTCAACCCAATATCTGTTATGACTAAAGGTGGACTGGTAAATCCTCCCCGATTTCCTCAATTTTTGAAGATCGCCAGTCAGCCGATATTTACACGAAAAAGAAACCAATCTTATCTGTTCCAAACTTTTCAGCCAAAAAAGAAAATCAGCATTGGCCAGATTTGGCCGGCTCAAACATTTTAAAGATGGACAATTGGACAGAAAACTGCAATCTGTGCACCTCTATTGACCGCTTTTGTTTAGTAAAATAAGTTGAATTAAACAAAATAGCGTCTCCGTGTAACCAAGCTCTTACCTGCTGTATGACTTTCACCAAATCCTTCAGAACCTGCCGGCGCTTCCGGACATCCTTGTTGGTAATGACCGCGGTGGTCAGGTAACGCAGGATGTGGGGGCACATAGTCTGGATCGCATTGAGGTATCTGGGGAGGGAAGGGGGTTCAAGTAATCACTTATTAGAGCAATGTAAGCAAAGACATGATCTTTACAGAGAGACACATAATATAACGTTCTGGCCGCCTCTCGGGCCTTTGGCATTTTGACTTATGAAAAAGCCCTTGCAGCTAAACAGATAAATGTCCTGACAGGACCTGCGTTTCTGCACATGGGCTCCGGCTTTAAGCTGTCTCTTTCATTAGAGTCCTGAGAGCGAAGAGGAGGAGGAAAGGGGAGGAAGAGGAAACCCTGGCAAGAAGATATAGATCAGTGAGCACAGACGTGCCCAGTAGCTGAAACTCAATCCATCAGGGACTGTTGCTCCAACCACAGGTCAACTTGCTAAGGGCTGAACACAAGGTACACAATGTTGTTACAGGCTGATTCTAATCCCGCGCCCGCTCTGGAGTCATGGTGCTGTTGGCGAAAAAACAAAAACTAAACACACACATCCTTTGGTTCTCCCGATCCAAACTGTCATAAACTCACATCACCTGTACCGTCAAAGCCAGCCTCTAACAGGGTGACTTTGAACCGAAACCTCAGCGACCACATCAATTTAGAAGAGAGGAAGCTGAGTGGGTCCCCCTATAGCGACGGCTGGAGAAAACACATGGCGCTCAGAAAAGCGGTACTGACAACAGTTTAATTAGGCGAATCAATGAAAGGGACAGGGGACCTGTGGCAGCTGTGATGCCAGCAGCGGGTTCCTCTGCGAAGCCTTTCATTGGCCGGGTTTTGGGAGGGCTCCCTCCTCCTCTCTGGAGCCAACCACAACGCTTCATGCTGTGGCCTTGATTAACTTACACCTACTCACTCCAGAGGGGGGGGGGCCCCTCCCGCAATAACAACAATTATTACAAGAGTCTTAAGATTAGAGAGTCTACACAATTTTTATGTCAAAATTACAGGGTTTTTTTCTAGCTCTCTTGGTCCTTTTTAGGCCATTTTTCAAACGTAGGTTAAAAGTCATATCCACTGTCATTTGGATTCATGACAGGTGTTATGTTTTATGACACTGTCATGTCAGTCTTATGCACACACCTTCAAATAAAGTGTCACTTTGTATTCATCTTACGCAAAAATGTATGTATTTTTTGTACAGTTTTGGCTTAATTATTCCTCCAAATATGTTGTTCTGAAAGTCTGCATCCTCCAGCTAACGATTAATCGCTTACTAAATTAGATTATTCCAGTGATCACGATTAATCACAGTCATTTTAGCTCTACTTTTTATTTCTGGAGTTTTATTAGGTCGAACAGTAACAATGTTTTGGTGAAATGCAGCCCAAACGCAGAAGTGACTGTATATACTTGATATTTGCCCATTCAGCACCTGGATAATAATAATGCTTCACTGAACATCGTTCTTTCTCCAGCAGCCCACGGCGTCTGTCAGTAGCGGATAAACAAGGCTCTGGACAAACATCTGCTGACTGCAGGGGTAAGGGAGGTCAGATGTGAAGCTTAACCCAGCCGCTGGTCACCGACTACAGCCAAAGGAAGTGCTGGTCAAGGGATGGGAAACAAGAGCCGAGCCAAGCCTCAGCGGGGAAAACATGGGGTTTCTACACTGTGAAAACGCAAGGCACACAAAACTACCTCAGTTTGTCCAAAACAGATGGCTGGGTGAGCGTTTCATGAGTAATTATTGGGCAGGCCTCCTTAATCATCCGCAATAAAATTAAAAACTGAGCAAAAATTCAGGGAACCAGACATTCGAGCGTGCTGTGTTGTGGTCTTCGGTCATACAGTCTGTGCACCCCAATCATCTGTACAATTATACAAGTCTGCAATCAGATCGGACGGGGGTGGCGGTGGTGGTGGTGGTGGCTGAGTAGGAGGGGGGCGGGGGGGGGCGAAGACATCAAAATAGGCGGTGTGCAAATGTTAACGCGCTGTGTAAAGTTTCCGATCTGCGATACACATGGCCCGCTTCTCCGCTTGGAGAGTAAACAGACCACACGGAAAATACACACACTTCTGAAACCACTTTAAAAATACCAGCAGGGTTCATGAAGAAGCCCGGCACCCAGAAAATGTGTTATTAAAGCAAATAGTTTACTCTACATAAAAAAAAAGAAGAGCTGTTATTTTTAATTCTTTGCAGTTTGAAACATCCAAACCACGTGCGACTTTGTTCAAAAACCGGCGATGAAAGGCGTTCGTAAAATGTGTTTTTTTTGCTTTGTTTTGTTTTTTTAGCAGCAAGACAGCTTTTTTTGTAAACAGAGATGATTCTCAGCGACCACATCAACTTTCGGTGCAATTTAAAAAAGGGCCAATCAAATTCAAGTTTCCATTGCACAATGGAAATCCATTAAGACTCAACAGTTTTCCATTGTTGGGGGGCTTAAATGTGACTGAACAAATAAAGTTGACTGGAAAAGGAATTGTACTTACTGTGGTTGGTAAAGAAACAAGTCAATGATGTTGTCTCTGCCCTTGGGGTGGTTGAAGAACACAAAGAGCGACCAGTGAATGAGCCATGTCCGCTGCTGGAGAGACTGGAGAGGCGAGCTCACCGACTGAAGAAGACCAGACCAGAAAAATGTCACAAAAACATACGAAAAAAAAACAAAAAAAAAAAAAAAAAAAGCTGATAGTCACAAATATGCAAGATATAAAACTCTTTCTCCAGTGAGGTACAATGAAAACGAAATCTTGTGTGCTTGCCCTCTAAATGGCAATTAAACACCAACAACGCCTTCATACAGGGATCCAAGTTCTTAAGTACTCAGATGAGAGCCGGTGGTAAGAAATAAAATGCCACAGCAGAGCTGTTCTGCAAGTGAAATGTCAATATGGGAGTCTATGTAAGGGAATCTAAATGCGGTATCAAATTCTGAGAAGTGGGGCATTTACGTTGTTATCAATAGTCTCTCTCAGGCGGGTCAGGTCCTCCATGGCTGCCTCCCAGTTCTGCATCAGGATCTCAGAGGCCAGCTTGCCCCACAGCGAGTTCAGGGCATTCCTGTCTGTAGACGGCACCTTGGGAGGCACAAGTTGACATTGTACACTTGTTAAAAAAAAGAAGAAAAAAAAAGTGATGAAACGCAACAGTGGAGAAAATACGGTTCAGCAACAAACAAACAAATAAAGAAACAAACAGCGTTTATAGGATTTAGGAGTAGTCTGTGTGCTAAATGCGTTAGATGGTGCAGAACAGAACTCGAGCGTAAAGACAGGCTGCTAGAAAACAACTGCGAACTGCAGTTTGTGTGCTTACTGCGCTTTTTCCATTCCATTCAACAAATTTAGGTGTTGGAAAAATATTTCTGGTCATGTAAAACACCGACTTTGAAACTAAAAGAAGCACCAGCTACCAGACACATTACACTGCCATCAGCTAAGATGAGCTCCTGTCGTTACTCTTAAAGGGCAGAATGGCAAAAATCTAGAATATTCTGGGTAGTGAGCAGGTTTTAGCCAGTAGGTATGTACTTACTGTGATTAATATTTCAGTTTAGGGCTGAAGCGACTAATCGTGATTAATCGATTGTTGAAATAGTAGTTTAGTAGTCAAGTAATCGTTAATTGTTGTATGGTCTCTAAGAAAGGCCGTTTGCTGAGAGAGCAACGCAGCCAGAGCAGTGATTATATCAGAACTGTGCAACAATTATGCACATTTTGCATTCAAAAATGAAAACCTTCTTCCTCTGTGAATAAGTTCTACCTAAAACGTCTCCAGTGAGTTTTAGATTTTTACAAAAAAAGAGAGAAATCTATTAAACACCTTTTAACAAATTAGCAGAAACAGCTGAGCTTCTCCAATGTTGATTTTAGTGCATCCTTTGCTGCTACAAATCATCACGTAATCAATACTTTTGTTGCATTTCAAGTAACAAAACGGTTCTTTTCTTACTTAAAAAGGAACTGGATTATTTGTTTATTTGAAACTTTTAATGCATTAATATTGTACAAAAAAGCTTAAGTGATTAAATAAAAAATCTGCAGAAAGTGTAGATTTTTTAAAATCCAATTAATCCATTAATCATCAAAATAATTGATAGAATAACTGATTACTAAAATAATTATTAGTTGCAGCCCCATTTCAGATTGTGTTATTAGATTTTATGTCACAAATAAAAGCAAGCAGCTGATACTACTTTATGTCAATAATGATATTTTGAAACTGTAGATGACTCAAGGTGATCAAGAAACTTTTTTCCTAGTCACACCCAGGAAGAAACTAAATGTGTTTATTTAGTTAAATGAAGTTTTTGGTGGTTTTTTTGTTACATTTTTTTGTGTTTTTTGTTTTGCTGGTGGCAAGTAGAATAACCAAGAACTCAATAAATACAATGTTAAAAAAAGAAAAAGTTTTAAACAAAGATTGCAGTTTTGTTTCTTGTTATTTTTAGCTCAGATCAGAGCACAATTTTCAGCATTATTCTCACTCTTCACCCCGTCGTGGGTTAATTAGACTGAAACCTGACCCGACTCGGACATCTCTGAGAGGATAATTACTCTCAAACATGTTGCAGGTTACCATTTGCGATTTCTAGAAAGGCCCAAAACAAACAAAAGGAGAAGCAGGTAATGAAACGCAGGTTGCAAAACGTCCTCTGATCCTCAGCTGGTAGTGGACATTGGGCTGCACCCCAAGACTCATGGGAAACTCAGACTCACATTAGTCCGTGGTAACATCAGACGCCCAACGCTGATGACATGAGTCAAGCAGGAAGTGAGGGTGGATGTCTGCTGAGTGTCCAGCGAAACTAACCACACACCCCCGTGCATCAATTATAAAAAAACAAAAAACAAACACAGATGCGACCACTTGAGGTGGTTGAATAATTCTGATACATCAGTTTGAATGAAATATTCGTGGAAACACAAAGGGCAGCATTGCGACTCTGGCTTTAGAGTAAAGGACAGGGTTTCATCTGTAGAAGTGTTTTATTTTGGTTTGCTTTTATTTTTTCTCCCCCTCTCTTCTGGAAGTCCCTGCCTGCTACATTTGGCTGACCTCCAGGTCATTATGGCAGCTTTCTCCACACACACACACACACACACACACACACACACACACACACACACACACACACACACACACACACACACACACACACACACAGTCCGGCTTTTTTACTAGTGGCCACGATAGAAAAGTCTCAATACCTGGGTTTTTCCAGCAGTTACCTTAAGTTTCCACTGGGTTTGTGAAATGGGCACATTTTCCCTGACTGACCAGCAACAATAAATGTACTGTGCTGGGGTTCAGGCGGGACACCCAATCTTTATTCTTAACATCCAATCCCTGCATTAAGTGATGATATGAATAAGTTGCTCTTTTCGGGGGCCTGGGCCGCACTGTAACAAGACCTGAGGCATGGATTTTGCAAGGCTGGCTTGCTTCGTTTAATTGACTGGGTTTCCCACGTTAAATGACTTTATGGAGCCTCACCTCTCCCCATGGAGGAGGTCTGGTTTGAGGGTAAGGGGGGGGAGAAGAAACACAGACAAGGGGCTTGTGAGGATGGGAGGTCCACAAAAATAGAGCCATACACAGACTAATGAAATCCATTTCTACCTTTTCCGTTCGCCCGAAAAGCCTGCCGCATTGTCATGTTTAGCCAATAAAAGATCTACACCATGTTCCAAATTATTATGCAAACATAATAGCCGTACATGAAGACTGATCTTCAAACACACTCATTCACTGATGACTGCTGTGCAACCCTGGATGGTCCAGATGGACACAGTAGTGGATGGTGGTGGACGGCCACCACGTCCCAACACGGCTGTGACATCAGCAAGGAGGTGGTGGAGTCATGCTTTGGGTCAAAATCATAGAGAGAGCGAGAGCTGGTCGGACCCTTCAGAGTCCATGAAGGTGTGAAAATGACCTCAGCAAAGTATGTAGACTTTCTGACTGATCACTTTCTTTCATGGTTCAAAAAGAAGAACCGGACCTTCAGCAGCAAAATCATCTTCATGCAGGACAATGAATGCTGCAAGGAATACCGCTGTGTCATTGGCTGCTATTGGCATGAAAAGGGGAGAAACTCATGGTGTGGTCACCATCCTCCTCTGACTCACAAGTTCAATGGATGCAAGGATTGTGCAGGTGATATAAAAGAAGGTCCGATGTTAACATGCAACTCTGTTAATATGTTTTTGATTGAAATAGCTTTTGATTTTAGTACATGTAACCACTTAATGCTGCACATTCAAAGAATGACCGTTTGCAGTTCTTTATAATCCATGAAATGTTTAGAAAATCTGCTGTCCAGAGTAATCTGGATCAGTGCATTTTGAGTTTTTTATTTTTGAAAAAATGCAGTTCTCATGAGGAGCTTTGTTCAGTACAATTTGATTTATACCGTAATAGTTCATGACTTGAAAATTATACTGACCATCATTCGCTTTGACCATTTAAGAAAATATCACTTGCATAATAATTTGGAACACGGTGTATTTACAGAGCCCGATTCTGGCCTGAACTTTACACCAGGGGCCCGACCGACTGTGGGGTAAGAGATTTTCTTTAAGGCTACGCTAGGCTTTGAGCGACTGAGCTCAATTAGAGCAATTTTGGTTTGTTTAGAATGAGCCAGAGAGCCACAAACAACTGCTGGAGGAACAGTTTGACATAACTTTTGCGAGGGGGGTTTTGGGCACTTTTTAACGGGTTTTTCTCCTCTTGTACAAATGACTTGTCGCCATGGATGTGGTACGGTGGAGAGATAAATAAACAGATCCACTGTTTTTTAGGGGAGTGGCCAAGTTTCCGAGAAGAGACCTTTCACGACAAGCCAGACATCAATGATGTCAAAAAAAACAAAAAAAACAAAACAAAACAAAAAAAAAAAAAACCACCAAAAAAACCCCAAAACAAAACACAATAAAAGTTGAGGAGGGACAGCGCAGGAGTGAATCTTAATTTGAATGAATTTGTCTTATCACTGTTTTGTAGTGCAAAAATAAATAAATAAATAAACGTTGTCGTTATGGCTGCCAATTCTTTCAGGCCTGGGTTTGGCCTGAGCGCGCTTCTTTCCCACAAAGCTAAATGCTGAACCGAAGTCAAACCGAAAGCAGCGGACAACTGGATGACATTTGGAAACCAGCAGTTATGCAGGCTGGTTGCACTGGTCAGTAAAGGACCTTTAGCTGAGTTCAACTTCCTCACACTTGATGCAGCATCACATCAAGTAAATGAATCACCTATTTGTCGAGAAAGCAACCCTTAAAGATATCAGAATGTTTTTAAAAGATTGTTTGGACACAATTAGCTGGATCTGCACTGAAATATGCGTCAGGCTGAACTATCAATGAGTCATATTAAAACACAGCAATCTTTCAAACTTCATTGAACAAAAAAGAGTGCAGGTGTGTCTTCAGATTGGAAGTAAAGCTGGATTCAGTTCCACTCACTCATTAGTCAAGCTTCACTAATCTTTGACTGTATTAATGACTTTAATGCTGTTTCTCAATCACATAACCCTGTGCAGCCTCTTGTAAACTGCCTCTAACACTGGCAGCCAAGTATAAAGTGTCTTGCATAACTAAGCAGAGAAGCTTGGGAGTCGTGACCGGGGACTCTCTGGCCACAGTTCTGAAATCAATAAGCTGTCTGGCGGGGCCCCGCCCTGTGAGAAGAGTACAGACAGATTACGCAGCCTGCCGCTGATCATTTGGCCCAATAAAAGATCCAACTCAAGTACCACAACAGCCTGCGCTTGATATAGAAGATGCGGAGCGAATTAAAGAGGCAATAACCTGAGCTTTTCCAAGTTCTAACGTCATCTCCTGTGGAAGCACTTACATCTGACATCAGTGCCTTTTTGAGGGCACTAAAATTTGTAAAGTTAAATTCTTATTCAGCAAATTCATTTTATATTGTTCTGATTTTATACTTTGCCCACTATATTTTGCATTATTTTTAAATTGAAGATGAAATAACATCAATTTTGCTCCTACAAAATGAGTGAAGTTGGTGAAACTGATGTTCATATTTGAGAACAACAGAGAGGCGACACTAGAAATGACTGTGTGAATGTAAATGTGTGTGATAAAAGCTGGAAGCTTACCAAGACACGGAAGAAGTAGAGGTACTCGGCAGCGCCGGAGTAGTTCCCGCACTCGTACTGGAACTTGGCGTATCGGTACAGGGTGTCCAAATACTCCTGACGGAACTTCAAAGGAAATACAAAAATGTTTAAATTTACTGTTGCTTAATGTGATGATGGCTGAGAAACAACTTATCTTTACAGGAAAAGCATTTATCCACAGTCCGTGCTAACTAGCCTGAGTCATTATGACTCTGAGTAACGCTGCAAGCGTTGCGCACACAGGCATGATTGACAGCACTGAGACCCTCCTAGTAGCTCTAATTGGTTGTTTCTGAAAGAGCTATGCATTTATGTAGCTACCACTGGGAGACGGCAGAGGAGCTGGATGTTTTTTTCTTCACAGATATGAATTATACAGTAACGGTTTTAAGAAATATGTGATGGAAACTTTTATTTTATATAAAAGTTGGGACACTCCAACTTTAAGGCCCAATTTCTACAGCACAGCTGCAAAAAAACATAAAATCTGATTGGAGCAAAGTTTTTATTTAATCTCATAATAGCACAAAGTATAACTGTGAAACTGAAGGAAAAAATCTCAAAACAAAGTGAGTCATTAATTATTATTCAGCTGCCTCAGGGTGAACACTTACCTCTGAAAACAAGTGGTTGTAAGAATTTTATTTTAAAAGACGGGCGAAAAGACAAAAAGGAAAAAAGACAAAGGTAAAAAGGAAGACAGAAAAAAAGACGTCAGAAAAGACAAAGAAAGAAAATGCTTTTACTTAAATGGACAGGAGTTCATAGGAGTTGAACATGAATGTGAGCCATTCATTGTAATTAAAATCACTATTTTAATTGTAATTTTAAAATGACATTTTAATTGTAAATAAATTATAAATCATCTGTCCTTTTCCTTCAGCTTCACAGTTATGCATTTTTTGTACAAGACAACTTTCAAGTCCGTTTCCGTCACGCGACAAACTGAGCAGAGCGCATGGGATGCGAAAACTTTGCAAGACGCTGTATGCGCAAACATTTACTGCAGGACATTCCATCGGTGGGACTTTTCTCCCGACTTCCAAATCTACCGTCCCTGGCCACGTTCAGAAAAAAATAAATAAATAAAAATATTGAAAATGCATAAATATATAGAGAGCGGTCGCTTCATCAGCTGTTTGTTGATGCGCAGCATGTCAGCAGTACCGGCTGATGTCAGAAAACCCCCAAAATAAAAAGCCTGTGCAGCAGCAGGTTGAGAGGCCCAGCGCCTGGACTGGGTGGAGGTACGCTGAGGATCGCACGCAGGGTCAGCAGGATGCCGGAGCGGGACAGGGCCGATGGAGGGGAGGGTAAGCGGCCCGACATCACGGTAAATATAGAACCTCCGGCATTCTTGCGGCTCCATCCACGGGTTCCGAGCTATTCCGTTTATTCTTAACAATTCACCACAGAATGTAAATGTCCGCAGGATTTGTGCAAGCCATACAAACCCCGAAAATGAGTTAAGGGTTTTGGGAAGTAAATCTGCTGTTCCCTGCTCGGCCTTCCCTCCCTCCCGCTTTGCCCCCGAAACGACCACGAGTTCACCCAGAAGCCATGGGAAACGCTCCGGAGAAGAGACATGTCAGCAAACCGGGGCTCGACTTACGTTGTGCTTTTCTTCCAAATAGTCAAAGAGCATTCGTCCGTCCCTGGAAAACACAAAAGAAAAAAAAAACAGAAAGAGACAAGTTCCTGTAGTTAGTTAGAGCCGTTCTGAACCAAGTTGCCGTCTGGCTGACATTTTAGAACCACCTCCAGGTATACGCTTCAACTTGTGGTCAAAAACAAGAGGAAAGTGTTCAAATATGTGTGATGAGCTGTTTATTAGATTTGGTTTTATGGGAGGAGAGGGGGTGGAGAAGGGGGATCTTTTGCATGGTGAATAAAGTGAAGACTGATTCCTCAGCCCAGCCTCTGTGTCTCTCTGGGTTTGTCAAAAATCGAGGAATGCACTGGTTCCTTTGGAAACCGTTGTATCCCGAATGCATTTTACTACTTCGCCGTCGACCAAAAAATCTATTTATGTGGACACCACATTCAAACTATGTGTCTTTCTTGGGTAAATTCAGTTTTATAAAAAAAAAAAAAAAAAAAAAGAAGAAGAAGAAGCCGGGAACGTGTGAGTGTGAGTTTGCTGGCGCGCATGTGTGGTGTGTTAAATGAATTTTGCTCTGAGGCTGAGGCTTTCCCCCACGGTTTGCAGGCCAGGTTGAAGCAGCAAGAATGCGCCGAGGTTAGGAGATGGGCGGTGTGTGTGTGTGTGTGTGTGTGTGTGTGTGTGTGTGTGTGTGTGTGTGTGTGTGTGTGTGTGTGTGTGTGTGTGTGTGTGTGTGTGTGTGTGTGTGTGTGTGTGTGTGGAATGGCGACCCGCTGGGTGTTTTAGAACAAAGATTCCACAGATTGATAAGCGCCAGAGATTGCTGCGCGCCGACGCCTTGAATGCATCAACACGTCCAGAAACTCTAGCGGTGTGTCAAAAGAGAGGCAACAGGAGCGATACGTTTGGACTACGGCTGCAACGATTGTTTTACTACATGGATTATAGGCCTGTCATAGTAACCAATAAATCAATTAATTACATGATAAATCATTTCCATCTGTATGATTTATTGTTTTCCTCCTTTCTTTCTCTCTTTATACCAAATATTTGATGCCAAGAATCTTTAGTTGGTCTCAACTAGACACTTTTTTGATCATGGAGACTAAAAGCAACACGTCTTTTGAGCAACCGACTCAACTCTTCCAGCTCGACATTTTATTGAGAAAAACTAACACAACATTTTTCATTACTATATATATCTTTACTTAGATCTACACAACAAAATTAAAAACTGTTGGAATCTATTTGGACATTTTGGTTTTTAATTAATGTGTCGAAAATGTAACACCCTGCTATTTATTCTCAGGTTTCTTATACCATCCAGGACTAAAAGCCTCATTATCTCTCATTGTCTGAATTGAGTGTATTTTTAAAAAACTGCATCAGGTATTAGACAAAAACAACAAAAAGAAAACATCTGTGCGACTTAACTGCATGTACTCAATAACCTGAACAGACCGCACGGGTTCTCAAGATCCACTTTTTAGCAGACAGACACAATAAATCAAGCAACAACTGCACATAATTTAGGACACAATGGCAAAATAAAGAGGCAAATGATCGCGTTGGAATCCGACAGAGACAGAGTGAACATCTGATGAAAAAAACAAAGGCTTCTCAATGTTTTCATTGAATAAACTGGAGAAAATAATACAGCTATAATTGGAATGTATCGTGACAATGATAAATCAAAATTCTTATCATAATTAATTTATTTCGATAAATGATGAACGTTCTCTGTAGATTAGGTTAAGATACCATTCCAAGACACCAAAGGATACAAAGGATATTGTTCAACCAATAAAACCAAAGACAATCTGAGGAATATCTTGATGCCAAGAAGTCTAAGATTTTTTGTTTGGTTTTGTTTGACATTTTTGGCCTCACCTGGTGGACTGTATCTGCCTCGTCGCCTCCGGGTCCTCAAACATCTTCACGATGGGTTCCGTCTCCCCTTGCAGCTGCTTCAGCTGGGCCACCACCTCCGTCCTCTTCTCCCTGAGAGCTGACGAGAGGATGACGAAGAAAGATATTAGTTACGGCGGCATCATAAAGTGGCATGTACGGAGTCCGGACCCCAGCGCTGGAAAAGGTTGTAAAATAAAAGTTTACTGCTAAATCGATGCCAAATGGAGTGAGCGGTGCGCGGCAGTGGCCCTTTTATGACATCTATCAAGCGATATTAGCCGTACTGATTGATTTTGTGGGTGTTAGATATGAAGTTGGCAGTGCGACGTCGACGCTTACTGTGGGGAATTTCCGTGTCGGAATAGAGGTTTCTGTAGACGTCCATGGCGAAGTCCACCATGTTGGTGTCACTGAGGAGATCCAGTTTCCCACGGAGAAGTTCCTCCTCATTGTAGATCTGGAAATTTGTCACAACTTACATGAGATTTAAAATAATAGTATATCAATAAAAATCTCATTTCTGACAGTAAAAAGTATTTTATATTCATTCGTTCCTTCGTGTTTTAGAAGCATCCCTGAATTTTACGATTAAATCATCGTGAGAGCTGGCAGTTAAATGACTTCATAAAAACAGATTAATAGGCCCAAATGAACTCAAATGAACATAATTAAATCTTATTTGAACAAATAAACCAATGTTCTTCCTAATTTAGCATTCTTTACCATCTGCTGTGTTGCTAGAGGCACTTACGTGCTGCTTAAAGTGGGCAGCATTTAAGAATTAAGCCTTTAATTCTGCCTATACTCTGTCATCATTAATATTATGAACTTCTTTCAGTCTAATATTGCAAATAGGTAATTAGTGCAATATGAATAAGTTTCTGATAGCTCTAATGGCGACTAAAGTGGCGCATGACACGCTTTTGGATTTTGCTTGTCCCAGAAATTACTGAGATAAATGCTAATATTGTCGTTCTGAGACTATTTTGCCATGACATAATAATGTCAGTAACCCATTTAAAAGGTCAATAAACTGGAATTTCTAAAGAATAATTAACGCTGGAACTGGAAGACATTTTAAATAACCCACAGACTTTAAATTAAAAAAAAACAACAATCAGAACCATACATGTAGCGTATTTTAAGTCTCTGCGAAAGATTTAATACGATTCTAAAACCATGTGCTAAGACAATAAAAAAGTTCATCAAGACAAAAACAATAGAATTTTTCCCCAGAAGCAAATCACTCACAGCCACTACAGCTTTAAAAAAAAAATATGAATCAATAGGCTTAGACAGGTGAAGCAGGCAAAACTGACAGTAAAGTCTTTTGTCCCACAATAATGGAGTTAAAATTTAATACATCATGCGATTAACTGATTTATTGATTACTGTGACAGGCGTAGTCTCAAAGACAGACAACAGAATGGCCCATTTGTCTTAAATCATTGCTAATTTTTGTTAGCCTGTAACATAAATTGAGGATAAAACGTCAAAAAGCTGAAGAAGTGTGAATACGTTTGGCCAGCCACTGAAGAGGGTAACGCTTAGAAACCATAAGACTTGCAAAAAAACACGCCTCCAAACAGAGACACATACGCGTAAGATTTTTTAAGATCATTACAAATGAGATTTAATACTTATATCTCAAAAGAAACGGACTGACCTCGTCCAGCCAACTTATGATACATTTCCACACAATGAAGCAAAGAACCCAATGAGGATGTCTGTGTCGCTACACAGAAAAATACATTGAATATACACGATTAACTAGTCCTGCCAAGATGACATTTAAGAAGTGATTAGCATATTTAAGATCAACTGACTTTAAAAATTATTTTATGACATTTTAAGGTCTTAATTTTATATACATGACCTCAAGAGTTTTTAAGGATGCTTGGACAACTTGTGCAAAGAAAATCCTCACTTCGTTCATTAAGGAAAACAAGCTATCCAAAGTATCCAGACCCAGTTAGAAAGTAAATGGAGTATAATATGCGAATATCTGGATATGATGTTTTTCCTCCAAAAAGGCGTTTTCATCATTTGAAGTCTGTTTCACATAATAACCTATGTTTCTTTACAATTACCAAATGAGGTGGATGATGGATGTTTATTTATTTATTTACTGCCAAGGAAGATTCCAATGGGTATAAACAATAAGGGTGGAAAAAAAAAAAAAAGTTCCATGAGCTATTATAACAAAGGGGACATTTCATAACTGCTTTCAAAATATATCACTTCAAATAATTCAGTATTTTCTTATTTTAGTCTTCAATAGCAGTTATTATGATTGGAACAAGGGTGCTGATTTATTGTATTTTCCATGTGACAAATACAATACCATATATTTAAGCTTAAAAAAAAACATTTGATGAAACTAAACATTATATTACATAAGCCATTTGGCAACAGTAACCCATATTGACACATAATTCAGTATTTCTGTAATGTTTAATGTGGTAAGCTAGCGTGTGGCTATTACTGTCAGTATGGGTTTTGTTCCTGGGAATCTATGCCCAATGGGCCTTTATAAACAATCATTTGGATTAACCATAAGATAAAGAAAACTATTTCAAGAAAATCATATTAACACACCTGAGTATTGATTACTTGCTCAGACATAATGTCTGCCGCAAAACTGTGGTTAATGCCAACTTGCAAATGAGCATAAAAGAGCTTGTCAAAGCAAACCAGGAGACTCTGTTGGCAGCAGTTCTGGTTCTGAAAGCTGAAAAGTTACCCAGCTGCAAGAGAAACAAAACACGTGACGTATAGAGCTTCTGATAGCTCGCGCCACGTCGAGCCATTTAATGAAAACTTCTTTCACCACAATACCCCACCGGGGCAGATACAGCTCTTATTTATGTTGGGACACTCTGTGCAAAATCTCCGCACTGTACTTGGACACAAACAAAGTAGTTCAAAGCAAGAAAAGACATACTTTAATAACGAGCTCAGCATTGCTAGTGTAAAGTTAGGATTACTACAGCGGACACTTCCGGTTCATTCTCTTCACACGTGACTCTGCTAAAATCTTAAGCGTTTCTCCTTCGTTACACTGGAGCTAATATATGCGCGCTGACATGTACATTTACCTTTGAAGTAATTTTATATTCCGGCAGTCACTTCCCACATTGCATTTCCACAAATAGTTGTATCCTACTTTTTAAAAAATGTTGAGCAGTGCTTTTATTTTGAAAACAATTCCCCCTTCTTCCGGCTACAGTGGAACGGTTTTACACGCGGGAAGAAAATGTGGCCATCTAATCCTACGCATGTTTCGGCTTCTCCGACTGTCTAATTTACACGTTTTGAACGATTTAAACCACCAAAGACAGGAAATAAATGTTTTTATGTTTAAGTTTTCCATACCTCTTTGACGGACAAGAACTCCAGCAGAGGAAAAACGAGATGACGGTCTAAAAAGTGAGCTATTTTCGTGGTGAGGTCGTACTCCGCCATCTTTGCGCCGGGGAAGAGGAAGTGAAGTTGTGATGCGGCTGTATGCCGAAGGATTGACCAATCACAGACATCCTTAGCATCCTCAAGGAAAGAGAGAGAGAGAAAGAAGAAAACCTTGGAAATACATTCTGGAATACATTTGCAATATTCAATAAACATGTAATATGTTATCGAGTGAGTATTATAGACAGCTAGAAACATTAAAACATATTCTTAGAATGTATTAAACATGTACATTAATGTCAGAAAAAGTTATAAAAATAAGAGTTAATATTAAGGGAATTACTTCAAAATCATTTCAGGTGGATCTTTTGGGATATTTGTACATACTTGAAAGAAACTTTAAAATAACTCAGATAGAGAATAGATTCTGACCCATAAGTACTCCACTTATGAAGGTGGTGGTAATTAACCTGAAAGGTGTTTGGCAACAGTTTTAAAAGAAAAGGAACAAAAGAAGGCAGACCCAGTACAGTTAAAGCTGAGTGCAAAGAAATATTCTTTCAAAAGTGATACTATGTCCAATGATGTTACAAAAAAAAAGTAATCTGGTAAAATTGAAACATAAATATAAAGTGTTTTTTAAAGAACTGTATTTAATTTAAACAAATACATCCCATCCAATACCTTCACTGGGTTTTCCAAAGGATGCATGGACGCATCCTATAATTTCCTTGCGGTGCTGATGCAATAAAACATTTTCCTTTGTAAAGGTGGATCCAAGTGAACACTTTGTTGAATATAAAAACACAGGCTTTTCCTCCAGACACCACCGATATTGCTCCTAAAACTTCTTTATGAGGCTGAATCCCTTTGAGGGCAAATACAGTCCCACTATACCCCTTCTCACCGCCCCCTCAAACACACACGCACACATGCACACACACACGCACGCACACACAAACCACCACCACCACCACCACTCGTGAGGCTGCTAAATTATAATGAAAACAACCATGTCATTTCCATCCGCCTGACTTTTCCAAAAGGTTAGAATGTCTTTATTGTGAGTCCGGACCATCCTTCTGTGTCTTCCTCGCTTTCAGCAGCTGACACATAAAGGTGGCCATGTGTTAACCACGTCCTGCTGACAGCAGCCAATATCAGCCTCCAAATGGCTCGTCTCTAATAGGTTTCACTGCTACCTTGTTTTCTTGACAACCCCGCTGCGCTGTCCTGTGTCCCCGCACAATTCCCCCCTTGTGGGATCTGGTGGGCCTCTCTCACTGCAGCCCTCGCTTCTCTCATCTGGCTGATGGCAGGTAGAAATGAGTCACGAAAAGACAGCTCTCTCTGTGGCCCGTTGTTATTTTTCATTTTATTTTATTTTTTACTGGGTGCTTCTGACACGGCCAGCTTTCGCTCAGCAGTAGTTGCCCATTTAGAAATGAAAAGGGAGAGGAGAAAAATACATCTTGTACCCTGCCGAAATGTTTTATTTCAGGAAAGATTGTGCAATAACATTTTCTTATATTGTCAGTGCTTTTTGCAGAGGCTGAAATGACTTTAGTCAATCTGCATGCGAGTTCAGCTAAGTCTGCAGTTTTTTGCAAAAATAGCGCTCGCCTTGAACTCTTTTTCATATTCCGTCAACTTTCTCAGAGTATATATTGTTTTCCAAAAGGAAATTTTAAAAGTGCGAGTTGTTACTTAGTGGAACCGTTGTTAGCTGCAGTGACAGCTGTTGTGCAAAATGGATTAAAAACAAAGAAAATGAATGGAGACTGTCTGTAAATTACAATTTTTACATCTTGCCACACACCTTCCAAACTGAATTCAGGCCTGGCCTTTGACTGGGCCATTGCAACCCGCAGCTATGCTCTTATCAGAGCGATTCCATTGTGGCTCTGGCTAAGATAGAGTCTATCTTTCACTCCAGTCTGAAGTGTTTAGTGGTCTCTGACTCCTGTTTTCTTCTGGTAGTGTCCTTTATTTTACTATGCCAATCTTACCATAAAGTCTAACCAGCTTCCCTGTGGCTAAGGAAGAAAAACAACTCAGAGCATGGCGGTAGCACCACAATTTTTCATGGTGGCGTGTGTTTGTGGTCGACTCTTAATTCACAAAAAAAAAGGAAATACTTTTACGCACAGGGTCAGAAACGTACGGCCAGACTGACGAATCGATCATAGTTTAGTTATAGTCGTGCCTCTTTACGTTTAAAGTAATATGATATTCGAAAATCTTTTGGAGTCATCCAGCAAAAGTCGCAACTTCTATCTGATGGAGAATCTAAATATTAGCTCAATTGGTGTTCCAACCTTAATACAAAAATACCAGTGCAAACATTAAAGAAGCTTTTCAGTACTTATAGGGAGGATTATTTGTTTGCGTTTGTTTTCTTTATTGGAAGTTTATACCATTTTTAATATGCCATATTTCACAAGAAGATATGAAAGAATAATGTTTGCAAAACTGGTACACTTCAGAAACACACACCATTGCATCAAAATAATTTTAGATCTAAACAGGCCAGAAGAATGAGTAGTTTTGATATTCACTGTGTGCAGGTGAATAAAAAGGTTTCTATTTAAAGGGAGGGTTATGGAAGATAGACTACATTTAACAATGTGATAGTCCTGTGTCCTCTTTTTAATTTTTAAGATTTTGCATTATAGCCACTCTGGCATGTCCAGAAGTTGGGGTCGTATTTTTAACGTCTACAAAGAGTTCAAAGAAGACATGGTTTGTTCTGGGAATTAGCTTAATTTATTTATTTTTTGTCCACTGTAAAACATGAGCTCTTCAGGATCGTATCGGTTTTCATAAACATCTGTCTCTTTGCATACTAAATTTCCTCCGAAATTACCAGAACCTAATAAGCGGTCCACCATCAAACAGAAATATGTGCACCATATTGTGTACAGTTACAGGTTAATGTGAGGCATGCACTGGGATAATAATACTTATTCCACATTATTGAAAGTGGAATAAGTTAAAAAAAAAAAAAATTACCATCACTGGTTGAGCCAAAACCAGTACATTCAGTCAGATGGGTTTAATACCGCAAATTATATCTAAAACGACAAGCGCTGATGTATTTTAAACAATGCTTTGATGGCCAAATTGCATTGGTTTCTCTTCTTTCAACCAAGAAATTCTCATAAAGAAGTGCCTGGGATGAGTACTTTGGAAAAACACGCCACAGGATTCTTTAATTACTTCTGAGTTTGATTGTTTGTTCTGTCCCGAGGCCATCCTTAATTTGTCAGTCACATGTAAATTAAGTGTCAAAACAGTTTTCCTTAGCCTCTTTGAAAAAATCTCCCACCGGACATGTAAGTGAAAGAAACATCTGCTCCTTCTTCACTCCTTGAATTAGACGTCTCGTGCAGCCTTCACAACAAAATGCAAAAAAAAAAAAAAAAATCAAACAGCGCTCGCCGCTAAATGCCAGTGGAATCTAAAATATGCTCGACCAGAGCCCAAGACCTTCAGAAAGCTTTGGAAAGTGGGCGAGAGAAAATCAAATAATGTATACAGCAGCGACCGACGAGAGGACAGGTTCATCCCACTTTTCACACAACTCCTAATGTCGTTACTGACATGTGGAAGATGAGAGCAGAGAACCGGTTGGAGAGAGAAAATGCTTTTAAAGCCTTCGGTTTCCAACCCACAAAATAACAGCAGAGACCAGCAACAGCCCACTATGTCTGGGCGAATTCAATAAACATGGCCTGTAAGTCAATCAAAAATGAGAAAGCAATGACAACAAACAAATGTCCCTTAACAACAATAATATCGTTTTGACTGCTCTTTTTATTGACTTAACTTGGTAAGGTATTTAATGCGCCAACCGGTTAAACCCATGCTAATGGTCAATATCGATTGTCACTGACAACTATTTCCATTCTTGGGTGTATTAGCATTGAACCACTAACTGGTTGTGGTAGAGTAGACTGTGCTTGTGCTAACTGTGCTAATGCTAACTGCTTGTATGTTCAACAATGGGATGTAATGTTGAAACGAAAAGCCAAAGTTTACATCTGGAAATGATGTCACACCTAATTTAAGCGTGTTCTTGTAGTGAAAGCGGTTGGATTCAGTATTTGCTATGCTGCTAAATGTTATCACCACAACCTGATTATAATGTGTCTCTCTCATTTAAATATTAAAAGAACATGTTCAGACTTAAATGGATGACCCACTGTGTGGCGCCAGTTTAATAAAAAATTAGAAGTCCTTATGGAAAGTATTGCAAAGCATGTTGGATACTTGGTACTCTCCACATTTCCCAGTTGGCACTCTGATTGCAGGAGATGTTTTTTTTTGTGTTTTTTTTTTTGCTGTATTCCCAACTGGGAACTTAGTAAATCCAACTTTCCAGTACAAAAATGTATCTTTACCATTCCTTTCGAGTTTTTGGAAGCGACTAAGCTACTTCATGAATATCTATCTCTTTGCAGTTATCTTCATCCAACTTCACTGAGCTTTGGTACACTTCATCCTTATTAAAGTTCATCATTTTCAACAGAAGCCCAAACACAAACGAATTATGTGCTCACATCATTTCCCTCAGTATCCACCCAGGGTGCTCAGAACGAAGTTGGACTAAAGTCTCGTCAAAACTTTATGCAAAGCCAGTAAAAGTGGAGTAAATATAAACAGCCAACCACAAATTGAGACTTTGCGATCGAAGCATGCGTGTTTTTTATTTCTTCGTTTTTTTTTTCCTGCAGGGTGATGCAGTTGCCGGCAGTGATGGCTCAGACCACACATGACATCTAGGTTCAATACTCGGATGCTGTCAGGATCAGCGATGCATTTCTGCATGCACCACGGTTATCCATCATTGTTCTTGTTTGCCTTGCAGAAAGTACTTCTCAATCCTTCATGGGATAAATTCAAAAGGGCCCTGATGCCCCCGGCCAAATATTCCACGAAAAACCTCAACTCTTCAGTTCTCTGAAAGCTTTCTTGGTCAACAAATGAATCCCAGAGAGGAAGAGGAGATGACACTGCCAAAGACACCCACCACTGGCCTTGCGCTAATATCTGTCAAAATACAAATCAATAGGATCTGAAGACAAATGACCGGGCATTTAATGCTGCGAAAGCCAAGCGTCCCTCGGCAGAGTCAGAATTCCAGCATCTCATATGAATTTCAATGATTCCTCTGTAAACTTTTTAGATATGCATCACCTCACTCCCTAGTGCACGTCAGGTTATAAATCAGCGGCCAACCCTCCGGATTCATAGCCCACTGCTGACTTCAGCACTGTCACACTCAGTGGCAGTGGGATGGAGGTTATCGACCGGGCCGATGGGGGCTGAAAACTGCACGCATTCCTCGTGAGCGTCCGTGGCGCAACATGTGTGCAACACATGTTCCACACCGCAAACGAGGGATTTGTTTCATCCAGATCTGCAATATCATACAAGGGACGCAGGGAAGCCAATCAATATTTGAGCCTTAACCCTTCCCCCTTCCTGTGTTTGCCTTTCTTATCGGGCACTTGCTGAGGTTCTTCGGAATGAACTCCTGCAATACCATGAGAAAAAGTAAGACCAGATCACAATAACAGCACATCCCCCTGTCAAAAGCATAATCTCTTATTTAGATGAGAAGCTCGTTGAGTTTAAACATATTTCAAGTTCCAGCAAAACAAAAAAAGTGCTGGCGGAACGAAAGAAATCTACCAGCTGCCTGGACTTAGGATGAAAGTGATGTGATTCTTGGACACAATAGGAACCCAAATATTCAGTATTTCACTCAGAGTTATCAAAACTGCAGTATCTCTGGCAGATCCTCTCTTGGAAATCAGCCTCACCCTTTAAAAAAAAAAAGAGAACATGATGCTTATGTAAGGCTCAAATGTAAATGTACCCACTTCTTTTTTTTATGCATTCCTATACATGGAGATGGCGCTGCTGATGGGGAACTCCATTAGAGGATGCTCGTGCCGAAGCGTTGCTGTCAGTAATCGTTTGCAGTTCCAATGCTAAATATGCATCCAGATTTAATGAGAACAATTAGTCCTTCAGTTCAGCCCAGCAACACAAAGGACCGTACATGTGGTAATACTCCAGCTAACAATAAGACAACCACACAGGATGTCGGGGGAGCAATACGTCTTAGTATTTGTGCCGTGCGCGTTCGTCAATTGCCAGCAGGGTCCTGCTCTAACATGGGGAGGAGGTGCCGTCCGTTTTTCTTGGCACCAGAACCGCAAGAGCGAGGAGAAGGAGAGTGAGGAAGCCGAACTGCGACGTGTTATAATGTTCCCTGTCAGGGCTTCTCCATCAGGATACGGATGAGGTCAAAGGTGCAATCGAGAGAGTCCATCAAAGGCGAAGCATGCTCAGAGTCATCTGCGCAGAGTTATCTGCGGTGAGGTGAAAGCAGCTTGCTCAGTCAGGAGGCCTAATCAGATTTCAAAGCAAACACTTGAAGGCAGAGTCCAAACATCGCCCGCTAATTGCATCTGCCTTCATTTCCCTGCAACTCACTGTACAACACCGACAGAACAGGAGGTCCCAGTGGAACAGGAGCTGTTTTCAAGAACCGCAGGGAGCACCTCAACGTTACCTCAACTCCTGCGCCACAACTGTTCATTTTGGAGATTGCCAACTCTGATTGCTTCTGTCAGAAATAAAAACATAACGTGTGTGAGGTTATTTCTTCTGGAATACCTCTGTCTTCTTCTTCATCATCATGATCTTACGTGGAGACCGAAAAGGAAAATATATACGTGTTCACCCGGGGTGCCACATGTTGGGGTTTCTAGTGCCCCAACAAAAGAGCGAGTCAAGTAGCAAAGTTTGGGTTTTCAGATGACTGCAAGTGATCTGCTGCAACGTGACATTTGTATGCAAGGGAGCTGCAACAAGTTAATCAAGCATTTCATAGTTCCCAACACATGCACTCAGTATGGGCATAGATATTTTATTTTCAGAGACTCATTTGAATCATTCTTTATTGTGAAATAAATATAATCCATAGCCTCAACGCTAGCTTGTTTTCGCCTGTTCCAGTTTTTATGTGGGTTCGGGTCATTCTCCTGTTGGAACACCCAAACGTGTCCAAGTTCCATTTCACTTTTATGTCTGAAAATAAAAGACACCTAGACTTCTCCAGACAACATTGCTAATGTGGCCATCGCTCAGTCTTTCTACTAAACTATTTTACCAGATGATGTTTGAATATTCGGTAAATGCAGCTGTAAATTTCATTTGAGGGTGTTGGTTTTGGAGCGGGAACTTCTTGGTTGTCACCCACTCGGTCCAAATTGATGTTAAACTACTTTCACCGCTAACAGTAACAACGGTGTTCCAGAACCTTTCAGCTCATGGTAAGCTTCAATTGTAACTGTTCCTGGGCTTTTCTTGAACATCCTAACCAATTTTTCTTCCTCTGAAGTTAGCAGTTGAGGTCAGACAATTGACATTTGGCATTGACGTTTCAGAGAATTTTTTTATGTGCAATAATGCAACATTTATTCTTTCTCATTCAAATGAAAAAGGTGAAACAACCCAGTTGCAAAGGGTTTGCGTTCTTACGCTTTCGGGAAGGTATTGCTTTGAATTAATTTCATCATAAAAATTTTTCATGTTTTTTTTCTTTTCTTGACTTGACAACCATGCAGACATTCTCTACGTTTCTCTTATCATCTCTTCAGCTGAACTCTTGGATTTGCTGTTGTATTTTCTTCAGAGTTATTTGAAAAGTTTGATTTCTCTCTCCATCCTCCTGGGGATTTGGATGCGTGGTTGGACTCAAAGGGAGACTTAAATTTTAAATATTTCTAGCAAATACCTGAAGGTTTTAAACCAAATCGGACCGGTATCTGAAACAACATTACGTTTCACAGTGGGTCCAACACAGAATCAGTCATGACTAATCGGTTGGAAAGTTACAAATAAGCACCATTGCCAGAAGAAGAAAAAAAAAAAATCCCAGCCCAAAATCACCACTGACCCAGCAGACAGGTGCCCAGTAAGCCCGACTTCCAGTCCAGCGCTGGGTTCAGGGTACTTTTGGGGTTCAGTGTTGATTTTGTTTCGAAACACACCAGCTCTTCCACAAGGTTAGAATATGGCAAATTGTTGTTGCATTTAAAACACAAACACTTCTGTAAAAGTTGCTGTCAGGCTATGTAAACCAAATGAAAATTCAACTGGGACAGCTTTCTTACTGGTTAATCAGACTCATTGTGGATATGCCAAGAAGGCTGAATGCTAAAACTAAATCGAATATTTTTCGGTTGTTCTGTAAGGAATCTATGTGAGACTGTATGTGGAAAAAGGTTTAGATACATCACAAAAACTCTCATTTCAAAAGAGCATGGTAGGCTTTGGAGAGCCGCCGTATCTGAACTAACATGTATAATTTTTAACATGTGTGGACGGGAGAAAATCAGCAATATATTCGGAGGTCAAATGGTTGTCCTAAGAAATAACTGAAATAGTTTCTTCTTTACTCATCTTTTCACACAGAAATAAAAAGAAATGCATGTTCAAATGCATCTTTGAAAGCCCCAAACTAATGTGATTTTCATTCCCATGATGTGAGTATATGCGCAAACCTCTCAACTGTACTGCGTGTCAAGAGGATATTTTTCACCACCACAGCATCCAGCTGCATCTCAAAGTTATGAGCAGTGTACTCGCATATGGCTCTCACCCTCATCTCTCGAAATCCCGAGAGGCTCACCCGCTGCATGGTGTTTATTGCAGGTCATTATTAGGGCCCTGGCCCTCAAAAGCACCTTGGCAGACAGAGGAAGCCCTCCACCCCAGAGGACAGAGTGTGATTGTTTTAATGTGGCCACTTTGGTATTTGGTGCTCCAGCAGAAACCCCAACCACATATCAACCGACTGCCATGTGCAGACTTGAAAATTACAAGAACACCAATTGCCAGAGCTGAGCGTAACTTAAACTGTACACGGTGTTATTATTTGTATCCCTGGAAGGGATGATGACATTTCTCCTGCCAGCTTGCACTTGCCCATTACTGATGATGTCAGGCTGTTTTAGCGTATCAGTGTACCTAAGAGCATCTCTTTGTTGCCCTTGTTGCCCTTTCTTGGAGGAATATCAACAAAGCATGTAACAGAAGGCTGTGTGCAGTGAGCAGCAGTGGATATGACATTACATCTCTGAAATGTCCTTTGTAAGCAGGTTTGTACACATCAACAAGTGTGTAATGTGGTAAGCGAGAAGAGTGTAAGCAAGCATTCGCAGTCAAGGAATTAGATTCTCAGAGGGTCCTCTGGGAATTTGGGATAAAATGGCAGATGTGCTTGAAAAGCAGTTCTCAGATTTTCCAGGGGGAGAAAAAGTCGTGGCACAGGCGGACCTTGCTATCCAATACTTTGATAAATATTCGTACAAAAATTGATATGGGATACAGCCTCCTGGTAATCATGCTGCACTTTGCTGACTCCTATGCAATTGCACACGTTTAGGCTTACACTGCATAGGACAAGCTCAAATTGGGCTTGAAAGTCATTAGGAAATGACGTGCTCACCATGTTTGCAGCTGAAAGTACTTTTTTGTGATGTGAAATGTATGATTGCAAAATCGAATGTGTTTCTTTCGTTGTTGTCACACTCATTTGTTTAAGATCAGCAGATTCTCCCCTCACTAAGTTGTGAATTAACAGTAATCAACATGCGTCTTATGAAAAGTGACGTTTTGGTGTTTTCCCAATACATCTTAAATAAAATAATTATACAAAGAAGAGTGAGTAAAAATTCCAACACAACTCCTTGAAAACGAATATTATGATGATGATGATGATGATGATGATGATGATGACGACGATTATTATTATTATTATTATTATTATTATTATTATTATTATTATTATTATTATTATTATTATTATTATTATTATTATTATTATTATTATCAATCTTAATAAATTATAAAATATTGTGTTTTATTTATGTGTTTGAATTTTACTCTGGATATCTTTCTGTAAAATCCTCTTTGTTTGTCTCAATAGCAACGAAAACATCCGTAAGGAGGCAAATGGCTTTCAAGCACTATATATTTTAAAAAAAAACAACTTTATTTTTGTTCAGGCACGCCTCCAGTCGGCATGTTTCTGACGTAGAAGTGGCGTATGTTGTCATATGAGGGGGCAAAAAGATGGCGTCTTTGTCAGAAATGTACGACGTGGGATGGGAAGGTAAAAATACATTTTATGTGTTCTTCCGCAGTGGCATGCTCTATTTATGCCTTTTAAATGGGCTGAGTTTCTTGCTTTATCGCACTGCGTTTGGTCCTCGCTGTTAAACTGTTAAATTTACACGGAATTACGTCTCTGAAGAGCTGAGCAAATGCTAATAAGCTAACAATGCTAACATGTCAACTTACTGGAGACATGTCACTAAAACGAGCTTATCGACTCCTCAGTGGTGTTCAGTTGGTAATAAACCGTGTAGCGCATTTATACAGTTTAGAGGTTGTAGGTTGTCTGAACGAGAACGACTCGTAAACGTAGAAGTATGTCGTTAGTGATTGCGACTAGCAATAAGCTAACTCTTCATTGTAGAGGATATATAACTATATGTTATGTATCTTCTTAATCTTCGCTGGTCACGTGACGTGCATGTTAGGTAGGTGTAATTTCATAGTCATTGTTCAGGTTTATTTTGTGTGCTTTATGTGAAAGATGTGCGGCTAAAAATGGCCAGCAGTCATTGCTAGAAGATTGTGCAAAAATACTAAAGTGACCAGATTACACATGTTCAGGTGTGCATGTGTTTAATAACCCAGTAACGATGCAAACTGTAAAGGATTTTATGTGGTTGAATGTCTGTTTGTACAGAGATGAGAGACAAGCTGCGTAAATGGAGAGAAGACAACTGCAGAAATAGTGAACAGATAGTGGATGTTGGTGAAGAGCTCATCAGTGAACATGCGTCAAAACTGGGGGATGACAGTAAGTAGCTTTTTTGTTTTTGCTCAACTAAAAACATGCATCAATTACTTGATTTTTCTTGTGTGCAGCAGAACTTTGTGAGAAAAATGAGTGCCTTTTTAATCGTATAGTAACCTAAAAACACAAGTAGATTATTATGTTCTTACTTAAAGAATATGATGCATGTCTTTTAAGTTTAATGCAGAAAGCACACTTGTTCAGTTTAAAGACAGGAATATGGCTGTAAAGAGTCTTTAAAAAAATGAAAAAGTAAAAATACCAATCGCACAATAAAAAAAATCAACAACCATTGCATTATTTTTTTTTGTTGGTCAAGATTTTTAGAAGAATCAGGAATTGAGCTATACTTTAGTCACAAACAGTGATATAAACTGCAGGTCTATATCACTAAATTCAGGATTTTGTAACAAAATGTATCTTATTGCTTCTTGCTATTCTATTCATAGAGGTAACACTGAAAAATAATACTGTCTGATTCAGATGTCTCCGTTTTACCTGTTCACACAAATTTTAACAACCTCTTATGTATCTTATATTAGCAACCAATTAACAATAGTAAGTCTAAGTAGCAGTTTTGTGTATATTCTCGAGGGAATGTATACATTTACTTGCTTCATTTTCTTTAAAGAAATTATAATACAAGGAGTTGGTTAGTTATGTCTGAATTTTGGTAAAATTTGTGTTGCCTTATCTGCTTCCTGTCGCAGGTTGCTGTTGTCAACCTCCATAGATTTAATTTTAATTATCTCCTTACACCTGTTCAGCCTCTGACTTATATTTCACATATACTAAAATTAGCTAATTTTGAGTTTGTTTTTCTCAGTAACAACTTCCACACCGAAGCACGCCTCTTGTTAACCTCTTGGTGATGTAATCTCTCAACAGAACAGTGCTGTGCTTGAGTTTTAGCCCAGCAATACACTCTGCATATTTCTCTTTTAATCTTGACTAATTGAATCAAATTTGTGGTAAAAATCGCAATTTGTTAAAACTCATCCATATTTTTGAACTGGAAGATGCCTGGATTTGCTTTTTTGCTCGGAATGGTCCAAAAAACAAATCCGCAGGCATAAAATGCGTTCGGTGTCCAGAAACGTCTCTCCAGAAGTGATGCTTTTGGAACAATTGAGACCAAAAGCGACGCAGGAGAGTAAACTGAGGGGAGTCGCTTTGCTGTAGGGTTGGATAATGAAACAGTATCAGCAAGGGATTAGGGCAGCTCCTTGGACGTTTGATGCCTATTTTTTTTTAAACGCAGCCGTGCCTCTGGTCAGGATTTGAGGAGTCCTTCATGCTGAGACATACGTGCAGCTCCGTAAATATCATGTCATATCTTCAGGGCAAGAGAGGCTTATGTCGTTTATAGAGATATCTTCTGCTTAAAGAAGAAGCGGGACTTCTGACGATGGCATGGCCCACGCAGAGCCATGATTTCACCGTTTTTAAGTTTGTCTGCCATTACATGAAAGGAGTCAGTCACAGGAGTCGTGAGGCTGGCTCTCATGGACGTCTCCAAAATCCGTCAAACAAAAATGCATCAAAGTGTATGCAGACAAAATGATGTCCGAGTAAAAATGTGGATTATTTGATTAGATTTTTTGTTTTTCGAATTACATTTATTTGTAAAAAAAAAAAAAAAAAACTGTCAAAAATAACTGAACTCTGCAAAACATTTTCTTGCATTCTAGCATTTTCTCACTTGTTTTTTATTGGTGCGGAAAGCGCATGCAGTCAACTGTCCTCGTGAGAGTGATACAAACACTTTGACATGCCATGCTTTTATTGAGCCCAGATCTCGAATTAGCTGTAAATGAGACGGCAATTATCGGAACAAAACCTGGAAGCATTAAACTAACATAAGAAGAAGAAGAAGAAAAAAAATTGTTTGTTCTGGCACTGTCTGCAAGCTTTTATGAGGACCTGTGCTTCACAAAGGAAGTGTTAATTTTGCCTTGTCTAACACATCGTACTAATTCAAATAATCAGTCTGTCTTGGCTGGCTGTCAGTCTTTTGTAATGATAAAGTAAAATGGGGAAAATGAGTGTTTCATACTTATTGCAGAATTCAGAAGCTTAAATTATAGCATTAGCTTTCTGTGGTAGTGGTACTAAATATATGTAGTTCAGTAAGTAAAAGGCTAAACATATTGGATAGATTTGGAACACTTTTCATTTTGCAAAAACAATTCCAACGTGAAACAAATGTAATACAGTTCACTGAAGGTGTATGCATGAAACTTTTATATGCAACAATATTCTAAGGATTCATATAAGGGATTTTATTACCAACAGAATCTGTATCTTAAACAGTTTCTATAACATTTGTGCAACAAGGGGACTGTTTCTTTTTTAGCGACGCACAGATTGCAGTTTTTTGGCCAGTCACCGATATTTAAAAAAGGCTGACTGGCCGATTCCAGTTGAATGAAAAACACAACAAAACAAAAAAAAAGAGTTTACCTTTGATCTTAATGATTACTGGTAACATTACAATATTTTATGTTCTCTATTTAAGCAAATGCTTGATTTGACTAGAATTGTGAGAGTTTGCCGTAGGGCAGGGGTGTCCACTGAGTGGGCTGGGGTCTATTTGTGTCCTTTGAAATGACTTTGCCCGACCCCTCACAAGTTAAGAATGATAAAAGCAATCGATGACCCAAAACATTTCAAAAGTGTCTGTTCTGTTAGGTTTTTTAAAATAATGCAACCTTTCCAGATTTGATCTGGATAATTAAAACGCTTCTTAAAACTTATTTGTATTCATTGGCATTTAATTGAGGCCTGACTGTTCTGTTGTGATGTTTTACTTTTATTTACTTATTATTATTGCTCTGATTAGTTTATTGTATTATTATTACTATGGTTTTGTATATTTTTTTCTTTTCATCAAATGATGATGCATTTATTGTGCAATAGTTTTTGTGCAGCACTTTGGTGCAGGTCTGTTGTTTTTAGAAGTGCGACACAAATAAATGTGACGTCGATATGAAGCAGTTCAAAGCCCTTTTTATGTTTTGGATCTTCACTGATGTAGAGATTTCATTAAAATGTTTATTGTGGAGCAAGTTTAAACTAAAAATGCAAAAATTAGTTTAATATTGATTTCTTTTCAATTTTTTTTTAAAGAACTTCATGACCTGCCAGTTTTGGCTCCCTCTACAAAACAGTTTGGACGTCACTACCTTAGTAAGGTCACAATACAGTCATTGCAATACAGTCATTTAAATGAACTGGAAGGTTGGTTATGTTAGGGGGGGAGGAAAGCTGCTCTTGAGCGCAAACTCCACATCAGGTAGAATTTAGGATCTGTTTTTTTTTTGTTTGTTTTTTGCGTGTGTTCATAACGAATGGAAAGGGCATTTAACACTGTCCTCTTTGTCCGTCTGTCTTCTGCCCAGTCTGGATTATTTATGAGCAGGTGATGATCGCCGCGTTGGACTGCAGTCGGGACGACTTGGCTCTGGTGAGTTTTCGCCACACTTCCTCACACGCCCAGAAAGCTTCACAAGTTAATCGTTCACCCTGTCCCAGCCAGTTTGAGTTTGCAGCACCCCGCACTGCCAGATTTGAAAAAAAAAATATGTGTGCATATATAAATATATATTTAAAAAAAGTCATTTTTATTTGGCTCCCTCTCTAGTTTTCGAAAAAAAAAACAAAAAACAAAAAAAAACCAGCTGGAATTCAGAGGGTATATCAAATTAGTTGTTCTGACTTTTTTCTTCTTCAGCATTATTAATGTTCCTAAGTATACTTAGGTCTTAAGCACAGAACAACAGACATGAGATAGAACCAGGAATAGTCATTGATAAATGTGGCATACTCTGAGGAGGAACAAGGCAGGACTCGCTTATTAAAATGAGTTGTCTGGTGGCGATCCTCTCAGTCCAGCTGCCACGCTTAAAATGAAAACAAAACAAAGGACCTTAGTTGAGTTGATGGGTTGTGGAAGCGATCCAAGTCGCTCCGTAGATTTTTCCAACTAATTCAGTTTAGTGCAGAGGATGTTTTTTTTATTTTTTTATATTTTTTTTACAGTGCCTTGTGAAAATATTCATAACCTTTGAATGTGTGTACATTTTGTCACAGTACAACCACTAACTTCAAACTGTTTTATTGATATTTTTCCTTATTTATTTTTATGTTTTATATTTGAGAGATGAACAGAAAGTTGGGCATAAACGTGAAGTGGAAAGAAAAGGATGCTGGGAAGTATTTCACCAGCCATTATATCACAATTCGGTTTTGATGTAAACCGTCCCATTGTAGCTCTAGTTGTAAGTAGGGCGACAACTAATGATTATTCTACTAGTCGATGATCCTGACGATGAATATGGCACATTCTGCATATTTTTCATTTTGCCACATTCGCCATTTTTGATTAATGGATGGCAAAAAATGCTTAATAGAAGTTTTTTTTTTTTTCAGACTGTGACCCAAGTGAAGATAAAACGAGGCCACTTGTGGAATTATGGGTAGAACAAAAACGAAGGTGGATTTATTTCCACCTGAAATCCAAAATGTATATTTGTATTCAGTTTTGACTGCTTTGAGTTAGCTGGCATGTTTTAAACTCTGTACACTCCAGTTACAGATTATTCGATCACTGAATTAGCTGATAGTTTCAAAAATCAATTAGTTACATTTAAGCCGATTAATGTTTTTAGTCCTAATTGAAACATGACAAAATGTGATCCTCAGGCCTTTAAAAGGCACTGTAGCAGTTCTGACTTGGATCATATGGTATAAACTCCACCTTTGTGTGGAAAAGCAATAAAAAAAAAAGTTGCAGTAAGAATCCTTATTTTTCTTCTTTATGGCTGCAAGTTTCCCAGTTGAGTTGCAGACTAACCACAAGTTGTCGTCAGACAAAGGAGGTTGGCTGCTGGCTTTATGCCAGGTTATTTTACCAGTCACTTCTGTTTACAGAAAATGGTGAACAAATCCTAGGAAATTCTAGGGAACCTGCATGAGAACAAGTGTTTAATAAAAATACCACTGCCTGAATTGGATTGTTTTTTTTTGTTTCTTCTTCTTTTTTCTTCCCCCTCCCCACTTCCTTCCAGACCTGTCTACAGGAACTGAGGAAGCAATTTCCAGATAGCCACAGAGTGAAGCGATTAACGGGCATGAGGCTGGAAGCTTTGGAAAGGTAAGCGAGAGAGAGCCAAAAAAAAAACAAAAAAAAAAACACAGCAGCAGCACCAGAGACGGTTCTGTGTGATTATATTGGGACATGAGGGAAGGGGAAAAAAAGTGTTTGCAGAGCCTAAGTGGTGCTGCGACTAGGGCGTGTTTATGTACAGTACGCTGTGTTTATATTGGATCGCCCGGCGTTCGTCGTGGAGAAGAAGAAGTGGGGGTGTGGGTGGGTGGACCGGGGAGCAGCGACTCAGCCCTGCGTGCTCCTGTGGCCCTTTAGCTTGTGTCAGGGATTCCCGGGAAGGAAGCGGTCGGCTCCCACTGTTATTCCAGGGGTCCCTCGGTCGTTTCTGGTTTCTGCGCTATTCTTTTCTCATTTTGTTTGCTCCTTACCGCCATTTCTATTTCTTATTTATTTTTGCTTCATTTCTTCCTTCCTTCTCTCTTTTTTTACACTTTTACTGTCTTGTTTTGGTTTCTTTCCTGCGAGAAGGTCTCAGCCTGGTAAATATTGACACTTTGCCACGCTCGGCATACAGATCTGGGGGACGAGACGTAAACGGGTCAGCTCGTGGCCTGGACAGTTCGGTTTGTTTATGAATCGGCGAGGATCACCTCTACTGGTTTATTGGTTATGTCAGTTTATGTGATAATTGAGAAAGATTGCTCGGGCTCTGTCAGATTAAATAAACTGCACAGTAGGGTCTAATTGGCTGCAGACAGAGCTCCACTTGAATGACACAACTTCAAACAGTGTAGCCCTTCCTCTTCGACATACACACATGCAAACACACACTTGGTTCTTGAATAAATAAAGCAAATCAAAGTGGCTCGTGAGTGGTTGCATGGTGCCATCTGAAATCTCCCAAAGTGTGGCTGAGTAATAAAGTGAATGTGAGGGAAGCGTCGGGGCTGGAAATGGGGCTGTGCATTGCTAATGGGAACCAGAGTTGCTTCTGTATGTTGCAGACTGTGGGTGGGATGGCTTCTGGTCACAGAGCCATGGCTCCGGCTCCTGCTGCTGGTGCTTCAGCGCTGAAAAAAAAAAAACACAGTCAGGAGTCACACCTTGGTGCCTGATTTGATATGACAAGTGAAGTGCAGATATTATTTTGTATGTATGGCTCATACAGCCTTCTTTTTGCTGAAGTGTCTTATGACCACAAACTTTAATGGATTTTGTTTTGAATTTATGAGATGAAACAATGCAAGTGGGATTTGACGGCGAATCAGAAGGAATGATACAAGGTTTTAAACTGTTGTAAAAAAAAAATCAAGGTTCATATGAGTTCTTCAAATCACAAAATGCTTGATTTTCAAGGATGTGGTTTTTCCTTTAAAGTTCTTGATATTCAATTTACACAGTTTTGTAGTAAAGTGCAATTTAATCTTTGATTATAAGCCTAAATTTGGAAAACTCTATTTGCAATTGAAACCTGAAGTTTACATACACAAAATAACAAGACAGAAATGTTGTTTTTCTGTCTGAAGTCAAATAAGGCTCAAATTATTCTTGTTCTTTGTGAATTAAACAAGTGGAATTGAATAAGGTGATGTTCTTTTTGTGCTTTTTTTTTGTCTAATATTTTTCAGAACTGAATAGCCAATTTTAGGAGGCAAATATTTTAAGTTTGTTCTCATGTCTGTTGTCTTACATGCACGTTTGTAGACATGCATGCTATTACAAGACCTTAATAACACTAACAAATATTATCATGTCAAACTGTCTTTTTTTTGTTAATTTATATTGATTTTATCTCCAATATGTGGTGCTGGAAATGTTTGGTAACTTCCCTTGAAAATGCTGGAGAAGTGTTTGAATCGTACAGTGAGAAAAGCGTACACATCCTGACAAATACAAATCTGAAAAAGGGTTAGATGGCTGACGGGTATTCACTTCATCTAAAGTGAAAACTCTCAAGTTAGACTCGTTAGAGCAGCAGTTTTAATTGCTTAAACCAAAATGAACTTGAAAACGGTTGCATGCGATCTTAAAAATGGTTCGATCTGTTCTTATTGTGTTCATAACTCGTTGAGGTGAAATTACCGTGTCATAGCGTGAGCTGCATAACTAATAAAGCCAAAATCATTTCTGTGCAGCCTTCGCTTCAGTCAGCCTTCTGCCATGCTGTAGACACAGACTTCATTACCTTAAATTCTCTCTTATTTCCCACGACAAAATTCTTCCCATGTGAGCTTTGCGATTGGCTACCAGGCTAATTTCTACCCGTTTCTGTTTGCCTGCGAAGGTACGATGAGGCCAACAAACATTACGACGCCATTCTGCAGGAGGACCCCACCAACACGGTAAGATGGAGAACAAATCTGCCTGCTTAGCCTCAAACTCAGCTTCACATTGTCGTCGTCTTGGCTTTAAATCTGCCTGACTTTGGTGTTAGCGGTAGAAGTTCACTAAGTTGAGCTCTTTGGCCTCACTGCTCTCAATCACTGTACTGATCAGCTTATCACACACACACACACACACACACACACACACACACACACACACACTGAGGACTGATTAGGGTATGGAGCTAGGTCATTGGGAGGTGATTCATGATCTTAGTCAGTGTTATAGATGTTTTGAAGTGAAATGTTAATAAAGGTCCAGTCTTTGAAGGTGGTGATTTATCAGACCTCCTGGGGTCCCGAAGTTTCTGATCCACCGTCTCATTTTTTTCCTTTTTTTTTTCCTTTTTTTTCTTCTTTTTTTTCTTGGTCATTGACTTCAGTTGAAACGTCTGTTTTGTGGCAAGCTCCAAACAGCGTTTTGTACAGAACGCTACTGGACTTTTGTCCTCTGAATTCAATTCGCAGTTCATTATAGGGGAACACTTGCATGTTGGGATCTTGCTCTTTCATTCCCACGTGACTCTCCGTACTCGTAATGGACCTGCTGGTAATTGCTCCCATCAGTACTTGTGGCCTGTTACAGGAGTGATTTATTTTAAAGAGGTTCACAAAAGAAACTTTGCCTGGATTCACTGTTGCTACAGCCGTCCCCAACTTTCCCAGAAACGTTCAAGTTTCCTCTAACACATTGATACAAAGTTGGTTAAGGTTTGGTCAGTATCTCTCTCAGATGAACATCCAGCTATGTTGCAAAATAATGTCAAAAATGGTTTTATTCTATACCATTAGCGCCTGTGGTAGCAAAGGAAAACACAGTTCTTTTTCACCTTCAAACACCGTTCAGATTATCTAGCCTTCCTCCCATGACCAATTTTGGTGTTTGACTTTTTGAGCCAATTAGCAGAGCTGAGATGAAAATATGCAAAAATTAGGAGTTTTTAAGTTCGTTTAACTCTGTCAGTGTTAAATAATAAATAGGATTTGGTTAGCTCTGTTTAAAGAGAGGCTTCATTTTGCATACTCTTAACTGAATACCCAGAAACAAAAAAACATGAAGAATACCTAACATTTACATTTTTATTTGGCATCGCACAAAATTAAGAACGATCAGGTTATCTTGCCTTTACATCCAGTTTATGCTTCGGAACAGCTGTAAATGCGGAATTGGTGCTACAGTGCATCCACCCACTGTTTTGACAGTGGGAGTAGTGATTCCAGTGACTCCCATGGCACCCCACCTCCTCCACCACCTAAAGACTCCTGGGAGTCACTCGGAAAGGGAACGGTCCATTTCCTGGTCTTTGCTCGCCGGAGCCTGCCACCCTGTCGGGCTTAAGCTGCCACTCAAACATGGGACTGGGAATGGAACAAAACACACAAAGTACATTCCCCTATGGTAACTTTCTGCATTTTTTTTTTTTTTTCCCACAATGCGTTTCCTCACTATAAGGGTATTGATGGCAGTTGGTGTGAAAGACACAATGACCTCATTTAGCCCACCTGTCTTGGGGTGGGGACACTTTCCTCCCTATGCGTTCTCCACGGAGCATGAGATTGTGCCGGAGATGGGTCTGAGAGATGGCGGAAAATTGGCAGCTCACGAGGAAGACTTGCGAGGCATCCCAGCATGTGAAGCAGAGATTGGAAAGGGAGCTGTTGTAATTACAGACTGTGGAATAGATGTGGTGCACATTAACCAAAATTGTTGAATCAACAAAAATTGCTTAGGATTTTTTTATTTTTTTTTGCCAAGGAGCTTTTCCAAAAAGCGTTTCAATCTCCTTAGACCTTCCACTGCTCAATATATTCCAATGCCTACATCAAGTTGCGAGCCAAGTGTTTGTCTCTTTGTTGTACCTTCCGTGAAGGATTTTATTTAATTTTTTTTTGCCCACAAGAAAATAGCAGTTTAATACTTTATTAAACATTGAGCAAAACCACATATAACATTAATATTAAACTCCACTGTGCTCTTTGCATTTCCTCCATTGCGTTTTACATCGGACGATTCCTGAGGTTTATCCACAAATGGCTGGAATTAGATTCACTTCTGGATAAATTATGCTCTCCCTACTGAAGGTTGGAAGAATAACATTTCTTATTTGTTTAATGAAGATGTTCGCTGTCCTGTGTGCCCCTGTGTTTCTTTTTTTTCCCCCCTTTTCTTGGTGGCTAAAATATTGCCTGTCAGATGAGGTTGCAGTCTCTCAGCAGGTCTCTATCCCATCTTGATGGATAAGTGGATTTTGTTTGATGGCAGTGTCAGACAAGGCCCAAATTTACAGTCCCCTAGACATGAGTCATACACGGCCCCCCAACGGTTTCAGTTATTGCTATAGGAGAGGAAACCCCACTCAGTCAAGTGCCAGTCCATAAATAAAATAATGTTGTGGCGGGGCAGCGCGCGGCTAATGGAGCAGCAACCTCCTGTTAAGCTTTTTCCCCTTTAGTATCAAAAGAAGCAGGAGAAGAAGAGAAGGAGGAGGTGGCGGGGTGAGGGGAGAGTAAAATATTTGGAAAAGTCAGAGCAGCCAGGGTAATTCTTCCTAATGCAGATTGATGAGAATCTAATCCACCTTAAGGTCAGTTCCAGCTTCAAAACGAGGCGGAAAGCAATTTTCAGCTGATGCGCGTCGGAGGCCCTTGCAGCTGGGGATGCGTGCTGCGCCGGCAGGAAAGCCGGGCGTCAGGGTTTGGGGGAGTGTGCCATTTTCCCCACTTGGTAAGAGGATGAGTCACTGCTTTATCTCAGCCACTGAGCTCATTCCAGCTACCAAACACTGACTCATAATGTGTGCCCATCTCATGCTAGACATGGCCACTAACCAGTTTCCAATTATAGTAGACGTATATTCATGCAAGTCTCACATTAATTGTATTGAAAAAGAAACGAACAAAATAAAACAAAAAAACAAAAGTCTCTGTAATGCAGGAAACAGTTTGGCTTCTCTTCTAGGAAATCTATTTTGTCTCACAGGGAAGGGGTAAGAGTTACAGTGGCTCTTACCCCTCTTACGGAGCTTTTTACCACCGTGCACACAAACACTTGAGCCGGGGATGTTAATCCTGTTTACTCTCTCCTCCACAGGCAGCAAGGAAGCGCAAGATTTCAATACTGAGGGCCCAGGGGAAGAGCACTGAAGCCATAAGGGAACTCAATGAGTATCTGGAGCAGTGAGTTTTCATCTTCTTTATCTTCTCCAACTTTGATTTGAATTAAAAATGAGTCTGCTTTAAATAAAGGTAGCAAATCCCCACGTTTACTAAAGCTGTTTAGTTGGTATCGGCACAATTACGTTGAGTTAGTTGGAATGTGTTCACTTTGTTCAAAAAGAGAAAGAACAAAATTTGATTTTGCGCTTCCAGGTTTGTTGGAGACCAAGAGGCATGGCATGAGTTATCAGAGCTCTACATCAATGAACATGAGTAAGTATATCGAGTCTCGGATATTTTAGGGCTGGACATATGGCGGAAAAATGTATCACGAGAGCTATTGTACTTTTCTCATCTTACTCTACTGATTTTCTTTTTTAAGCAGTTATGGGAAAATGTCTTAATTTTCCACAATCTTAATGGATACTAACAGCTTTGATGAGCTTGTTGGGCACACGGCCCAAATCCTTCTAGACCAGGGAAGCAACATAAAACACCTAACTTGTTGCTAGACAAGCTAGCAACCACTTTGTAACCAAAGAGTTAGTGAGTTTGTTGCTGCCACCAACCTTTCTTATTTGGGTCATGAAAGGTTAAACTGCGAAAGCCTTTCATCTGCCCACATCATCCAGAATGCTGTGCGGCTTTGCATCGGAGTTCAGTGAAAAGATCTCAGTTCTGTCGGACATATTTTCTGTTTATCACGTGTCTATCGCAGTAGATGTCGTTATAGTTTTAGCGCCCAGCCCTGGCGTAATTATGTGCCCCATTTCTCACAACCTAATTTTGTAAAATGCCTCTATTGAAAATGAAGCTGCAGAAATGGACAACTTATAATGGGAAGTTGCCCAGAAGGACGTTGCGAGTTGGAGATGTGGTTCATTCAGTTTCAAACATTGTGGAAAGTTTGGGTCAGCTTCAGAATAGCATTACCCACTGTGTTCTGATGTTCAGTGAACTACAAATGTATTATACACCTTGGACATTTGCACATTTTTCTCACTTCACACCCACCAACTTTATTGGATTTTATTGGGAGTTTTGTGATGAAACAGCAAAAAGTGTAGCATAATTATTAAATGGAATGAAAATAATAGCCTGGCTTTGTTTTCAGTGTAATGGGGTCTACCTGTCTACGTTTCTAAATGCTACAACTAGTAAAAAACTAACAGTTCTCATCAACCCAAAATACATTATTCCTACATTACATCTGAATGTGTTTCTTGAGAATTAACTTGTAGAAGATGATTATAAATACATCAGCACACCTGTCTACTTTTTCATTTTTTCATACATGTTGTCATTTTCTTTCCCCTTTACAATTATGTG
Source organism: Poeciliopsis gracilis (assembly GCA_911649635.1). NCBI lineage: Eukaryota > Metazoa > Chordata > Actinopteri > Cyprinodontiformes > Poeciliidae > Poeciliopsis > Poeciliopsis gracilis. Next base: position 6,531,413 of record CAJVRI010000287.1, read on the forward strand.
CTACTTTGTGCCGATTTATCACGCAATAAAATACTTTGGAGGTTTGTAGTCGTAATGTGACAAATTGTGTAAAAGTTGAAGGGAAGGAGTGTGAATATTCCTGCAAGGCGACATAGGCTGCATGTCTTTCTAATCAATTAGCAGATATGAATAGCTCCCATTCTTCCCGGTTAAGCAATTACTAACCTGTACAATTACAACCTATTTAATATAATAGACCATACAAGCAGGGCATTTTCTCCAGATGGGTGATGTAAGGCACCATTAACAGTCTGTGAGCTATTTCTGCTTTTCCCTCAGGGCAACTATTGTATTTATTTTAAACCAAAAGTAAACGATATAAGAACCCAAGGTTCATTAAAATAAAAGGCACTTTGGAACATTCTAACACACTGAAGAAATTTCAGTGTATAAAATAGTCATCTTGTTCTACAGCAAAATGAACTTATTTAAACAATAAGGCAGAAACATGTTGTATCTGGTATTTAAATAGCGCTTTGCATCAGTCTGACAGCTTGATCTCTTGAGAGCTGCGGGAGAGCCACAACATTACGGTCTGAGATGCCTAACTCAGCCAGGGATCTGAGTTGAGTTTTGTCCATGTTTGTCACATCAGAGTAGTTTGATAGGATTTCAGTCTTAAGCTCAAGACTCCCTGGCCTCCCACTGGGGAATATATGCATGCGTTCAAGATGAATTTCCAGACAAACCAAAGACTTGTTTTAAAAAAAATAAATAAATAAAACAAAAAAAAAAACTCCATGAAATGATTGGTGCCAGATTTGTTATATCTGAGATTGTTTGACGGTTCACTGTTTGAAGCAGTGTCTGCTGTTTCATTAAGTCTTCTCTACAGCCATTTGTATAGACACTTGTCTCTGTGGTTGCTCCGGTACAAAGGTAGTGGCAGCAGGAATGTGTTGCGCCGTCAGGCAGCTACTTATTGGATATTTGGTGCTTTTGTCTGGGAGGCTTGATGGCTGTAGCGGCCAGAGGAAATCCAAGGGTGAGACCATTATCTCCCGGCTAATCCCAACACTTCTAATATCACACCATTCACTCCCACAGGGCCTTATCTACAGGCGTGTCAATTTCTTTTCATTCTTTTCTTTATTTTGGGTTACAAACTCCCTGTTTCCCCTCCTCCTCCTCTTCCGGCCGGCCAGGCTTTATCACCAGGGTTTTCCTAGAGGGATGGAGCAGGAGAACACTTGCTGTGAAATTCCCAGGAGAAGGTGGTGTTGCCCGTCCTGCCTCCCTGAACCGCCTGCGAGAGAAAACACGGGTTGTTGTTGAATTGTGCAAGAGAAAAAAAAAAAAAAAACTGTCCTCCCCTGAATGTCCAGCTCCCTGGGAGCTAATGATAATAAGTGATGTGTATTTGCATTGCTGCTGAACGTGTTGCATCACAAACACAAAAACACCACCTAAATAAGAATGACCAAACTGTTAATATGTCAGTGATGTTTTGATGGGGTTTTGCTTTTTGCAAGTATTAGTACCAGTTTCTGGTTCTGAATGTGATATAGAATACTAAGCTCATAACTAGGGCTGAAATGATTAATCGGATAAATCGAGATTAATTGTGATTAATCGATTATTGAAGTAATTGTCCACTAAATTAGTAGTTGAGTAATCGTTAACTTGAGTACAAGGACTCTAAAACAGGGCCATTTGCTGAAATAATGCACTCAGAGCAGTAATTAAACAAAAACTCTCCAAAAAAATCACATTTTTTCATACAAGATGTCAAAAAAGTTTTTGTTAATGTGTTCTACACAGAACTCCTAAAGTGTCATAGTTGAAATTTTGTAAAAACTAATGGTTTCTCTAGGGTGCAAAAACCAAAATCTCCCTTTAAGCAGCTTTTCCTACCCAATTATTTATCAGTCGATGCAATAATTGGTTAAGTAATTACAAATAACCAAATATTCACTTAAAGGAATGCCGTGTTATTGGATTCTAGGTAATAAAATGTTTTACATATATTTTTTCCAAGGATCTGAATTGTTTTTGGTATCTTTTAATATATTAATATTCTATTTAAAAAAAAGGCTTAAGTGGTTAAATGACAAGTCTGCAAAATCTCCCTTTAAGCCAATTTGTTTATCCGATTACAATTACTAATAAAATAATCATTAGTCGCAGCCTTACTCATAACCCAAAGGCACCCTCCAACCCCCAAATGCATTTTGCCAAATCTAAATAAATTTCTGTCTTCTGCGCTGCGAGAGTGCGGCGTTAAGTACAGAGGGAAGCATTTGCTGGTGGTTTTCTTAGCCTCCAAAAGAAACAAAAACAAGTCCTGCAGCCTCACACATCATAGCGGCTACAACCTTCCTTAAGGCAGCCCTGGTTAGGAGTTAGTTCAGAAACCCGTTTTAGGGTTGCAGCTTGGTAACGGTGGAGTTTAGACGGCTTAGACGGCGAGTACGTGGGGGTTAGGGTTCTGGATGTGGTACAAGATTCTGCTTGATGGCTGACGGGGTGAGCTCTGATGCAAGCCGCGGCCTCTGCACAAGCACATCTGAAAGTCTTTACGGAAAGGAAGTGGTAATTGTAAGCAGCCCCTCAACCCTTCAAGCCCTCTGATCTCCCCCTTCCACTCAACTCCTTCCCAATGTTTATTTCTTTCTGCGTCCCGAACCTTCCTTCCCTCGCTATTCTGCTAATCTTTCAACCGGTTAGAATGGAAGATGTTAAACAGGCTGATAAGTTCTTCTTGTTCTCGCATTCAGCATTTCAGTTATGGTTCTCTTCACATCCCAACATTTGCCTTCATTCTTCAGACACAGTGGAAGATTTTTGATGGAAGATATGCTAGTTTGAAGTCATGTGAAGAGAGGTCTAATTCAAAAAATGTATAAACAGAAATTATACAAAATATATTGAGTGTATTCAAGTTTGACTTGATTTCTGCGTAAATCCCTGCATAAAAGCACCTTTTTTCTTTCCCATAGCTGTTTACCTGCATTGCTTACTGCACAAAAGTATATTCTTGTTTAGTTAATTATTTAATATTATCATTACTCGACAGTCCATCCAGGATTTTGATTATTTTGCAACCAAAATAAAACATTTTGTGGCGCTACTTCAGAAATATTTTGCTATAAGGTTCAATAAGTTTTTTCCTTATTGAACCTCTTCCAAAATCTTAAGTGTAGAAGAACAAATATGAAAAAAAAAGCAGACAGATTATGATCTCAAACATTTTCATTCTTTAAAGCACTGAAGTAGATCCATTTTGTTAGTTGCCTTGTCTGTCTTACTAAGTTGCACTCAGACATCTTCATTGCGTTGTTTCACTTTAGGCAGTTAAGGCCAGCGCTATCTCACTGCTAACATACCCTTGCTAGCTAGTTAGCTAGCTTTTTGTTATCCATCATGAGTATGTGGAAATTTATCACCACTTGGCTGGACGACATTCCTGCATTTCTGTGGCGATATTTGTTTTAAATTCCTCCGACAACAATCTTACAAAGGTCTTAAATTGTAGTTTGTGCAGCCTGCAGAAACCCTGCTACTACTTGACATCAACGAAGGTTGAGGCAGCAATGTAGTAAAAAATTATGCCCCCTGCAGGTTTTTTTTACTGTTTTTTTTCCTTGTTTAAAATTTTCAAGTATGTATTAGTGCCATAAACAAAACAAAACAAAGACAAAACAGAGGGGTCTGGTGATAAGTGAAAGTCTGTGATTGTGGAGCTTGACTGAAAGAGTTGCATTATCAGAATTTTGCTAACTTACAATTTATGGTTTTGTAAAACTTTGAACTTTGTACCAATTTTGTTTTAGGAACAATAATGTCACTAAGAATCTGTCTTAAAGCCATTCTGTGGGTGTTGATTGGGACCAGAGCAGAGTTCAGGATGCATGTGTGAAAGAGGAATTACTAAAATAGAGTATTCATATTCTTTTAAAACAAATAAAAATTGATTACAGGGTTTCCATTTAAGTTACCTAGGCTAGCATTACCAAAACAGCATTTTCTATAAAGTCTAGAGAATGTAGATGCTAATTTTTAGCTTTAAAACTCAATGGAATAAAATGAAACACATTTGTTGTGCTGTTAAATATTCCTGGTTTTTGTAGAAAGCGTTGATCTCCTGGAAGACTTTCCTCTTATGTTTCTGTGCTGCTTCTAACTTCTTCATGAGACATTTTTAAACACCTCACTAAACCTGGGGGTGGGGGGAAAGAAGCTAATTTTCAGTCTTATTTCCCCAGTAACAGTATCCACATCAGAGTTATGTCATTGGTCAGCTCTAGTCAAACTGAAAATTGACTTGACTTGGATCAACAACAGAATTTTCAGTCCATCTCTCAATTATCCTGATGGTTTTTGGAAAAGGAAAACTTAGTTTTAAGAGCGGAAACTGCTGTAGATCAGTGTGAGAACAACAATTTGGCTGCATGTTGCTAAGAAGTGCTGTCATATGCCTATTGATGTTACCGCTTTACCTGCAGTGCTGAACTGAGGAAGGTAGAGAAGTACAAAAACTAAACGCGCATCTAAGAGTTATCCCCAGTATCCACAAGGTAGCGGGAGAAATCATCACAGCAGATGGCGTGGAAAGGAAGAGTGTACCCTCTGCCCTGATCCTGTAAATATGTTGTATGTCAGTTACTTGGAAACAGATTGAAATCTCGTGTGATGGCTAAGATTTAAATCCTGAAACTTTATTGGTGAGTTTCAAAATGCATTTCAAGGTTGGTGGGCAAGCTGACGGATGACTCATCCTGAGCTGAATCTATTGACTTACTGTTTGCCTCGTCATTTCCACAGCTATGGAAAAGCTGCGTTTTGTCTGGAAGAGCTGATGATGACCAATCCTCACAATCACTTGTACTGTGAACAGTATGCGGAGGTGAGTTCATCATCGACCTTGAGGGCAGGCTGTGGAGTTAATGCTGAGATCCCTCTTTTAATAAGAAAGGAAAGATTATTGCTATTTTTTTTTAAGTGAGGTTATGTTAAAATGTTATAAACAGAAAATATTCTATGCTGTCGGAGTTTTCATTTAGTTTAAATCTAGATTTAGTTTCAGAGCCTTAAGCTAATGGCTATTCTCTGTCAGGAGCCGAAGCCAAAAATGATCTTCCACCATCTTAACACGACTCTCAATGTCAAAAAGGTCACTTTTTATGTACATGCCATATTACGGACCTTTTTGCTGTCTTTATCTTGTGCTGTGTTTGGATGAACTGCTCTAATCCTTTTAAAGCAGGAGTTAATTTTGCTGCTTTGTTCGTTGCTCCTCTTGCCTTCCGTCAAACTAATCTGGATGCTTGCTAAATAAAGATATGAAGAGAGTCACTGCAAGTACGACAGTAACTGCTAACAACTTTTAACACAAGCTCACTTCAAAATCTGCCCTCTTAATTGCGTCTGTGAGATGAATAAGAAACCCGAATTATTTCTCTTTTAAAGGTCAGGACCACTCAATGTCATTGGGAACATACTGTAGACTCATTAAAGCAGATGTGTTGCTTGTTCAGATGTCATGCTGTCATTGCTTAAGTTGCCCTTTAGCAAAAGCCTTGCTTTAATGTCTTCTCTCACAGGTGAAGTACACACAGGGGGGGATGGAAAACCTGGAGCTGGCCAGAAAATATTTTGCCCAGGCACTGAGGTTAAACAACCGGAACATGAGGGCCTTGTTTGGCCTGTACATGGTGAGTACTGCCCTGCTTTAAAGAAAGAAGCAACACAAGGAGAGGGAAAGAGGGGGAAAAAGAACAGCAGGACCATTTTAGCAACCCTGCGGTTTGTCAAGGTTAAGGTTGGCCACAGTGAGAGTTAAGTAAGACCGCGTGTGTGTGTGTTTTTTTGTGGGGGGAAAACAGAAGGGGCTCTCAGACAGGTCATCTCGCTGCTGACTCAGACGTTGAACCCCACTGCTGGAAAAGTCTCCCCCTTTGCAGGGCTTGATTTAACCAAAATCTTCTATTAGCAATGCTTCATGTTCTATTTAGATAAAGTAGAGACAAGTAGTAGAAAAAAAATATATCAGCGAGAACAGTCTGACCTCAGCAGGTCTTTTGTCAGTGGCAAATTATCCAATCAGTGCTGATTTGATTGCAGCCTGGGTTGAAACTGCCGTCCATCTGTGCATTTGTTTAAACAGGATGTTGTCAGCTTTGGCCAGTAAAATACATGTAAGAGACGTGACATAAAAACATAAATAAAGCATTGCTGAGAATACAGGTTTCAGAAGGGAAGAAGGAAACTCCAGTGTTTTCACCTTTTCCTGCAGTCTAAACACCACAGAGCGGCCAACACCTTGTCAAACCTCACAGAGTTGGTGGCAGCAAATCCACAAGCAGGACAGGTTCTATTTCAAGACATTTGTCTATGTTGCCCTTTGGCTGGTCAGGTTAAAGATGTACAGCAATGCAGTAGTCAGTGTTCTGTAAAAGCCTGATGGACCAAATGTGGTGTTTGGCGAGATTACCAGCTAATATTAAAGCATCTACGCATAGTTTGCTTCTAAAACATCTACCAAAAACTGGTCGCCCTCCTGGGGTCGGTTAATTCCAACGTGGTAGTCTGATAGGATGGGACCTGTCCAATAAATCCCTTGGGATGGATTTAAGTGGAGGCTGCAAGCTAGTCCTTGTCATCCAACATTAGTGTTTGGCCTCACTTATGCACTTCAGGAAAAACAAAAGGTCTAAATTCCCATATTCCCTGGAGCTTGTGGAAGACCTTCACAGTTTAAACTATTACAATAAAGAGCAGGTTTTGTTAAACCATAGGGATTAAGAATGGGAATGTCACTTAAAGATGTGTGTGTTAAGACGGACAAAAGAATATTTTTGTAATGTAGTGCAAAAGTATTAATTATATTGCAATATAGTAGGAGCAAGCAACTGTCACTCAGTGAAAGCTTCCCTAATGAAAAGTGTTATTAGCAGGGCTACACATTATTAGGAAAATATGCAAAATGCAGTACTTGAATAATATCGACTTAATATTGTTATGATAATAAACTTAATAGCCAGACGTTCTGGCTATTAAAACCGATTTTCAGTCCCTAGCTATGCTTTTTAGTTTCCTGATCAAGCATAAAATCGGATGATTCCAGGCATCTCAGCCCATTTCTCAGGAAATATTCACATCTGATTTAGAAATTTGTCTGAGGGGTCTTTTTTTTTTTTTTTCCGCTTTTGGAAATTGCAATTGTCGCTTTTTTTCAGTCTCGACAGGTGCAGGCAGTTCAGTGAAAGGGCAGAAAACTTTCACCACCCCAAACCCTGTGAGTCAGTGTGACAGTGGACTTGGTAGCACTGACCACAGTTGGCTTGCGGTCGAGTTACTGACAACACATGCACGGGGATTCCCCTCCATAATGGAGCGTGCTGTTATTCAGGGGTAGCCTGTCAGGGTTGACATCATCCAAACTGAGGTTTCTATTGAGTTGAAAAATAGAAACAAAGAAAAGGCATACTAAAAAAAAAAAAAAAAAAAATACAGAAGCCAAACCAATTTTTTTTCCTCAAAACAACAGGGCCAGGTTGATTGGTATGTAGTTAAGGTTTCAGCACAGTGGAAGCGAGAGCTTTGAAGTGCGGGCCGACTAAGTCTTCTGGGGTTTGCTGTGTGGAGATGATGGCAGGAACATGGGAAAGACATGGGATTTGTGGTTCAGAGGGGAGCTGTCGAGGCAGGCACAGACTGTGATTCACAAGGCACTCTGCTCACTGTGCAATAGGCACTTTTTTTTTTTCTTTCTTCCATTTTTTCTAACATACAAGTCCTTTCATCACCGAGAATCAATGGTGTTGGAGAAATTAGACCCTGTTAAGTGACAATTTGCGTATGAAGCATTAAAAGCACTCACTTTTTCCTCCCCATAAATGATTCCCTCTGTGTCATCAGGCCAGGGTCTGTTTTTTCTCTTCATTCTGCCACAATGACTAGTGGAGTGGTGGATGGTAAGAGTGGTTGCACATTCATCTCAATTACCATTTCTTTTTTTTTTATTTTTGATTTTTATTGCTGTTTCACCAAGTTTTGATAGCAGAACACTTCTTCCCCTGTTCTCTCCTTCACGACTTCCTTCCTTTTTCTCTTTTTCTCGCAGTCCGCAAGTCACATCGCTGCCAGTCCCAAAGTCAGTGCCAAGGTGAAGAAGGACAACATCAAATATGCGGCTTGGGCTGCTGCTCAGATAAATCGGGCCTACAAGGTGAGAGGATGGAGACGTACTCCAACAACGCATTCGTCGCATTCCGCTGCTTTATCGGCTGCAGAAAGCCTTCGGTCTTTCTTCAGTCCCCCACACACCAATTGTTTCATCTGTTGTATTTGAACTTTCATTGGATATTTACACATAACATCTAGTCCTTTTGAAAACCCCTTTATTTGCATATCATGTTCAGGAACAAGCGTCTTATGTAGCCATAATCTGATCTCAACGAATAATTAATTACATTGAACTGCGAAGAATTTCAGACTTGTACTGCAAGACATGAAGTTATCTTTGACTGAAGAAGTCAGAAACAAGTGAAGAAATACAGATTATAGTTGTCACAAAGTCAGTATGATCTTTGTATTTTACAATCTATTGTAACATTTCAGGGTGTCCAGGCATTCTTCAACAGTCCCGACTACCAACAGAGCCCAGAAAATTTCACATTTTTTGCTGTGCTTGATTGTGATGTGACCGTCCCCTGAATTTATAGTCATTTAGGTTTTCAGTTTCATTCAAGGTGGCATCAATAAGGCTTTAAATACGACATGGTGAAACCTACAGATGCTTACAAAATGCTCACATTGAACCAAATTCTGAAAATCACAGTTTAATGGAAGTACAGATGAGAAAAGAAGAATCTGTGCCCATATTGCGCCTGATATCGTCATCCCAATATTTCCCAACACTCTGACCATCACAAGCTTATCTAAAATGGTGCACTTCTTCAAGTGATTCACTTTTAGGTAACTCACTGATTCTGAAGAAATGCAGTGTACTTATTTAATTGTACTTTAAAGCCACTTTATACGGAAATGCGTTGATTTTAGTAACTTGTTCTGAAGGGTCAACTAATGATTAAAAACCGAAAAAATGAAAAAATGTCTGAAGAAGCCTTTTGATTTTACGTCTTTGCTTTAGGAAATGTTTTGAGTTCATAAGTTTGTCTCGACGTTTTTAAAGCATTCTCCAGTCTGTCCATTTTATCTTGTTTTCTATATCTGCGACCAGAAGCAGAGGTCTTTGTACTGCAAACCTAAATTAGTGGAGCCCATCTGAAAGTGTTCAGAGGAGTTGGTCAGTAGCATAACCAGTAGTTCGGCACATGTTTCCCTGCTTAAATATTTTCTTTAGTGTCTTGTGTGTTTGGGAGAAGCTTTGCCCACAGAGACGGAGCACATCTGGGTTCAGTGACGTCGGCTGCTTGGAACCAAACAGTTTCTAATGTTTGTTTATTATTAAGAAAGATGACTCTAAACTAGAGCGTTCATTTTGTGCACAAACATTTAGATAAAAACAGCAATGAACACATTAGATCGGTGTGTTTAAAAGGACTTTCAAAGGGTTTTAGTGGCTAAGCGACTTTCTCTTTTGAATTAATATGAAAGTTGGCTTTAGAGCAACAACTATTGGATGCAATTGGATCCTTTTTAGTGTTTTGCAAAAAGTATCCGTCATTCATATTTGTAAATACAACCCAGTAGCTGCGGTTGATTGTTAGTGGAAGTTATATATGTTTGTAAATTCTCAGCATAAATAACCCTCTAAGGTTTACCAGAACATTAGTGAACAAGCAGCATCACTGAGACAAAAGAATGCACATTCAGTGGAAATGTGTTAATTTTATATGCAAGACTGCCCAGGGATGCAATAGACTATGTTAGCTTCTTGCATATGAACCCAATGACATACTTTATCTAATCGCGTCTCTATCGTCAGTGTCAGAGCAGGACACCCCTAGTTACAATGTGACAACATATAAAAAGGTTTCGCTTTCCTCAACATTCTTTCCCAACGACCTGAAAAGTTGTAAATGTTGTTGTAGTTCTGCGTATCCGTGTTATTATGCCTTGCAGCAAAACTTGCACGTTCCCCCATTATTTTCTTTTCTCCCACGCACGTGAAACGGGCTAAATAATAAGGTGTGAGGTTCTGCCCTTCATTCCGTCTGTCCTTCCTCCAGTTTAATAACTCCTGAGCCTTTCTAAGGTAACGGAGACGCAGGCCTCCGTCAGACAGCTGCAGGCTGCTGCGCTCTTTGTGCTGGCTGATTGATGGCCCCTTTAAAGCGTTGTTCGTGTCAGTCGTCCGGTTTTATTACACTGCGGTACCTGGTGATTGTCATACCTCAGCGTTGGGGTCGGGCAGGTGGGCGCGAGACGTCGACGAGAGGTCACGGCCGACCGAGAGGTCACGGCCGACCGAGAGGTCACGGCCGACCGAGGTACTGACATCTGAAAGACCTGGAGATGTCGCTTTTGTTTCGGGGGAGCGGGGGGCTTCTCGGCGGCACTACGTTTGTTGGCCTCGTGCCCCGACTCTCCAAACAAATTCTCTGATTAGCTCCACTGTCACGAACCACAGGCTCCCACTGCCTCATGACTCTATTATCAGATGCTCTAAATAGATGTGAAGCTGTCTGGTCTGCTCCTTCTGTTGGAGAGGAGGGCAGAAGTTAATGTGGTGGTCTCACCTCAGGCTGAGGAGATAATTGACTACGAGGCCTGGGCTAATGGTGCATTAGGCAGCAAGCAATTAAATGCGCTGATCATTGCAGCTACACCATCTCAACACACACCCACACATATATAAATATATATATATATATATACACGCACAATAAATCTAGAAGAATGAGTCACTGTTGGAAATTACGTAGCCAATTTTATACCTTCGCCAACTGCCCTGTCTAAGTTTGGCAAAAAGGGAAGGAAAAAGTTCTAGCATGGAAATGGCAGTATGGGCTAGGTTTAGGTTACAGCTACTTCCTGTTTGTGGACTCTTGGGCAGTGCCAAAGGTGGAATGAATAAACGTGTCAATTCAATAAAACTGGTGCTTTTTATTGAAAGAAAGAAGAAGGAGGGAAAAAAAAAAGAGTAAGCAGGGTTTTTCTACACTGCTTCAAAAAAGGCAACATGTAAAAGTTGCTTGCAGTTTGGTTGACTGCATGTCTTGAAGTTGAGGGGTATACGTCGAGTGGGCAGGTTTTTTTAATCATTTTGCATGGGCCAGTGTCTAAAGGACTTAAATCTACAGGAGCAGTATGATCGAAAATGCAGTATTTAGTGATGCACCAGCATATTAACATTGGCTTTACAGCCGATATCCAAAACGTACTGATATTGTATAAACCTACTCTTTTGACACGTGAAAAAAAATGACCATACCTCCCGACATTGCTTCTCTGCTTCAGTGGGAAATAAACATTAATTTCAAACCCGCTTTACTTATGGGACCCATGGAAAAAAATAGCATATCTTAGTCCTTATTTATTATTAATGTGCTATTAATTAATTGTACACCTCTATTCAGAAAATAAATCCACACTGATTATGTAATTACTAAATAAACACAGTATATACTGTGTTTATTTACATTTAGTGTTTTACTTAATGTAATTTACATGGATACAAACATTGTTTTCAATATCGGCCCAGTTCTGCTTATCAGGCCGATACTGATACGTTAGAAAAAATACTAAAATCTTCTGATGCCGGCATCATTGCGAATATATTGTGCGTCCCTTCTTAAAATCAGGAAAATTATGGACAACCCTGAGCATCCTTTTCACCAGGTTGGTTTTACAGCTGGAGAGTTTCTTCAGTCAGAGACTTCTTCTGACTTGCTGTAATACTGACTGCTAGAGGAGATCCTTCCTGCTCACAGAAGCCAGCATCTACAAACAACTCTTTGAAGAAAGTTGTCTGACATGTTGTTACAGCAACAATTAATTTCCCTTTTGGTTTAATGAAGCATTTTTAAGTGAGATGGGTAAGGTTGCACTGGGTTTGGTCTCTTCAGTTGCTCTTGAGTTTCTGCAGTTCAGAAGAAGACCTTACAAAGCATCCGAAGACCTGTGTATTACCACCAATTTCTGATTCTGATGTCTTCTCTGCCATTTGCTTTGAATTTTGACTCCAGTCAGTTGCTCACTGCAACCATGAGACTCTGGAGGAAAGCTGTTCGACTGAACATATCGTCGATGTCACTGATATTGTTCATCGTCGCAGCAGACCCGTAGGCCCGACCTTACCTCAACACGTTGCCCCGAATGATTGCGTAAGCGGTTTGATTGGACGAATTTGTTCCATTTCTGGCTCCTCGCCTACAGTTAAGGAAGTCATCTTTCCTTGACGTATTTTGGAAGGGGCTGCCTTGCCCGCTGCTGAACTAAATTAGGTAGAAAAATTGTGTGTCTGGGTGTGTACGCTTGAGTTGTCTCGTACACGGCTGTGGTTATGATTCGCGGCACTTCCTGTGAAACCGTCTGGATATGGTGCAGACATCAGCCATGTGCTTCAGCTCCAGAGGCCATGGAAGTGGACTCCTACTAGACTCCTGTCTCCAAGCCAAGCACTCTTCGATCAAAAATGTCACTTACGCAACATTTGAACAAAACTCTTTTTAATTAGAGGTGATTTCTTATTTTGCGCGACCTATTTGCCAACTCTAAAACTCTAGAGCTGATTATTTCAGCTTCTAGGTCTGAAACTGGAGTTAGGATGTTTTCAGTGGATGAGTCATCTATGAAGCCTTATTAAAGTGTCTGGTTTAAGGCTGTGACCAATGACTGTTTTAGTGATCTGTTTTTCTGTCAATTATTCTGATGACTAATCGGTTAATCGGATTTTAAGAAATTGGCGCATTTTGAGGATTTTTCATTTCACTACTTCAACCTTTTTACACAATATTAGAAAGATGCTAAAAGATGCAAATAAGAAAATAAAGGATTGCCTAAAATGCAATATGGCAGCAATTCTGTAGTGTACGCTTGTTCACTTGTAGCACAGGATGCATCTGTAGCTAAAGAAATACTGTCTACCAGGCTATTTATATTTTGATTAATAACTAGAAAGCAAAAAGTTTTTAATATATTTTTTTCCTTTTTTTTTTACAAAATTAAAAGCAAGGTGAATCTAAACATAAACAAATTTACAAACAAAGGTTTTTCTTTACTTTAAATGCAAAGTATATACATTTTTGTACACCTTTGGCAAAATTACTACTATGTGGATGTTGTTCTTTCAGCAAATGTCCTTTTTTTTAGAGTTAATCGATTACTAAATTGGTTGATGACTAATTGCCGTTTGTTCAATTAATCATTTGAGCCCTGAACTGGTTGCATTTTATGCCTCATACATAATGAGTAGACTTAATTATTGCTCTGAGTGGTGTTCTTTCAGCAAATGACCTTTTTCCATGTCTACATAGTGCACTTACCAATGAATCAGTTACTAAATTAGTCGACGATTAATTCCGTAATCAATTAATCGTGGCTCACTCGATTAATCACTTCAGTCCTGGTCTGGTTTCATATTATTTAAGCCTAATACGTAATGTCTTTGTTTTTTCTCTCTCTCTCTCTCTCTCTCTCTCTCCCTCTCCTTCCTCTGCAGCTGGCTGGTCGAGGCAATAAGGAGAACAAATGCTCCATAAAGGCGGTGGAGGAGATGCTGGAGTCCATGCAGATCACCATGTCATAGGTCTCCCGATTTCATGTTTCCGTTTTCTTCTGTTAAGTCGGAGCAACACGGCAGCTCAATCGTCCTTACAATTTGACCATTCATTCATCGACAAGTGTTTTGTTTTTTTTCTACCACTGATAGGTTTATTTTTTCTGTAATTATTTGATATTTAACAGAAAATGGAGGATGCTCTCAATAACTAACGTAAGCAAACCATGCTGTAGATAGTTACCCAGCTTGGATCATGCAGTTTCTAGCAGGTTTGAACTGTTCTCACTTCGTACTACATCAGCATGGATATTCAGACGGCGTGACCAGAACACATTAGCTGTACAATACATGCTATTTATGACCCGAATGCTCGTTTTCACAACTCTCTGTAAAATAAACTAATAAACTTTTTTTTTTTCTTCCCAAAGTGGAACAGACTACGGATCTGAATCTGAATTTTTCTGAATTTAAGCTGATATAAAGTTAAACCAGATGGAAAAAGCAAAAAAGAGCTGAGCTGTTTACCTGCAGACCAATATGAAAACCCAACTATGTTGGTATTTTGTGCACTAATGTTCAAAGTGTAGCAAAAAACAGGAAAAATAAGGAAATTGAATCAGAAAAATAATGGAATTCTGAAATGGAAAACATGGAGGAAACCCGAGACTAGAACTTCTGTCTCTTGCAGAAGGTTAATTACAGGTTTGTTTGGCCTCAGATGGCAGCTGACTCAACTGCAGCAAGCTGAAAAAAAAAAAAAATGTCATTCGTCAATGCAGACCTCCAAAAATATGCTGACAATGATTACTGGAGGAAAAAGTTTATTGATGAATCTGGGAAGAATCCTGACAGACAGAGGAAAGGATGCATCTTAAAGCCGTCTGAGGCGGGCCCGCTTCCCTTATCCGGTTCAGGCTTTACGAATTGAGCCTGAACCAGATAATAATCTGCAGTTGTTCACCCAAAGCAGGATCAACTTTTACTTCCATACCTCTTTTTTTTTTTCTTTCTTTCTTTTCTGTCAAAGCCATGGCAGTTGTCTGCAATTTTCCTTTCGGGCTGAGGAAAAAGAACCGTCGAATTCATATTCTTCTGACGGCTCTTAGGCTGACACAGGTCTCCGGCTCAACGCCGCTAGTGAGGAAATTCTTTTTTTTTTTTTTTTTATGTCTTTGGGTTGGCTCAAAGACAGACTCGAGTGTCTGCATTTGATTTGCCTCAGCAATTTACCAGAACCAATGAAAACCAGCCGATGTTTTAACTTCGACCGACCAAAGTTAGTTTTACAGAGGAGAGAGGTTCGGCCCAGAACGGGCCGCCTTTTGAAGAGTTGCAGAGTGAAAGCTGTTTGATTTAATGCAGAGTTGAGGTTTTATTTATTTATTTTATTTTTTGCTTGTGTTGTTCGACTCCCGTGTAAATTTCACATTTATATTGAGCACACGGATGAAGTCATATAGGAGGAAAAAAAGAGTTGTCAGTTTGACTCTTGATCAACATGAGAAATTGCACTTCACTGCCCGTCAGATTGAAGCAATAGTGCCATCTGTAGTTTGGTTTGGGAACTGTGACTTTTGGAGTTGGGAGGAGAATTTGGAAGTGTGATTAAAATCCTCATATATGGATTCATGACATGCTTTTTAAAAAAAGTTTTTATTTCAGCAGATTTGCAGACGATGAAGTCACACACTTTTGTAGACGAGAAAAACGGATCTTTGCGTCCGTCCAGAGAACTTCCACCGTCTTCTCAACTTTCTAACGCTGGCCCATGTATTAACAGAGACATGGGCTGAATTAAAGGAGACCGCAAAGAGAGAGAGAGAGAGCTGCCTAATCCAGTATCTTATCTTATTATGTTTAGAGGATTCACTATTGGTACTGCGTGTAATCCGGGATTCCCAGGAAGATTAGCTCCAGGAGAGGGTGTAGGGGGGCTTCTTGTTCTTCGCTGCTGTGCGCTGGGCAGTTTAGAACAGGATTAGCCCTGGGATGACAGGCTTACGCTGAAGCACGGCTTTGACTGGTCAGCCGTGTCATCAGATGGAAACCTGACGACAAAAAAAAAGTCACTTTCCAAGTTATTTTTAATCTGTAAAGATGTGGATAAAAATACAGCTGCCTCCAAATGAATTTGAGGTAAATGCCTTGTTCAGTTAAACGTGTGGGGAAATAACCCGAGCTTCAACAGATATAAAATATCCACTTCTTATTTGGTTCTGTTGTTTACGGTCCAAGAGCTTTAAGTGAATTGCTCTTTCCCTAAATGTTAATTTTGCCCAGGGGAAACATTCTCAGCTCCTACAGGATCAATGTTAATGATGTAGGAAATTAGCTTCCTCTTTTCTTTTCAGTTCGTCATAGTGTGTTTTTCCACATCAGCGCCCTTTGACTCGACTTGCCGGGTGAAGCTTCTTTCTGCATACGTGTGGTGCTGCGATCCACATGAACATGTGGCGGGGGATTCTGTATTTGATAGTTGTCTTGCACGCGGTAACACACACATGCAAAAAATAAAAATAAAAAATGGAATTACTTAAAGAGCTTACCGTTTTGAGGGCGGTATCCATGGAAAGTTGAGTGGAAGGAAAAAGTGTGCTAGCAAAAGGCACACTTTTTTTCACGTATGTGTAAAAAAAATTTCACCATGTCCTGACAGTACATGGTCCTGCCTCTTCCCAGTTATCCTTCTGCCATTTGCAATAATACACAGAAACAACCAATCAGAGCCAGGAATAGTGTCTTATCAGTGTCAACCACATGCGTGTATGTGCTGCTCACACCCTTCCCCGTCACGACGCGCACAATCATCCAAGCTCGAGATTGACTGACGGTTCAATGTTGAAATAATGTTTTTGACGCCATGTTTTACGTCAACTTTTGCTGCTTGGCTAATGGCGTGACGCAACGTCGCGTCGCGTTGGAGAACTGCCAATTTCTCGTCTACTGATGGTGTCAACATTTTTCAGAGCTTCCAACTTCAGCATTAAAGTCCAATGGTAGTTTCCACATTTAGGTTGGTTTTAGGAGCCTCTAACTCTGCACCAAAAGAGCTTCAATAGAGCATTAGCATATGGGTTCGCACGTTTATGAAATAAACATGTTGCACTTTATTTGACTTGCTTCTTTTTTTGAACTGCACAGGTCACAATTAAAATGATTAACTTTTATTTTGACAACAAAAAAACCCAGGAATGCATATGGGTTTTCTAGATGTTCTGTTAGTGCAGTCGGCTGTCCAGATAAATCAAAGTCTCGCGTCTCAACTGCTGCATACGGATCAACAGCGATGGCAATTAACACATATATTGGCTCACAGGATATTAAGCTAATCTGTGATAATAATAATAAAGACTCTAATCATGACTTGACATATGACGATATGCTTCATGCACACAGAAGTGACTCCTCGAGGCGCATCACATTCCCTCTGCTTTGAGAAGTTACGTGTCATCGAACTAAAATATTAGAGGACACGTAAACACACCCTATGAAGCACTCGCTAATCGAGGATCAAACACGGCATCCAACTAGCTAATGGAAAGAACAGAATGAGTCATCAAAGGTGCCCTGTCTAATCTCGCGGAGAGATACAGAGACGACGTTCCCCCACTAATGTAAGCATGCGAGATGATCTCAATGATTAAATGTGGCTTACCTGCTTCTGCACTGTCTTCAGCAGCAGAACATCTAATTGTGGTTTTGGTGCACTGACAGCGTACAAATAAAGGACATGCCCCAAAGGTAAGCACCTAAGAAATGAGAAGTTAAAACAAATCCCAGGCTCAAATCCTAAAACGTTCGTTTGAGTAGCCAGTATTCCGATATAATTGTAGGTTTATATGAACCAAAGTGAGTACATGTTAGGTTCCCTACTTGCTCTGCAGAGGATATAGTGAGAACTAAGGTAACCCACTGACTCGGTTGGCTCGAAACATGGCTGCAGAAAGCTTCAATGGGAAATTTGTAGAGCAACTCCCAGATCCCCTTTAAGAAAATCGAGTGGAAGAAGCCTACCAACACCGAGCTAACAGGAAAACTCTCTTTGTATTCCTAAGACGTGGATGGAAACGCTTGGGGAAACGGAAAAGTTACGTTGGCTGCTTCATCCTCCACAAAGGTACACAAGGGAAAGTAAATTGGGTGATAACACCTGAAAATACAACTATCATCTCTAAGTGCTAGTTATCAAAGCAGAGGTAGGGGATTCACAGGCACGGTAAGACCATCAGGTGTAATATTACCTTTACTTATATCTCTTTATTGTTGCACCTGTTAGTGTGAGGAACACTAACAGAGATGTAGTTGGGATAGATACAATAAATCAGTTGTAAACAAATTTACTGTATTACTTAGCCATTAGTCTGGGCAACTGAAACACAACGCTGCGTTTTCCTGCTAACGGAACAAACGGTCCCCTTCGTCTCTTATGGCTCAGAGGATAACGCTGCAATCTATCTCTAAAGTTCTTTACAGTACTCTGAGAATGGATCAATGCTACATAGGGGCATGCAGGATAACTGGATGCATAAACAGGTAGCTGGCAGCAGCCTTGCTGCTAGCTACCCCTGGCACGCAACAGCAACTTTTTAGGCTCAAAATAATCCATTCTGAACACAGACAAACGGGTAGCCTCACTTCCCCAAGCCGAGGGAGTAAATGAAAAAAAAAAGGTAAGAGCACATTTATTCATCACTGTCTATTTTATGAGGAGAGCCCCGGAGAGCGCTAAAGATGGATGAGGCACGCAGTGCTAAATCCTGGCCTGTCCAGTCGCATAAGCAAGCCTGGTGATGAGATACTGTTTTGGCAATGGGCAGAGATGGCCTGATCCACTCCCCTCTTTCTGGGAACAGCAGAAAGTTGGACCAGCGGGAATTCAGTCATATAACGCCTGAAAGGAAGCTGCAAGAACGCAATTGCCGCAGTCGCCACGTTTTGGACAACCAGAACTCTCCTAACACGTTCAAATTAATCTGCAACCATGTTTGATATGTGTGTGTTAACAGCTGAGTAATTCTGGTTTGCTGATCATAATTTTTTTTTTCTTTTTTTTTTTTGCGTAGATTCATTTTGTGGGTGGAAATTTGACAAAACAAATCAGGATGTGCTCTATTTTTATCTTGGACTGATTGCAAAGAGCTGTACAGTTTAAGTGGAGAGGCAATGAATTGTAATAATAAATGCAAGGACTGCATATGAAGCCACAAGGTCATCTGGCTTGGTAAAGTGTTTCTTTTTTCTTTTTTATTATAGCTTATTGCCAAAAGGTCTTCTAAATCCACCTTCCTATTTTTCCTCTTCACAGTCGCACCGGCTTGAATGCAAATGCAAAACTTTCTCCAAGGGCATTGTTGTTTGGGAATGATTTCCTGTCGAAGCCAGGAGAACATCTTTTTGAACGTCGTGTTTGAGGGAGAAAGATGGGGGTGGGGAGGGAAACGCGTGGCTGCGTGCCGTCGTCTCCGACGACGGACGTTGCTCTTGAGAGCAGAAATGAAACCTGTTCCTCTGAGCTTGTGAGGGTCAATTTCTTAAGGTTGGATTCAGGTGTCTTGTCTCAGAAAGGGCAAGTCTCCAAATTGATACGGTCGCTGAAGAGCATCTTCATATGTCAAATGCGCCAGTCTAGTCATCGCAGGGAAATTTTGGCGATAACCACTGAAAACTACGCAAGGTCAGACCTGATGATGTTTGCTCGGTTTATAAAAGCGGTATTATTAAGGCTTTGTCATGTATACTTACAATCTGACAAAACAAAATGTGAGTCCATGTTCAGAGGAAATAGGCGGAGCCAATTAGCCACAATGATGAGGCATGTTTAGTGATGTACTGGTGAGACTGTTAAACTGGGGAAAGCTGGAGCGGCGCTCAAACACGCTGGTATTAGGATCATGCTGCGGGCTTTTCCTCTGCCAGCAGTGGTCGTACCTTGCAGGAAATGGACAACAATAATAGACAAATATCTCCCAATTCACCAAATGGTCCTCAAATCGTCAAGAGAGACAAATAAAACTTGGGCACAATTTAGTGTTCCAGCGAGGTAATGGTCCTGAGCACGCTCTGATTTCTCGATTTAAAAAAAGAGTAAGCTAAGAAACATAAATTTGTGATTGTGTAATTTTGAGAAAATTCACAACAAAGACTTTTACACCCAATTCGTTTCACCCAGGGAATAGAACATCATTATATCATAATTGTATGTACATCCTCAGCGACGTTGGGAAACGCTGAAGTCTAACTTACCACGTCTCTGTTGTCGACTTTCGACCATCCAACTTTTCACATGCGTCTTTTAATTTTATGCACCCAACATATAACAAAAAAAACACAAGGAACTCTCTTATGTAAACTACCAAGTGGCTCTTAATAAAGATGAACTCTATCATGTTACTGGAACCAACAATTCCAGGAGCACCTCATGACCACACACACACACACACACACACACACACACACACACACAGCATTGGATACCTACGCCTCACACTCTCATTCACGTCGGAGTCAGTTTGGCAGATCTGCTTGCCATCATGGATATGGCAAGCTGACAACCGCAACTATCCAAGGTAATAGTGATGGCTTCCACTTAGTCTCTGTTTAGCAGACAGCAGAAGACTTCTCATCCCACCACGTTTGGACCACGTACAACACGAGCCGCAGCGCTGCGACAAAGTGATTCTCCAGTTTACTGGCAGCTACTGTAACTTTCTTTTTTTTTTTTTTTTCTTTTTTTTTTTTTTTGTACATTTTTTTTTTTATTTTCTCCCCACCCCTTATGTAGTCTATGCAAACCGGACTGAAACTTTTTATTCACGCTCCTTTACCCTTATAGATGTATGAGCCAGTTCTCAGCAGAACATTCAGGTATGTTCTTTTTATTTTTGACAAAAAAAAAAAAAAATGTTAATTAGGGGGAAAGTTCTGGACAAAGTGAAAGCTGTGAGGTGTAGCCAAACAGACTAATGAGAAAACAGAAATAAATGAGCTAATTTTATGAGCTGGGTTCTCTACCAAATAAATGGTTGAGGTCCTCGCCAGAGTATAAAAGGCCCCGGCAGCAAATCCAATACCTATGGCAACATTTTTAATGGACATTTTAAAATGTTTAAACGTCTGGAGCGTTGTCAACCCAAATTCACAATTTCTCTCAGATCCCTGAAAAGCTCCAGATAGCCGAGCCACTAATGATACTTATCAAAACTAATTTGGAAGGATCGCGTTTAGAGCCGCAGGTTTCATCCAGTGGTTGTTTGTGGCTTTGATGTACCGGCTATCCTCAGGTCCTCTGTCAAATGTTCACAACCGATTTTATAGGTCTGTTGAGAAGAAAACGGTAAAAAAAACCCCAAAAAACTGCAGCGTCTTAACTTTTCGGGAAAAATAAAAAATTCACATATTTGTTGAACGTGCTGCTGTGTCGTGACGGTACAGAAAAACAAAAAAACAAAAACGAAAATTACATGAATAAAGTCATACAATTATGAGAATAAAGTTGAAATAATTCTTGAATAAAGTCATGACGACAACAAAGTGAAAAAAATGTCGTCTTATGAGAATAAGGTCATAATTTTACGACTTTATTGTGATAATATTACAAATTTATTCTTGAAATATTGTGCTCATTTTTTTATTCACTTATTGATTCGTTTCAGACATGTCACAACAGTGGCGTAGTGACATGTCTAATCATATTTGCCACTTTAGGACTAGTATGAATCTGAATGTATACACATATGCATACAAATGTGCAAAAACACACATTTGAACATACATACATCTATCTTAACTGAATGCACACAAGAATAAATCTGAAAAGTAAGTAAATGCACAATGTGAACAAATCTTTCCATACATATATACCTATCTACATACATATACAACATTCTACATGATACATTTATTTTCCTATTACAGTATTATTCTCATAATATTATGGTTATCCTGTAATTTTATACATTTATTTTCGTAAATAAAATTTTTTCCCTTCATATTTTGTCGAATAAAACAGGTAATTTGTGAAAAACTGTCTTCTCCCAGTGCTGACTAGAAACAACCAATCAGAGCCCGGAGGCGGGTCTTAGCGGCGTCAATCATGCTTGTGTGCGCGGCGTTTACCCTCTCCGCTCTCAGTCACGCTACAGCTTCTTCCTGATACCTGAGCCCGTCACGAATGCTAAGTCAGCATGGCCGCCGATCGGCAAATTGCTTCTTTGCCATTAGCATATTAGCATATTAGCACACGTACCCGAGTGTGATCGACAGCGCTAAGACCCGCCCCCTGGCTCTGATTGGCCGATTTGCACCGGAAGCCATGCATTTCTTCAGACTTCAATAGCGGCACTGGGCGGAGCTCTATGTTTTCCCAGATTTATCTGTCTCATAGCTTACCATCACAACTTAAAAAAATACATTTTTATTAAGGTTACACACTGCAGCTTTCTGATGAAACATCCTTCTCACCTTGTTGTGATATGGATCTTCCTCCCAGAGTTCCACCACTGGAAAAAAAAAAAAAAAAAGTATCAAAACAGTAATGTCTTTCCAAACAATATCATCAGAGTGCTTGGGTTGGGTTACCTAAAGGACACCACTCTGGATACGGGAGCAAATGTATCAGCAAATCCAGATAGACGTCAACAACCCAACTGGCCGAGAGAGGAGATCAAATTCTCCTTATGAGCTATCATATTTTGCATAATCCAATAAAATAAAAAAATAAATAAAACATCTTGTCCAGGAGCGGCTGAGTCAGTTTAGCCCAGTTCAATAATCTCAATTGCCTCTGTTGTCCACTCCGGCACGCAGCCGCGCAACACGCGCAGCCATCTGGATACGTGATCCAAAGAGGCCTGCTGAACGACGTGTCCTGCTCAGAAGGGTTAGGCTTTCCTGGCGTTTACTGCCTGTCGGTAATTCTGGAAATTCGCTGCAATAATTTTCTCTCCTCCCGGAATTTTAATGTCGAGGCGAATTTCTCTCTTTTGTTGCTGGGGCGGATCGAGTCCAAGATCAAGACTACTGGTCCGATTTCTGGGCAGTCCAAACATTGGCTTCGTTTTTTTTCCCCACCTTCACGAGTTCTTAGGCTTAAAATAAGAAAAAACAAACAAGAGAAAAACTTATTAACTTTCTTTGCCTGATAGCGTTGGTTTTTCTTTTGTTGTTTGCGCACGTGTGTCAACGTTCTTACGGTTAATATTTTTGCTTTTGATATAATGTTGGAGTGTTATCAAGTCCTCCTAGGAGTCTGCAAGTCTATCTTCTGCAGGGCTATTATTTCACCAAAAGAGAAAGAGAGAGAGAGAGAGAGAGGGGGGGGAAAGACGCCGCGATTTCTCAACATTAGGGAACCGAATCAGAGTCTAAATCCGTAAGACACGAGGGAAGAAGGTTGAAATCAATTAGCAAGAGGCGGATAATTTAGAGGACACTCCATCATGTTCGCCTTCTCACTTAAATCATATGCGCCACAGGTTGAGGGGAGACGGGCTGGTACCTCGGGGCAGGAGCTCGTCGGTGGAGATTGATGAGCCCGGCTTAAATACTTCCGTCATTAAACCGCAGACGCGGCCATGATTCACACTGACAGATAAAAGGCCGGCGTGTTTTATTTGAATAAAAAAAAAAAAAAAAAACCCCACCGGTGATACATTTCATCCTCTTTTCAGTGACTGACGTCAGTGCTGCCGTCACTCTCCACTGCGGCCGCACATAAAAGTCTGCCGAGGTAAAAAGAAAACGACTTCGTTAGGGCTGGATCGAAACGATCCTCGTCTATTAAGAGTGAAACGGAAACGCAAACAGACCCTTGCGGAGGAAAAACAAGAGGGCCGGCGATTTGTTCTGGACCCGAACCAAATTGCCCAGATCCAGGTTCTTTGGCAGCAAAGTCCCTTGCCTTTTCTTTTTTTTTTTTTATTTTAAGATGACCAGAGATATTTTCTGAGAAGCTTTGATGCACCATCAGATGTGATTATCTATACATTCCCTGTATTTTAGCAGGACTTATAGCTACATTTATGTGAAAAAATCGGTACGTCTCAATAAATACTCAGTTCCTTATTTCACACTTAAAGCTGCAGCAGTATGTTTTGCAAGGACATACTGCCGCTTTGTAGCATAATAAAGTCATTATGTTACCTTCAGTTGTTATCAAAATGATGTACCTGTCAAATATGACTCAATTGAAATCCCTGATTTAATGCCGAGAAGTTAAGAAATTCGGCTCCGACTGAAACTCGGCCTTCAGGAAGTCGTCACAACATGGCTCCTCTATTAGCCCTTTCAGCAATGTTTTTAACATCATCTTCCTGAGCAGGAGCTGGCATGATGAGCTCAGCTCATGTGCAGTGCAGTTCCACTAGGTGTTCGCTCTGAAGGGGCTGATCGGGGGGGACGGCTGCTCTGAGAGTCAGGAGCTCGGAAACTGCAGATCGGAGGAGGCACTGCGGCTCGAAGGCGGAGCTACGTCCCAGCGGGTGTTTTGAGTACGGTTGCCACGGGAGACGAAAAGATTCCTCAAACACCCAGGAAAGAATCGATGCAACGCTCCGGGTGCGTTTTTGATGAGGGAGTATTCTTATAAGACGGCGTAAAGCTCAAAAATGTTGATTTTTGCAAAAAGAAAACGCAAAAATAACCATTGAATACACCGTGTTCCAAAAGATTATGCAAGTGATATTTTCCACTTGGTTACTTAACCCATCGCAGATACTTGGACTAGATAGTGGCCTGTAAAAAACGGATACAAGACATAAGAGAAAACCTGTCCGCTGTAGGAGAATTAACCGTTCCCCATGCCGAGTTCTTGAGGCCAAAGAAAAGTCAGTAAGTTGAATTCATCAATTCCATTTATCAACACCAAAATACAGCTGGTAGTATTCTGACCTGCTACCTTTAAGAGCTAACATGCTAACAACGAGAGCGTTCCCTGGTGTGTCGCTCCCCCAAAGCAGAGTTTGCGTTTCCTCACGTGTCGTTTCCTTTACTTTCAGCTTCGCAACTAGCGAACAGAGATACAAGGAAAACACAAGTTTATTTATTCTCGACGCTACTTTTTCTTCCACTTCCTCACTGCTACTTCTTTGTGTTCACCTATTAAATGAACCGCATTAAAGTTTCTGGTTGTGAACTGACAGAATGTGGAAAACATCCAGGGCGTGAATACCTTTGCTTTGTGCGAGGCAGGCAGGCGGCGAGTAAACAAAATGTGTTGTGCTTATCTGTTAAGTACGAGCTGCGCAATTTAGAGCATAAGAATGTGCCCCGGGTCTGTAGAATATCCAATTTGACTCCTGGAGAGTCCTTGGCTTGACTTGCAAAAAAAACGCCCAGAGTTACTAAACAGAGCTCTGAGTGTTGAGTAGACTACTGGTCTGGCCTGAGGGTCTCGCCGAGCAGCGGGGGTCCTGCGGTAGGAAGCTGCGGTCGGCAGAATGCGAGTGCGGAGCTTGGGAATCAGTGTGACCTGCTGGCTGGACTACATTATGAAGGATTCAGAAAATATTTGGAAATTAGGAATTCATCACATCTGAAGACCGCAGAAGACCCGGGATTTCGGGATCTATCTTCCAGACAAATATAATCAAGGATGTTATTTGATATTTAAAAAAAACAAAACAAAACAAAAACAAAACAAAAAAAAAAACGGGGAAAGACTTATAGTGAAGCTTTAGGATGTGGATATTTTATCCAGAACTATGTGGCTGTGAATGCGTATTTGTCAATCAGAACTGTAAACGGTATAGACCACATGCTGGGCTAAGCGGCAGCCGTGTCTTCTGCTTGATTTCAATGTTGAAACGCGTCGTTACTTCGTCCTAATTTGGCTTTATCACAGAGAAAAACTACTATTGTTGTATTTCGACTCAAACTTTGTGCATTTCTAACAGTGGGCGCTTAGGGGTCAGAGATGTTTCACACGTTACACTTTGGAGGATTTCTTTCTTTGAGCTATTTGCATCGCCGGATCAATAATTTTATGGGGTCATTTTTCTGACATGATTCGAGAGCACACATTTTCGGTCTGAAAACAGAGTTTCATGGTACAACTTAATGTGTAGCTCAAATCAACTTTTTCTTTTTTTTTGTTTTTTTTTTTTGCTGGTAAATTGTCGAGAAGTTATTTAGGGTAGAAATTTGTCAAACGTTCTAATGAAGAAGTTGTGCAATGGCACACAAAATCGTGCCATTGCGTTTAAATTTAGCCATGTTGCAATTAGGTCAAACTTATGTCACCAAAAAGCAGATTATCGTGTGAATGGACATTTGCAACAATGTTGCAAATATGTAACGCTTGTAAAATGTGCTCAGATTAAAAAAACAAAGCAAAAACAACAAAGAAAAAAAATTATAATTTCTTATTTTTCTCACAAAGTAACATGAAGAAACATGTTTTCCTCTGGTTTCACTCGCTCAGAGAGGAGCTACCAGTGAAACCATAACCTCGTTTTCCTATTCCCAGTTGCAAGCAGGGAAAGCCTAAGGCACTTTACATTCCAAAAAGCAATAGAAAACTTGTATTTTGTAATTTTTTTTTAGTATTCGGCCCCTTTATCACCACCAGTGAAGTCAACTGACCATATGGCTCATATCACAAACCACCACTGAAATGCAGGATTTCTATCCCAAATCGTCTGTTTTTGATTGTGAATTTCAATAGAAAACATATCAGAACTACATCTGTAAATCACCTTATTGTAAGGAGAATAAACAAAAAAAAAAAAAAACAAAGTCTTGCATAAAGAAGCCCAGACGGCTTTCAAAGTGAACTTCTCATCCCCCTTCCTCCGCGATCTTGTGTCAGGGGTTCAGTGTCATTTCTGCCAGAGCTGATGAATGACTTCCTCCTTGAATAATAGGACCGCTTCAAGTTACATTTTTAGATGCAGGAGCAGAGCGCGATGATTGACAAAGGATTTCCGAAGTGCTCCCTAGCCACGTGGCTGTATCGATCGTGGCGGGGTGGTACTTTCTCATGCTGCCGCACATGCAATCAAAAATTAAAGCGTTTATTTCTCTTACTGTACATATTTTCCTGATGTAAATATCACTCCACCGTTTTGTCAATTTGCAATCCATGTAAAATTTCTGTATTTAAATGACTGTAAATAGCAGGAAGACCCAAACCCTCACCACTCTACAAGTTCTACTGTTATGTTTGTTACCATTATCACATATTCTTAGCAAATTATTACAAATATTGTATTTCTTAGTCCAGCGGCTGCTATAATGTTCATCTGATGCCTGCCAATCTTTTGTGTTTCAGTATTGTTGCAGTTAATTTGAAAAACACAAACTACTCCGTAACGCCTTGTGCGTCAGAATACGAGTTGCTTTTTGCATCACTGCCAATCAAATATTAATGCTGTAAATCAACACCCCTCCCTTCCCCACCCTCCTGGTTTAAAGGCAGCGCAGTAAAAGACAAGGTCAGACTGACATTTAGCGTACAGCGCTGTGGACATTATTACCTCAGAGCGGTCGTACTCGTGCGGCCGCGGCATCTGGAAAGTTGGGGAGATGTTTGAGCTTCAGTCGTCTAGAAAAAATTAGTTTGGGGAATTGTGTACTTTTTGGACGACCGCTCCAATTCTTCTACACAATTCTCCCAAACGTTGAGGAAGAACGTTGAGGGTCACAAGACTAGCTGAGCATTCGTCAACAGATAGAGGAGAAGAAGAGCCCAGGCAGGAGACGAGGGGAATCCCCGGGAGGGAATCCAGTTCCATCACCAGCCAAGTCGAGATTGCATCCCCAGGACGGTGACCAGTAGCTTAAGGTACGGACGTCAGCTGCTCAGTGATGACTTCTAATTTTGCAATAAAATTGCCTAATTTTGGCTCGATTGTGGACCAAAATTGCATCATCTGTTACATACTTACTTACCCAGAATGCTCTTTGCCATATTCCGCTTCCTATATATGGCGCGGTCTCCTGTCCTCTTGCATCCACATATGCGTTGTAAGAGTTCACTTCCACTGAACTGATACCTAGGGTTTTCAGGAACACCAGAGTTTGCTTTTTGGGTCTGAATCAGAGTCCGATTGCGCATTCACACCTCCCCAAACAAACCGGACCTTTATACGATGGTTCCATTAAAACGGAGTGAAAGGGCCGGTGTGAACGCAGCCTCAGTCCAGTCCCAAAGCACGTGTGGAATATGTACGGCATAAGGATTTATTTGGTGTGTCTAGAAGAAGAAAACAACTCAACCCAGCATGAAGTGCGTGCGCCAATACTTATTTCATGTTGGACGAAACCCTGTAAAGGTTTTCCCAGCATGAGCAGCAGCAGCAGCAGCAGCAGCAGCAGCAGCAGCAGCAGCATCCCACCGAGCAGCTTTCTGACGAGCCGAAACTCTCTGCTGCTTCTTGGTACGGGGGTTCGTATGTTTCACCTACGTCTGGATTCTCGGTTACAGCGTGTATTGTTCAGCCTCCCGGGAACGGGGGGGGGCTTTTAATCTTCTGCTTTGTGAAAGCCAAATTGTCAGCAAATCTGTGTGAACGCCGGGCTTTTCTTCGTTTATGAATCTGTGCTTGTTTTTCCAGTGGCCTGCTGCTTCTCGCGTCGAACCCGTGGCTCGCCGCGGAGCGTCCAGCTGAGTTTTTCCCTGAGGTTGCGCGTTTCCCTATTCCCCCCCCCCAACTCTAATGAAACTCTCGCAAATCTGAGGCCAACATAAAAAGGCAGCTATTAATTTTTTTTTTCCTTTCAGCAGCTCCATGGCTCTCCAGGTGATCCGCGTCTGGGAGCTTCTGGCACCTGACGGAGCCCAACGGGGATGGGGGGGGCTCAAACTGTTGTTCGGTGCATTCAAACTTCCAACTATTTTGATGATGCGAGGTTTTCAAACAAACGAGAAAAAGAAAAGCTTATTATCTGTATCTGGTCCGGTGTTCTGTTTGGGCCGAGGAACTGCAGCCAACTATTTAACATTCCCCCTCTAATGTTTTCATGTGTCATCAGCACAGAAGGGCTTCCTCCATCATTGCTTCTTTTGTTTTTTTTGTGTCTTCTCCTCCTGTGAAAGGGGAGTTTTTCCTCCCCACTGTCGCTACACGCAACGCTCAATTACATGGGATTTCAAATCGCCCGTCTTTGTTAGCTGCCGCTGCATAAATAAACTGAATTTAATTAGGTTGCACTCAAATAGATTGATAAAATCCATTGCAATTAAAAAATCTTTTACAGATCCAAATAAGAAAAAGTGTCATTTTATTTGAGATGAACGTTATCCAGCTTTTGAGCAAAAAAAAAAAAAAAAATCCAGATCCCTGACACCGAACATTTAAAACGTTGCTTTAAATGTCTTTGCGATGTTTTTTTCCGCTATACTACAGGGCTGACGTTCTTTGGCGCACTAAAAATGATTTATTTTAACAAGTAAAAGATATTCATGAAACAGCTAAACGATGGTTTCATTTATTCAGCTCTTTATAGGTTCAGTCGATCAGTGGAGTGTATTTGCGTGGCACGTTTCAGCTGCAGGGCAGTTCCAGGTGCTTTACATAATCAAAGCTCAACGTCGCAAAGTTATCAAGTAAACGCCGTACGGTCAACGACTGAACAGACGTTACATTTTGATGGGTGCCGTCACCAAAAATCTTACACGTCAAAAATGGTTCAAAAGCAACTCTAAACAGGGGGCGGGGTTTAGTCTTGATTTAAAGGAACTCAGTGTTTCAGCTCTTTTTACAGTTTTCTGGAAGGTTAATACAACAACAACAGATCCTTAATGTTTATTGATTTATAAACTAACAGCAGTATTTTGATGTCTGTGACGTGCTCCATCATTCTGGTTTTAGTCAGAACGCCAGCAGCAGCGTTAATCCCGGAAATGTTCTTCAGGTGACAGAAGGCCGACTTTGTAACCACCTTCTGTGGCGCTGGAGGTTCAGGTCAGAGTCCAGCACCTCCCTGCTCTTCTAGCTGTTGAAACTGAAGCTGTGCATCGACTCTTCAGAGCCAAAGATAATAAACTTCAGGTACTATCATGAGGTCATCCTTTCGGATCGTCACCCCAAAACAAACCCCATAAACGATTCCTTTCGCCGAGCGAGAAAAGCGAAGGTGTTCTTGACAAATCAAAGGAAGTGCGTCGAAAAGCAGCGCCTGAAGTGAAACACTCCGAGCACTCCGGGTGATGATTGATTTCCCTGATTTCCTTTCTCGCCTCCGCCCCATCGGCTCCGGGCTCCTGCTGTCCCCCCCGAAGGAGCAAGAGTAACATCTGAGGATGATCAGAGGAGCGCGTCGTTGCGCGGGGGCCCGACCGAAGCGGCTCGTACAGAACACCAGAGAGCATCATCAAACACTGTATGTGCGGTCCTGGCAAGCGGGTGACTCATGCTAGCTTATATATTGGTCACTGCAGGGCTTCCGTTTCTGGAGTCCGCCGCGCATTTTCAGAGGATCGGCTTTCCGGGGCTAAATTTCACATGTGCGTGTAAAAAGTCTGTTACTTTTATGTCGAGCCGAACCAGCAGGTGTTATCTGTTACTTCAAAATGAACATGCCTTTCCCTCACAACATGAGACAGATAAATGGTTTAGGGCGAAAAGGACAGAAGTTTATGGAGGGGGGTCTTCGGGGGGGGGGGGGAAACAAGACTGAGCTCATGCATAGGCTTCGGTCTGGGGGATCATTTCATGCAGAGGAGGGCTGAACTTTTGATTTTAATACTTTAATGTAAGCCAGAGGATGTTTTTTTTTTATTTTTTTTTGGCTGTTAATGTGTATTTTTGATGCTTTGCTTATCAATCTAGGTTCCGGCACAAATAAGAACTACGAGCGAAAGGACGTCCTTGCGGGTGTACTTTTTTTTTTTCCTTCATTTGATCTCAGTAGCACCGTGAGCTGGCTTTTGCTCAACTTCAAACGACGTTTGGTCCATTTGTATAATACAGGATATTAGGAAAATTTCTGCTCAGTCAAGGGCAGGCACTCGCCTAAATCACGTTAATTCCAATAATGCACCATTTACAAATGTAATATACAGATGTTGTTTTGGGCTGTGGGCCTAACTATCATATCAGGCTCATTGAATGAGTCACCCCACAGAAAATCAATGCAATCTTAATTTTCACACTGGCATCAGTATCAACTATTTGCTGAAAAAATACATTATATATATATTTGCAAATTGTTATTCGTGGTCTAGATTTCCTGATCTGCAGCTCTTTGAACCAGACATTGGACAAGTAAATAAACCGTCTGGTTGGTAAAGTAAATTTGCAATCATTTCTTCTGGAGGATGTCCTGTCTCTCGCGTCACGTCACAGATGCTTCACAACGTCATCCCGATTAAATTGAGCAAAAAAATCTGGCAAATTACTGTGCAGTTTGCATTTCTAGAGCAAATGACGCGCATGAGTCCAATGCAAATGAGCAAAAAGTACAAATAAGATGGGAGGGCTGCAAAAGAAAAAGCACAAGAGTGAGGCACGGAAAGCACCAAAATACTGAGACCCTCTAAACTCAATATGTAAAATTAAAATGGTTAAAATAAAAAAATTTAAAAAATAGTTGGGCAGAAACAGGACTCCGTGTTTGTGACTGATGAGACATCAGCTGACGGATATAGAATTGATGTACGGAAATGATATAATTCACAAACAAATAGAAAAAAAAAAAATTCAGAACTCAAATCCGGATTGGATTAAACGGATCTCTCCAGAACTTTATTTTTTGCCTTCAAGGGACAAAAAATAAAGCAATATAATTAAAGCAAATGTCTGGAAGAACTTCTTTATTTTATTTTTTTTACCACTTTGCCGCTGCACAGGATCCCCTTGTAAAAGAGATTTTTAATCCCAATGGGATCGTCCTGCCGAAACAAAAGTTAAATAAAAAATCTTTACTGGCGGTGCGCGATTGTAGAAGCCAAAGAGTAAAGAGAAGTTGTTAAGAAAGCAAGCAAACACCCCACACCAATATGCTGCTTCATAAGAGTTTTTCTATCTCAAAGCCTTCTGACACAGACACTACGACCAAAAGTTCAGAAAATCGCTGTTAGTCGGCCAAAAATATTCAAGAAAACATGAGCAGGAGTCCGACATAGATTGTATTCGAAACCCGCAATCGCGCTCCTCCGGGCGTCTGCGTGGCACGTTGCCTCCTCACAAACCGCTCTTCGCTCGCTCGCCGATCTACGCCAGCGTCCCTCGTTGTCTGTTCGCGCCCAGAGGTCCTAAAGAAGTTCAAGCGGGCTTCGGGAGGGTTGCAGCTCCTCACGTCGAGGCTTTTTCTTTGGCTTCGACTTTAAAGTCTGCTTTTAACACTTCGGGATTTATGGAGGATCCCGTCTAACATCTAAAAGACGTTTATGAACCGCACTAAAATGTGATTTTGTTCCGCTGCCCAAATCGTCAGACCTCAAAACCATTCAGTCATGGCATTAACGGTCTGTATTGACCTGTTTTTCTGCTGTGGCCGGCTCCCACTGGCATGCAGTCAAGACTCTGAAGACAGACGTTCAGCCCAAGCCTTCGCTCTGATGGAAGGAGCAAACCGAGTGGTTTTTTTTTTTAAGTCTACAACGGTGCAGAAAATCTGGACTTCCTCCACGGGGTGTTATTATTTTAAGGCCCCTGGGCTCTCGTCTCAACCTTTTTAGGAGGTTTTCGTGTGAACAAAGGATCACACGAGGTTAAATATGCTAGTAGGTTCTGTGGTGATTGTATTTTTTTATTTTTTTTCTGTTTCTACAATTAAAACTTTGATGTGCTTGCATTCGGCGGGGTGAATGCGGGTACTGACACGCGTCCTGGCGATGCTCTGAGTATCCCTGCAGACGCCCAGCGGAGAAGACTCGGCCCGGGAAGCTCTCAACGATGTGCTGTTTCGGGCGAGAGGTGGCGTTCAGTTTTGATTGAAGCGGGAATTTCTACGAATTGTTCTGTCGAGTCGAGACGCTCGAAATAACACGTTTGCTGTGCCAGTTCGGAATCCTGTGTGACTTTCTGAGCTTTTGATCATTTTATTTATTTATTTTTTTAGTCTTTTGTTTTTGTGGTTGACTTGTTATTTTTGTACTGTTGCTTTTGATTAAAGATTTTTGAAACCGCAGAGTTACACGTCTCTTCTGTGGATCCCAGCTGTACAAAACAAGTCCTGTTAGACATATAAATTAAAAAATAAATAAATAAAAAAACACGGTTTATATCAATATGTAGTGCAATTCAATGCGGTTGTTCAGAAAGCTAGAACGTCTCTGGAGACTGTCGTCCCCCTAAGAAATATTTCATATGTAAGGGATTGATGCGGGGAATTGCCGCCTGCATTCACTTTAAAAGAAAACGACCGCATTTCATTATAATGGGACGGGGCTGCAGTTAAAACGTGTGCTTTAGCGCTTCCTGACTAGAACCAAATCGCTCGGGCTTCTGACGCCGATGTGATGGTTGTCGTTCGACCACAGACCATAAACGGCGAGCGTTAGCGGCTTTGGCGACGATGTCTCCAAAACAGATGGGGGGTGTTTCTCGAAAGCTCACAGCGGCGCTTCGTGTCGTCCGGACAGAAGCTCGCCATTTATTTTAAAGTCAGCGTTTAGTCGTGGCGTCACAATAGAAAGGAAATATTTGAAACGTTTTTAAGTATTACGGAGAAAATGTTGTACATATTCATATTCGGACAAAAGCTTACTGCTGTTGAACTCTGTTGCCTCTTTCCATTCGTGCTGTTTTTTTTGTGCTTTCTCTCACTATTCTAAAGCTTGCAGGCGAGATTTAACTCTAAATTAAATTTGTGTGTGTTTGTGTGTGTGTGTGAATGGTTTGTGTTTCTCCATAACTGAGAGTCGACCCGTTGTGAGTGTACCCCGCCTTTCGCCCGTCGACCTGTAAACCCCGTAACGATTGTCTTTACAAAATGGATCCAAGATAACGGCTTTCATTTTAAGGAGTGCTGTCGATTTAAAAATGCTATCAAATGAATCGCACTCTAGCACTGTGACTGATTGCTATTAATCACTATGCTTCCCTTCGTAAACTCAGTGTGAGGATGCGCATTTTCAAAAAAAAATACTTTTTATTGTCTCAAACCAAATGTCCAAAAATGCTCTATATGATTCTGCAATGTGTAAAGCTTATGTACTATCTAATGTTTACGACTCTGCATTGTTGACCGCAGTGCAAAGCCATATGTGACACGCTGCTGCGAACATGCATTACAGAGCATATCCTCCCTGACTCCGCTCCTTCAGACTAGCCAGCAGCAATTAGCAAACACCTGGCGGAGCCGCGCGTCAGCTGAGCTCACTGCACGAGCTACTTCCCAGTGAAATGCTGCTAAAAGCATTGCTAAGGGATCAATAGCGGAGCGACGATGTGACGACTCCCTGAAGGCAGAGTGCTGGAGAGAGCAGGACTCTCTCAAGGAGACAGAGACCCAATTTCAAGGCGTTTTAAGTACAAATCAAACCTCTTTCAAGTCACATAGTTTGAGTCTCGATATAGTTCCTTGATTGGGCTGTAAAATGATTCTATGTGGCTGGAAAGCACATAAAGTTGCGGCACTGTGCGTCTGTGTCATGGGGAGACGGAGCAAACAAAGCAAAATGTTATTTTATAGCAGTTTGCCATAGGAACTGAAACACAGGCAGATAAACTGAAGGAGCGAAAATGGCCTTTTTCTCTTCTGGTGAAACCTCCTAATTAGCTGATACTCGTGTAATCAAGGCAACACATGAAGTTACCGCCCTCGCATGCTGCACCGTGTTCTTTCGGCTGCCTTGATGAGGATTTTTTTTTTGACAATCCATGTCTCCAGCTCTAATTTCTAAAGCAGTTAGCTGTTAGAACACAGATGTTGCTTGTTTGTCTAATAGCACGCTGGTATTGTAATGTGTCTACTCTGAAAACGTAGGATTATTAAAGCCTTTTGAATGTAGGGTCCTTCCATTAGGGATCTGGAGGTGACTTGTTATTTCAATATTAATGGGCCAAATTTGTTGAGTCATCCAGTAATAGCGCCAATAAATCAAGTTGTGTTGTACTGGGACCAACCGTTTGCATTGCTTTGCCTCACGAACCTACCTTTACAAGGCGTTGGAAGCGAGATAGAAATGTGGTTTGATGTTCAAATCAGCTGTACTGTCCTCAAAGGAAAACAAGACAGAAACAGAGAAAGAATGCCTGAATTTTATCTTCGCAACATGCAAGGGTGGCCGAAAGGTTGTCCATGTCGTCCATATCGGCGAATGAAGACAGGGACAAGAAGCGTGGGAGAAAAAAAAAAAAGGTCACAGAGGAAGACGAAGACGGGCCAAATCTGAAATGACCACGAATAAGAAATCCGCGTGAGGGATCCTGCGAATGGATCTTCCGAAGAAGCGAATTTTCCCACAAATAACTGTTTCCTGAAATTTTATTCCTGTGCAATTTAGTACATGGCGTGAGATCCAAATGCAAATTCAGCTCCCGAGTGGTTTGTCATGTACAAAATCAAGTACGCAGTCAAGAGTTTTTTGTTTTTTTCTTTTGCTTTAAGGTTTGAAATCAATCGCAGACGCTCTCGGGAAAAATGTTTGGTAAGACATTGTTTGTAGGTTTTCCATCTTATTGCGACAAGCTTGCTTTTC
Source organism: Poeciliopsis gracilis (assembly GCA_911649635.1). NCBI lineage: Eukaryota > Metazoa > Chordata > Actinopteri > Cyprinodontiformes > Poeciliidae > Poeciliopsis > Poeciliopsis gracilis. The sequence continues at coordinate 6,566,650 of CAJVRI010000287.1, forward strand.
ACAGCTTTGTTGTGACATGGTCCTTTTGTTTGTTTTTTTTTCTTTTATTTTGGAGGGACTCGCTGGGCGTGTTGTGTTCAGCTTAGCTGTTATCAGACACGTCCGAGTCGAGTTGATATCTCGTTCCTGATCCAGAGTTTAATGTGACGTTGGCTCGGCCTTTGCAGCTTGAACGTGTCTTTGAAAGTTTCCCCCAACTTTTATTAGTCTACTCACTTAACTAAAAACCTTGACCATTTTTCCCTCATTGTTTCCACATTTGTGAGGTCAGGCACTGATGGAGGAATAGAAAGGTCACTGGTTCACAGTCACTAGGAACAGGAAGGGGCCATCTCCAAAGTCCAACTTGGATTTTGGAGAAAATCTGAAATTGTCCAAACTGTTATGGTATGGTGAAGCACAAAGTGTTCTTTTCACTGGCACTAGGAGGCCTTGTCATGGTGCACTTAGGTAAGTGCTGTTCTTATGGAAAGTGTCAACCCCGGACTTGTCCATTGGACTGCCAGAGTGGTATGACTAATCACTAGAGAACAAATCTCCTCTTCTCCCGAGAACAATGGTTCACACATCTTCATCTGACACTTTGCATGTGGCTCAAGAACGTCAAGTGCGACGCAGTTTGGAGGTGTGCAGCTGTTGGCGCGGCAGAAAGTTGGCGACTTCTGCGCACTGCGTGGTCCAGTTGTCGGACTTATAGCACAGATGGCGTTCTATAGTGCAAGACTTTACTGAACGTTCTACAGAAGCAGTGCTGGATTTTGCACACCACTGGCCGTGGAGGAACACCTGAACTCAATGATTTGCACGTATAAGCAAATACTTGGTGGAAATGCCTTTCAGAACCTGCTGCCTCCCGTCAACAGAATCGGATGGTGAATCCGAGCCAAGTCGTTAACTGGGCAGAAGGTGGGATGCGACTGGAAATGGAGGCAAATTCCCCATTAGGTTTTAAATAGATTAAAAACTCTTCTCTGGTCCAAATGCGCGTGTAGATGGAAGCGGACCGGAGGCCGAAATACAAGTCAGGGCCTTCAACCAAAACGCCACAGGAAGAAATGTCTCCTGATCGTTTACCGAGTCCTACAACTACACTAAAATCTGATTTTTAAATTTTGTGAAGACGGACGTCGTGCTCGCATCTCCTTTGAGGTTTTTGTGTCATCTCCTGCAGAGGCTCTTGGCGCAGCGCCCGCCACAGTTGAGGAGGGGCGAACCGGTTTTTCAAAACGTTTGGCTCGTTTGCCTCGGCGCAGCGTGAAAGAAAACCGCAGCAGCTGAAAATGCAGCCAAATCTCCCGGGTGAGAAAACGCCCTGAAAGTCACGCGGTAGTTGAAACCTCACAGGACGTCTGACCCCCAGAGACTGGCAACCGTGGAAACGATGCTGTTCTATCGCAAACGCCGTGCCACGTATATCCCAACGCTTCACTCTCTCCGAGGCAGTGAATCAATCATGCTTACGTGTAATAAAAGTAACAAGAACAACAAAAAGAGGGTCATGGTTATCATGGCACTAAATGTGACGCTGTCAAGAGGCGTCGTTTTTCCCCTTTGCTTTTTACGGCCGGTCGTAGATGAGAGTTTAATGGCTTCACAGAGGCCAGTGCTTCATCTTCAGTAACAGCAGGGCCTCCCCACCCCCTGCATATTCCCGTAAGACCACTTTTTAAATAAACCGAAGTTGCAATTACGGCTGGCGGAGGCCAACGACGCAGCCAAAGAGCAACGCGAACGTCTTCGTGCAGGCCGTGCGAAAACCCTCGTCCGGAGAGCTGGAGGCGCACGGTCACACGTCCGAGGTCTGCTGATGGCTCAGAAGCCGTGCTGTATCTTAATCTTTTTTTTTTTTTTCTTTTAAGTTCTGAAATAACAATGAAAAGAAAAAGAAGAAGAAGAAGAAAAAAAGTGGGCGCCGGGCTGCAACCCACACTGATCTGAACGATGCCAGTCTTAATATTCTGCTAAAGCTCAGGATGTCTAAATTGCTACACGTGTTTGCGTTCAAAAACATCGAGGAGAGTTAATTAAAAACAAAACAAAGTTGCAGAGGCGCTTACTGGACCCCACTGGGAGACGCTGGCCCGAGGTGTGTTTTGGTACATCGTCCAGACTGTGCGTGCTTATGACTGTTGCACATTGGGTGGTGCACAGCGACTGAGTTATTGGATATTATACATGTGTCCACATATTGAATTTCTGCAAAATAATATTTGGCTTACTGGGGACTCCTCCTGCCTCATGTCAGGTCCAGACTGCTCAGTCGGGCCTCAGAGCACAGGAGAAGCATGTGAACATGTCAAAGATAGCACTTGGAAACCAACAAGAATGTGGAATAATAGATTGGAGTCATAGCCGCGGGTCCTTGAGTTTCAATCCGCTATTTGACTGATCGGCAATTCATTGTGAAATAACAAAACGGGGAGGAATTTGTTGTTTTCGAAAGCAGAGTGGTGGTAACCTAATAGTTTTCTTGCAAAACCGTCGAGGAAGTGACAAAGCTATTGTCGTAACCCGGCGCTTTGTTGGCCTCCGAGTACGGTAACTAGCCAGCGATAACATCCATAAATATGAGGACGTACCGAGGAAGAAAGGGTGTAGCCTGAACCCGGTCAGCGCCACGTTCTCCCTGATGTGGCGTCTTTTGATGACCCAGCGCTAACACAGCAGACACTAAACCCTTGTTCGATCCATTTGTGATTTTAACATGTAATAAGTGATTTACGGAGATCAGATGGGAGAAATTGCTCCTGAATGTCTTTTCAAATTTTCCTGCTGCCGGTTTTTCAATCGTTATACAACATACAACTGCAAATATTTTTAAAAATAATAATCTGACGCACAAGTTTGAATTTATTGCAGATTCTCTCCATAATCAACACATGGTCAGAATTAGACAAATTACACAAATTACACAAATCGGTGTCTATCATCATAGATACTGTTTTCGACTAAAGGCTCCGTGGAAATTTGCACATCAACCACACACCATCACTAAGCATCCACTACAATTCTGGCTGAAGCTGAGTTTTTGACCACTGCTCTAGTTTCTGTTTTTGGAATCACTTTAAGCTGGGCAGGTTTTTTTTTTTCTTTTCTTTTTTTCTTTTTCCCCGCTGGGACCCGACTTCTTGGCATAATCCACGTTTGTGGACTTCAGGGCTTTGAAACAGTCATTCCAGAAGCTTACTTTAAGCCATTTCTTAGCCATTCCAAAACCACTCTTGATAAGTTCCTGGTTGCATGTCCTGCTGGAACACACAACTGTGTTCTTGTGTAATTCAAGTGGGGGGGGGGAAAGAGTGCGAGTAATAAGGAATCACACACAGAAAGAAAAAAAAACTTTCTTATGGGAGGCTGAGAGCGATAAACGTTTTCAAAGTGAGCTAAAGTGCTAAGTGAAAAGTTAGCTCTGCTGTTTCGTCGGTAGAGTCGCAGACGTTTACCCAGCACTGCCCGAAAGACGTTTGCAGAAATAGTCACAAAAGATAAAACGACTCTCTGTGCAAAGGCATCGGTCAGGAGAGGAGCTTAAACAATTTAGAGGTTTATAAGTACACCACGTACCGTGGAAGCACTCACTGGAGACAAAGGCGAGCTAAATCGCATGCGTCTCGGAAACTGATGAAAGAACGATAAGTGCTACTCGCGTTCTACACGAGACAACGCTCCTGTATTTTTCACGTCTTAGCAAAGAAGTAGGGCTGAGAAGCAGAACTCTCTTCTCCCAGAGAAAACTGACAAAGTCTAGGAGGATGTAGTAAAGGATCCCCTAAACCCAAATTTGAACATTTTGGGTCAAAAGATTGTTTGCCACAAAGCATAGGAGTTGATGTCACCAAAAGAACCCCGAACCCACAGGGGAGCACGGCGGTGGATGCATCATGCTCTGGGGTCACATTTCCAGTTGGCTCAAAGCGTTTCTTTTCATGGGGTAAATGTCGTACTACAGGTGCAAAAGGATGTTTGCGCTTTTGAGAGTTTTCCAGTGTGTACAAAATACTTAATGCGCCACATACACAACACTAATGGTGAGATTTTGTACCACGTCTAAAGTTTTTCCCACAGTCTTCACCAGCTGAAACTCTTGCGGTCGGTGATTAATGCCGCCAAATCATTTGTCGAATTTTCATTTTCGTCGTGCGGCCCCGTTCATTCTTAACGTTCTTACTGCCGCCTGACGCTCCAGTCCTAATTCATCTGACAGACCAGCGGAACTCGGGTAGACCCTAATCCCCGTCCAGTCAAAGTACAGTGGGAATTTCCACTAATCAGATTTGGTCTTTGTACAAACAGTCATGGTTACACACACACACACACACACACACACACACACACACACACACACACACACACACACACACACACACACACACAAAAAAGGCAGAACAAGAGCAAAATCTCCACGGCCATAATTCAGAGGCGGCCGAGGCGATGGCATTAAAAAAAAAAAAAAAAAGGTGCTGAAGTTGAATAAAAACGGACCGCCGTCAAGTCAAGGTCGAGCTGCCACAGTCCTCCCAGACGCGTAGCTTCAGGAAGCTGGAGATGTTGAAACAGATGTTTTTCATCTGGACTCTGGTGCCGCAGCATGCACACGCTGCGCTCTCTCCCGTCCCGGTAACGAATGAAAGAGGACATGCAGCTAACGATATTAAAGTGAGTCCAACGCTGGCCGTCTCCGTTGCCCTGTGCATCTGTCTCCTGGTGTCCTATCCTTTCCCTTTAGAGATAAAGAAGGCTGTTTGCCTATTACAGCATTACCCGCGCGGCGGCAAGGCCGAAGAACGTCTCCTTTATCGAGCCTCCCATCAATTTGTGTGTGTAAAAGTGCAATTCTTTAATTGAAAACTTGCTGTTGCTAAAATGAGACAGTACAAATGTAGGCACATCTTTGTCAATATTCTGCTAATGTCAAAACAGAAAACAGAATATCTCAGCAGATGCGAAGTGACACGAGGCGTTGCTAATTGCTCGTGGCTAGTCTGAAGGAGCCGAGACTAGCTTGGAGACCTCAGATTCGAAGAGGGCAGAGAGCTTCATTTACCCGTGTGTCACAGAAGCACAATAACGACAAATACTCTCCAGCATGAGAAAACTCACTTTTTGCCATGCTTCTGGTTTTCATCTTCCAGTTGTGCGTTTTCTATCAGTTTGCGAACAAAGAACTGTGCAGCTTGGTGCACAGTGTCCTTATCGGTTTAAAATTTGGAGGCGTCTTTTGTTCAGAACGTCCTTGTTTTTCTATATTGCTTCATTGCTTTTCTCAAACAACTCAGGTTTACTTTCATAGTTGTCACTCAGGCCCTTCGGGTCGATTGGAGATCGTTGCAGCATGCAGACTGTTTGAGTGACGCTCTCCGACGCTGATGGCTGTAATTTCACTATTTTCCCTCTAGATTCTTGATTTTGATTCAGACTATTAATCCAAATCGTCATAATTCCGACTTTATCTCTGAATTTTGACCACAGTTTCAGGATTTTGACTTTTTTTCCCAGAATTTCCTAACCTTAACCCTATCTTCTGAGATCAAACGTCAGAATTCTATATATATATATAGGAGTGGATGCGCAGTGGAAAATGTGCTGTCATTTGGTATCATGTTCTGCATCCTGTCTGGGTTATTGGCCCCAAACCCAGTGGAAACAAGTGTTGCTCTGAACTCCGAGCCCCGAAAAATCCCAACCAACCGTTCGTCCACGATTTTGAAACGAAACAGAGTCAAACTGCGAGCGGCCGGCCTATTATCTCCGTACAAAGTCCACTTTATCGAAAAACGTTTCCAGTAAGCGCGGGTGAGTCATCATTTTCAGAGAAACCGTACCGAGCGCACGTCAGAGCTCCCCTCCCTCCGCTCCCCCCGTCAGCGCGGCTTCCGCTCCGGGTCGGCGCGACGCGCAAAACGGCCCTCGAGCCACACAAATGCTTCTCATTTTGACGGCAAACTGCCTCTTCTGTTCCGACCTCTGCCAGAGCAGGAAGGCTCGACCGGGTTTTTCGGAAAGAAAGGGCCTGACAGCTGCCAAAATCCTTCGGTGGTTGGGAAACAATGGCACGCCCTGTGTGGATTCTCAGCCCCTCTCGCCGCTCCTTTCGCTCCGTCAGATCACGGTGGCCGCCTCCAATTTGTTTTGTCAGCTTTGGCGCGCGAACGCCGAGGAGACCTGACCAGCATGGTCGCGCCGCTTGCCAAAAGGGTGGAAAGGGAGGAGGAGGGAATGCGAGAAATGTTGTAATTGCTGCAAGAAGTGAGAGCGAAGACGAAGGAAAAACCTTGAGAACGGTAACAGGAAGGAGGTGAGGCGAGCGGCGCGATCCAAACGGACTCGAATTAGCTGCGCTTCCTGGTTCGACTGGCGTGTCAGATGTTCTTCGTCGGCCGCTGGCCACGCCGGGACAATGGCAGGGAAATGAGAGCTATCGCAGAAGGCGAGGGTCGTGGTTGCGATTTCCTTGGTAAGTCGTGGCTAACTGATGCTGACAGACGGGGGAAGACGTCTGCATGTCTGGCAGCTGGGCGAATGAGAGCAGCTCTGTTCAGGCTCCTTTGACTAGGCTTCCTCTGAAAGTCAAAACTACTCTGCAGTCAGTTCGTGTCGGTCGCTGAGTCTCGGCGCAAATCTTTTGTCAATGTCCTGCTCTTGTCCAAACCCCCCACAATCTTGCAATTAAATCAACAGTGAAACTGAATACGTCTGTAAACGCGACGAGTCATCAAGAATCAAGGCAGCGACGGATGTAAACAGTTACACCGCGGTGGCAGCGCTCATTGTCTCTCAGCCTTCATATATCTGTGTGTTATTCAAGACACGGGGAGAAAAAGCAAAGCAGAACAAACACACACACACACACACACACGCACGCACGCACACACACACACACACACACACACACACACACACACACACACACACACACACACACACAGGCTCATTCATACAACACCTCTACAAATTTTCTTTCATCGCTTTGGAAACTGGTAATGCCTTCTAAGTACTTTAGCGTCATCGCGGTGGGTTTTGGGAGCGACAGAGAGCGATCGCTCTCCATCTCAAAGTTCTACTCCATCCTACGACGTTTGACCTCGAAGTGCGCAAACTGAGCAAGGACGTCGTCGGAACCCGAAACTCTCATCCGCCCGTTCCAGTGCGATTCCTGGCGGCGACACGTGGGAAGAACAAGATTAATCGCTGCGACTTTATCTTGGCGAATTCAACTCCAATAATAAAAAGAAGAAATAAAAAAATATATATATATATATATTCAAATCCAGCCGGTGTGAGCGCTAAAGTGAGACGTGATTGATGTGTGCGGCTGAAAGTAGCTCCAGCAACTCTGCAGGTGATTCTTTTACGGCCCGGACGTGCGGTTCAAACTCGGGAGGGTTTTATGAGCTTCGGACCGGTGATACGGCCGGGCTCATTTCCCAAATGAAGCACCGTTCACCTCGGCGACGGAGGGAGAGATTTACAATCTCCTGCTTCGGATTCCTCTGCCTCGACTGCAGCACGTTTCATTAGCGCCCCTTTAATATGCTTCGCACTAATAATTGGAGTAAAATGAGCCCGGCGTTCTCCACAAATACATCATATTTAGATTGAAGCTGTTTTTCTGTTTTTGCCAGAAAGTCGTCGTGAACTATACAGGAGATTGAATAAAGATCATGTGCTTTTGGTGCTTTTTCCTGTGTTATTTGTTCAAAGTGCATGGATTTATGAAACAGCTGCTCGGTGTTTGTGGTATTTGTGTTTTCTGGTATAACGTCGCTGCTCAGCTGGACAAATTGCAGACTCTTATCTGGAAATCTCTCTACATTCTGAAACCAACTCATGTCTCTGCGTTTGAGTGAGAATTTTCTCCTAAATGAATATCACACAGATTTTCGGTAACACTTTATTTGAAGGGGTTGTGCATGAGACTGGCAGCTGTTATGAACGCGAAGGAGTCTACATGGATGTCTGACTGTTGTCAGGAAGTGTCATTTGGTAAATAATGACACTTTTAGAGCAAAGGTGAGACTTTTAATGCAACTTTTAGTACAACTTTGTTCTATTTACCAAACGACGATTTCATGACAACAGTCATAAACATTCATGAAGACGCCTTCATGTTCTTGACAGATGTTATCGTGCGTCCGAAATGCTTTGTATGAAGCAGAATTAACATGAGTTGTCCGCAGCTTTTTTTTTTTTTTTTTGCATTGACTTGAAAACTGATCAGATTTTAGGGAAGCACTAATGAAGCTCAATACACTGCGACTGTAGAAGAAAACCCACCACTGTCTGCAGAAGACTTAACACGCACACACACAACAAAATGACCTTTTAGGACAAAAATAACCCTGAACATACAGCCAGAGCTACAAATTTGAAAAGGCTAAAATCAAAACAATATATTCATTTGTTAGAATGGCCCAGTCAAAGTCTGGAACTTCATTCAGTTGTCAATCCGCTGCTGAACTCAGCTGTTCTCTGTCCAGTCTTCCTGACCTTAGTGAAAAAGTCAATTCAAGATTAATAAACTTAAAAAAACAAATCCACTTCCTGATCTGTAATTTCTGCATTAAAACCAAAAATAATTTTCTTGTTGACCTAAAACGTATTTTTCAAGGCAGCAGGTGGACTTTCATTTTCCAAGGCAAACCACCTTCAAATGTTGTGCAGTATGTATATCAATTCTCTCAGCCAAATGACGTTTTCAAGTTTCAGTTGCACTTCAGCGTTAAGCTTCACTGACTTCAGCGTGGCGGCATGGGGCAGGGTCAGAGGGGTACACAAAGCCTCTGTGGTGGCCTGTGGTCGGGTGCCAGTCTGGGCATCTTCAAGAAAGGGCCATCCCCGAGAGACAAGATATCACCATAGCCTGGTTGGCTGACAGCTTCAGAGGCCTTATTGAAAAATCAATGTCCATTTGCGCGTCCAGCTCACCTGGCCGTCTGCCAGCTCGGCTGAAGTCACCTAATGAAGCCTGATCCCGTTACCTGATTCCCGATTTTACTGAGTCAAAGTGACTTTGCAGCTGAAGTCATCAACACATCGGGGGACCTCAGACGTGAGTTCAACGTGAACCGCGTGGCATGTCGATGTTGTTGTTGTTTTGCGTGATCTTTTGGATGTAGCGCAGCGGCCCGAGCTGCGCGTGCGCGGGTCACGTCGACCGCTTGGCAAAAATCGGGAGAGCGGGTCGAGGACAGTCAGAGCGAGACGTTGCAGTCAGCAAAGTCTTCAAAGTTTGGATTCCAGGTTGTCAAACTGGAATTGATCTGCTGCGATCATGTAAGTGACCTTATTGACAGACAGACATTTGAGTTTCAATCATCCAAAGGAAGATGTCATCCCTTTGAAAAGCCAAAGTTATAATCAGACTTATATATGCAGAGATGGGGACAAATGTGTCAATATGGCAAAGCTAAATATGGCAGTATACTGCGTTTCCAACTCAACGATCGTGTCAGCTTCAGTAATGTCTGAATGAATCCAAAAATCAAAAGGTTTGCTCCTTTCTTACAGAAGTGATAGTGGACCGACTTATTCCCATTACTGACAAGGAATAACATCAAACTCTCACTTCAAAAAGCCCAGCGATCCCTTCAGCGTCATTTGAGAAAACACCTTCTCGTAATCGCTCTGCTGTTTCAGCAGTCGGAAAACTTGGGCAACCCCTCGGCCGTAAAGCATACCATAAATGACTCACGCCGGGCTTGATTGCTCAAACCAAAATGCAGTCTGTTTCCTAGACTATACACTGTACAGGAGTGGATTCTAGATGTGGTCATCTTTTCTAGTTCTGTGGATGAAACCGCTGTAATATCGCTGCTGCGATTGAGGCTTTTCTTCCAGTCACTCCACTCACAGTTTACCATTAGATGGATGGAGGAACTACACTATGCTATTGTGCATTGTGATTCATTTTTAGCCCATGTGAAGGCTGCGGTCTAATTGTGTCCGGGAAACCTTTGCTGTGTGTAAACACCAGGCCACTCTGACTGATCATTATGTTAAATGTCAGCTGGCTTGAAAGTTGTGGCTGTGGAGCAGCTGAGCTGCCCTTCCTCAGTGGATCACTTTTCTCTGTGAAGTTTCATCTCTCCGTGGATGAAGGGCCGACGGCAGCGGCAGGCGGGAATCCCTTTGTCTGCGACGGCAGTGCCCATTGCTAGCGTCCATCTGTGAAACCCCCAATCAGAAATCCAGCCCCACTAACTCTAGTGGGCTAAGGTCGATTGGTGGTCCTGGCAGCAAGTGATTACAAGATATAAAATCCCTCTTTTTCTGCCTTCGCAGAGCTTTCTTCCCTCCAGAAATAAACAGGAGTTTTCATGACAAAAGGCCAATCCCGGTGTGGGTGCATGGAAGTTTCAGTCCGAGTGGGTAGGGAGGAAGGGAGTTGGGTGAGTTTTAGTGAGGCTGAGGGAGAAGAATGATGAGAAAGGTGCTTGAGAGGATAGGATAAAGGGGGTGGACTGTCGAGCTCATGAACAGAGACAACACCGTCCAGAAGGGAGAGTGCCCTGCCTTTAAAGCAGCCGATGCTGGCAGCCATTACCAGAATGACGTATTCTGTCTGTGCACCTTGTCTGTCCCCAGTCTGACCCTGAACTCACACTGGCCCCTGGATTCATTCACTGTCGGAGGACCAGAGACGAGCCAATGATGGGGAGGCTCTGTGGAGTAGAAATTCTTATATGTAGCTGTATATATTGGGGGTGAGGGGGTCTATACAACATTGCTCTACATACTGGGAATACCCACTACCTCCTACCCCCACCCAGTCAGCCTTTGGTCGTCTCTGCTTCCCCAAGCACCATCCCTGCAGACTATATTCTCTTCCCTTGCTCTGTGTGATGGAGTCTTGCAGAGGGGGCTCTCTGTGTAATGCAATTTGGTTGATTAAAAGAAAACATTAAAGCACTAGCTTATTGAATTTGACGGCACGTACGAATCCGGATCTCACTGGCCACTCTGTTTTATTGGCTGGGAGAAAAGAGGATCACGTCATCCTCCGGTACCCCGTGCTACCCCCGCCCTCCCCGGCCGGCTCCACACCGCCATGCACACCCGCTGGCCCCGCCTTCGCTCGTCCCCTCCCGTCCCCCAAGCCACAGCCAGACAAAACCTTGACAGGAGGACGTCCTGGCAGGACACGCGTTTGTTTACCTCCCACCCCAACTCAGCATGTTTCCATCTTCTTAACCTTTTCCCGCACATTTTCACCTTGAACGGTCGCAATTATCTGTGATTTCGCAGGAAGGATCGTTTGCCTTATTGTCCACTGATACGTCAACTAAAAAGTCGAACAGACACGTCGCGCACCAACTTCTATGCAAGTCATGTTGTTTTGTGAGGATGAACAAGCTTGCAGGTTGCAAAAGGTTTCAACTCTTTCTTTCTCTGAAGTGACTCTTACAAGCTGCTTCAACATCTTGTGCTCCATAATTTAGCCTCAGACAGGAGCACTGGGAGGTAGCCTTCAGTGAATATCAAACAGCCAATCTCTTCAGCAGAGGCCAAATACACTCTCCGTTCACCATATTCAGTCCATATATTAGAGTTATGCTGATGGTCCCTCTCAATCTGTTTGTGTACGGGGGGCAACAAAACAACTTTGGAAGGATTGGAAGTCCTGTATTTTAGATGACATCATCTGTGGCTACTTCAGTTACACTGCAAGAAATGAATAATAGCCCGCCGAGGATGATGTCATGTTTCAGCTCCAAGTTGGGCCACCAAATGTAGACTTTAATCCATAGTTGCCTCGGCGTGTTGTTTTGATGCCAAAATGTTCATTACATCATCAAAAAATGAGGCTTGTCCTCGGCAAGACAATGATACAAGACAGAAACTTTGTTCAAAGAATCTGCATTAATCAGCCGAGCACACGCGCGCGCGCAGACACATAGTACGTTTTTTCCGTCTTCACAAGGACTTTGCTTTGACTTGCATTCAATTTTCATTACATTTTACAGCCTGACTCTGACCCTTAACCTAAACAAAACAATCACTAGTACATGCCTAACCCTAAACATAACCTGAACTCAATTTATACCTTAATCCTAAACCTACATCATAAAGCAAAAAGCTGCACTTCGGACCTCATAAGAACAATGTAGTATTTGTTGGAAAGATTATCCTTACACTGTATTAATTACAAGGCCACACACACGCGCACACACACACACACACACACACACACACACACACACACACACACACACACACACACACACACACACACACAAGTTGATGAACTAATCATTATCAAGACATTACAATGATATCCACTACTGATTCAGTCAAGAACATGTCCTTGACTTAACGTCATTCAGTAACATAATCAGTTCTCTTTGTCACAGTTGCGTGATGAAAATGGCATCGTTTTTTTTTTTTTTCTCAGGCTCATCCCCATCCACCCCTTGCTGTCACAGCTCCTCCAGGAAACTTTTCACCCTCCTCTCCATGACAAACTATTGTGTGATTGGTCAGAATGTTGTGGGTATGGTTATGTGGAAAACAGCCCTAAGTACTCAACTTCCATAACCCCGATTTTCAGCCAGAAAGGAGGATGAATAGTTTGAGGAACTATTGTCCAAGGCCGTGAGGAAGTACATGCTGCTAGACCAAAACACCGAACTCGCCCTGCAGCGCGCGAATGTCCCGCCAACGACTTCTGTTCTTGTTACTAGCTTCGGATTATGTGGAAAATCAAATGAGACGCTGCAGCTCGTCAGTCGTTATTTACTCCTCTGAACTTGTGAACTCCTTTCAGAGGAGACACTGCATCTAACGTGTTTGGATCCTGTACTTTCTGACACTGAGTCCACGTTTGAAAAAACAACTCTGATTCCATCGTGCTCGGCACCGGGATCCTTCAAGGCCCTGTGCTCAGTACCGTTGGCGTTCACTTTACAAACACACAACTATGAAGCCAAACATGAGCAAACTTGATCATAAAATCTGCATGTCAAACAGCGAACAGCTGTCAACAACCTGGTACTTGGTGTGGACCAAACACAGGAGATTATTATTTATTTTTGGAGACCACAACCTGAGCACCGTCTGGAGGATGTAGTGAGGGGAGCCTTGGAGGTGACTGGAGTTTCTTTACCACCTGTTCAAAGGTCAAAAGTTCACTCCAAGCCATAAAGTTGATGCAGATAACACAGGCCTGAAGATTCTCTGATCAAATATGACCATCCCCGTCATACAAATGGACTGGCTTAGACCGAAACTTCTTCATGCTTTAAAGCGAATAAGTCAATAATCCAATCAAGAATTTCAGCAAGACTCCAAAATACAGTTGAAAGATTTTTCTTATCCTCTTAGACAGAGCTTTGATAATTTTTCAATGAAGAAAGGATAAAAGTTTCAGTTTCAAAATGTGCCAAAATGGCAGAGAGATTCAGTGTCCCATCAGTATCCTTAGGGGCCCCTAGGGGCCACAGCTGCCCGCAAATAGTTCAAACCTGCAAATGCTTGAGAAATATCAATATCTTTACAGATACTGATGTCTTAATGTTCGAATGCCAAATATAACGTAACATTTCTACAAAAAAAAAAAAAAAATCTGCTAACAGGCAAATCCAGAAATACTGAGTGGCGAATTGACAAAGGTCCACAAAAGACTTTTCCCTGTAGTTGCATTCAGGAGACTGAATTCACTTTTCAAAATTCATGTTCCCTTTCTGTACATACTTTGAATGACCGTGTATCTTTTCTTTTTCCTCCCTCCTAAACGGCATGCACTACTTCTTGTTGATCTGTCAAATAAAATCCTTGCAAAGTACATCGAAACTTGTGGTTGTAATGTACTAAAATGCGAAGGAAAGAAAAAAAACGCAAGGGATATTTCTTTCCCACGCTACCATATAATGTGATCTCAGGCTGTTCACTTGTGAGATATGAACCCTCTTCATCACATTATATAGGCGGTGAAAGAACCTCATAAATGTTTTAGTTCTCACACACTGACTCATCGAGCATCTTATGTCTTCAGCACCTGGAGGCCGAATGCTATTGCTGCAGCATGGCGAGCAATCAATAGTAATAGCAAATTAGGTTTTGCATTATTTTTCCCCGAGTTATTTTCAGTTGTGAAACCGGCTGCTTAAAGTTTGTAGCAAGAGGGCTGAAATGTTGCCGGCAATATCTCAGGCGGAGATAGCTATTGACAATGTTTCAGTAGCTCAGAGTGGATTCTGGCAACTTCGTCTTAACCCACATTGCATCACCTTTGGAGTTGCTGGGTTTATAGAAACTACGAGCACTTGTGGCGAGTGTGCATTGTTTGTAGCTGTTAGGATTAATCATCGTGCTCATCATCAAAATCTTATTTTAGCTCCTCTGCTGCACTTTTAATCCAACACAGAACTGAGGTCTCTTCCTGTTTCTCGAGTCTTTCCGTGTTATCGAAAACAACGCGTCGCTTCGACTTTGGATGTTTAGGCTTTCAGAATCGGAAGGGTAACGGCATCTGTTTCTGAGCAAGCGCACATGTTTCGTGTCTTGAGAAATAAAAGATAGTTTGTCACGTCAATTAGGAGTAAATTACGACTCTATCAAAGTAAAACGCAAAATGATTAAGATAAAGAGTAAGATGAAGAGACACCATAACATATAACGCTGTTTTGGGGGCTTGATGACAAAATAAAAACGGCTGTCAGAATTAAAGGACACATTTCATGTGAAGTCAACAGTTCAGGAGTCAATGACTCCTGTCAATTTATGACATTGTTCATTTGTATAATTTACTTTAGCACAATCAAGTAATTATGTCACCTTCATTTGTTATAAAAATCTGTGCATCTCAAATTTCTTTGACTTAAAAGAAATTTGACTTCGCTATCTTAACGGCTCGATATCGGGCCTTTGTCTCTTTAAAAATTTGCTGCCCTTTTGGTCACTCCAAATGTTACGAACATTTACTCCAAATGTGCCCTGGACTGAGAAATAGTTCATATAATGATGCGCAGCTCCACCAGGTGTTTGCCAATTGCCGCTGCCGCTAGTTTGAAGGAGCTGAGTGGGGCGGAGCTTGGCTTCCCCCAAGGGTTTCACAAACTTGAATGGCAAAGAATTTCTCAAAGCAATACTCCAGCTATGTTTTTGATGCCGGAGTAACATTAAAACATATCTCAAAAAAGTCAATTTTACATAATGCTGCCCTTTTAGGACGTTTTAGACCACAACACTTGCCCATTCTACTTTGACATATGATGAAACTGTTAATAAAGTAAAAATAAAAAAAATAATTTTTTTTTTAACTTTCAGCTTATTGGTGCTGAATGTCTAAAAACTGTTAGGCTAATAACTCAATAAGAAGTTGTTTTGGTTAACCTGAACATAAGTGATTTGGTTCGTTGCTACGAGGAAGCATAGTCACTTAATTCTTCAAAGAGATACAAATAAAAGATTATCCATCCATCCATCCATGTAGGTATTTTATTAAAAGTCTAGCACACTTAATAAACAGTAAAAACAAATCCCTTCCATGGCCTTCAGGTCATTCAATTATTTACTGTCACTTTCCCCAATGGGTTTTCTATTGCATCGATGTGAGTTAAAGCACTGGATCAATGTGAGTGCGAGGTGGGTGAGGATGGAGAAGAAAAACATGCGCGAAAGAGGGCAGAAGATGAGAGTCCCGGCCAGAGTGGGGACGTGCGGAGGGGGGGGGGGATGAAGTGGGTCTGGTGGGCCACGCAGGAGAAAAGTAAAGCTGAAGGTTAGGATGATGAGAAAGCACAGCCTCATGTCGGCGCACTGGGCCACTGGGAAACCTGAGATGTGAGCAGATAGGATTGTGTGCTAGAGTTTCCCGCAAAGAGCCCCCCACCCCTCCTTCAAAAGCAACACTTCTCCAGAGGGGCTAGGAGGAGGGCGGAGGTATTATCACGTTAGGACATCAGATCCAGGCCAGCAGCATCTTTATATCGGTTGCGTAACGCATGCAGCTCAACGGCCAAGGCAACTGGGCATCGGCATAAAAAGTCAAAAAGCGAGGATCGTAAACAAAGCTGGATTAAAGTTATGAAGCGCAAAAAAATCTAAATAATAGGTATCCAATAGCTTCAGCAGCAACACTGGAATTCAAAAAGAGATGTTTTCAAAATCTCTACATATCCCAGCCTAATGGAGAGCCAAGAACTGGATGAAATATTCACTTTCCAGATTAGTGCCGGCTCTCTTTGTGTGTTAGAGCATCACCTAATGATTGAAGCTCCATGGGAGAAAGCAAGGGTCCTTAAAACAAACCAAACCAAATGTTTTCTTTACTTATGCTTCAGCCACACTCCCCCTATTTCTTCACCCCCGCCCAACCCTTTATATTGATCTTAGCCAATATCAATACATAGCAGGAACCAGATGTTACAAAACACCACAATGTGGTAAAAGGACTTGTGAAAAAAAAACAACAAAAAAAAAAACCTCTGGAGGGAGGTGTGTGCCTGCATTTTTACATGTACTTTTAAGCATGTCAGTAGATTTTATTGAAAATAGTTGATATGAAATAGTTGACATTAATATTTTTCTTATGTTTTTTAATGTTATTTATATATTTTACGATTTACATTTTGGTCTTTATTTAACAAAATCAGCTCTCGTGATCTGAATCAGAAATAGTCCACATGCCATCTGAGGTCGGATGCCTCCATCTAGTGGCGTTACTTCAACACAACACAACCGAGCAGTAAGAGTAAAAAGTGCTGCACAGGGGTGACTGCAACACTTGTATAAAGATGTTTCTATTCTTGAACATGTAAGTGATACAACTCTGGGGACTGTGAAGCATGCACACAGCTTCTGGAGAATACTAACAAAAAGGGCACAGAGAGGATTATTGGTGAAACTATGTTGTTCCAGGACATTGGAGTATTTGTCTGTGTAATTTTCCAAGTGGAGTAATCTTTTTTGATACCTGTCTGACTGGCAATGACCCCCCCAATGCCCGCCCATGCCACCTGGCCTGCCGTCTCCTGATGTATTTTAGAATAAAATTCAAGATTATTTTCTTGACTTTTAGAGCTCTTCTTGGACAATGCTATATATTCCGGATCCCTGAGATCCTACAATCAGGCCATCAGAGTTACAGGCCAACAATAACTGGAAGAACTGGAAGCATCCATGGCTCAGGTGGAGAAATCTGCTGCCACGACAACAGTCAGCCATTCACTTCGCACTGACTTTGATGGAAGAACGGTAAACAGGAAAGCCATTGTTGAAAGTCATGAGATGTTTTGTTTGCAGTTTGCAAACAAAACCATTCCAGAGACACAGCGAACATGTGGAGAAGCTGCTCAGGACATATGAAACCAGAACTGAACTTTTTGGCCAACTACTGAGGCAACTAATTGGTGAATATGTCAACCATTGTGGAGCCACTAGCAAACATGGTAGCATAAATGCTAAATGCTGGGTGTGGCAGTCACTGCACATCATCTTGAGCCCATCATCCCCACCACGAACAGATTTGATACCCATGTGTCATCTGAGAAAAACAATCACACATCCAAAACATTGGTCACCCGTCTCGAGTTGGATGGACTTGACGTGGATGTCCATCTCACGTCTGATCGCTTTGACTGAAACGTTTTTCTTTTTCGTTTTCAGACGCTAAACTTTGGCAGGCTGTTAAAGTGCAGACGCTCGTTTCAGCGTTCACATCATGTCTCAGAGCGTCAATACGTGTCTCACGGATCTATTCCCGTGAGTGTATCAGCGTGCTCCCTCTCCACATACTAATGCCTCTCTCCACCGCCAGGATCATCTCTCAACAGACAGATGCTCTGGTAACACAACGCTGATGGAAATTGAAAGGCAGTGCGAGACTATCAGCTCTGCAGCACCTGCTCTGAGTCCGGGTTTCAGACCAGACCGTACTGCTGACTCCATCCACAGTCTGTCCTCCTTTTTCTTTTTTTTTTTCTTTCTGGGTTACTGATCTAAAAATAGTCCAGTTGTCTTTGTCGAGTTAAGGCCACACTGCAGATGCTGAAGCAGCAAACATACGCAGACTCCTGAGTGAACCAGAATACAGTAGATGGACTTCTAGCAGCAGAGCAAGTTCTGTTTTTTAATCCAGTAAAACATAGTCATTCCTAACAATACAAACTGTTACAATCTGTCTTGTCACCTCAAGACAGATTGAAAAATTAAGTGTCACCCCAATTAACTTTATAGGTCCTTGCAAAGGTATCTTGCACTTAATGCCTACAGAACTCTTAAAAATTATTGTACCTGTAAAAGTTACGGAACTGTGAAATGTCATTAGTTACTCTGCTACAGGAACCTTTTTTTTGTTTGTTTGTTTTGCTAATTTATCCTAACAAACCACACCCTATGTGAAAAAGAAATTGTCCCTTTTTATAAATCATAGACTAATTGTGAATGTTACCAGCCACACGCAGTTAAAATCACTGCCTTTACACGTAGAATCAAGAAATCACTTACACAGAATCCTATTTGGCAACATCAAGTAGGCTAAAATATCTCCAAAAGCAACACTCTGTGCCCCAATTCAAATACAATTCATTTAAAAACTGCATTCATTGGAAAGTTCCGGTATGAAAAACTTGTGCTGACCAAAGTACCACAAAGGAGCTTTTCACATTTCACCACCAAAACCTTTTGATTATCCACGAGTAGAAAAATATTCAGAGTGGAACTTCTTGGAAGGTTCCCTGTTACAACATAATACACCATACCTAGAGTCAAACGTGGCAGTGGCAGTGTGATGGTCTGGGATCTCTTTTCTGCTTAATCAGAAACACTTCCTGTGACTGATGAAACCATGAACTGCATGACTTGACACACATGTGACAAGTCTTCAAAATCCAGTAACCCAAAATCCAGAGCTTTGACCAGCTATTTTCTAAAACTGCTCTTTGCATTTAACCAGTTTACCTTGATCAAATCTTTATGTCTCTAAGTGATCTAAAATGATTAAATGTGACAGAAAAGCTAAAACCAGACGGAACCCTTAAGGCGGAACACACTTTTTTTTCACAATTTCTAATCGAATAATCAGTTACTGAAACGGATACACCAGCCTCTCTGTTGCCTGGGCGACGTCTCGTCAGAGGTCACGCTGTGACCTTTCTGGAGCATTTTCTGCCGTAAAACTCGCCAGCGATCGCTATAATTAGAGTAAAAGCAAAGGCGCAACGCGGGGAGAGATGCACACAGGAGGCAACGCGTGACAAATGACCGCATTAGCAATTTTATTCAAATTCAATCAGCAGAGCCCAGCAGGTCCGTGTGATTTACAACATACACATCTGCATCATCCATATAAGTTCAAAGCCGAAGAGATGGCATATTACTGCGAAGGCAGCGACTGCGCAACCACATCGCCAAAAGAGGAATCACTGTATCTCTGCCACTGAATTCAGCGCATTAAATATTCACTGCAGGAGATGATAGGGGCAAGGAGAAATAGAGATGTGAAACCTGCACTGTCTTCCTGCAGCGGCTGAGTGGTTTTACTGTTTGATTGATCGGTCCGATCACCCAACGTCCTCTCTCGTACCGGCGGCTGAAGCAGCCAGATGGTTCGGAGGAAACGGGAATGGGCACGGGGAACCGCTGTGATATTGTTTTCCGAAAGGTTTCTGATTTGTCAGAGAGGACGCCCACGCCGGGAGTGACTTTGCAAGGTGATGATGGCCCTGGAGGTTGGGGGCGGGCGGTTGGCAGGAGATATATGTTTTCTTGTAGAGGAGGTTTGCAGGTGATAGTCAGCTTTTGTTGGTTCTGAAATAATGTAAATATGTGGGGGGTTAGAAGTGGCTGCACAGGAAAGAAAGGACAGCGTCAGTATCGAAATGCAAACCAGCCGAGCCAAACGCATTCTCAGCAATAAGCTTCGTGGACAATGAGCTTCCCAAATATCCACTATGCACACACGGACTAAAAATATCTTCTCGGATGAAAGCAACTGAGAATGAACTCGGATCCCTTCAGTAGGTTGGCATTAGTTTTCCTCTCCAAGGCAATCAATGGGAGTGGAATTTTTTATTTCTATCCCCCCCCCCTTGTTTTAGCTTATATGTGGAGAGCCAGCAGCGAGTTTGTTTGGCTTTAATCACGAAAAGCTTAAATTCAATCTGAACATGCTACATTTGGAGTCCGAGGAAGGTTTACAGATTCATCGGGAAGTTCACACACATTGGCGTTTTGAATAAATTCACTTCCATCACGCCACCTTCCCCGCAGAGTGGCTCCCGAAACCTTCGCCTGGCAGATACATTCCAGATGGAGCTGGCCGAACGACTGCAGGAAACAATTTTAACCAGGAAAGGAATAAAATTCCAATATGTTAAGAATTAAAAAGCGGGAAGTAAGAAATATGATGAAACCCGATGACACAGAGCAAAACTGCTGGTTAGCGGGTGAGCTCCGCAATGCATATTCATAGTGCTTACACGCTATTTCAACTTGTCTATTTTATCATGTGATAACAGCAACCTTCACCATTATGTTGGGATTTTACACCAGATCAAGAAAAAGTGGAGAGTATCTGGAAAGTATTCACTTTTTCCCCATGTTGTTATGCTTTATTCCTAGCTGTATTGAATTAATCTATTTCCGCACCATTCTACACACAATTGTGATTTTTGTAAAAAGTGTATCTTATATAAATTTGTAGAAACCCCAAAAAAAAGTAATAAAAAATTCCACATCATCATAAAGTGAAATATTTGTGTATGGAGTTTTAAGGAAAAATATGAACAACATCCCAAAATCAGAGGTCAGAGGTACAGTGGTGTAGTCTGGATCAGAGCCAGACACTTGTGTTAAAATGGCCTAGCCAAAGACCAGACCCAAATCCAATTCGGAATGTGTGGAAAGACCCTTAAAAAATTGTGTCCGCCAATACTTCCCACCCATTTCATTACGTAAACTCAAATGTATCCAACACCTTTGGCATTTTTGTTTGCAATTTAAAAACAAGTCATTTATACTTTTTCACAGATTAAATCGAGGCAAAATGTTTGTATTTTTCCTTGCAATTCTCCACACTAGACTTAATCAGATTTTTAAATAGTGCTTAACTTAAGTTTATTTATTAAGGCAGAGTGTTTTATTTTACATTTGCAACTCCAAAGTAAGAGCTCTGCGTTCAGCTCCATCCCATTCGGATCCCATTTCAAATTAGTCACGTCTGCTGAGCCAGAATATATTCCCAAAGTGAGACTGTGTTACTCAAATAAACTGTAAAAAATAATTAGATTTCACACACATAGTCATGTTTTCATCACTTGTGGGGACTTCACGTTGATTTCCATAAATTTCTACAGCCTATCCCTTACCTTAACCTCTAGCCTAAACCTAACCATCACAGACGTAACCACTAACCCAAAAACAATTTCCCTCATGAGGACCAAGAAAATGAGCAACAGTCCCCAAAACCCCACATTGTAGTCAGACATATGGTTCCCATAAGGACATAAAAACCTGGTACACAGACACACACACACGTTCACATCTTGAGTCTTAGCAAAGACAGGACGGTGGCAGACCGTGACCCCATTAGGAAATTCGCTGACAGGCAGTTTTAGCTCCTCTTCGGCCTCACCTGAAGGGATCGACTTACCCTGGAGCCCAGGCAAAATATCAATAAGTGTGATTTAGCTGTGCTCTGCTCAAGGATAAAGAGCTTATGTATGAAAGCTCTGAAAATACACTCCAGCTTGGCATGTTAAAAATCGCTGTCGCCTCAAACAAATCCCTGATTAAACGCCTCCAACACGTTCACTTGGCTGTATGAGTGGAGGCCTGGTTCTGGCTGCCAACCGTGACTGAAAGTGAAGAGAGCAGAGGGATGATGAAGATGATGATGATGATGAGAGGAGGATGTACGTCTCCGTCTGTTTATAGCTTCCATTTGTGTTTATGATCCTTTATGCATCAGGATGGTGGCGTCATCGTAGATGGTGGAACACCAGAAGATCATTGTTAACATAAACTTGGTTACATTTTTGGCATTTTTCATCTGTAATGTGCAGATCTGTGAACAAAAAGTTCCCTGCTTACCCTCCTTTCCTTTTTTTTTTTGTGACAGCTACACGTGTTAGGTTGTAAAACAAATCGCAGCATAATAAGCCATTCAGTGAGAACGTGAGCAGCAGCAGCTGTCTAATTGCCCAGTGTGGACGCTCTTGCATTAATCGATTCTGCTAAAGATAAACGTACGGAATGGTATTTTTACGATCTTGCCTGAACATTACTTCTTTAATCCTGGGAATGTCCTCCAGGTGACAGAAGGCTGACTTTGTAATCGTCTTTGAGTGTCTCAAGTTCGAAAGCGTGGTTTCAGGCTTTATCGATTGTTTCTAGCTTGAAATAACTACATGCTGATCCTTGATGATTGGGTCAAAAAATTATTACTTCAGTTTAGTTTCGGCTTCAGCTGAAGAGAGTTATGGCACAACAATGGATTGAATAGGTGATATTGTAATGTAGGGCTGTGTATCATCTGCATACTCATGGTAAGCGATCTTCTTACTTGCTATAATCTGAGCTAGTGGGAGCATGCACTGTAGATATTAGATAGATAGGGGGCCAAGGATGAAACCCTGAGGTACCTCAGATTTCATTTTCTTCCCGCTCAAACCGCTCACAGGTCCTACACTTGTGTCATTTCACCATTTGCTTCCGTAACATTTTGTCGTCAACCGTGTTGAATGCAACAATGAGGTTCAAACAGAACCAGCACTGTGGTTCTTCCACAGACTGATTCATGCAAAAGTCTTTAAACGCTTTGACGAGTGGAAAACACCAGTCAAGAGGGACGAGTTTTCTGATTTGATCAGATTCAGTGACAGGAAAAACTCTCTTAAGGAAAGCTCTGGGTAGGATATCAACTGATCTATAATTACTTCTAAGTTTTTAATGATTGATTTGGTAGAACTGTAACATTTTCTCGCAGTGCTGCTGAATAAGATGTTAATGTGCAGATTAACCCTCCAGTCTTTTTGCATTTACTGCATAAAGAATTTAGTAAACTGATTGCAGTTCGTGAAGGAGAGAGTCTGACCAATCAACCGCTCGTAACGTCTAGCTAAAGTCCACTTGGACTCTTCTCTCCACGGCTCCAACAAATGAAAGTTTCGGAGTGACTTGGTCAAATACAGGACCACATATCCGCCAGAGGTGCTGCAGATGTTCATGCACCAAAAGCCTTCAGAGTTGCTGGATTTAAGCAGCTCTTGAAATATAAATGGACCAGATTTCCCCACAGCGACGTAAAAGTCCCAGTTGTGACAAACAGTTGATGGCAAGCGTGGCGCAGTCAGCTCCAAGTTTTGGAAGCAATTACTTTTTCACAAAAGGCCAGGTTGTTTTTTTGATAGATTTTTATCCATCAACAGATTAAATCGTCACTTTTAAATACCTCTCTGTATTTAAATCGGTTATCCTCTTTTTCTCATATTAAAATGAAAGACAAACAGGTGACAAAACAAAAAAAAAAAACCCCGAAGAGATCCTGCGCGACTGCTGGCGTCGCTGCTGTTGACGCTGAAGTGCACGAGAAGAAGAAACAACCTGCAAGTTGGTCTTGTTTTTACTGGAAGCAACAATCGAAGCTCCTAATTGACTGGATTTTGCTTTCAATATACAGTGCTGTCATGTGGGATCTGGATTTACTGCTTCTTTCAACAACAACAACACCACTGCCTCATCGCTCTTATTAAATTTTATTACCTTTCCTGGAAATGGCTTTGTTTGACGGCTCATCACCATTGGGAGCACGCTCCATTGTATCTTCCAGAAAAATACACAAACATTTGTCAGCTCTAAGGTCAGACCAAACCAAAGCGCCTCTTTCTTTAATGCAGTCTGTTGTTTGCATATATATATAGATATATAGAAATATCTATATATGCAAGGCAAAAGGATGAAAATGGAGCAACACTGTGACCTTGAGCTCTTTGGCATATAGCGATCAGCCTACGTCCCTCATTAGCGCGGGCTGACTCATGTCGTTGTGAGCATAAGCCAATGAAACGGGGTCATGCTGCCCCGCAAATCAGAGAAACGGGAACCAAGGTTACAGAGTCGCTGTGGAGAAATCGTTAGCACTTGGATTGAGCAAAACAATATTTTACTGCGGTGAAAAAAGATCTGTGATTATGAGGTTCAAGCCCCCTTTCTGCCCCTCACACAGCGCTGGGTTTAAAAAGTGAGGAAGGAGTTTATACTTCTCATTTTTATTCATTCATTTTTGGTTTTGTTTTGTTTTTTGTCTCGTAAGAAACTATTGTTTTCACAAACAAAGTTGCCATCTGCTTTGGAGCTACTGGCTAAAAGCTAAAAGTCCAGTTCAGAGTTTCAGACATCATCTTTGGTTCACACGTTTTATTTGCATAAATAATCATTTGTATCAAATTACCTAACACTCATTAAGCAGAAAAAATGTTTTTGACTTTTTTTTTTTACTTTTTTGGATAAAAACTAAAATTTTCAGCTTTGTAAGGGAAGGTTTACACATTGTTTTTAGTAAATTTGCATTAAACATCTTAGCTCAGAATCTGTATATTTACAGATTTGCTGCCATTTGATCAGCAAATCACTCTAATCACACCAAAACGTGAGGATTTAAGTGTAATAATATCCCGTATTAGAGCGATAATTGGCTCTTTGAAGTCATGGCAGCTTAGGATTTTGGAAGTAGGGCAACTCTTTCATGTGTTATTAGTTGTGCTTAAAGCACATCTATTGAGCACGGGGATGGGCAAAAGGTGAAGCTGTGCTCATAGAGAACGGCTGATCAAAAAGTTACAGGCGCTCGGGTCCGTGTTTTTCCAAAGAGGCTTCTTTGTGCCACATGTCTGCTGGGCCATGAAATCCTATGAACAGAGAAGGAAGTGGGGAGCGAGAAATGATCAGCTGTAGCGTCAAACCGCTCACAACAGTCAAACCGGAGCGTGTCTCCAGCACACATGCGTCAAAAGAGAAAAAGAGGAGGAAAAAAAAAAAAAAGAAGAAAACTAACTGCCAGGCTTACTGGCTTACCTCAGCACTGCGCCAAAGAGGAACTGTCACTGGATATTATGGCGTGGACCGCTGAGCTGATTCTCCTCCTTCTCGGTGAGACAGGGACAAGCTTCACAGGCCTCTGCTTTCTCCCACTCATTTGCCCGGAGGTGAGGGGGGGGGAAGGACGGACAGACGGACTGAAATCTGCCCCTGCTCTGCTGCCGTGTCACTGCTGAAAACCCTCACATTAAAAATGAATGACTCTGATAAATAAAAGCCCTCAGCGTTGGTCACAGAAAGCCTCTGAGTGGTTTGTTTGGATTGCGTATGCCATTTGAAATTTTGAGACTTTCTTTCTTTGCTGGTTACATGGACGCCACGTACAGATTCAGATTGTAATGTGCAGAATTTATGGCGGCCCCCTGAGTAAGATTTTTTTTTTTTCTTGTGTTTTTTTTGGTGGGGGCGGACACTTAAGGTGTCAGATTTCATGGTTTACTGTGGTGAGCTAACAATGACCCTCACATAATTCACTTCCCATCATTTAATGAACGAATGCCAGAATATATATACAGCAAATAGCATTTGGGTATCACTGTTTTGCAGCGAGAAGGTTGAGGGTTCAAAGTCTTTCTGGTCCTCTTGTTGTTTCTCCTCAAGTGTTCCAGATTCCTCACTAGTCCCTCAAAATGTTCCCCAGTTGTTGTTCGTCCCATTGCCCTGAAATGTATTGGGGGGTTGTCAAGGGGAAACCCTGCCTCTTTGAAGGACCTTAATGATATGACTCACAACATTTAGCTCCTATTTTCTGAATAAGTGGCAGAGACAACGGATGGGTGGATGGCAGTAAATTAATGGGGAAGACAATGTTATTTCTCTAAATTCCCGATTGCGGCTTTTTATTGCAGATTCAGTAGAATCTGGCAAGAGGCGCCGATTAGCTTCATTGTGCTTATAAATGTCGTTTGGCAGTTTTTCGAAAATCGTCTCCGATTATTGTGCGGTTACAGTTTGAATGGCCTCGGAGGCGAATGTCAGAAACGATCAACAAATGACAAATAAGTGGAATTATCCTGGGATCGCTAAAAAGGGGGAGAGTCGAGAAATCTCACGACTCGAGATCTCGCGACAGTAATAAATGACACGATTTACTGTGGCCGCGAAGTGCAAACCGCGTCAACAAATGACTAACACACAGCAGCATGTTCACAAACACAACAATATTAACTAGGCACAGTTACAGATGGAGAAAACACAATGAGATTTACAAAACAGAAAAGGCAGAGTGGGATACCCGAGACGTCGGTGTTTGGACAACGCCTCTTTTGACTTTAGAACCGAGAATTAGACTCTCTTTCTACAGACAGGTTGACAAACAGGTGCAGTATTTTGCTTTGCCTGAACTGCCAAGAAGAACGAAGCAGTTTAGGCTCGATAGCGGTAGCTACGTTTTCATCGTGTACCTACTGCTGCGTTTGTTGAAATTCGGATTTTCGACAAACGCGCGAAAGTCGGAATAACTTTCGGTGGCAAAGGTTGTCCAGTCAGCAACGTCTCAGGTTTCCTAACTCTTCCGGTTTTTGTTTTGTTGTTGTTTTTTTTTTTTTTATGTTTTATTTTGTAATTTGTAGTTGTGGGTTGGTAATGTTGCTGTGTTTTCTTAATTTGTACTAACAAAAATGTTCGGCTGTCTGAAAACATGAATTTCCATCAGCACCCCCACGAAGAAACTGTGACCATTTACCGCTAAAACTGCTGAAGGTAGTGTCATCGTTTGGTACTTTGAATGACTCACAGATTCGTGTCACCTTAATTATATTACACTGACCAGAGTCAGAGTCACGAACATTTTATTTTATTTTTTGTGAAAACACAAAACGGGACATTTTAATGCGTTTTTGGCATTAGAAAGAAGCAAAAAAAAATATGCATACAAATGAAATCTGAAGCAGATTTACCTAAACGTAGCAGACATTCTGTTTTTAAAAAAATGTATTTGTTAGACCAATTTAGGTTTAGGGAAAAATGGGAATTTGTTGTCTTTTAAACAAAAAAAAAATTGATAAAATCTCTTGTCATTATGAGCTGGTTGTACTCAATGTTCAGACATTACAGCATATGGCTGATGCTTATAATCCTTAGTAAGCAACCAGCCTCAAGTGTCCGTTGAGGCTGGTTGGGGCCTGGTTCACTCGCTTTACATACGGGACCCTATAGGCAGGAAATGGGCTGACAAAATGGCTTGTATTGGGACAGTCCCTGGTTGACACAGTGGATGCATCTTCATTACCGGATCAACTCTGGACACAAAGTAGCTAAATGTTGTCTGGAATTTGACTTCTTGTTTAAAAACTCGTTAATAATAAAAGTCAAATTCTTTTTTATTTATTCTATGATCTCTCTTAAATGTGGATCCCTTATAGGCCCCCCAAAAATGGCAGAAAATTCTCCAGCCATCATCCATGTGCACCAGGGTCATTTTGCTCAGGCTGACTTGGTATCAGTGATGAGCAAAAGACTCATCACTGATACCACTGGGTTCAAACATCAACACATCTAGGACCTGCATTCAGCCCATTCCCTACCATTGGAGGGTCTTGCATGTAATAGTTAGTTCAGCAGTTATAAAACGTCGATCCTTGTTCAAAAACAAACAGACGTTTCTATGCAGGGCTGCGGCTTACGCCAAAGTCTCCACCATCTCCTCCTCCAGGGACAAGCGGGCAGACGAGTGGCTGGGGCTGGATCGGGTCTTCAGGCTGATGGAGCCGTACAGTTTGGCCGAGCGCTTGGAGTAGGCCACCAGCTTCCTCCTGTACATCTCCCCCTTCCACATGGAGATCATGAGCAGCGTGGAGAGCACGACGCCGCCCAGCGTCAGCAGGCAGAGTCCCGCGATCACGCAGCGGTCCAGGTGGGCGCCTATCCGCGCGCTCTCCATCTCCAGCCGCTCCATCTCCCGCGCCGACACGCTGTCGCGGTCCACCTCCACGTCCCGCGGCACGGCGTAGGAGATGATCACCAGGGAGATCCCGGTCACCAGGAACGTGACCGCGCTGATGAAGCCGTAGTCCACGGAGCTCCCGGAGCCTTCGCCGAAAGAGAGGTCGTCCTCGGACATGAAGGAGAGCTCCGGCAGGGTCTCGGAGCAGGGCTCGCCGTTGCGGACGGGCCTGTGCGAGGTTTTGCAGCCGGCCTCCGGGCTGGCCAGCCGCAAGTTGACGTTCTCGTCGATGAAGGTGAAGGAGGTCTCCAGCTCCTCGTCGCAGCACACCCGGAGCTTCTCCTCGCCGCCGGGGGGAGGGCAGAGCTTCCCCTCCGCTCCCGCCCTGCGCTGCGCTGTCCGCGGTGCTGAAAGGCACCGGCCGGGGAGACCGTCTCCTGTCGATCCGGCCGACTTCCGGGCGTGCTGCGCGCCGGAAACCCGGTCGAGTGCTTCTGGGTTCAGCTCGGACTGCCTGCCCGCCTCCTTTGCGGGAAGCAGCTTCGGGGAAGCCATTCGTTTTTCTCTCTGAGACTTCCTCCCACGGCGTCTCCACTCCACAGCATCCCTAAGAAGTGGACGACAGACACGCAGGCTCAGGGTTTGAACATCGGCAGCTTACATCCGAGATCTATTTAAGAAAAAAAAATAAATAAAAAAAACTTGGTTGTATTCTGGCGAAGTTGCGCAAAGTGCACACGTGTTTATGACTCAGGAAGAAAGAGCGCCTCAAAGCGGAAGGGCCAATTTGAAAGAAATCCGCGGACGCTTCTCTGAAAGGCGCTTACAGCCCGGTGATCAGCCAGAAAGCCTTCATATCCAATTAGGAAAACATACCACGTTTAAACCGAGCTTAAGCTAAAGCCATTTGTTCTCTGGTGGACAAGACCTGATGTGCACACACACGCACACACACATGCACACACACACGCACGCGCGCGCGCGTTTGAGTAAAAACTCATCAATTCACGGGAAATCCACGCACAGCACTGAGGTCCACCGACATAACGGAAGCCTATCGGAATGCCCCTCAACACTTTTTTTTTTTTTTTCTACTTCTGAATTCACAGGATGTGGCACAAGCCCCTCTGCGTGAGGGAACAATCCGCTTTTATTTGTGCTTTTCTAATCCCTGACAACAACAACAACAAAAAAAAAAATAAAAATAAAAAAAATAGAAAAACGCATCAGCACACCGCACTGATATAACTGAGGCGGACGGACTCACCGCGCTACCTCAGCATCCCGATCGACTCCTTCTTTATCCCTTTTTCCTTCTTCTCCTTCTTCTTCCACCCGCAGGACCGAGAGGAGAGAAAAAAAAAAAAAAAAAGAAACCTTATCGGCGAGTGTGCTTTGAGTTCCCCCCCATTTCTCCTCCTCCTTCTAATGCACGATGCTGTGGCGGAGGGGAGCTTTTCTTTAGTCCCTCCCACACACACACACACACACACACACACAGAGCAAACAGACAGACAGACAGACAGACAGAGAGAGAGAGAGAGAGAGAGAGAGAGAGCCTATGAGACGCTGAAAGGAGCGCCGTCGCTATCTGTGAGCCGATTGAGATCACTGCCAGTCAGTCAACACAAGCGGTGATGAGGATTTGAAGGCTGATCCGAGGGAAGACCCGGAACTTGATTCCCCTCCTCCCCTTCCCTTCTGAATGCTTCCTGCCTGTGGAAACAGTCCCTGCAGATGCCCATTTGCCAATGAAGTCGGGTCTTTTTTATTTTTATTTTTTCATTTTTTTTCCCCCATTTTTTTTATGTGCGTTGTCATGACGTCACATGAGATTAGCGCTCTGTGTATCCGTGTGTCTCTGTCTCCAGGGCCGTCTCTAGGGTTGCAATGCACAGGTGGCCTCCTCCCCGCTCCGCCCTCCCTGGGGTTGGCAGCAGGCGGAGTGTAGAACATCCAGATCCCTGGAAACGAGGTGATACAACATCTCAGCAATACTCACGACACAACCACAATCCTTTGTTCGGTCATTTGTTTTCAGACTGAAAGTTTCACGCATTAAAAAGGAAACGTCTTTGTTTCGCCTTAGTTATACGCTCCGTTTTTGTAAATAGATAAGTCTGCTCTTAGTTATTGAACAACATGATAAAACTTGTCTTAGTTCTTGTGTTTAGTTAATTGTTGTTACTGAATGATCATTTGCCCTGCTGCCTTCTGCCCTGTCTCTCTCTCTCTCTCCCTCAGCCTGCCTTCTCCTCTCCCCTCACAGCTGCACTCGCTCATCAGTCCTGCATCAGACACACCCTCAGTATTTGACCTTTCACTCCTCGTTGGATTCTACCATTACCAACAGTTTGATCCAGGCGCACACATCCCTGTGATCGTCTCGTTTCCTGTTCCGTTGTTTTGAATGATTGTCTGCTCGCCATGCTTCTGTGTTCTTAAATGCTCCCCTTAATATGAGAAAATCTGAAAAGATCTGTCTGTCTCTGAAACTAGAATACTCTGGTTTTGACATGAATGGAAAATAGAGGAAAAAGTCAATGGGACGCTAACTCACTGTCAGACGCAACGGAGCCCATGTGGCAATGTGCGCCTCAATTGTTGTGTGGAAATGCTGTCAGTTAATGTAGTTACCACGACACACAAACCAAGGCCTCCAGCTGTGCAATGCAAACGACCTGGTCAAACAGGATGCGTCGCGCGCCATCTGTTCGGTTTGTGCCCTCTCAGAAGACCACATGGTCAGTAGGCCAAAGCCATCGTAATCCATCTTTAATCCAGAGATCTGTCGGGTCATCCCCCTCTCTGACCCACCTCATATTATCATTTTGGAGCTCAGTGTCATGTAGACTTTGAGCCTTTGTCTTCGTTGCTTCCCAAGCGATCCGTTGACCGTTTGTTTTCGTCCCAGGTAGTGGCACTTCCCAGGCGGACGCCCATCCGCTATCTATTTTCAAAGTGCTTTAATCCGTGTTCATACTGAACTCTATGCTCCTTTGCAGATTGTTCCATCTTTTTTGGCGCAGGCGGACCAGAGCTATAAATACAGTCGCCGCTTTTCCTGGGAGCCCGGGTGGCTGGGTGAACGGCTCTTGGCTCCCGTCCCGACCAGACTCCATTTAACGTGATGAGCAAAAACGGAGGGAGAGAGGAAAAGGAGAGGCAAGAATTTTGGGGGCAAGAGATTTAATGCCTCGTACACCAAAATGAGTTCACAGAGGGACACAGAGGAGGGCGAGGGCGCTCGTGCGTCACTCGCCGATGGATCATAACGCTTTACGGTCTGCTTGACCAGATTGTAGCCCTAACACCGGCCAATCCGACGCAGAGAGAGGCGGCTGGAGGCTGTTGAAATCCGAGCGTGCGTTCCTCTCGGAGGAAGCGACGGCCAACTATCAGATGCCATCCATCTGCAACAGTGCACCACTTTTCCTGCTGGCAAGGACACCAGGCTCACAAGAGGAGGCGCAGCCTGAAGAGTCAGCATGTCTAACAGCTGTCCTCACAGAGGGTCTCCTGACACAAGCATGCACCACCACCATAGAGAATGATAATAAAAAAGATAGAACGTGGATGTGACACTGCTGCAGCGCACCGGGAAGGTAGAGATGCAGCAGCGTGTGTGTGTGTGTGTGTGAAAGAGGAAGTAATGAAATGAACTAACGAACGAGGGCAAAGGTGCACTTGCTTCACCTCCAGTTCATGCAAATACTGCTTGTCCAACCGCGCTGCAAAAATGACGCATGACGTAAAATAACCTGGAATGTGAGCCAGGCGGAAGGGTGAACGTAGACCAGGCTGCTGTGAAGCAGCATCAGCTCCAGCCTTCAGCTGCTGTCTGATGTAAACCAGACAGCAGCTGCACTACCATGAATTAAGTGTTCAAATCCTTGCCTACATTTTTGCTGTCGCAAAGAGGCGCAATTTCGCAATTGCCGTGTTTTTCCATGAAGTAAGAATGACATTATGCATACATCGCATGTTACCTTGTGATATTCCGGCAGCGCTTTTCAGATATCTAATCTGTGCCCACAAGTTTCCATGGGAACCAGTGACTTAACAGGCCCATAGCTGATGGTAGTCAGCACTTCTTTCATCAGCGCTGAAATTTGTCACAACCTCGGTTAAGATCTGTTGAAGCATTTGAAATAAATTCAGCTTTTGTAGCAGCGGCATGATCTCACAAAACGAAAAAGTATGTCAAAGCACACACGTGTAATAAGAGTTCATTTTGACAGCGCCGGCGGCCCTAATGCTTTAATAACTGTTTGTTGCTTAAATTCCTTGTGGAGGAAAACAAACCGCTAAGCCTTGCAGCAAGATTTTCACAAAATGTAATGTGACTTCTAATTCATGGTTTGTTTTGTTTTTTTTTATTGCGCAATCTCTCCAGGACAGTAGTTCCCCAAGTCAGAGTCAGGACACTTTACTCTGAAAGGACTGGTTGCTGTGGAGACTGGGTGACCTTGAAATGGCCTTGTTTGTTGGGAACCTCTTCACTGTCAGCTTTGTAGCTTTTCTTTTTCATTTTTTCCGACCTCGCTTATGGACTTGATCACTGTGCGCAGTGACAAGATAATGCGACTCCTCATCCATTCTACAGTCAAATATTTATTTCCCAGGGAAACAGAAAATCATAAATTACCGATTAGGAGTTCAAAGAAACTCTTGCCTCCGAAAAGTAAGGTTAAAATAACTGAATACAATAAATAATGTTAAGCTTGGCCTTTTCTTAAGGATTCAGTGGGAGATTTTGCTACTTTAATTGAAGAAAAAAAAAAAGGATATATTTCAAGCCTTTGTTCACTTACATGCGGATCAAAAACCATGCAGCGTCATTAGTTGACGGTCTAAAATCTGCCAAGGATTTTCTCATTGAAGGTATTTATAATATTTCTGTGAATTTCTAAGTCTACACCGGGTTGGGAAGACGCTAACTCTTCTTCCGACTGAGAACGTTGACATCAGAAGTATCGCTGAGCGAAGAACTGTGACGGCGGCGTCGGGCTGCGAACGTGACTCTTGCCAGCATTGTCTTGAAAATTGGTAAACTTGCAAGAGTTGTGAAGAGTATCCAGGAGCTGATTATTATTGTCCATATTGAAATTAGTTTATTTCGCAAAACTGCAGTGGTAACACTTTTTTCTTTCACATCACATGAGTCACGTGATCAACAACCAGATGTTACCACTGTTAGAAACGACAAAGAAGACGACAGGAAGTGTCGTGAGGATGACGGTGCGGCATTTTTAAAAAATGACCTGCTCACGTTTGATTTTAATTGCATTTCTTAACTGACGGAAACACAGCAATTGCAAAATTGTGTGTGTTTTGTTTGTTTGTTTGTTTTCCCCCAACTGTAACGGAATATCAACAAAGCCTGGAGCTTCAGTTTCAGCTCTGCAGCGTTCGCTGGGCGCGGCCACTGCTTGGTCTGCTCCTGCACCTGCAGCTCATCAGGTCCTCCCTGCCAGTTGGTCAACAAAAAAATTATAAATCTACATTCTCATCCTTTGAATTGTTTTCTGTTGAGTTTCTTGCCATCCGGTGACTATTCCCATGTTCGCTTCATCTGGACCAGATGGCTGTTTCTACTTCTTAAACAAATTGCATTGTTTGTTGTCTCTTGCTCGTCTGCCCATCAGGCACCACAGAGCCAAATCTTCCAGGAAGCAGTTGGACCATTTCCCCTCCACAATTCATCTTAACAATCACTTATTAATGCTTTTTGTTTTCCAGCAGCTTCAACAGATTGGAGTCTGAAATATCCTGCCAGTCTCATTTCTTCATCCATAATGGAACCGTTGAACGGTTATCTGCTTTCTCAGTGTTTCTGCATAAATAAATAAATAAATAAATAAAAACTTGATCCGAACACAACAGTTATTACATTTTAAAAAAATTGACACTCATTATTCACCTTTTAAAGTGTCAAAGTCCTTTTTATTTCCAGCTGCGTCGATATTCATAAATGTCTCCGAAGGGCCGGTTACGACAGGAAGCACTGATAACTTAACAGACTGTTAAAATATTGTAGCTTCCTCTGCATTTGATTTTTCTCAAAATCAATATTTAACATCCTTTCTCGGTGGTGTTATTGGACTCTATACAAATGTGGCGCTCTGTAGGGATTTGACCTGCTGTCCTTGAGTTCGATGCGTTCTGAAGATTATTCTGAAATCTTAATGTTTCTTCTTTTTCTGTTATAAGGCCTGGAAATGTACATCTGCACAAAAGTAGCTGCCAGTGCTCCCTGTGGCTGCGGTGTGATCGGCTGAGTAGCTTTATTTGTTGCTTGTTTCCCTCTTTGTGTTTCAACGCTGTGACAAGGATTTATCTGAAATTTGCTCAGCATGCGTTTTCTAATTTTGCAAGTTATCAGTTAATTCAGAGATCTGGGTTGTTGCTGTGCCTGCATGACTTATTCATTTCTATTTTTCTTTCCCAGCGAGATGGGGGAAAGAAACCAAATACAATTTTGAAAAACAATTAAACGTTTTTAATTGGACGATGTGGTTTCCTTGGCCGTATCGAAATTGGTTTGTTTCACAAAACCGCAATGGAAAGGCTTTTTTTTTTTTTTGCATCGCATGGGTCAACAACTGGATGTTGCTACTGGTGCAAACCACAAAAAAAGATGACAGGAAGTAGATGGAGGAGGATGGCGCGTAAACAAACGTATTCATGTGTGACTTTAATTGTATTTCTTGTTTAACAGAAACGCCGCAATTATCATATTGTGGGATGTGGACAAAAGTTTTGCGTACATTTGTAATGGAAACTGAGCTTCTGTCAGTCGATGTGCTAACTCTGGCTCGCCCTCTGTTTTCACTCCCTGTGATGTTTTCCTTCATGCTTGCTCCTGCTGGCGATTGCTTTTGTGAAATCTGCTGGAGAAACTCCTCACAGCTCCTTCTGCTTGTGAACTTAACTTAAAGGAGAACCTCTAGACCAGAACTTATATTCATTCTCTGTCAATAAATCTTAAAACTTGGTCTGTTTGCCAAGAGTTTCCTTGCATGCGAGGGCCGCTCTGTGAGGTGGAAGCTCAGAAGCTTGTAAACTGCAGCTCTGAGGAGGAGCTACGTCCTCGAAGGGCGGAGCCAGGGCGGAGCCAGGGCCAACCCAGGCGTTTGCCTCGGCTGAATGGCTGCCGCGCGAGATTCTCAAACGTGCACAAAAGAAACAACGCAACACTCCAGCGTGTTTCTGATGAGGGAATAACATTTTAACATCATATGGAGCTCAAAAAAGTGGACTTCATGTAGTACTGCCCTTTAAGAAAAACAGAAACCTTCTCCAGGAGACTGTGAGGTTCTTAAAAAACAAAAACAAAACAAAGGAAATTGCCAAAAATGATGGTTTGAGAGTATTTCTTTGGATATTTGTATAATAACAACAATTTTAGATATCACTTTAATGTACTGCTGCCTACCACCCTGTACAGTAACTATAAAAAGCATTCACTTCCCCTTATTGCTGTATTGAACATATATTTGGCATGTGTTCATTCTAAAAAATAAAGATCAGAAAAACTCCAGGTGATCTAATTGTTTTTTGTTTTTATTTTGTTAAGATTCCAACAGCTAAAATGTTATTATGCATAACTTATTGGTTCTTCTACATGGCACCCGAGAGCTGAGGATGTGTCTTTACCCAAATCTTATTCCGCCTTTAGTAAAACAATCGGCATGTAGGTCATGAGCAGCACTCAGAGGAACACGTTTCCCCTCCTGCCGCCTGAGCTCATCCTGAGGAGTCTGAGGGGGAAAGTGTGCCACGACAGCACAGTCCTGTAGATTATTAATAAGCAGGTGTACACAGTCCCCTGGGTTTGTTTGGAGAGTCTGGCACGCAACCAGCGCCGGCCCGGAGAGAGAGAGGCCAGTCTGGATCTGTTCCTCCTTTCTCTTTGACTGACTGTCGGTCTGGGAGTGGATGTCGGCATAAAATATCCAGCATTGGGGCAGTTAAATTCAATAAGAGCAGTTTTACTGTTTGCAGCATGGGCGTGGTCAGGTCACATGGAGACGACCGGATGTTATTTTAAAGGGGGCAGTATGATCGACTTTTTTTATTTATTTAAAGTTTTACCTCATGTTATAGTGTTATTCTCTCATCTTGAACTACCTGGAGCGTTGCCTTCATTCATTCATGCATGTTTGAGAAATCCTTTAATCTCCATGACAACCATTCAGCTGCCTGGGTGGGTTTAGCCCCGCCTTCGAGGTGAAGCTCCTCCCGAGAGCCTCCTTCCGCCTTACAGAGCAGCCGTCCCCGCCACTCAGCTCCTTCAGACTAGTCAGCAGCAATTAGCAAACACCTGGTGGAACTTTGCACCAGCTAAGCTAATTATACAAGCCACTAATCAGTGCAACGCTCATACAAATGTTGTTAAAGGCTTACTATCTTATGACTTCCTCAAGGTGGATTTCCAGAAAGAACAGGAGTCTCTTTGCTATATCAAATATATCAAAGACATATTTGATATGGCATTTTTGTAAAAACTTAAGTTACTTCATTGTGCTATAAAAATGACTCTATGTTCCTGCAAAATACATAACACCTCCC
The DNA here is from genome assembly GCA_911649635.1 of Poeciliopsis gracilis. NCBI lineage: Eukaryota > Metazoa > Chordata > Actinopteri > Cyprinodontiformes > Poeciliidae > Poeciliopsis > Poeciliopsis gracilis. The sequence continues at coordinate 6,603,143 of CAJVRI010000287.1, forward strand.
CTTTAAGACGATCGCTTTCATTCCATCATTTAGACCTTCTCAGCTCGAGCTGTTAAAATGCCTCCATCAATCCTCCGTATCTTCATCACTTCATCACAATGAATAAGATGTAGTCGTGCACTATGTATAGTTTCCATAGCTGCCATTCTTTATTTGGGATCATTTCTGTTTCAATGTGACACAATGCGATATTCAGAGTGAAAACTGCCCTGATGCTGATCTTTCTCCTCATGCAGAGTGATCTTGATCCTCGTCTGGGTTCAGGTTGCTGCTTGGTATGTGCAAGGCAGCAGCGACTAAATAAAAATGGGATGAATTTAATTCATTAGGTAAATAAGAAAGCCTGGCGTTTGTACCGAAGACCTTTATTAATCTTCAATGGAAATGGAAGTCTACAAGTAGCAGCATGCAATTAAAAGTTATATATTATGACAAAAGAAATATAAAAATAAAAAATATATATTGTAAAATAAAAAAACTCTTATATAAAAATATTAAACACTTATAATAAAAAAATCTGATGAATTAAATACATTATGTTCATATATATAAATATGATTATATGATAAACAAGATGAAATAGGAGGAAAAAGATGGGAAATGATTTAAACAGAGAAAAAAAAGAAGAAAATATTATGATATAAAATATATAAATAAAATACTGAACAAATGATATATATTATATAAAAATGAAATACAAAAGATCTTATGAAACTGATATTTGATTAAGCAAGAAACATAAATATGACATATGATATGATCTTTACAGATATACTTTGAAAAATGGGCGGATCAGCTGAAAGGATGAAAAGTGAGAGATGTTTGTAGGTCTTCCATGTTTACTTACGATGATGTGTTGTTCTTCTGCCACATATTTACGTACATATTGAGACAGTCGGCAAACTGCGAAAGCAGCGGCAAACACCATAGTTTTGGCGAACGCCGCCATCGATACACGTCGAATATGACGGCTGTTGTTCCATTTATTATATTTCAAAAGCAAGATGTTTTGGGCTGAATGTCAGATTTCAAACAACACTGCCTGCCTTCCACCGCCATCCACTCAATCATGCATCAAATAGGCAAATTCCCTAAAATGTCAAACAAGACATTTTTTAAACAAATAAGTACATTTAAAAAAAAAAAAGGAAACTAGTGCAGACATTTGCAGTACAGGGTGTTCAGGCAGGAACCCCCTCCCCCCTCTGTACATCTGCATGCTATGAATCAATGCCATTAAAATTACGACCGCACATCACCTTGCTATTGATGGCGCTACTGGTGTACACTTCCCAGGGACCCCACACCAGTAGGGCCGATCCATCCGTAATGAGTGATAGCGAACACAGTGCAACACTTCACATTAATGGAATCGATGGTTACATAAAATGAGGTATAAGCCTGCCACATGTGACACCTCCGCAGAACGCCTTCTCCGAGGAAGCAATTACTGAGTTCCTCTCCCCACCCGGGATTGTGTCGTTTTATCTCTTGACCTCCCGGGCCGGTTGGAATGATGTTCTTTCACGGTGTCCCGCCGCCGCCGAACCCTTCACTTGACCTCCCGTGATGTGGCATAATGGCAAAGAGAGAATCGATACGGAGGTGTAAATGACTGGCAGTATGTTATTGTAGCAGCTTTGGAGGGAGTCGGGCATTATATAACTTGCTGATGAGGCTCAAAGCCATAATAATTCTTTGCCAGGTTCTAAAATGCCTTTAGACGTCGGGTGATGTGGCGTTTTATATCCTCCACCCCAAAAGAAGAGCAGCGGTTCTCTCCCTTCTGAACACTGAGCGTTTCATGGCTCAAACTGGCCTCTGGGGGAGGTTATGTACACAGTAATAAACAGCTGCACACCCCCCTGCTGTGCTGAGATCGTTCTAATTTCCATCCTCTCCATCGGCCATAAGAAAAACAATCGCACCAATCTGGACAGCTGGTGAAACAAAACAAACTGCCTGAAACCTCCACTGATTTGTTTATCTTTGTAGCCACTGGATCTGAAACTCCAGAGGGCGGGCGGGGGCTCAGCGGGAAGAGGAAAATGTTTATCATATCAGACAAATCATAAGCACGCATGTCACAGTCTGTTGTTCCACGGCGAGTTTCCGCACACACGCATTAGTTTGTTCAGACAGCAGAAGGCAAGCTCCCCTGGCGGGGCCACGTCTCCTCCAGCTCCTTTAGCTAATGTCTCAGGTCTCACCCCGAAACAGAGAATCCACCACTTGCTATGTCTCAACCTGACTCTCTGACTTGTGAGCAGCGATAAGGTTCACTCCCTTTTTGTTGTTGAGGAGATATGAAAAGTCATGTGGGCAAAGGGTTGGCAACAAAAAAAACACAAGAACCAGTTTTTGTTCCTCTCATCCAGGAGAATCATGAACAGCGGCTTCTGAGTAAAAGGTCCCGGCTTTACAGGCTGTACATTTGATTCTCAAGACGCAAGCTTGAGAGTCGCGTACATGTTCTTGACCTACCTACCCATCAAGAAGAAACCTTTAGTTCACGTAAGACGAGGTGTAAATGGTGGCAGAGGCACCTGGGGAGGAAAAGCGTGGCTCCATTAAATTGTAGCTGCAGACCGCTGCCACTTATTGGTGTAACTGTTCGATCCGCCTGCAGTGCCTTGCTCAGGTATTTGCAGCTCTTTGAGGATTCAGTACATGACCTAAAAATGTAGAGCATGCCTATGAAAACCATTCACCTCAAAGGCTGGGCAAAGATGGCACTAATTAAGCCCCTTATCCATTGTCAAGCCAGTTAAAGTTTGGCTTGGTTTTAGACAGGTTGAGTGTGTCTCCATTGGCAGTGTGTGCTGTGAATATACGCAGGAACGTATCCCCCGCTAATACGCATAATGTAACCACTGAATATCACGATGTGATGACTGTGCTGCTAGTGATTCTGGTTAAATTAAAAAATATTTTTGAGGGTCTTTTTTTTATTTATTTTTTTTTAAAAAAAAGCTACATAATAAACCTGCACCAATTTCTCCATGTTTTTGCTTTCTCATATACCATTAAATCATTAGATTAATTATGAATCATAACAGATTAACTATATCCTCTCATGTTTTTGCTGAAAAAAAAGAAAGAAACAAGAACAGGTACAGTAAATGTGAGGAAAAACCAAAGGAGATGAAAAGGACATTCATTTGCAGACTTTTATTGTCCACTTCTTTTCCTTGACTTTTGGTGCAGCACGAAAGAGGTCATTCTATTTGTATCTGTATATTCTGAGGTAGAAAAGATCGGTTTCACATATCAGTATCGACCGAAATTAAGGAAATCCGGGGATAAATCGGTGCGCCCCTTTTATCGGTCTCTATTAAATCCCCTCCGGATCGGCTGCAAATCACGGCAACAGCTTTCTACATCCTGACAATAAAGAGTGGAAAGTTCTCCAGTAATTAATGTGCGGCGTGTTTATCAGCATGATGTGGGTGTAATGTTGTTTTTAAGTGAGACAAATACGCTGGAGCATGACGTGTTCAATGAAACCTCGCTCCGTTTTCCATTCAGTCGTTAATGCAAAAAAAAAAAAGAAAAAAAAAGAAAAAAAGAGTATTGATTCATACTGGAAAAAAGTAACACAAGAAAAGATCAAAATAAGGCCTTAAAAGTACCAAGACATGAATTTATTATTATTATTCCCAACGAGTTGTTATGTATTTGTCTGGAAGTCCCTGGACTGGGAGGAAGAAGCTGGTGGTCCCAGTGCGTCACCGTGAGGCTCTCAGGAGCAGAGGGGCTCTGCAGAAAGCCTCTCAGTCAGGAGGCAGGAGCAGCAGGAGCCGCTGCACGCAGCACGTCCTCTGATGCGTTTTGCGAGCCTTTTCTGGCTGCGTATGGCACGCGTACTGGAGATTTCTTTGCCGACTTCGCTTCGCATCGCACGATATATTCCACGAGGAGGGAAGATATGAAGCGTTTTTATGCGTAATTAGAACGGGCTGGAGGAGTTCTATCTTTTTTTGTATATACATATTTTTTTTTAACAATTTTATTCTACCTCAGTTTTGTTAGATACTTACCAAGTATTTCCCCCCCCCCCTTCTTCTTCAATGTTTAAGGTGATTTCTTTCCAAAGCGCACAGAGCTACAGCCTCTCTCTGTCATGGAAAACCTCACGGTGGATGACATGACTCTGGAGAATGACACGTCGGTGCGGGACAACCAGACTCTGGGCGTTTGGACCGACTACTCTGTCGAGTACAAGGTGGTCAGCGTGTTCCTGGTGTCCCTCATCTGCGGCTTGGGGATCGTGGGCAACGTCATGGTGGTCCTGGTGGTCCTGACCACCAAGCACATGCGAACTCCCACCAACTGCTACCTGGTGAGCCTGGCGGCCGCAGACCTCATGGTGCTGACGGCCGCCGGGCTGCCCAACATCAGCAACGCCCTGTGCGGGCAGTGGGTGTACGGCTACGCGGGCTGCCTGGGGATCACCTACTTCCAGTACCTGGGGATCAACGCGTCCTCCTGCTCCATCACCGCCTTCACCGTGGAGCGCTACATCGCCATCTGCCACCCCATCAGAGCCCAGTTCCTGTGCACCTTGTCCCGGGCGAAGAAGATCATCATGCTGGTGTGGGCGCTCACCTCAGCCTACTGCGTCATGTGGCTGTTCCTGTCCGACACCAAAACGCTGGTGTACGACAACGCGGCGCTGCTCACCTGCGCCTACAAGGTGTCCAGGAGCCACTACCTGCCCATCTACTTCACGGATTTCGCCGTGTTTTACGTGCTGCCCCTCATGCTGGCCACCGTTCTGTACGGGCTGATCGCCAGGATCCTCTTCCTCAACCCGCTGCCGTCCGACCCGAAGGGCGGCAGCAAGAAGTGGAAGAGGGAGGCGAGCCAGGGCGGCAGGATGGTCGGCAGCGTCTCCGGCAGCAGCAGCACCACGGCCGCCTCCCGCAGACAGGTGGGCTCCTGTTTACTCTCTCTCTCTCTCTCTTTCAATCTTTCTCTGCGTAATGATGTGGACTGGGGGCCCCCGGCGGCTCCTGCAGGTGCCACAGCTCAGATGGGCGAACCACTGTTTCCAACAAAGGAAATGTCGACTGAGCCAATTCTCCTCTTCTCAGGTGGTCTTTCGTGTGTTCTTGAATTAGGGGGCGGAAGAAAACAGATGCGCAAAAGTTGATTGAATTTATATGTTGTTACTCATTAGGAGTTTACTCTAAGACTTTCAAAGACACCTAGAAAGTCTGGTGCACTAAAGGAAAAACAAAAAACAAATTAATCTAAATTATTGTAAAAAATAATAAAACTATGTGGGATAGTTGGTGGAGTGTTGCAGTGAATGTCTTGCAGTGATATGGGTTGTACACAAGTGTCACAAATATAGGTACCGTCATCTCAATAACTGTGGCTGCATTATTAACGTTACAAAGCAGCAGGTGGCGCTAATTAATGTCAAACTTCACTGCAAACCTCATTTTGCAAAGCTCTAAATATCAGCCAATTAAACTCAGCATGTTTTAATGAGGCACATTTCTGTATATTCTAAATGTGATGCTCATAATGTCGAGCTCATTCATTAATTGTTAAATTCTGATACTTTTGTTTTGGCAAATTATTCAAAATTAGCATTTTGGTTTGACCCCCCAAAAAATGTTTCAAACTCTTATTTACCCAATTTTTTTTTCTTTTCTTTTTTTTTTTGGAGTAAATTTGATGTTTTTAACGCTTATAAAATATCGTATTAATATATCAACATGATTGAGAACCCGTCATAAGACTTGTGGCTAAAAACTAAAAGTTTCAACGTTAAAGTTTCATCCAGTTTAGCGATAGTGCTAACGCTAGCTCACACTTACTGTCAAGCTGTGAATTTTGGATTGTGTTTGGCATTAAAATAACAGAATTTTGAGTAAAACGCGTTGGGCTGTAAAGGTAATGTTTCACAATGCCCACATTCTAGTAACGTTAGCAATTGGTTTTTGTTCAGGATTTTAGCGAAGTTGTGCTGGACGTCGAGCAGAGAGAGCTAATGTCGATATTGTGACTAAATATTGTTGCTTAGCAAAAGTTAAGAGCCATTCGTACGACCTGTAGCTCAGAAAGAATTCAGCAGGAACAGAAGTGTGTATCTATCTAGCTTACATTAGCTTAGCGACCACATTAATGCTAATACCGAACGTGGTAGCAAGCTGAGCTCCTTATGATGAACTACATGCTGATGAACTTAGCTGCGGTTGTCAGGGAGAGACTATAATCCACATTGTTAGAATGGATTTAAAGAAAATGATCTAAATTTCAGTAGAAAATTTTTCTCTTTATTTTGCTTCTTTTTGACATGGATCGCACCACAGTATTGGCAAAATGAGGCTGATCATGCCAATTTAGCTGGTTGTTTTTAATGCTGTCCTTTAATACCGATTTAGAAACATCCATGCAAATAGTTTATTTTATTCTTTAAATTCAAATGGCGTGTTTTGTAAGCGCAGCAGAGTGACAGGTGAAAGATGCCCATGTACAAATTGTTATGAGATGATATGAGCTAAATAAACCTGACTTTATTTTTTATTGGCTTTGGCTAAATTAGGGTAGGAAATGAGGCCAAATATTTTCAATTTTTAATATTTGCTGGGCTAATAAAGAAAATGACTCCTTGACCTGAAACAGCAATAAAAATAGATCTATAAATGTCAGGTTTTGTAGGGTTAGATTAACTACATTAGGCATGTCATCTGTTCTAAGCATAGTAAGTGATATGCAATATCATTTCTTTCATACATTTCATTCCAAATGAACACTTTTCATTCTTTATATGCACGTTTTTTGTTGGTTTTTTTTTACTTTATAGAGTTTATCTTTTCTACCATTAAAATGTTTTGTTTTCAAATGATTTCTGACAAGAAATAGGGATTCAAAAAACCTCTTTCTGAACAATCCCCCACGATGTTACACACAATAATCAAATCTACTATCACAGACAGAGGAAAATGTGTGAAGCATCGATAAGTTTATTCTGTCCCAAATTAATAAATAAATATAAAATAACTTTTTAAAAATTGCTTTGATATAAGAAGGCCATATCTGCTGAGCTGTGCGCAATTATTTTGAGGTTTCCACTTGGAAAAAACATCAATAAATCCAGGCGGTAACACAATACCTCAGCTCTAAGCCAAAACGACTTACCCTGGGCTTTTTGGATAAGGTCACACCTGAGAGAATTTAAAACACAATAATCCCTCCTGCATGAGCGAGTGGCAAGGGGATTTTAAACACGAAACACCCAAAATGTACACTTTGAGACAGGATGGAAGATGGCAATCAGCTCCTGAACTGCAATTTTATTGAACCCTGATAGTCCAATTCTTCAGCACCGATGCTATTTCTATTTTAGTCACCACTTGTTGGGCCTCTATTACTGAAGGCTGAATGCAAAGACAGGCAGCTGAATGAAGCGTCAGCTAAAAGAAATAGATTTTTATATATATATCATTTTACATCCTCCTGCTGTCTAACTGTTTGATATTCAGCTGGAAGAACCCAAATCCTCCAATTTTACTTTGGTATAACTGTAATCTGTCATTTGAAAACTAAACCAGGACAGGTTGTTCACTTTAAGAAAGATTTTAAACACTCAAGCAAAAAAAAAAAAAAAAAAAATTCAACCAAATTACAAAATTCACATTTCACCTGCAGGAACGACGGGGTATGAAGAGATTGCTGCACTACAAAAGGTAGCACTTTTTAATTTCTGCGGGAATTCTGGGTGCATTTTGTATAGCTAAAGAGAGAGTTTCCCATATAAATTTAAACTTCAACATACATTCTTTAACTTTAACTGTAATTAATATAAATCATTAACATCGTTCAACCACCCAAACCCCGTTCCAGGAGTAGCTCCAGCATTTGCGAGGCTTTAACACTACGTCAGCCCCTTTTCTTGGTATCTATTTTTAACTTTTAAGTGATAAGGCAGTAGTGTAAGTTCAAAGTATACCTGCTTTTTGTTTATCGTGTTCGCTTTCTCTGCACCCACCATTAGATAGGAGCCAAACCCTGGTCCAAATCTGTCATTTTATCCTTCTTTAAAAACCAAACCAAAAGCCACTCCTCCAGCAGTGTGTCGTTTTCATTTTATGTTTTACCACTCTCCTTAAAACGAAGCAGAAGGCTCGAAGGGCAAAGACCCACCAGGCTGTCTCAGACAGTCAGCGGCGGGAGACGTTTGTTTATCAGATGAGGTTTGACGCCTTCCTGGAATGAAGAGGGCTGGGTCCCCCGAGGGAGCTCCCTGCTTGGCTGGATAGTCAAAGCAGTTGACCCTAACTCAAACAGGCTTTAGGCTGACTTCTTTTCTTTTTCTCCACCATCACTTTAGCTGACAAATTCTGTTTATCAGCATCAACATGCTCGTGGTGGACTCGCGCGGCGGTCCATCCCAGCCACGTAACGACGTCACCTAAAGGTCAAGAAGTGATGAGGATTTGCCTTTTACCCACCCGTGTGCGTTTGCGAGTTAGAAATCAAATGATCTGCTTGCGGATTGCTTGCAAGCCTTGTAGCTAGAGATCCATGTATCAGTGTCCTCAATTTCCCCTGGAAAAATACCGTTGAGCAGATGCTGTTGAGATCCGCTGGGGCTCACGAAGGAACAAAGAAGCCCTGATTGAGTGGCCAATCAGCTGAGACACAAACAGAGCAGTGCTGAATAATTACAATACTTTCCTCCTATCTTCACACCACATTGCACAGCCTCTACAGAACTCCTTATCAGTGTGATTTGCTGAGGTGATATACGGATATTATTAAAAATAAATGAGCCAATTTGGGGTGTTTTGTCAATAATCTGTAGGTTAAAATATGGATGGGGTTGAATTAAAAAAAAGTAGAGTTGGTTATCGGTTCAACTCAGCCTAGACTTTGACATTATTCTCTAAATTCATGAATATCCCACCTGATTAGACACCCATATTGGTATTATTTTTAGTGTAATTCAGGTCCTCTGACAGATGCAGTTTTCCCTAAACTTTGATTGGGGGAAATAATGCTGTGTGCTGAGACAGAAAGGAAAACCAAAACGGTAGAATGAAAGAATTTCTCACCATGAGTTCAGTGCAGTTTTTTTTTGTGTCCTTACTGTCCTTGTGTTTCTTAAGAACGAGCATCACTGTCGGTTTTATTCTCCACACTGTCACATAAAATGGTGAAAATCATTCCCCTGGTGTGGAGCAAGCGATGTCAAAGGAACAGTTTTTGAAGTCTCCGTCATAATGACATGAAGGGATTGGAGTAATTGCGTGTTGTCAAAGGCTTCGGCAAGATTCCGGATAAGAAAGAGAGTCTTTTCCACGTGGAGCAAACATTCCAGGAGAACTTCAGAAGGGAAACTGAAAAAGTGACTTACTGCTCCGTCTTTTTAAAGATGGTTGGGGAGGTTTTGCTGAGTGAGCGCCAGGATTTCCAAGTATATCATACATGTGCAACACTGCTACCATATCAACACAACACACACTGCTACTGTTGCAGCGATTACTCGTTAATAACATTCTATATAGTCATCTTAAACTAGGCAGGTGCTTCACTCACCTCAGCATGCTGAATTCCTGAAATTGAAAATGGCAGCAGGCCCTACTTTTTGATCTTTCTGGATAATTATCGGACCACTTGGAACTCACAGAGCACTGAAATCCCAAAATTGTATCTTTTAATGTGAAAAATAAGACAGTGATGTCTCATTTGTGTGGAATTTCCACACTTGAAATTCCACAGCCTCGACTCTGGTGGACTCAAGTATTATTGAAACTAGATAAAAATCAAGATGAAACTTTTATAAACACTTTCAACACCTAAGCACATCATGTTTAGGTGTTGGACTAAACATCACATGCTTAGTCCAACACCGAAGCGCAGAGTCCGATTCGGCAAACACTTCTGAAAGGACGAGTTGCTCTCTAAAGCCATGCGAAACTTAAGCTTTGTGCCGTGGACGTAGCTGTGAAATTTAACCACGACCAGAGAAATTCCACAGTCTGCTTATGGTGGAATTAAAACAAACTGGAAGTGATTGGGAATGACAGCAACTCGGTCACGGTGAGGGAGTCCGTGTAAAACCACAGAGAGGGGTCAGCAGATGCTGGCTGGAACATGTTGCGTTGAGGTCACCAACTTTCTGCAGTGTCAAAAAAACTACAAACTTACACTTGGCCGTCAGATTAGCTCTGAAGCAGTGCAAAGAGAGCTTTGAGGAATTGGTTACTTTGGCCCAGAAGCTGCATTTAAACCTTACAGCACCAGGGCCACAGCGTATAGCAGGGCAGCACCGGAGCAGTAGATACGCGTTCTCTGTAATGCTTTTGGACATTTAATGGAAAAACCTGGGTGTGTACGAGCCAGGTGCATGACTTCATTGTGTCAGGTCTTGTCATGATGTTTTACAGTAGTTGGACTTGGTCACGAAGTTCAAGTGACAGTATCTGTTGATGCTTCTGCATATTAGGCTTATTTGAACAATTTCATGGTCCCAACTCTTTGGGAACAGTTTCGAGATAAGCCGGGTCCATCAGGACCCGGTGAGTTCTGGTGTGAAAGACCTTTGTGCACAGGGTTCTGGCTTTAACCCAAAGAAATAACATCAGCGTCTGACCTCACAAATGGGCTTCTGGACCAAAACGTATTGAGTTCACGTCTACACTTTGTTGAATACCTTCCCTACAGACTTGAAGTTCTTGCACTTGCAAAGGGTCGAGGTCAGCATTATGTCGTTCCCCTATGAATGTAGACTATAATGTCATGTTTTAATGTTTTTTGCAAAGAATGGGCAAATTAAAACATCTGCCCATCTAAAAAAACAGTATATCTAAACGGGCAAAGCAGGAGACATAATGCAAAAAAAGTGCAACTGTATTTGCAGCAAAATGTGCTTGTAAGGATTCACTATTCAGCTAGTTTATTTATAAAAAAAAACTCATATCATTTATGTGCTCTTTTGCATTGGTCTTTTACATAAAACCCCCTATGAAACAAATTCATTCCTGTGGTTCTGACATGATAAAATGCAAACAAGTCAAGAGTTTTGCTCTTTAAGCATTCTGTCATTCATTTAAACTTACATCAGTGATGCACTTTCTCTACTCTAACTCATGAAAAGCTGTCAGATGAATGAAGCTTTTTTTATTTATTTTTTTTTAAACACTCAAAAACAGAGGATTGGTCGCTGGTTATATCCCTCACCACATTATCATTCCCCAGACATGCTTTTACTGTACTTCTGACTGAGTAAAAAGCATTAGCATGACAGGCTGCAGACCTTTCTACTGATAAGCAACTCCAGTGTACCTTGCTGTCAGTTACCTAAGCTGTGTGCTGCATAAAATCAGATTTTTTCAAGGACAGAAAGTCCTTCTTTGACCTCTTTCATAAATCATCACAGGTTTGTTTTGCTGTACAATAACCAGAAACCTGTGATTTCTGTCCGGATATATTTACCAAAACTGTTAGATATAAGTCCAATTTCTGTGTGAGTTCATCATTCCCTAAAATGTACTTATTAGTTGAACAGGAACCTATAAGATAAACCTAATCAGATTTTGAGGATGTTAAAAAAATTGAACATTAAGTTGTGTCTGTTGCCTTAAAGCTAACCTTTTGTAATGTTTATTTAACATAAAGTTATGAGCAGAAGGTGGTGCTATAGTCTAATGTTCGAATGCCTGCTGACGACACGTTCATGTGAGTGAGAAAATCTCCTTCTGGACATCTTGGACTTGAAAATGAGTCAAATACTTTCAAAATCTGAACTGTCGTGTGATTGTAGACCCTGGCAAATTAAACAAAATCATGTATTTTTGAGAAAAAGAACAAATAAATATTGGCTGTAAATGGCATTGCTTTTCAGATACAGGGTAATAAATGAACTATTATACATTGGGGGCATGTAGTTGGCAAGTGGACATTCATTTTGCACTGGAAATCTCCATTACTTTACTCACTACCTGACATTTGATGCACAGAAGTCGCTCAAAGTTGACAAGACATGTTGTGAAGTTACACAGATGTTGCATTTTGAGGCATCACAAAACACAGGTTAGAATGACCTAGTCAAAGACTATTTGACAAGTTAAATGGTTACACACACTCTCCCACCATTGTATCTGAGTTGGAGCTATTTTGTTAGATTTTTATTTCTAAAGTTAATTTGAAACCCACGTATGATTTTCCTTTCCACTACATAGTTATTACATTTAATTTAAATTTTTAGACTACAGAGTAAAAGCCTCGGAAAATATATTTAGTTTGCAGATTTAACGTAACAAAAACCAGAACGCCTATGAGGTATTAAAGCTCTTGCAAACTACAAGCTTATTTCAGATGCTAGTTACAGGTTGTAAAATTGGAATTACTAGTTTCATTTTCTTGCAGCTATTCAGTGGAGGGCATATGTGGCAGATTTTCCATGAATTATCCCACTGCCTGACAAAAACAGACAACGCATCCAGAAACCCTTCTGGCTGCTCCAATCTGCATACAAGTGTTTGAGCATGAGAACAATCTCATGTTTGACGAGACGAAATTGCAATCAAGAAGAGACGAAATTGCATTTTTAGACTTCAGAGGGCATAACTGGAGGCATCAGGGATGAAGCGAACGCTGTGCCAGAAAGTTGCCGGAGCAACCAGCAGCCAATCATCACAGCAAATCAGGAGCATTAGACAGAGAGCCGGGCATTATCGACACCTGACTGGATTTGATAGGATAGACTCAGATGAAAACAGATGGTTTTAGGACGCAACTGGACGTATGGGGCAAGTAGATGTAGGATGTTGCAATAAATAGATATATGAGAACAAACATATTGTGGGTCTGGGGTCTTCACATCCAAAGCGCTCACATCAAGGAAATATCATTATGATATATATTAACCATTATTCCAGTATCACAAAATTTTACATTTCTAGTTGGCAGGCACTGATTATTATTGTTTTATTTGAACAGTTAATGTAGTTCATTGTGTCTCCATCAGACTGGCTGGAGAGTTTTCTGTAAACAGAAATCAACAAGGGATTTTAGAAAGTTACATTTTGGTCCATTCGACTGGAATGCCTTCCTTCTTTGGTGTCTTGAAAATGTTTTTTTTTCTTCTTCTCAGTCTTTGTTGAGTTTATCTACTCAACAGATTGTCTCGCCTGAGCCGTGGATCTCAGCGGAGTCAGCGTGGGCCGACTGCCCTTTCCTTTCATTAACTTTCTTCTATCAGTTTCGGTGTTCAGCCATGTCAGTCAGTATTGCCATACGCTGGTGGATGGCTTTGAAACAATTAGTGGCTTTAGATTCTTCTTTTTAACAAACCGTGCTTAAAGATAACCATTTGCTTTCTAAAGAGCAGATGTGTAAAAGGTCTTGCTTGCCGTTTTTTTATTTTTCAGCCCTCTTCCTGTCCATTCTAACCAATGTTGATGTTTCACCAGGTGACGAAGATGCTTGCCGTTGTCGTCGTCCTGTTCGCCCTGCTCTGGATGCCCTACCGGACCTTAGTGGTGGTCAACTCCTTCCTAGGCAAACCCTACCTGGACACCTGGTTCCTGCTCTTCTGCCGTCTCTGCATCTACCTGAACAGCGCCATCAATCCGGTGATCTACAACGCCATGTCGCAAAAGTTCCGCACCGCCTTCAAGAAGCTGTGCCACTGCGGCCCCCAGCGCATGGAGAAACCCGCGTCCTACAGCGTGGCTCTCACCTACAGCGTCATCAAGGAGACGTCCAACGGGGAAAGCCCGGACCACTTCACGACGGAAATGGACGAGCTGCACTCGCCGTGCAACCAGTGCATGCCTGCCGGAATCTTACCGAGTGCCAAAAAGATGCAGTACGTGGTGGATGCCTCGCTCACTGGCAGAGAAGTGAATGCCTGAGTCGAGACGACGTTTGCACCCAGAGTCGATGACGTACTGTTGAGTTTAGTCGGGTTTAAGTTGAAGGCGCGCCGACATGTTCACCTTGAGTTCTCTATCTTGTTCATATGTTGTTCGATGAAACTAAAGTCCATCCCCTGTCATGTTTTGTGGGCTTTGAATATTTTGCACACAATAAGTTAAGAGAACAGTTTTGCGTAATCCAAAATAGAGAGTATTTGCAGTTATGCTTAGTTATTCAGCGAACGCTTCGTATCAGATCACTACTGGGAAAAACTGAAAGATTACCGATTGGAGGAGTTAATGCACACAGCAACTCTGTTCTATGATAATCTATCAATCTATTTTTTATAGCCGCTTCATATTTGGAGTGTGTTTGTGGAGTAGGGTGCCTATTATTAGTGATAAATAGGCAACAAAGGGATATTAAGAGAAACAGGCATACACTCTCACCTAGGGGGAACTCAGACAGCCCAATTACCCCATCATGCGAGTTTTTGGGACGTGTGAGAACTTTGGAGGTAATCTACACATGCACAGGGAGAACAAGCTAATTCCACACCGAAAAGACCCCAGATGCAATTTGAACTGAGGAACTCCTTGCACTCTTCTGTAAAAAGGACGCTAATCCTGAACATACTAGGGGAGGATTTACCAACTATAGAATCTTAATTTTATTGGTTCCAAAAGATCATTTGTTTTAAATCTCTTCTAAATGGCCGACTGCCACTGCATCCACACAAATCTCTGAAAACAGGCCATAAAATGACTTTTTTTTCCCTCAGTATCCAAATTATCATTAGGCTACAGGTTTTGCTTCTTGGAACCCAGAAAAGTTTCTCTTTAGTTTCTTTGATCCCCTTACGGAGTTACATTCAGTACTAATCACCACAGTATGGGAGTAGTTTGCTCAAACCAATGGAGCAGTTTGTACAGACAATGTAAGGTGGTGTGTGGCTTTTTTAATAAGAAGCAAAGATTTAAACCACCACATTGTTGGGAATCTCGTCTAATCCTCTGAACTTTTTAGTACACCCCTGGAAGAGTGTTGCTCAAGGCACTTATGCATTCACTTCCCTTTGCTGGGTATACAGTCTAATGTTTGACCTGAGGCGAACATCATTTACACACTCTGCACGTCTGATGCACCAAGCCGGGGAAGCACCACCGCCACCGAGTCTGCTTTTAATTAAAAAAAAAAAAAAGAAAGAAATCAATTTCCAATAGATGCATTATTCACTGAGCTAATCAGAAACTCTGGAGCTGAAAGGTGGTGCGATGGATGACGTTTTCATTTAACACAGAATCAAGAGATGCAGATGTTGCGTTTTAACTGCTTCGCATGACAACGTGATGCAGAACCTTTCGAAAAATTTTCATCAAGATTAAAATTTTGATGCCTTGGTAGAATTTTGAAATGTAACAAAATAATTCGGCTGGTTGAAGGTAATTAACTTTTTTTTTTCCCTCCTTGTTAAACGCAGAGGATTTAGTCCATTGACGTTCCAGTTAAATGTCTTGTCCATTTAGCTGAGATTGCTTTATTTCAACGAGTTAGAACCGCGTCAAACACAACGCCGCGGAAAAAAGTTCACTGGCATTCATCATTCTAATCAAATTTAAGGCTTTGGAGGATGTGTTTGACTTGTTCTTGTTCAAGAATAATCACAAAATAAAAAAAATAATACAATTGGCTGCACAAATGTGCATTTTTGTGGTTTCTTTCAATCCACAACAGGACAAAATTGTACCTAAACATATAAACAGAAAAATACATTCCTTAAAGATACCCATTTGCTTTGAAACCACTAAAAACTGAACTGTAGTCTCACAACTTCACAAACAGACATGCAGACACGTTGGATCCAATTCAAGGCAACCTTCGTCAGGAGAAAAGTCTTTTGCGACCGTCTTTAGGTGAAAAGGCTCGAGGGTTATTTTGCTAAGTACGACTGCAGTGTTGCCGAGGCATTTTCGAGATAGACGCTCCGATATTGGAGGAATTTAAACGTGTCAATGAAGCTCCTGCATCGGCATCATCAAAGTTTTAAACATGTCAGACAGCGACAGCTAATTAAATGAAGAAAAGACATAAACATGCAACCACTGGAGGAAATGCGACGCGACGTTGCAAGACAAATTGAGCAAAAGCTGCCAAATTCGTTTTTCTTGGATCAGATCCTTTTAACAGTAAGGAAATATTTTGTTTGTTTTTGTGATTTCTGGCTCAATAGAATTCAAGGTTTATGTTTTCCTCAAGATTTTAAAAACCTCCTGAAATGTCAGAAACGGTAATAGGTACCAAATGTTCCTCTTAGTTTCGACATCAAGTTTAAAAAGTTCTTTGTGGGACGACTTCATGTCAGATTCATGCATTTTTACCAGTACGTTTAGTTAAATGAATTTTTTGTTCATTTGAGAATAAAAAAAAAAAATGCTGGAAGCATCCGTGAAAGACTAAAATTGATATTGTTTGCAAACTTTTCACCAGTGAAATCCAAGTTTCATATCTTGAAGTCAGTGTCATACAAACGTCGTCGTCACTGCATTTCATTTTGCAACCGATATTCCACTGGGACTCGACTGGAGTTACTGAATCCGTCCCTCTTTGCGTTTCCCACCTGGAGCCATGTAATCTGAATTAATCCAAACGTACACCGGCGTGACATTTTAATTTCCCTTCCGCAGGCAGAACCCAGATGTCGCATTACGTGACCTTTAACGATGCACTCGGCAGAGAAAGAGGCGGACAGATTTAGACACTCACTTAAACTTGCTGTGTCAATTTAGAATCACCTGAAAGCTAATGATTCCAGCGAGGGGGAGTTGCTCGATTAATCCGCCGACGTGACAGACACACGGAGCAAAGCCTCGGCGTTGCTTTGGTTGCCATCGAGTGGAGAGCTCGCGTGCGTCAGCGAGTGGCGAGCTACAGTGAGGCAGAAGCGTGTTCCTGCTGCTGCTGCTGCAGTACGTCGTTTTATTCAGTTTCAGCTGGCAGAAGGCAGCACTTTTCTTTCTAGTTAGTTATTCCAGGAGTCTCCACAAACCAGTGATGGGACATGTAGCAGCAAGATGAAACCCATTGTCCGCCATATTTAATAAATTGTTGCGGTAGCTTACCAATACTTTTTGGAAATAACCTCTAAGCAGGTGTTGAACATACTTCTCATCGATACTGCGTATTTTTGGTATCGATCCAATACCAAATAAAATATCGTCAATATTGATTGATACCAGTACCGATACTTATTGTTTAACTGTGAAGCCATCAAACATCTGACCTTCAGGCAATTTCGTGTTTTTCTTCTGATTAAAAAAAAATAAAATAAAATTTGGACAGAATTTAGGTAAAGTCCCAACATGCTAATTTAACAACAAATATTCAGATGGTAAACAGAAACATTATGAAAACAAAGGAATTTTTTTTGCATTGTTTTCTAATTAAACAGCAAAAATTATAACTTAAGAGTGGATGAAAGCAAAATCTCTGAGCTTCTGTTTTGTGTGCAGGCGTGTTGAATACCTTGATGAGTTGAACATTTTTGTTAAAATTATCATTATGTTGTCAGTATAATCTGAGAAAATGTGCGAAAAGATCAATCTCCTCCACGTCCTCCTTAAGCTACTATTGCCGTCTGAAGAAACGCACCTCTCCGGGTCAAAAACAACCAATCAGATCCAGGAGGAGGGTCTTAGTGCTGCCAGTCATGCTCGTGTACGTCCACTCAACATGATGATGACGGAGAAACAACTTACCATCACAAGAAAACTGTTCATCTGCAGTCATTCTAGCCTTAGCATTCATGGCAAAATACATTATGGTGAGACCCTCCTCTTGGCTCCGATTGGTTGTTTCTGACAGATCAGGGTGTTTCTGCAGTTGGCACTGGGACATAAAAAACTCTTTTTTTTTTTTCATCACAGTTACAGATTGCAGCTTTAAGGAGGGATTTTAGTATCTCTCCGAACTTGAAAAGATGCTGGGTGAAAACAGATCAATTATGGATCATCTCTCTCAGGGTCGGTCCAACTCAGCAGGGTTGCAGAATGGACTTAATTTAGCTGAATGGATTCAAATGAAAGACATTTCATGTGGATGAACTTTGGCGAAGTCAGACGAGGCCGTCGTATCGTCGACATGGTAACTCTACAGAACTGGCTCACAATTGTTTGACCCCATGCTTGTTTGAAACAGCCCGCCTTCTTTCACAACAACACAAACCTATGAAATAATTGTGAGGACCTTTGCAGTTTCTGCATGTGGCCCGCCTCCAAGAGAGACCAGCTGACGAAAGGGACACGCTTTAACATGAACGGCTGTGTTTTTCTCGGTTTTTTGTTCGTCTATATTGTAAAGTTGTTTGAAAACTTGTGTGCCGTGCAATGTGAACTTCATGGAGTGTTGTACTTTTAAATGTGCCTGGAAAGAAAAAAAACAAAAAAAAATCTGTTTTGAGAATTTCTTTAAAACTGTCTCAGTGCAGTGGGTGAAAGTTAAATAGATGAGAATATTTGGAAACAAAAAGCTGTTTCATGTCTGTGGTTTGCAAAATACCTCACAGGTTCATGCACATTTCGCTTTCTGTTCGTTATTATTGCTATTATTATTATTGCTATTATTATTATTGCTATTATTATTATTATTATTATTATTTTCCTACTTTTGACAAATGGCAAACAGCTGTGATATTTTGTGTTCTGCTTGCAGGTTGCTGCAATAAAACACACAATTTACAACACGGGCGCACGCACACACACACACACACACACCCCTACACACACACACACACACCACACACACACACACACACACACACACACACACACACACACACACACACACACACACACACTACGTGGGCAAATCCAGTGACTTTTTGCACGTTTGTAGTTTTCCCTCTGCTGCTTCATGGATTGTTTGAATATTTTGTATTGCTTATTTGTCAATAATAAACAGCAATTACATCTGGCCTTGGACGGTGTGTGAGTGTTAGTCCCTCAGAGTTTCTCGTGACGTTTCGGCTCTCCGCACCTACACTGTAAAATGTAAAAAGTTCACATTACTTAAAAAAAGTTAGGAAACCGATTGCCTCAAAATTCTGTAAAGCAAAGTAGCTACTCACTATATGAGGAAGCAAATAACTATGTTGTAGACCACTCAGATAATGCAGCAGAAATCTGGAGTGCCATTAACTCAAAAATCATTAGTAAGGTTGACTGTAAAAATGCTCATTCAGATAACTCACAATGGCAGTAAACCTGAGGCAAAGGTAACTCATAATCATTAGTGTTGACTATAAAATGTCAATTATGACTCTTCTCTGTTATGCTCACTAAGCAGCAAGACATAAAAATAAGTTATGCTACACACTTCTCAGTCATTACCGGCAGTCGGTTCGTCTGCTGCGTCATCCGAGACTCCGTCATGAATCAGCCGCGGAGCTACTCCAGGCGACGGCCGGCTGGCGGGGGGCATCAATCACTATGGCTGATGGCTTCACTGTGGAGTCACTCGGCATGTGGTGGCCTGACTCCAAACAAATTCATCTTCTTAAAGCTTTGGATGGGCCTCCTGAAAAGGGGCCTGCACAAACACTGTTGACGAGCGCGCATCACTTATTCTGAACCGGGTTCTGTCAGCACGTCTTATCTGTTCCACACAGAGGACACTAATTGTTTTTAAAACCACCAATATGTTAAGGAAAATGGATTTTGAATATGGAATTTCAGGCTTTCTTCAGTTTTAGGTCACGTTGTGCTAAAGCAGTGGGGAGAACGAATACCTATTATGCATATGTTTTCTTCATATAAAAAAAAAAAAAATGATGACCTGGATTAGATAGTGATCAAATTATGCATGCAGCAGTATTGAATGCTTCCAGATGTGATGCCTGAGCACGTTTTAGGGCAGCATATCTCCATATACCACTGAAAACCAAAGCACTTAAAAAAAGAATCCATGCTGATATTTTTTAGGAATGAAAAATGTCTGGAAAATAAGCCATTTCAAAGACCTTCAGATTGTTGAGTCATAATCAATAGGGCACTGGACCATTACTTTGTAATCCCACCCAACAACCCGAGCGGAACTCCAGCACTTTTGGTCAGCTGGTTTTAAGCACTGTACAATGGCCGCTGGAAAAGACAAGTGTTTTGTCGTTGACTGACCATCCAGAAACCGCCTGCTGCAGTCTTGCTGGTTGAGCAGGAGGATCCACTTCTGCTTTTCAAAGGTGTACGGTTGCATAGCTCCGCAGCTGTTTGCATCCGTCTTCAAGTGTGAGTGTAAACGTTGAATTTGGGGAGCTTGAGGGGGGCGTGACCAGCAGCAGCTAATTCTGGATTTAAACTGAAACAGCTTGTTCTGAATGGAGCTCAGCAGATCATAATCTCATTATCTACGAGTGATTTTGAGCATAATATGTTAAATGGACATGTTTTGTATCGCCCGTAGAACTGCCCTAACCTGTTCAAGGAAGCATAATAAAATGCAACAGCAAAAATGCTAATGCTAAATGAATAATACATGCTATGGGATGCTCCATCTTTTATCTAATCTGAGGACAGCTATCTCACAGGTGAGTCCCATCAGGGTCGGTTTGACCTCTTACTCTTTTCAGTGGCTGACATTTCACTACATCTACTGCTGAAAGGTCACCGATGTGTTTCCACATTCATGGAGTTCAAATACGATACGCGTTGTTGTTAAGCTACTCAGTTTCACATATCCGCAGACAAAAACTGGCTCTATGAAAATTAGTTCTGAAGCAAGAGGTTTATTTAGAGCCTCTTATGCATGACCTTTCCGGCTACCGATTTATCTCGACCTGCAACCTGTAGAGGGAAGACTGAGTCGATAAGGAAACAGCTCAGCAGGTGCCGCCAACAAACGCAACAGGCTGCGGAGGGTTTGATTTCATATTTTTCGTCATCGCTCTGACTGGAGCGAAACAAGATACCGTCTCTGTGTGTTTCTTGCCATCGTCGAGCTGCTTATCCTTCCCCTTCCGTTTCGAAATGCCCAGAAATTCTGAGATGCGGATTGACACTGACTGATAAAGATTTGCTGCCTCGGGAGAACCACGCCGGTCCTGTGAAGGTTTTCACTCAGCTGGAAACGAGACGCTGAGCTGGACTGACACGGTCAGAAAAGCTGCAACTCCGGAGCTGAGGCGCGAACAGGAGGGAACCGCTTCAAACAAGAAACAAATCCATAATCTATAATTACATTGGTTCATATTTTACACTGGAAGCATGTTGCGTTAGTTATTAGAAGGCTTTTCCCTCACCATCAACGTTTCAGCAGGGTATCCGTCAACACAACAGCAGCATGAAAGATGCAAATGTTCCTGCAAAATAGTTTTAATAAACCGTAGGAGGAGGCAAAGCTTAGCAAAGAAAATGAAAAGCTGTCTGAACTTCAACATAAATCCCTTGTGGAGAAAAAGCATTTATCTTTGACTTCAGACAGACTAGCATGAGCAGAGATTATTACTTTAGCGTGAGCCGCAGAGTCCCTGCGCACAAATGGAAAACACGGAGATCAAGTGAGATTTAGGAGGCCTTCAAACGTGCTGCTCACCTTCTCGTTTATCCTTACGGCCCCGCTCCACTCCAGAAAAACAACCGATCCTAAAAATAGCTCATCGTTTACTTCCCGTGGCAAATGACAGCGCTTTTCAGAAAAGACAACTTTTATGAGGCAGGCGTTCAACACTGTCCATCACCGCGCGCATCTCAAGAAACCGCGGTGGCAGCACCATGCTGTGGGACGCTTCTATGGAAAGGACATGGAAAAAAAAAAAAAGCTGCATGCACTGTCATCTTCTATGAAATTTCCCTTATGTAAATACATGCATTTATAAAATGGAAAATAAAATATAATGTATACGAATACAAAAAATCCCTGGAAAACTGAGCCTTGAGTTTCAGGGCATTTTTTTTATTGTTTTTTTGGGAAAGAAGAAACTTGTCAAGACTGTCTGACATTTTTGGGGGGCAATATGGACACGCAGTACGCTGTCATGAACCTTTAAATCTTGATCATTTAAATATAGAAAAAAGCTTGCCGTCGCCACACGGTGACGTTCCTTCCAGCTCAGAATCGTGGCTTTTCGTTTTGCAGCAGGATGATGTTGTCAGTTTTTCCCTCAGAAGATGAATCTTTTATGTGAGAGCATGAGGTAAGTGTGAAGTGCTTTCTCAGGCTCGATGCTCGGGAGCCGGCGGCCCCGACTGTGGACGGGTTGCGTGGTGTCGGCCGTGCGTTACCGGCAGGCCTCCCTCAGGCCGAGCCGTGTTGTTTCCTGGCTCTGACCTGAGAAATGGGATCTGATGTCAGTCACTCAAGAAGCCTCTGTCTGGAACCACGGATTGCACAAAACGTTGGGTCAAAACTAGGAACTCCTTCTTCACATGCCGCCATTTTCGATGTGGCAAAGAAGCCAATCAGATGTCACTGAACCTCTTCCATCCAATGAAATAATAAGTGGTACGGTAAAATAAAAGATGTGGAAGAAAAGGGAAACTGTGATTCAAATAAAATGAAAGGTTAGACGGATGGTAAAAAGTGGAGGCGGGCGGATCGATGCAGAATGTCGACACCCAGGAAGAATCGATACTACCGTAGTTTCAGATCATCTTTTTATTTTTGCAAGCTGGTTTCTCAACTTCCTCTAAAAAAATAAAAGATTTTGTTTTGATTTGCTCTCACATTATATATTTTTTGCATCCTATTTATATAGAAGAAATGCACACAAGTGATGTTAGTGTGGCGTTAAAAGGCAGTACTTTGTGGAAGGTTAGTCCAAATTCTGTTCTAGATTTGGAACAAAAATAAGTCAAAGAAGAAAAAAAATCAATAACATCCGACAGTCAAACAGCGAACTTGAATAAAAAATGTTGATATCGGTATCAGTATCAGTATCAGTATCAGTATCGGCGATATGGGATCTGGGTTTACGTGGTATCAGATTGAAACAAAAATAGGCAGTGTCGCACACCTTTAGTAAAACGCAGTAAAAAACAACAACACAGTAGTCAGTGATCATAGCTGAAGTCAGTTCTGTAAAAATGGAAGTTGTCTATATAAAACCAAGTTTATGGCAAAACACCCCTGAAAACGTTGCGTTATTGCAGTTTGACAGGCAACATCAACTACCCTGAAGAGAAGCGGTGCGGCATTTTATGGACTGATGAAAGCAATATTGTTCTTTTTTCGTTTTAAGGCGGGGGCCACACACAGACTGCCAGACGATCATAAATACTGAATTCAAGTCACGGTGAACTGCTGGAATTGAGTCACCATGCGGGGATATTTCTCATACCATGGTGTCAAATCGGTTTTTCCCTACAGGATAAATGGGGCTTGACAGGGATCACGGCTCAGTTTGAATGCATTTAGGAAGTTGTATTGTCTTATGATGTAGAAGAAACTGCCTTGTGGACAAAGACCCCAAACACATCAGGAAACCAGCAGGTGGGCTTTAGACCAACAAGAGTAACGCTGGTAACCAGCAGCCAAATTACACAAAACCAAGAGAAATGTTCAATCGTCCTGTTTCTAGGGCAACAACCGAGAAATGTAATCCATTTCTCATGCTACATGGTACAAGATGTAACCATGTAGGCATGAAGCTGTTTAGAAACAGCAGATAAACAGCTAAAAATGTAGCTGTGATTGACATGAAAGCTACATCTTCAATCTGGGCTTCAAACCTAACTACAGTCTCCATCTTTAAAAACACAATGGGAATCATTGAAATATATGACAGACATAGTAAATGCTTTTTGTAAGTAAAAAGCAATTCAGTTTTTGCGCCTCCTGATATTCCAGTTTCTTCATTTTCTGTTGTGGGTGAACAAACCCGGTTCGTTGTTAATGTTTCGCTTTGGTGAAAAGCTGTGCGGTGCAGCATTCTAGCTTTTGGAGCAAATGCTAAAATGCTCGTTTGGAGATTGACTCAATTGGTTTTAAAGACGCTGCCGCCATTTTGAGGGTTAGAAACTCACTGCAGGCTGATTCTGACAGTGGAGGCCAACATTTAGCTCGGTTTTGGCACAAAAGCTCGTGTTGCGTTCGAAAGTTCTGGAAAACTCGCAAAGCAGACCACCGGCTTCTGTGAGTCACAAACAGGCTGATTCGTAATGTTGCTGCATTAGCGTACGGCTCCCCGTGCTCCCTTTGGGTTCCTGTATTATTTACTCATTTTTTTAGTTGGTAATTGAAAAAGAAAGAGCAAAGCTGAAGGGTTTAAGTGACGTTAACCAGATGTTCAGCCACCTAATCCTCAGACAATCGCGGCAGGGTGAAGGAGGTCAGCGGCACCGTCTGCTGTACAATTGCTGGCATTTCTTTTCCCAGACCAATAAGCACCGAAGTGTGACTTTTCATTTGCTGCTGATTAGCTCACACAGACAGACCTCATGGGACTGTAAGCTGACCCTCTCTGCGACCCCGGGTACTTTCTTTCCCCCTATGTCTAATCATATGTAATACATTTTAACTTAGGCCAATAAGTCAACATTGTTCTTTTTTAAGTAGCAAGTACTAATTAGGAAAACAATCTGTACTGAAGTCTGTACATTTCTCATAAATTAGTTTTTGCGAGATCTGGTTAAGTTCCGCTTTACTGAGGTGTGATGGTTAAGAAGTCCTTTCTCTGAAGTTAAAACTGCAGTGTTTAGCTTTTAGGAAACTTTTTTTTTTTCTTTTTGGCATGTTCTCTGAAACTGTCGCTATGGCATGCCAGTATAGTACGAGACAGATTAACTGTGGAGACATTTAGCTGCCCTGCCTTCTCCAGTGAAAATACAAACAACCAATCGGAGACAAGAGGCGGATCTTAGAGCTGTCAACCACACCCACTTGCTCTCAGCGTCTGCTCGCGTCGTGAACGCCGAGCCTAGTTAGCGTGGCTAACATCGACAGCGGAAAGTTGTTTTTTTCTTTAACGGTGAGTTGTTTCTCCACCTTTAACACATTTAGCGACGCCTTCACAAGCTTGATTGACAGCGCTAAGACCCTCCTCCCGGCTCTGATTGGCTGTTTTTTTTTTTTTTATGCATTTCCTCAGTCGGCAACAGCAACTCGATTTTTGTAACAGATTATCCATCTCGTGTCACAAGGTCATGACATGGAGACAGTTTTAACAAATATGTAAAAAAAACCCCGAAACATATAAAAACCACATTGCTGCGGCTTTAAAGAGCTGCGAGACAAAGCCGAGATCGACGCGAGAGCGTCGAGAGAGGCACAGGCGACTTCGGCTGAGGAGGGGAAGATCAGAGCGCTTCAGGATGATGCTCCCATCACCTCAGCCAGGAGTAAATATCGCAGAACAACGTTTTTGCCATTTAATCAACAAACAATAACACTTTGTAGACACTTTACTGTGGATCTTTATTTGCTCATCACAATAAATAATAATTTGGGGAATTGTAATCCACTCGTCTTCTCAAAACTGCTGTGTTTGTATATCAGGGAAACGAAACACACCTGTTTTGCACCATCGCTATTCGTCGAAGCTGCAGGAGAAATTTCAAAAGCCTGTCAGAAGTGGCTGAGAAGAACTGAATTTGAAAGAAGGAGCTGGAAAGGAGAACTGCCCTGGGTCCCGGCGGTACCTGCAGGCCCACTGACACGTTCCCGAACCGACGAGTTCATCCCGCCACTCCTGTCACATTTTTAGTCAACTACTACAAATATATTAAACCGGTGATCAGTGCCACCGCTTGAGGCGACTGTATGCGCAACAGCTTCTTGTGAAAGTTTCTTAAAGTTGGCCACGAAATTGGATTTTATTTCATAGACCATTTATAAATGTTTCAAAGAGTCGTCTAATAAAACTTTAATTGGTAGAATGATCCTTTTTTTGTTGTTTTCTGTTGTTCCTGCTAATGCGACTCTAATACAGCAGAGAATAAACACGTAATAAGATCAAGTGAATCAGGCAGAGAACAAGCAAGAATCCTCTTTCGTGTTGAATTTGAAGGCCTCCGAAAAAAAGCATCATGCGATGAATCCAATGAAAAGCCTTCAGTTTCACCAATTATCCTGATCACTTTGACGGTTCAGTTGAAAGAGAAACACAAATCGAAAGGTTACACTTTCTTTATTTTGGTCTCCAATTGCAAAAAAAATCTAATAATAATAATAATAAAAATGTATTAGATTTCAAGGAAGACGGTGAAGAGCTGCAGAACTCTCATGTTTTTTCTTCTGCAGAGCGACGACTTGCGCAGTAGGAGAAAAGCCTTTGTGTCTTCTCAGCGATGGACGCTTTTTGATTAGCCCCAAACACAAAGAGCGGCCGAGGACGTTTCCCCGCGGATCAAAGCCGCAGAGCCACGCTGCTAATCCCGCAGCTGCTCCCTCGCATGCCGAGGAGACTCCTAGAGTTCCCTTTATGCTGACAGCAGCAAGGATAATTCATTCAGACGCTTTATTATTATTACTTTTTTAAATCTGTCTAGCAGACATGTTCTGTATTATTTAGACGTCAGGGTGGACTAAAACATCAGCCTACGATCCTGTAAGTTGTGAAAAAACAAACAAAAACAAAAACCCAGGCGAACAGCAGCAGTGAATCCGTGTCACCGGCGTGAAAACAACACGGTCTTTCTTTCGCGAGGAGGGCCGGAGCGCTTCCCGGGCCTCCAGATTCTGGTCCTCACGTGTGAAAAGTGTCACATGGATGAGTATTGATCTTCGGGGTCATCCAGCTCCTGTCCGCCAGACCGCTCTGACGCGGTGCAGTCCGTCCGTGTCGCTGCTTGTGCGTGAGCCCGACTTGCTCACAGAGTTGGGGATTTATTGGGAGGTCGGCGAAGGTCAGGTGAGGCCTAAATGTGTAGCTACGAATGCATCCGTTCTCCATGCTGCGCTGAAGGGCTGGAGGAGAGTCAATACAGCCGGTCCATTTCTCATGCTACCTTTAGGAGCTAGCGGGACAAAATGGCTTCGAGCGACAGTTGGTAAATCCAACGTTGTTAGCGTCTATCTAAGCCACGCCCTAAAGAGGGCGTCCCCCAGTGCGCCACTTCCTTTAGCTTTAGCTTTGCAACAAGCTAAAAGAGATAAAAGAAACACAGAGAATTATTTATTCTCAATAACATGACTCACATCTAAATGCATGTTTGGTCATATTTTTGGAGTGGTTTTACTGGAACATACATGTGGTTGCCAGAATTTTACCGTATTTGCAATCAAAAACAACAAACAAACAAACAATTGTGTAGTTCTAATTTACTGCATCTGTGGAAGACGGAGCAAATCCCGTGTTGCTCGTAATATAATTCGGTTTCACGGCGCGAATGTTGTGAAACGTTTACAAGTTGGCGAATGATGCCCAGAATCGGCCGTTTCAAATTGGTTGCAGATATTTAAGGCGTTATTATTAGCTGCAGACGTTTCTGATGAGCTTCTCTCCCAGACTCTCCAAAGCTCATGAGGCCGTCAGTCGTCACTGCTGCAGCGATGGGAAAAGTGACTCCCTCAGCGGCCGTGATTTAGAATCCAGAGTCGGAAAGTCCTCTCAAAAACAGCCAGGGCAGAAGGCAACTCTTGGAAAACACGTTGCAGCAAAAACAGCAGTCTGGTTCTCATAGGGGAAATGTGTCTCATTTGTTGAAACACTGTTTCATTTAAATTTAGTCAGTCGTTCCACAAAATCTGCTTCATTTCCTCCGTTTAGATCTTTACAATTCATGTTTTTCAAAGTAAGCAACGTGTTCCAAACCTCCTGCATGAACGTTTGGAGGTCAAATCTGGAAAAACGCCAATCCTCCTCCCGTCCACCAGCATTCACCAGAAAACTCACCATCTCACTTTCTTACCAGTGAACTACTCCAATCTGCTCGTACTTACCCAACACGTCACTCCCCTCTGCCCTCTACTTTTTGGACATTGAAACTCCGAAAGTGATGGCTTAATCGTAACCTTTGGCGTTTTTTGGGGGGATTTCCGTAGATCCTTCTCATGCAGACGCTGTGACTGGGATTACCGATACAGAAGCAATGAGACAGTTCTGCAGAATCATCTCGCATATGTTTGGCCAGCCTGTTTCAGGTTGGAACTACAAATGGTCAAGTGCAGCCCAGACGTCTCAAGAAACTCTTCATTTGAGCTTACGCTTTAACAATAATCAACGCATTTCCCGGTAATCGTCACGTCTCTTTGACACGTCACTTTCCAAACCATGTGATCAGAAACAAACTAAAACTGTTCACTGCATTTAGCAATTGCTTTCCTGCAGGAATAAGCAGATAAGACAATCTCACTTACGGTCGATGATGATAGTTAAATTGGGGAACAAATTTCCCTCATGATCATCTTACAGTTGCTAATTTCGATGTGGAGAGACTTTGCAGAGTAGCAGTTTCTAGGTTGGCGCATTTGTGTCACTGTATCACGTTGCATGTTTTTGCCACACTATTAAGTGTAATGAATTGAATATGGCCGTGTTTTCACGGCTACAGCTGGCAGCTCTCCTGTTCAAGCTGTGCTGCCTCTGCATCGTTCATGTGTCACAACTCGTTCAATGCACAGACCGACATTGTCGAAGTGGGGCTTTGCGGCGCGGCTGTAAGCGTTTCGAGTCTTACCTGTCAAAGTGATCTGAGTTTGTGGAATTGGAAACAAAAGCTCTCAGCGAACCCGGAGCGGACCTGCCTGATATCACAAACATCACAATATTTCTCTTCAAAGTAAAGTATGCCACTTTTCTAGTTAATGTCGTTACGGGACTTAGTCTGCCAAAAGAAGATTTGCAGCTGGGGGCTTTCAGCTCCATCGTCTGTATCTCAGCTTAACAGATTGTTGTTGTTTTTTTTCTTTTCGGGCGTAATAGTTCATGAGTAGCTGCCCTGTTGTCAATATTTCATCGTTACTTGTAAGATGCTTGTGGGACAGCATTATGCATACTTGAGAGGCAGAAGGTTTGGATGATTTTTCTACGCCGTGAAAGCAGCCACCAGACGACCACCATTCATTCTACAAACCGTGAAGTCAGCGTCTGATTCAGAGCATCTCAAACAACTTGGGAGGAGGGAAAAAAAACAAAAACAAAAAAACAAAAATCCCACAATATCGTGCGGAAATGGCTGGAAACGATTTAGTAAATGTCACAAAAAGAAATGTAGCTTCATGGAGGTGCAAGAAAAAAATGGCCAACTTCAAATAGTACATTCACAGGAACGCAAACTCATCAATAAAACACTTCACACCAGCGGTTTACCGTAACTCGGTTTATGTTACGATCTAGAAGATTTCAAACACTGAACTCGTTCCAGCGAAGGAGAAAAGGCAGAAGACGACTGTGGTTCCAAATGTAGTGAGAGCATCCAGGACACTAAGTAGCATATTTATAATGTCTCAGACAGAGACATTATAAATGTCTCTGTCTATTCACTCCAAGGCTAATCCGCCCAAAACATGCGCTTAATGGCCCAGCCAGGAATATTCAGACCTCTAAAAAGCAGATGAAATAAACAGCAGCTACAAAAACAGACGCAAAAGAGAAAACTCATCGATTCGAGATGATGGGCTTCTTGATGAATAAACCTGACACGAGTCACGCCGGTTCATTTACTTCTCGGGGATAAGAGACACCCGAAGACAGTACTGTGCACCTCTTGGACGGACGAGACATGTGGTTTGTGCCAAATGAAAGAAGCCACCAGCGCGAAACGCAGGAGATGTTTCGTCTTACTAACACCGACTCTATAGCCTTGTTTTTAAAGTACAACTCCCACAGAGGACAAACGTGGATTGTTTTGCGACAGCTCGAACAATGACTCGCTTTTCCACTTTTGCCCCATTAGAGACATTAGTGTTCCCTTCTCGTTGCTTACGATGACGTCTGCAACCCAAGCGGCCATTTTGAATGAGCACTGAAACTGAAATGAGACAAAAGACGACGTTCAGTTGCGTGCCACTGAAGCACTTCCACCAGTGAGACTCCACCCATTTACTTCAAACACATCCAGAACCTCCTTGGGCGCAGTTCAAGTTCAGGATGCTAAACTGAACTTGGCGTTTGGACTCAGATTGGTTAAATATAAGCTCCAAATACATGTTCCAAAGTTTATTAGTGCGATAAATGTGAGTATGACAACTTTTTTTTTTTTTCCCCCTAAACCTGTGAAAATTATGAGTTAACACCTTCACTCTCTTCACACTACAGCATGAGTGCCTTTCAATCGGAAGGCACAGGAAGACGTGACACTTCAGCATTCATAATTCAGTCTCCAGAGAGGCCATGCTGCCGCTGCTCACTTGTTTTTAATGGGCCAAAGATTTACGCCGCGTGTGCAGCTCCCCCACCCAGGAGCGCTGAAGATTTTGTTGCTGACGCTACAAAATCAATGCGCTTGAGACCCAAATGTCACAGCTAAGACCCAACAACAGCATCGCTCAAAAGACAGCGGCTTATTCTGCTGACTTTACAAATCACGAGAGTTAAAGGTTCTGCTTCAGGAGCTAAATCGAGGCCGAGTCCAAGCAGAGGAAAGATTAGATAGATCTAAAGTTTTTAGATCTATCTAAAAACTTTAGATCTAAAGTTTTTAGATCTAAAGTTATGTCTGGGTGTGTGTTCACAAGAATCCTGCGTTTTAGGAGACCAGAAATGATCTTTATTTGTGTGTGTGTAAAAACTTTCAAAGCCCCCGTTTCATTGTTCGGTGTCTGAACATAATCATAAAAAAAAAAAAAAAAAGTTAATGCTTGTTTTTATTAAATCTGTGTATAATGTTGAAGAAAGCACAGACCCACACTCGCAGCTTTAGCGTCGTCAATGTGTGTCCTAATATTGAACATAAATTATGATCAGGAAGAGGCCAACGCAAGTGCAGTGCATTTAAAAATACATATTATTGTAAATGCAATTTTACGTTCCCATTAACTCTAATTTTCTGTTTCTCTGTGTTTAAGTTACAGGGGGGGGAATAATAGAGCTGTAATTACTGAACTGATGATTGTCACCATTAAAGCAGGATGATAGTCTTAACTACTGGAGATGAAAAAAAGGGCCGACACTGAATGAAGAGTCATCCTGAAAACGGTCGACTTCATTTGAAGGAGGCTCCTTTGTGATAAATTAGACTCTCGCGCCTCCTTGCAAAACTGCGACCGAAATGATTAAGTGCTCCCCCGATGAGCAGAGTGCAGGCCTTTGGATTTAGGGACTTTGCTCCCAGTGGACTCGCCTGTCGTCTGCTCAGAGGACGCTTCCTTCAGCTTCGGGACCGGGGGAGAAATCAACGGGAGCAGACACGCAACGCTGGCTAATTGGCTTTCATGACAAGCAAGTAACCATGAAAAGCTTGTTGCCATAGCAATTAGGACTTTTAGAAGTGAAAGACCTGAAAATTTCAAAGTCAACTTAAAAAAAAAAAAAGAAGAAGAAGAAGACCATCTCTTAACATTTACCACTAAGCAGAAGGGGAGCGTTAGCTTAATGAGACAAAACAAAAAAAAGAAAAGATTTTCTTTTTTTGTGTGTGTTTGATGATTTAAACTGGAAGGTTTATGTTTAGTGTCGTAGGGAGGAAACCTACATTCAACAGTTTCATGTGAAGAAAATTTTAAAAAAGCTAATTTATCATGGATATGAAATGACCCAGTGACGATCCATATGGCATTGTCCATGAACAACTTGATCTTTAGTTAAAACTATTTTAGAGGCCATATACAGACATCTTCAGTGAATTACAAAATGCATTCTGACGAGGCTTTATTGTGAGATTAAGAGAGTTTATTTTTTTTAATGTACTTTCAGGCAACTATATAGGTTTCACATTTATGTTTAGAGTATCTTTTTTTTTGTTTTTTTGGTCTGATCCAATATTTTGATATTCTCAACAGCAGAAAGTCATCCAAATGAACATAAACAAAAAGCAATCGATTGCAAAATAGTTCAAGTCCAATCAGAATGGACAAATGATGTCTGGGAATAGAGATTTATAAAACCTTTTCCTCACAGATCACAGCTGTGGACAGGGCTGGACTTTGACTAGGTCAACTGGCATCAAATGTACTTTAATGTCTTGGACTCTGATGTTGTCACAGATAACATTGATAATGTTTCATACAACATAACATGACCCAATGAGACCGCATGGTGGATATGTAAAGTAGGAACCAGAAGTTTACATACAACAGATGTGTTTATTTCTAATTCTCTGAGGTGAAAAATGAGTTTTTTCCTGTTTCGGGTCAGTTAGAATGACCAATTTTTACCAGAACTTTTGACTTTCTCCAAAGTCAAAAGTTTTATATCCACTTATTTAGATATCTTTATAAGACAAAAAGAGATCTGTTATTTCACCTCATTTAAAAACTTTATAAAAATTGGGGGGGAGGAAAGACATTTTTTTTTCCAGGTTCATTTTCTTAAACTGATCGGATCAAACTCTCTGTGCCGACCCGAGAACAGATCGTTCCTGATGGAGTTTCCGTTCCTGCTCTATAACCGTCAGCAGCGCCGCACCGTCATGCTGTCACGCTGTCACCCTGTCATGCTGTCACGCTGCTTCTGATGATGCTTCCCAATCCAGCCTGACAGCACAAGGACAAGATCCTTCGGTTCATGTCGAATGCAGAAACATAAAAGGAAAGTCTGCTGGCTTTCTAGCTGCTTAACGGATAGATCAGTAATTGAACTGATTGCATCATCTGTACTTCCCCCGCTGTCTAAGTGTGAACCGGAGTCTCTCTGACTCAAGTTGTGTCTCTGTTTTCAGAAGAGTCACCTTTTCAAAACACTACATGACAAAAGAAGCGGCCCGGGTCAGAGGTCAGGCCTGTCACGACGCCACGTTTTGCTGGACAATAAACTGACGCAGACGTTATCGCGATAAACAATAATATCGTTGATTTGAGGCTTATTTTCAAGGAATATGATGGTAAAGGGATAATAATGCATGTGTAGCCTTTCTACGACCAATAAGTTTTCATTTCTAGTGAACATCTGACACTGGAACTGGAAAACATTTTAAATGTCCAAAATTATAAAGTCTGTGTAAACAAAACTGTCCTTCAGAGAAAGGAACGCGCAGTCTCCTCCACAGCGGGGCCGACGGACGGTTCCTTCAGCCTGGTTGTTGTCAGAAACGTCCATTTTGCACTTGCTAAGCCAAAAAATAAATAAAATAAATAAAAAATAGAGAAATTTGACAGGCAGACGGTCAGAAAGACGAGTACGGCGGCAAATAACTTCTAATGGGCATCATATCAAAATGATCATTTCGATTTTTGGCTTTTCTTGCAATGCGGAGAAAACTCTGGTTCCGGCATAACTGATTATCGAGCAGAATCTGTTCTGCTGATATTCCTCTCAGATTTCTCAACACTGATTGCGGCATTACCGAATACTAATTCATTGCAGGGTCGCTTTAATTCGCACACGTGTCCTATTAACTTCTTTGGACAAAATAAATCCATTTCTTTCTGTCTTTTGCTTCATCTCAGGCACCTCACGCAGAAAACAAATTATTGTGGTGAGGAGAGCTGGTTTGATACCCCCATAAAAAGGGGGGGAGGTATTTGAGCAGCCTTGCTATCAGGCCAATTGGTTTCTCGGTGCTGTGAGTGTTGGCTGAGGCACTGTCATGATCACCTTGTTGTCCGCCGCCGAGAAGGCCACCTGGGGGAGATCCCGTTCATGTTTAATTCAAGGAATAACATGTAAAGGCAGGATCTGCTTTGACAGTTGCTGGACAAAATAACCCGAACGTTCAGGTCTGTGGTTTTCTCTCTTGGCTCCACCTGAGCGTTTACGCCCAGAGCAGCTTTCACTTTCCTCACCCGTCCATTCATCCTTCTCAGTGGCCGCCGCTGCCGCCGCCTCGGGAAGTGAGAGATGTGTTATTTTGAGTTTGCGCTAGCTCCCTTCAGAGGAGGGTAGCTCGTCCGAGATCTTCCGCCATTTTTTTAAGGGATAGGTAAAATTCCCTTCTTTTTTTTTTTTTCTTTCCCTCTTCCTCAACGTTACATTGCTTCCTTGTGACAATTCTTGAGTTTTATAATCCTGTCGCCCCAGTTTATCACAGAGTGACGGTGTAGTTGTTGCGGGGTAAGTGAGGTCTGGGCAAGATGGACGCGGAGCGCCGTGTCGGAGCCGCTGTCCTTTAAGGCTCATTAAAGCCCGCTGGTGCATGGCCACCTACAGTCAGGCTCGCAGACAGCTAAGGTAGCAGGTAGGACGATGAGTAAGCACGCAAGCGAGCATGGAGGCAGTGTAGGAGGGTCCCGACACCGAAAAGGTTAGCCGTCCGCCCCCCCACCGTTCTCCTCGAAGCCCACATGCCTGATTGACGAGGACACGTCTGCCGGACGGCTAAGGCGCTCGGCATCTCAGGATTAGAAAAAGAGAGATAAAAGAAAACCAGACAGCTAATCAGTCGCTCAGCTTAAACCCAGTGATCCCGTTTTCCTATTTATTTTTTTATTTTTTTATCCTTTTCAGAAAGTTCATCTTAATTAAAGAAAATCTCTTCTTCTTGATTCTTGATTGATTAGACTACAAAAACAACAACAAAAAATCCCTGCAACAACCTGATGAGTCACATGTAGCAAAAATTCAATCTGGAGTGACATTAAGAGTTGTATGTTGTGCCTCTCAAAAGTTTGCACACCCCTGTAAAAACGTCAGACTATTGTGATGTGATTTTATTTATTTTTATATTCACACCTGTTAGTTTTACTTGTAGAGCAGTAAGGCAATTCAAAATGCTTTACAGGTCCTATAGTTCGGCCTCAGACGTCACCCACTTTCCTTGGATAAATATTTCAGGGTTTATGGAACAGGAGCCAAACTAAAATATGTCAGAAATTTTTACGTCACCACAGAAAATAAGCATTCTGACTGGGGAAAATGGCAAGAGGCAGAATTATGCAAAATTGACTTTTTTGAGCTTCACTCTTTGTCATAATTTTATTCCCTCATCAAAATACATGCTTGGAGTGCTGTATAGATTTGTTCACGCATGTTTGAATCCCGGAAAAAAATCCCTTCGTCGCCTCTGGCAACCGTCCAGCAGTACATGTAAGTGGTTTTCTCTGGGTGGGCCTCGCACCGCCCCTGAGGCGTAGCTCCTACTCGGATTTCCAAGCGTCCGAACTTCTGACTTCCACACTCAGCTCCTTAAGACTAGCCAGAAGCAATTAGCAAACACCCGGTGGAACTGCACGTCAGATGAGCTCATCATACAAGCTACTCTTCGGTAAAAACGTTGTTAAAGGGTTAATAGAGAAGCCATGTTGTGATGACTTCCTGAAGGTGGAGTTTCAAAAGGAGCAGGAGCTTCTTAAAGAGACGGAGACCCAATTTCAAGGGGTAAAATTACAAAGTCATATTTCTTGTCATATTTTATATATACATATATATACATATGACCTAAAAGTCATATATTTATATAAGGTAACAGCTACTACTGCCTGGAAAATACATAACACTTTCCCTTTAAATATTAATTCTAGTTTACCTTCCTGTGAAGTCACTTACACCGACCATATGAAATGCCAATTGGTGTAAATTAACATGACACGAAGGCTGCATCCGGCAGGAGACGTTTTCGCATCCGCGGCAGCCCACATCCAATCTGCTGTGATGATGTGTCGCAGAGTGTAACCGGCCGTGAGGGCCCTCCAGAACCGCTCGCGCTCTTCAGCGGGGACCGGCTGTCCTCTGCAGCCTCCGCTTGGGCCGAACCAGCTAGCGTGACGGGGGAGAAATGTCAGCCGCTGTTGAAC
Organism: Poeciliopsis gracilis; assembly: GCA_911649635.1. Taxonomy (NCBI): domain Eukaryota; kingdom Metazoa; phylum Chordata; class Actinopteri; order Cyprinodontiformes; family Poeciliidae; genus Poeciliopsis; species Poeciliopsis gracilis. Next base: position 6,638,777 of record CAJVRI010000287.1, read on the forward strand.
CCCGGTGTGCTTAAGTGTTTTGCGCCCTGTGACAGATGTAACACACATACATGTGGATGGATAGAGCGCCGCTATGAGAACAGCGGCAGCACTTTCCAAGCGTTCCCATCGGGCAAAGCTCAAATAAAAAAGGAGCGGTGCCAATCAATACGTGACCGATGAGAGAGGGGAAGATTTCTTCCACGAGTTATCGACGTAACGGCTCACTTCAAACAGCATTCTCAGGCCAATCCAGAGAAAAGCCCAGGGTGACCGTAAAATGCATCTCTCCCGGGTCTTTTCAGCGCCTGTTAGCGTTAGCGGACGAAACAGAAATCATGCACACGTGTTGGGAGGAAAGGGAGGTTTAAAAGAAATTCGACGTTCATGTTAGGGGTTTTTTTTTTCTCGTTTTTCATGAGACGAAGCCCTCCGTGGCTCACCTCTCTGCCTCCCTGATGCGCTTATTCACCGTCCCTCCTGTGAATGAGCTGCGAGGCTCTTTCGGCCGAACACGAGGAGACGTGGGCTGATCACAATACCGGATGACAGAATGAAGCGTTAATGGAGGGCAGGTCATGTGAAGAGAGGCTGCCGCTGCCGCTTCTCGGCAGCCAGAACCGTCACTCTCAAGGCGAAAAAGAAATGTCGCGCGCTGGCTTGTTTTTTTTTTGTTGTTTTTTTCCCTTTTGTTTTCTTGTTTTTTCATTTTGTCCGAGGATTATGCAAAATGATTATGGCAGCGCTCTTTGTTTACACGCCGATTAATAGACTTAAAGTGAGCTCTTCTGGGATCTGTGAAAACAGCCGTTGAAGGACGGCGTGTCGCAGCCATTTTGCAATTATCTCCACTTTTAAGTGCGCAGCGCTCTTCCAAGAGAGAACGCGTGGAAAGGAAACAAACGACGTTAAATACTGAGCGGGCGGAAAGGGCAACGCCGGTGAAAGCAACGAGATCTCGAGTCGCAGAAACGAGTCACGTGTAAGCGCATAAATTCAGGAAATTACATGTTGCAAACTGTAATAGCCGACAGAGACAGGGGAAAAAATGACAGTATTGGTTTTATGAAGGGTTAGTTAAGAGCAGAGCTGTGGAAGCAGATCTTCTCAGACTGGCAGCTGAGAAGATCCACAGGAGACGAGCTTCTACAAAAAAGCCCAGTTTTATTTTGTTCCCCTGGATATTCTTGGAACCACAAGCATGCCAACAGTATCAGATTCTTTTTTCCTTCTCTCTTTTAAAGTTTTTCTTTCGTCCTGAAATAAAGTGACACTTGAATGTTGAGGGGTTTGTACCTTGGTGGTGGCATTCCTGCCTGTATTTAATGAAAAGAAAGAAAGAAAAAGTTAGTTTGGAGTCCCACCTAAAACTCCGTCATAATTTGTCGACCAAGTGTCAGCGACTTGTTTTTCAGTATTTCTGTAGGACAAAAAGCTCTAATCATCTGTTAAATTACGCTTCTCACGTTTGCTTCGCTTGTGTGCAGGATCTGCCCTCCGTATATCTGCTTGGTTTTTAAGGCCAGAAACGAAAGTGATACCTGACGGAGGGACGGACAGACAGGCGGGTGAAAACTACGTCGTTCACAAGTCACTTTTTCACGCAAGTGTCTCGCAGCTGAAACTTTCTCTCGTAAGATGCATGCAGTCTAGTCGGCGTTGCTGTAGGTTAATATTACGACGAATTCAAATCACACACTGCTTTGTCTCGGCGACTAATTTAACACATGAACAGTTACCAATTATCTTTTTTTTTTTTTTTTTTAAATAATAATAATCCAACTTGCAAAACAATTGTTGTGCAGTTGCAGATTATTTTTGACTGATGATTTCCCTTCAGAAATAAAGTCTTTGATTTAGATATCAAGAAAAACAAAATCGGCTTTGCAAGATTTCGAGGAAACCATGTTTTAAACGTCCTTTAAGATATGTTGTGAATAGTAACATTTCCTGGTCAAATGTTTAATATTTGACATGATCCACATGAATTTCCTCATCAAGCCATCTGCTTATTTCTTTCCATCTTTATCTGCAATTTGTGGGCAGGACCTGCCCTCCGTATTTTTGAACCTCAGTACTTCTGATCAGAAAGTTTGACTCAAACGAAATGCAAATAAAGCCAGATGCTCATTTGACAGCAGAAGTCTTTTTGTGAAAAGCTGCATTGAATTATCATCAAACTGAAGAAGACTCACATTGTCCAAAAAGGGAAAAAAACAAAATCCACTTTTGTCTCTTGAGGTCAAAGAATATTTTCAAGCAAGCCTTATGGATATTTTTTATCGGTAATTGTGTAATTGTCCTTTTGTTCTTCGTGACCAGCGGCGTCTTTTTTTGGGGGGGGGCCACAGACGTCGTTTTGAATTCTTTTGTGCTTGGATGAGTCGTCGATGCTCTTGTAGTAATTTTCTAAAGGCCGGTCACTCCTTTCACCGCTTTCCAATATTTTCTCTATTTGTGGATAATGGTTCTCACTGCGCGGTTCACTGGTGTGCAAAAAAAAAAAAAATGAAAATACCAAAAATAAATAAAAAATGTAAAAATGGCTTTGTGAACCTTTCAAGAAAGATCAATGTCAACGATCTGGTCTCTCATTTTCCTCCTTCACTCTGTTCAGATGGCAGCTTGACGCGCTGACATTTTAAGGACACCTCCTGTCGTCGAGCTAATTGATTTTCTGATTCTCCACAAACGTCAATCGCATTTCGTTTATGATTTAACTCCAGTTATTACAAACATTTTATGGCAGACGTTACCAACCTTTTTCTATGACGCCTTTGAAAACCGCAGTTTGTGTACACTCAGGTTGTTCCCGTCTGACGTCAACATTTATTTGATGGTCCAGAACATTTCAGTGTTTCGGGAGAACTTTCAAGGTGGACGTTTCCGTCTCAAAGCCGAAGACGCAAAGAGAAATGAATCACAGCAGACGTACCGAGGAGCACCCGCTTCTTGATTCTGATGCACTCTGGCAGCTGTTGCGCGAACGGTACAGAAAGCGTGATTGCGGTGACATGAATCCAGTTTGAGAATTGAAAATGAGCTCCATTCAGCGTCAGACTCAAGACCTCTGACAAGTATACTGAGGCATGACAATGGCTTCCCCCCCTCCCTTTTTCCTTATTCTTTTTGGCAATCAAGGCTGGAGAAGGCTTTGAATGCCAAAGAGCGGCAGAAGAGGATGAAGAGAGTGTGTTATCAGCGGCAGAGGGAATTGAGCAGCGTAAGAGGCGAATGGGGGGTGGATCAGCTCGAGCGGTGAGAAGCAGCTGGCCGTGGCTTGTGTTTTCTCAGTGTAAACAAGCCGCACCGACGGGCCACGCCACGCGTGCAGCACCAGGCAGGCGCGGCCCACGGGGCAGCCTGCGGTTGTCCACTGCAGTTTGTGTTTGGCGGGACCGTGACTTTTTTTAAATTTAAAAAAAAATTTTTTATCACGCTTCAATTAACTGTGTTCTTCTATATAGGGTACGGTTATCAGCTATAGAGCAGCTCACAGAAGTCTTCTTAAGCCTGGAGCTTTTTTTTTTTTTTTTTTTCCTTTTCTTTGTTACATTACAGGATAATGTGGTTTAAAGGGAACTTATGTAACAGAGCAACACACAGGAGTGGATAGTCGGGAAGGAGAACAACACCGGGTTCCTTCACCCTGCTCAACAAACAAACGCTTTCCCACAGCATGATCCTACCACCGCTGTGTTTCACTTTGGACATGGTTCGTCCAGGGTAATGTCTGATGTAAGGATGGAAAATGTACCAATGTAAAACATTTGAAAATCCCCAGACGGTTTTTTCCGGCTGTTGATCGGCGTAATTATTAAGTCCATAATCGTCCTGATGAAGGACCTTCGATGGTCACGTATCAGCGGTTTGAGTCCCTCCATTTAAAAAAATATCCTCAGCTTCTTTCCGGTCTGCCACGTAAAACAAATTTAAAGGGTTAAATAATGAATTTTTTTCAATCTGCCACGTGTTCTGTGTCAAAAACAGCATTCGCTCCGTCCTCCTAACGCAGTATTCATTGGTCACAACAAAATGCCCCATGATGAGTTTGCAGAATTCCACGAGGGAAGCGTCGCCATCAATGCACCCGCCGGCTAACACCCGATTAAACAATCCAACCCCGTCCCTTAACGCGGAGACGGCGGCCTGCTCGCATTCAGCCAAGCGTCACAGCGCGATCCGCTGCTGACAGAAATGAATTTGCAAGGAGCAGCGATCAACGTGAAGGGAACTGGCTGGAAGGAACAGTCAGTCAGAGCTCATGACGAGGGCACCCGAGGATTTCCTACTCTGGGAGTTGCAGTCGTTCAGCTTGTTACCGACTCAGATATTCATACCCGAGCTGGGCTCTCTAACAGGAGACTCGGTCCTCTGGAGTGAAAACAGGCTGCCCTCTTTGTCAATTAACCCAATTTACGGCGTCGCCTCGGAGCAGCGGTTGAGTACGAGGGAACAAGAAGCAGATGGCCTCTTGGAGCCACGAGTGTCAATCAACAAGCTGCAGAGGCGACGGGAGATATTGGAGAGTCCTCAGATGTGTGCAGTGAGAACATGCAAATGAATGCGAGCGCATACAGCGAGCCGTAAGACATGGAGCGACCTATATTGGCTCGATATTTGCCTCGGATATTAAAGTAAAAATAAAAGTTTCCCGGAGCCAAACGAGAATTCAGTGTCGGTTGTCTTTATTTTTAAGCTTATTATTCTGAAACACCAAATGAAATGAACAGAAGGTCTTCGAGTTTGTTCGACTCTAGCTCAGAATCTAATTTTGTTTTTGTTTTTTTGTTGATAATGGAAAAAGTTAGCTTGGGCAAAAAAGTTGCGTTCGGCAGCGCCATCTAGCCAAAAGTATTCCCCAACTGTACTCCTGCTGTGATATCAGCACAAAATGGCTGCGATATCATACAGTATATGAATATTGAGTCAAAAACTGTCCTTGATTGTTATAGTTTTACTTCAAATCTGCTGGAAAACAACACAAACATTGAATGGATTGTACCGCCTTTTAGATAAAAATATGAAAAAACCAATGTCCAGCAATTTTATTTAAAATTTTCTTTTCCATCAACATCATTATATTGTAAAACTGCGGCGTGCACTCAATGGTTATCACACTGTAGAAAACCGTATGCTGCCGCATGGCTTCCCACTGCCTCCCAGAAAGGCTCAGGAATTGTTTGTGGACATTGAAGACCAATTAGTGAGCCATACTGGCAGCCAGCAGGGTTTCCTCGTTGTCAGCGCCGGAGGTCGGCCCTGATGTCGTCTCTCACACACAAGCTGGGGCCATTTCTTCCATATTGTCAAACGTCTGCAATTATTTTTAACTCCAATTGCTTTTTTTTTTTTTTTGCTTTTTCGATATTACACAAATTCAGCATTTTTTATTTATTTTTTTAGTTAGTTTCTGGTCCAGTGAGCTAAACGGTTAGTTAGCTGGTTTGAATCCCAGCTAGCGATTCTCTCCTTATCCATGCGTGGGTTTTTTGGGGGGGGGGTTTTTCTCCAGCTTCCTTCAACGCTCCTGAAATATCCCTGTTTGGTTAATTGGCCCTATGAGTCAGAGTGTGCGTGGTCGATGCACCCCAGCTAAAACTTGTTACTGACAGCTAAACATGAAAGAAATACCAGCCTTTATTTATTTTCTGTCACACAGAAATCACACTTGAACCGGTGCTTCTGTGTTTTTTTTGCTCAGTATGAATAATTGATGCAAGGTCAGCGACAGATTCAATGAGAAAAGAAACAACTAACATTGACAGCGCTGTTACGTCTTCATATGAATTATAATTATCTTTTTTCTTGTCTTTGGACAACATTTGTCGCAAACTGGCACTATAAAAAAACTGAATAGAAATAAACTGTGTGAATACTCGCTAGTTTCACACTATGTGCCTCTCATTTCATTGCTCTAAGAAGGTAAGGTAAGCTGAAGCGAGATAACTCTCCAGCATCTTTAATTATGTGGCAATCAATAATTTGGAATCAATTCACTGAATGAAATATGTTGCATATATTAATTACACAGGACTGGTGATTCCAAACCTTTATTTCTGTTAATTGTGCTGTTTTTTTTTTTCTGCTTAATGCAACTAAAACCATGTTATTGAAGATCAGAATAGCACACCAGACCAATAAATAAAAACATTTTAAATAGAATTGTCCAAATGTTTAATACCTGATTGAAGGTTGCTAAAAAAAAACCCCAGTTATTTTCATTCTGGCAGTAGTTGTAGCAAAATGCATATTTATACAAACGTGTCATTGTGACAGAATCGACACTGGTACTGCTGAAGTAATAAACTAATATTAACGTTATTTAATATCGCGTTGTGCTTCGCGGGTGCTCTGCCTGCGCCAGTGAAGTTTCACTCAACTCCAGATTCCAAAAGCTTGAAGCGACCCCATCTGACTGACTGCAGCCGCCCGCTGTGCTCTCTTCATTTCATGCAAAGTGCTGCCTGCTTTCGGATGCAAGACGATGAAGAGTTTCCACACCGGTGCCTCCCACGGCTCCAGCTCATCTGTGAATCTGTTTGCGGTGTCCGCCACACACGGCACTTGAAATATTAAGGAAAGCAAGCACATCATACATCACGAGGAAGCCCTTGTCATTGTCACCGGCTTGCTGGGAATGATTCGTTTCAGGAACTCCGTCTCTCGCACCGAGCCTTTCAAACCCTTAAGGACAAAGACAAATTAGGACAGAGTCCTCAGGGACTGAGACACGCTGGGCAAAGAGGGTGGCAAGTGTTTTGACAGTCAAATTAAGCCTGGCTTCTTCATGCCAGCTACTCTGCCATGTTGAAATGCACAGTTAGAAATTATGCTTGAAAGAAGGTTGCTAGCTTATGCGTTGCAACATAAGAGAACACAAATAAAATGATCACAGTCGACACCACAGCTGCACTTCTCTTTGCTTGTGTGCAAGCTGCTGTTGTTGCTAAAAATTAGCTAAGTGCATCAGGACCTCAGTAGAATTAGCTTTCATATCGGTTCGAAAGTATTTGAATGGTCAAACGTTTGACAAAATTTCAAGGGCAATTGCCCAGGGAGGCATTTCAAAGGGAGCTACACGAGAACAAAGTAAGAAAACATAAGCTATGTGTTCATTGCACCTTCATTGG